>OU975418.1:25013236-25639736 GCA_918857605.2 Philereme vetulata | reverse complement strand
TTATGGAGACGGACAACGGAACTTCTGAATGGATTATAGTAGGCTACTAGTGTTTGGGCTCATTTGAATGTGCTTGCGGTTCTGATTATGAATTTTATAAAAGCTTGTTTTGCAAAAGTAATTTTTCAACAAAAAAGCTTTTTGTGTTTTGGGTACCAATTTGATATTGTTTTGGATCACCTCTCGTTATCCATTCTTTGGATAAGATATATTTGGAGAGAAGAACAAGTGTACAATGAGGTCTTAAAAACTAGGTAAAAGCACTTTATACTTGATTTAGCCTCTTATGGCCCATTTTAAGGATATATACCGAGGTATTTACTAAATTAAGATATTTAAATTACACGCTTACCTCTGCGTAAACAAAGCAAGATTCCATAAGTCCTAAGCGGTAACTCTGATGAATGCGTAACACTCGATAATTGACACGTCTCCAAACATTTAATCCGGATCTGAGTTGCCGACAACTTCTGATATTTCACACACGAATTTTGGAGACGTTAGTCCACCTAGAGAGAATTGGCCGTCATAGTTATTCATTTGTAGTTTAACAGCATTAAAAAAGTGACTTTTCTGTCCTATTCACTGTACGCATTTGTAGTGCACTTGGCTATTAATATACTACGTGTTTTGGTTTGTACGACAATAATAAAACACGAGTAGGGCTGATGGTTATTGTAGTAAATAGATTTTTTCAAATTAATTACCATATAAAATTTAATATTCTCAAACAACCTTAATATCAAGTCCTAAAATATCAATGAAATATCATGATATTTTAGCAACAAAGCATATTAATTTTTTTATGGATGTACCTTATAAACTGACTAAGCGTCATCGTCGCAAGGACGCCGGGGATTTACGTTAAATATTGTTAATTGGAAATATTGGAATCAATTATTGGATAAATATTGCTGCCGGTGTTAAACTCACCTCTAAAATCACTTAGTACGATTCTAGATAAAAAATAAATAAATATTGGTAGATATTTCACACAGCGCTATCTAGCTCCAATCTAAGCAGAGCTTGTACTATGGGAACCAGATAACTGATAGAATGATACTTTTTATTGTAAATACATACTTATAATATATAGAAAAACATCCAGACCCGAAACAAATATTTGTAGATCATGAAAACATTTGTTCCGTGGCGGGAATCAAACCCGCTGCCTCCTGCGTCTCATCCGGCTATGCGCCCACTGCGCCACGGAGGTCGAGACGTGTGTTTTAAGTTTATGTCGTACGTAACATAACAAGTTTTATTAGGCTATTATAAAATTATTTTTGTTGGTAAGTGCATTTGTTCCTCTATTGGTTCATTGTTGGTCTACAATTTGAGGGACAATGCGATGGCTTAAATCAGTCTTTTATCATTATGAATAACATCGTAAGTGACGTGTTTTGATATCATCGAAGTCACTGTCGACCTGGTTCTCACGCAAATTAATGCAATTAATTTATTAGCAACAGAAATATAAATATATCATTTATATAATTTAACTATGGATTATTATTCGCAATATCCATATTACCAGTATCAAATCAAAATTAATTGAAACTGATTGCAACGAAAGTAACGTAATTACCCCACAGAAGTAAATTGGGAAAACGTTGCAATTTTCGTTTAAAAATTTTACACCAAGGCCAATCTTCTCCACTCTTACATAAAGCCGTACTAGAAAACGTAATTAACTCAGGTAAATCGGATTGGGTGAAAGTTTTCGCACGATAACTGGGGCGGAAACGTTCCCTTAAGCCCACCCCTAAAGCCTACCTAATGACGGAGGTTTATAGCGCTCATTAAAATTTAACTTATTTGTTGCAGCGAAATAGAATGCGAATGCATAAACCGATGATGTGGAAGGTGATGGAATCTAACATCAAACCAATTCATTTGCTGACTGCAAGGCACATAGATGATTTTCATTACTCAATCACTGAGAGTTGGTCATCGATACTCTGAGACTCGATAATGGCTCCCTCTAAATGCAATAAACGGCCGAATGATACTCATTGCATTCTTAATATCCTAAAATTAAATACTATCTCTTTGACAAATCCTTATTTCTATAGGCTTAAAAGAACCGGCCAAGTGCGAGTCGGACTCGCGTACGAAGGGTTCCGTATCTATAAAAGGCTACATTATCTATAAATAACATTATCTATAAAAACGGCAAAAAAATCATGTCTGTTGTATGGGAGCGCCCTTTAAATATTTGTTTTATTTTAATTTAATTATTTTTTTAAAGTATAACTAATTATTCAGTGAATATTTCAAGCTTCTGCCTGTTGCCGTTATCAATATCTTATTTGTATTTTTATACTGACAAGGTGATTTTACAGCCGCGATTTGTAACTATGAACTCATTTTTTTTTACAATTATTTTCATTAATTTTTTTTTTTTTTTTGACATTTTATCGTTATGACAAGGCTCCTACACAGACGCAGTTTTAATATATTTTTTTTGACATGAAATACCTACATTATTTACGATTTAGCATTGACACTGATTGATTGATTGACTTTCGTTTTGTTCTGTGTTTTTTGATTTCTGTTTTGTTTTTGTTATTTTAAGTTGTCATTCTTTGATATACTAACTTAATTAGTCCCGATACCTGTCTGTTTGACCTACTTTAATGTTAATCTTATTGATATATCCCAAATATGACGTAACTTAGTGTTCTTTAATGTACCTACAGTGGAAAATAAATGAAATCGAGCATAAACGAGCACAAAATTTACGTTTGTTGTATGGGAGCCCCCCTTAAATATTTATTTTATTCTTTTTTTAGTATTTGTTGTTATAGCGGCAACAGAAATACACCATCTGTAAAATTTTCAATTGTCTATCACGGTTCATGAGATAAAGCTTGGTGACAGACGAACATACAGACAGACGGACAGACTTACAGCGGAGTTTAAGTAATAGGATCCCGTATAACCCTTTGGGTACGGAACCCTAAAAACAATGTATCCCGAAACGAACATTTAGCTTTTATCAACAAACTGTTTTGTAATTACGTTTTTTAATATCCTCACAGTCGTGAAGAATGTGTTATACTCGGGTGTAAGCGATCAATAACACCCTCGATTACCGAACTTGCTCGCGTGAACACACTCGTACGCCAAATATCTAGATGAACAACAGATCACTTACAGCCCTTGTGTAATTATGTACTATTATTTGCTGACTGCAGGGTATAAAGATGATTTACATAAAAAATAGGTAATGTTTCACTACAATCAACCCAGTTCAAATGTATAATGATTTTTTTAGAGACAGATCGATAGAATGTTCACGTGGTTTTTCTAGCCGCTGACTTGTGGAGCAGATAGTATGGTATCACACTAATATTATAAATATGGATGTTTGGATGTTTGTTTATTTATTTTGTTTGTTTGTTACTCAATCACGTCGCAACGGCTGAACCGATTTCGATGAAATTTCGTATATACGTAGATTACCAGATCTGATTACCACAAAGGCTACCTTTTATCTCATAAATCAGCTACTATGGGATAAAAATGGGGTGTTAAGTCAAGTTCCAACAGCGAGTTTAGCTTTATTTCTACACATTTACATTTAGTAGTATAACGCGTACGAAGTCGCGGGCAACAGCTAGTCTAACATAAAAAACCCGTTGCTTGCAGACGAATACTTTAATATCGCTTACGAAAAATGCGAGGCCTTGTTTATAGACTTGTAAACTAGAGCATTATTAGCTTGTCTGTTTATATAATCGACAAGGCCTTTTCTTAAACCATACAAAAGAACACAACTGAACGGCACTCATAAAGGTCGTATCGTGAGTCGTTGTAATACAAAGGTTTTGTTGCATTCGTCCACGACGCGCCGAAACAGCAACCGAGTGCCTCGCTTGTATTTGTTGAATCGAGAAATGAAACTTAATACTGTGCTAGTTACTAAATAGACAAATAATTAAGGAATCAAAATAAAAAAAAATAAACGTTGACAGCTGCAAAAAGTTACAAAAATTTGTAAAGCGGTGTCAGCGCCTGTCTCATAAACCAGTAAAACTATTGTTCCTTACTTAACAAAGTAATCTGCACTAACCTTGTCCAACAACTGTGATAATACGCTCCGCAGGATAATTAGGTGTATGCTACTCATTTTGTTTAGTAGCGTCTTGTACTTTTTCTTTTGTGATAATAGGAAATAAGTGTCCTCAGCCCTATCAGGAACTTGTAGGAGCAAAGCGGAAGTACCTTGGCTAAAAGATTACTCTTTTGGATCAATCAGTAGCGCTGTAAAGCAGCTTTTCCTGTTGGCTGGTTCAAGTTTTAATTAGAAAAGTATGAAAAAATGAACGTAAATTAACGCATTCTATAACTGAATCCCAAACTAATTCTAGACTTAAGCTACGATTTTTTAAAATGAATTATAATTATTACTCGTAATTTTCTTACAGTAATTTCGTTGAAAACTGTTGAAAGAACTACGCTCGTATATGTTTACGGATTTGGGGCCAGTAAATGGTCCAACTGATGTGAAGTGGTACCCATAACAAAGTATTCGCTCGTAGGTCACGCACCTTAGAAACATGCCCAAAGATGCACTGTCCGGCGTCCATCAAGTTGAGGCATTCAGGTGTCTGTAATTTCACCGGCAACCATACCCTTCAATCCAAAACACAGCAATGCTGGTTGGCACCAGAAATAGTCATGCTTGGGCTGAGTTTGAAAATTTGGACCTAAAACACTACTTATTCTTAAAAAAATCACATTTTTTAAAACAATCAAATTTGTGAGATGCCTTCTTTTCACAAAAGAAACATCTTTCACTACAAAAAAGCCCACAATTACCCAAATACGACAGTTGCCCTGGCGGCCCTTCAGTCGAGTTAAATCCCCTAATAAGAGGCGGGATTTTTTCCACTTTTGTTCCACTATCTCATAAAAGATGCATTCGACGGAACAGGAAAATTAATTTCAGACAATGCGAGCCGGCGGGCGCGAAACATGGACTTTGAAGCTGGGTTGGGACTGCTATTTCCAACTATTTTTAGGACTTTAGCCGGACTATCTCTGAATACATACTTGAAAAAAACAGATAAACATCCATATTTGGTTAGTGACATTCGTTATAAAGAAGAAATGGAATGACACAAAATATAAACCATAGATATAACACTCAAATCTAGAAGACTTAAATGGAGATGGGCAGGACACATGATAAGAGGTCAAGACAAATGGAGTAAGAAAGTGGGAAGATGGTATCCTGGGGAAGGTAAAAGAAGGAGAGGTAGACCACAAAAAATGTGGGATGATGATATCAGAGAAGTGGCAGGAGTGATGTAACAGAGTAGCTCAGGAAAGATCAGAATGGAAAAGGTTGGAGAAGGCCTTTGCCGATTGATAAATAGATCTACAGAAAAGAAGCGAGCAGCAAATACTAAAACAAGTTGTTTAAGGTTTAATGTTTGTATTAGAATATTGTTATTAGGTTAAGTTGATCTGAATAAAAGACTATTTTAATCTTCTATTCTATTCTAATATACCACAGCACAGCTGATAAAAGCAATTATATAACTTTATCACAACACAGGCAATCTCATGAATCAGCGTCTCTCGTTCTTCAATTCAAAACGCCTTTAAAACATACTATACGCTCAACTATCTTTGATGTTCCTTTCAAACCACCTTCCCCTGTTGCCTGGTTCAAGTTTTATTTAGAGTCAAGTATGAAAAATATGAACGTAAATTAATGCATTCTAGAGCTAAATCCCAAACTAAATCGAGACTTAAGCTACGATTTTATTTGGATTGAATTACTATTATTAGCTTGTAATTTACTAACAGTGATTTCGTTGAAAACTATTGCTAGAACTATGTTCTCATTTACATGGAGTTGGTATATGCCCACCTGATGTTAAGTGGTAACCATCGCCATACCATATAACAAAGTAATGCCTCGTAGGTCACGCACTAAACGTGCCCTACGATGCACTACACTTCGTCCATCAACTTGAGGCATACAGGCGTAAAGCCTCATGTGCCTGTATGACGACCTTCGTGGTGCAGTGGATGAGTAGCCGACTGAGACGCAGGAGGTTGCGGGTTCGATTTATTGGAAGTATTTACAAAAGAAAATAGTATGCATATAAGTATTCTATTAGTAATCCCATTTTAAAAGCTCTGCTTAGTTTGGGGCTAGATGGCAGTGTGGGAAATGTCCAGCATTATTTATTTATTTTTTCACCCTTCAAACCAAAACACAAAGCCCTATCAAAGCCTTGATCAGCGGCTAGCTTATCAATCGCAAGGTCTTTTTCCTTAGCATTGACAGTTTCTCAAGATTATTAAAAATAAAACTGGCCAAGTGCGAGTCGGACTCGCGCATGAAGGGTTCCGTACCAACATCTAAAAAAAGGGCAAAAAATCATGTTTGATGTATGGGAGCCCCCCTTAAATATTTGTTTTATTTTAATTTAGTTATTTCTTTTTAAGTAAATACATATCTAAATACTCTGTGAATATTTAAAGGGTCTACCTGTTGTCGTTATCAATATCGAGCTAAAACGAACAAAAAAATCACGTTTGTTGTATGGGAGCCCGCCTTAAATATTTATTTTATTCTGTTTTTAGTAGTTGTTGTTATATCGCCAACAGAAATACATCATCTGCGAAAATTTCAAGTATCTAACTATTCTTGTTCATGAGATACAGCCTGGTGACAGACTGACATACACACAGACAGCGAAGTTTTAGTAATAGGGTCCCGTTTGACCCTTTGGGTACGGAACCCTAAAAAGTAGTTACATGTTAGGAATTTGAGTGAGGGGCCAAATTGTAAGCCGGACTACCACAGATATTCTGGAATCCTTAGGCAAGGCTCAGTACTTACATCAAGGTGGACAGCTCAAATATTGTTTAGTAGGTCTGCAAATAATTTAATTTCATGCTATATTCACTTTTTTCTATTTAGGTATTGTGGTCTAGTCTTGTTTACCTATTCCTAAATACTTAGACACCATGGTTGGGCATTGGGGAGTACGAACCAAGGAGTAGGGAAAATAATCCTTGGTATCAATATCAACATACCAAACCAATAACTGAATTACACTTTTCGAGGTGTCAAATTGCCTGCAATATTGACAATGGTATATCCAATATCATCATCATCATCACCAAGTCCACTGCTGAACATAGGCCTCCCCCAGAGATTTCCATTTTCATTTCATTTATTCAGATCAATTAACAATCTTATTTCAAATCACATAACTACAAATTAAATACAATATCCAAAAATTAACAAATGTCATAAAAAACAAATTTATAAAATAAAACAAATATGTATACTCTAAACATAAAGTAAAAAAGAAAAATAATTAAAGTCCAAAAAAAACTAAGATTACTAGAGGGAATTACTTGAGATATAGTACCCGACGGCTCCTAGCAACCTGTATTAAGGCGGGGAAGTTTGAAGAGGTTTTTTAACACTTGTATCTCTACTGAAATGAAAAATACGCACAAAAAAAATATATTTTATTAAAATTGAACATAAAATCTACCGCTTTGTGAAGATAGAAACGCGCATAATAATATTTTTCTCGATAAAAAAATATCTAAATGTTGACACTAAATTGATATTTAAACGGTCCATACTGAGAGGTTTCTTCTTGAAATCAAGTCAAATTTATACAAAAAGATAGAACTTATTATTAACTAAGGAATTATGAAAAAATAATATGTAATTCAGTTATTATTAATCTCTGTAAAAGAAAACTATCAAAATCTACTCGTTCAGGCACTCGCGCCGGGCGGCCAGTGCCCGTCGAGACGACTTCGAGGTCGGACGCACGCCGTTTGTCTCCCAAAAATTCCCCTGCGTTTCAAATTAGTGCAGTGCAGATACGTTTAGATTGGCGGGGCCTGAGGTAGCGTAAAATACCTAAAGTTCTGAAACAAGCCCGCCTTAACTCATCCTTTTGGGTCCTACACCGCGCTTTCCAGTGCGTGTTTCCAAATCCAAACCATCAACAATCACTTTTTCTTCCATCGTCCCAAAACCATCAAAATATTTAAATAGTCAAACTGGCGTCGCGATTGGATGTCGAAAATTGCCTATTACGGCTCTGAAGCGGGCAATATTGCTGCTTTATCCAATTTATCGTCCTACTTCACTATTGCTTCAGACAATTGCGATTTATTCGGAGAATTCTTTGAATTGAACGGTTGTTTCTTGTACGGGCTTTAACCCGCATCAAAAAGGTATCAAATTGTCGAATATTGTTTGTGATGTTACTTTTATTGACAATGATTATTTAATATTTATTAGATAAAAAGTTACTATTAACTTTAACTTATGCACTAGGTCCCAGGTCTGACTCGATGCTCTTCTAAAAGGGATACTTAAAAATAAAACAATTAATACAGGGCGTACAGCTATTCCATAAAACTTTTGAAGTGAAAGTACTAGTATTAAGTAAGGCAAACTGAAAACATAAAAAAAAATATTTTAAAATTATATTTTATTCTATGACAATTGTTTTCACGGGCATATCGTCATTTTCACGCCCTTTTGAATTAAAACACATAATTTCCAACCATGAGGCAAGTGGCCTAGTGGAAAGTTCTCCGACTTCCAGAGGTTGTGGATAGTTTTTTCTTCTCGAAAAATGTATGTGCGCATTTTCATTAATTAATTAATCATTTAGTGTATTAACACGTTCCCAGCGGCACAGATTTATCTGTATTTTCCATTACTGTGTTATGGGTCGTTTTAAACCTTGTCCTAAACCAGAGATTGTGGCGGCATGAGGCATATTAAACTCGTAGGAGACAAAAATCCTTTTTTTTTGGCACCAAATAAGACAAAGTTACGGTTTTTTTGTGTGCAGCACAAGGTCTAAGAAACCCGGCATTGAGGTTGGTATACCATAGAACTAGGAATCAATAGCCCATCTCAGATAATAGTTATTTCTTTCCTACACTGAACCAAATGGAAGTTATGCCTCGCGCATGACAGAGACGTGTAAGTTTTTTCTTACCGCTATAAAGACGAGACACGGACAGGGTGATTCAAGCCCTGTTTCGCACTTATCGTGTTAAATAATGTAATAATAGGTGGTAATTGATGTACATGATTATTAAGGACCCTGTTGGACACTAGTCTCATTCTTCAACGCGTCAGGTAATTTGTTAAATATTTGATCGACATTACGTAGGCTGAAGAGTGTAATTGGAGTCGGTAAGTAGGTGTCTTATGCTTGTTATTGTACGTCATAGTGTGCAATTTCGACGTACTGTTTGTTCTCTGTCTCGTATTTTTCACTCAAAACTGTGAAAGAAAAATATCGTGAGGAACAAGCATGTTTGCAAAATTGGCAAGCTGCTAGTATTCTATTAAAGTAACGCGGAGATAGGCTTGCAACCTATCACGTGAATGCATAAGTGGGCATGTAACACACGTAATGTTTGGAGTTACCTCTGACAACCCCCTTGTGGGATACCTTAGTATCGAACCTGCGTGTCCTGGTGTCCATCATAATCCGAATGAGTTATAGTCGTGAGCTATTTTATTATTTATTTTCAAGCACTCTGCATTTTAACCACAGTGAACCACAAATCTTCCAAAGACTGATTTACATAAATTAGCACCCAAGCATTGGTTGCTTCTTTCTGCGGCAAGACGACAAGATAAAACACTTAGAGGAGTCTCCTACACACCTCTGAGAGGTTTGAGGTTATGAATTAAAATTTATTTGCTGGGAACTCAAGCAGATTTTAGACATAAATTGTCTCTCAATCTTAGGTAAGCCTTTGTACGCAGAGCTTATCATAGTTATCAATTTTATATTGCATTAAACTAATAATAAAAATGTGAAAGTTTGGATGTTTGTTTATTTATTTGTTTGTTTGTTTTGTTACTCAATCACGTCGTAACGGCTGAGCCGACTTCGATTAAATTTGGTATATCTGTAGATTATAACCTGGATTACCACATATGCTACCTTTTTTTCCATAAATCAGTTCCCATGGGATAAAAGTGGGGTGTCAAATCAAGTTGCAACAGCGAGTTCAGCTTTATTTCTATATTACCTACCCATCTAGTAGTGTAACGCGTACGAAGTCGCGGGTAACAGCTAGTTTAAAATAAATAACACTCGCGAAATGAATGAAAACACTTTATTGTACAACAAAAAAATAAAAAAGTCTAGCAAGTAGCTAGTACAATTAATAGGCGGGGTTATTACCAAAGGCGATCTTAAACAGGCACTCTTTGGATGGACTGGATGGAAATAAAGTAAGGGGAGGTATATATATAGAAGGTATTTTTACAAATAAAAAAGGCACATACGTGATAAATACCCGTTTTAATCAATAATTATATACAGTGATCGCGAAAGCTTGAAATATACTAAAATAGATTAGGTAAATAATTTCATTAAAAAACATTACCCGCGCAGTCGGTTATAAATAAAAATGACAACGCGCAAGTCAGCCGATGCCCTCGGCTAAACCGGTCCAATATAACTAATGGACGGTAAGATTGCAAAGAATAACCGGCTCATCGGGAAATTGATAAAGTTCCGTCTATTCAGACGTTCATGTAACTAAGTAATTAATTTAATTCTGAAACGAACATGAGTTTCTTGGACCGATGGATATACCTAATACAGCGCTATCTAGCCCCAAACTAAGCAGAGCTTGTACTATGGGAACCAGGTAACTTATAGAATACTTATATTTTTTTTTGTAAATTTTTTTGTAAATGCATACATATTTTTTATACCTATATTTTGCCATTGCTGGGCAAAGGTCTCCCCCTGTTCCTCCACATCTCACAATCACACGCCACGTCCCACCAGCCATCTTAAAATGTATCGAGGTCGTTACGCCAACATACATATCATACAAAAACAAAGTGGGGTTAGTTACACCATTTATAAATCAAAAACGGCTGGATCGATTTTGATGATCTTTGATTTGTAGGATTTGTCTCCGCCCGAATAGCAGAATAATTATTGAAATATCTGAAACATTTACGCAAAAAGAAATAATGAAGAATATTTATTTTCTCATATACGAGGGGAGTTCAATTTATTCTCGGTATCGGGGTAATATACTAATGATGAGGGTAATTAAATTATCTCATTCGTTTATGACAATCATTGAGGGTATAAATACAAAATTTTATTTGAATGTCGCCATTAGTATTTAAAATATCATTTCGGAAAGGCAACTACGATGACTGATACATAGGCTGCTATTTAAGAATCCGGAACTGGTCACTGCATAAATAATATTTAAAAAGAAATTATCACGTTTGAACATGGAACTCTTTGGCTGTAGAATGCAGGTTATTTCGTCTGTCTGTCAATTGTTTTCATTGTGTGGCGCGATTTCAAAAATTGAGTGTCATTATCACAATGGATTTATCTCGAGAAAATTTTCGTGCGATGATTTTTTATGATTTTCGACGTGGTCTAACTCAACAGCAGTGTATCGATCAACTCAGTTCGACTTTTGGGGATAAAGCACCATCAAAGACTACTGTGTATCACTGGTTTAGTGAGTTTAATCGTGGACGTCGTATGCTCACGGACGAAATTAAAGATGGTCGGCCTAAATCAGTTGTTGTGGCACGAAACATCGACGCAGTGCGTAAACTAATAATGCAAGATCGTCATGTGACATATCGAGAGATAGAGGCAATCTTGGGCATTAGTATGACGAGTATACATAAGATATTACACGAACACTTGGCTGCAAAAAAAGTTTGTTCGCGTTGGATACCGCACAACTTGACAATAGATCAAAAACAGGCTCGTGTCGATTGGTGCAAAAAAATGATAAAAAAATACAATCGTGGTGCATCAAAAGCTGTATATAATATCTACACAGGTAATGAATCCTGGATTTATGCATATGACCCCGAAACTAAGCAACAGTCAACAGTTTGGGTCTTCCAACATGAGCCGAACCCAACAAAAGTTGCTCGTGCGAAAAGCACTTTGAAGCAAATGGTCGCCTGTTTTTTTGGTATAGATGGACACGTGGCTACTGTACCCCTAGAAAATTGTAAATCTGTTAATTCAGAGTGGTACACGACCATTTGTTTGCCAGAAGTCTTTGCAGAAATCAGGAGGAATAATCCACAACGCAGAATCATTCTCCATCACGACAATGCAAGCTGTCACACTTCGGGTGAAACGACCCGATATTTGGAGGGTGAAACGGTGGAATTAACGGGTCATCCGCCATATAGCCCTGATTTGGCACCCAACGACTTCTTTTAATTCCCAACCGTGAAGAATAAATCACGTGGTCAACGATTTTCAACCCGAGAAGAAGCCGTTGAGGCATTCAAAAATCATGTTTTGGAGATACCGTCTTCCGATTGGAAAAAGTGCTATGAAAACTGGTTTCACCGAATGCAAAAGTGCATTGATCATCATGGCGAATATTTTGAAAAGCAATAAAACCATATTTAACAGTCAATGATAGTTATTTTATTTTATTCCGGATACATAAATAGCAGCCCTCGTACGACAATGTTGAAAAAAATCGAGCATCGCGCTGTGATAAAATTCCTCACAAAATAAGGAAAGCCTCAAAAACGAATTCACGAAGAAATGATGGCCGTTTACCAAGATTATGCCCCTTCATTATCTACAATTTAGAAGTGGTCAAGTGAATTTAAACGGGGTAGAGAGAATATTGAAGACGACCCTCGTGCCGGTGGGCCGGTTAGTGCCGCTACTGAAGAAAACGTAAAAATTGTTGAGAAACTTGTACTTGAAGATAACCGTGTGAGAGTTAAAATATTAGCAAAAAGAACCAAGCTATCCGTGGGTACCATTCACACTATCCTTCATGACTATCTGAATGAATTTGTCAAAGGTCAGTGCAAGATGGGTGCCGCGAATGCTCACAGCACTTCGAAACAAGTGCGAGTTGATTGTTGCAAGGAGTTTCTGGAGCTCTGTGGTGAAAATCCACAAAGTATTTATGATTGAATTGTTACTGGTGATGAAACGTGGGTTCATCACTATGATCCTGAGAGTAAGCAGGAGTCTATGCAGTGGCATAAAAAAGGAACAGCCCCACCGAAGAAGTTCAAAGCCAGCCCATCCGCCTGAAAGCTCATGGCCACAGTGTTTACACAAAAAAAGGTGAGAGTAGTACTGGCGCAACTTACGCTAACAACCCTGTTAATTTAAAGGAGACAATAAAAGAAAAAAGACGGGGAAAATTGACCGCAGGTGTATTGCTTCAGCACGACAACGCGCCTATTCACAAGGCGCGCATTGCCAATGCTGCTGTGCGGGATTGCGGATTTGAAGAAATCAATCATCCACCCTACAGCCCGGACCTAGCCCCTAATGATTACTTTTTGTTCTCAAATCTCAAAAAAGAACTTCGAGGCAAGCATTTTTCCGACGATGATGAGTTAAAGGCAGCAATTAACGATCATTTTTCAGACCAGGAAAAAAATATTTTTTGGAGGGAATTGAAAAGTTATTTCTCAGGAGAAATAAGTGTGTTCAGATCCTAGAGGACTACATTGAAAAATATATTTTATTCAGAATTTTCTGCTTATTCTTTCATGCCTATACCGAACGCCCCTCGTATAACTACTGCTAATGATGTCGATTGACAATTCTACTTGGGTGACGTAAATTGGCAGCCCGCGCCATATGCATGTTCGAACCACGCAGTGTTCCTTAGCCAGTACGGATGTATCTTTCATACAAAGTTAATTTTGCAGGTGATTTTGGTCACTGCATGAACATTATATAAACTGTTTACAATCCCTACTATAATATAAGTTAGTCGACTGCTGTTTGTAAACTAGCATAATTGTCAAAGGTCGTTGCGCAGGTCGCCCAACACTTTTTTTTATACAAGAGCCCGTTTACGAAGTATAGAGCCTCCAAATTGGTACTATAGTTTGACCGAAACCGCTGTACCGCTCCTGAGGTATGCGCGTAGCGAGACGGGGCGGGTGGGGGGGAGTATCGGCCGCTCCGATCTATCAGTCTGCCGTCAACGCTCATGGCGGTAGGTAGCTTTTGTACGGGACGGTCTATGTCAGACGCACACGAGATAAATATCCAAAGATGGGACGAGCGCTATCTCGTGATGTCAAGACCGTCATTTTTAAAGTGGCCGAATATTTTAAGAAACGAAAAGCAGACAGAGAAAGCTATAAAGAAAATCAGAATATCTGTAGATAATTTAGTTATACAAAAATCGTTATATAAAATAATCATATCGTTTACGATATCCTAAGATATATCCGACAATATCGATCTCATGTGTACTCTTGCTCTTTTTTCCTCGGCCCCCACCTCGCCGCACTTTCCTAAGGAGCGGTATAGCGCTTTTGGTCAAACTGTACTATTGTCTACGCTATGACTACGCAGCTTTGACTGTTGTTATCAAATCTGCGTAGGTATCCAGTGACTAAATATGATTTAGAGAGTTGTCAAATCATACAAATACGTCAAATTTGAACAGGTTTAGTGGCTAAACACGTTTATGGTTGTGCAAGCCGGCCTAAATGTTTTACATGACCTCACAACAACAAATAAGGTGAGGAGCGTGAGTAAAAAAATCACCCCAACTCGGATTCGGAGTTTCTTCCTTTACTTGTGCTGTGAGACCTTGCTTACCAAATTTTATGATTCTAGGTCAACGGAAAGTACCCTATTGGTTTTTATTTATATGCGAGCAAAATATCCGGCA
This sequence comes from Philereme vetulata, assembly GCA_918857605.2. Classification (NCBI taxonomy): domain Eukaryota; kingdom Metazoa; phylum Arthropoda; class Insecta; order Lepidoptera; family Geometridae; genus Philereme; species Philereme vetulata. Next base: position 25,625,018 of record OU975418.1, on the reverse strand, counting down.
CAAGTGGCTGTATTTTTTGATTGCGTTAACTTAGAAGTCTGATTTTTTTACAGCTTCTAGGGAACGTTGACCTACGTGTATAATATAAATTTCAACTTGATAGCTTCACGCGTTCCTGAAAAAAAGTTTCGTGACAGGCGGTTAGACAGACATACATACGGGCAACGAAGTGATCCTATAAATCTTCCCGTTTTCTTTTGAGGTACGGGACCCTGACAAGTGTTAAAAATATGCGTTTTATTGCTTCTTTAATAAATCCCTGAACGCTCACGAAGGAGACTGTGCACAGGATTAGAGTCGCACAGAGAGCCATGGAGCGCGCCATGCTCGGCATCACACTGCTAGACCGAGTCCCGAATACTGAAATTCGCAAGCGTATATTGGGACTCAAATTGAGTTGGACAGGACATGTGGCCAGGTGCGGTGATGACAGGTGGAGCAGGGTGCTGACTGAGTTGTGGCCCTGAGATGGAACCAGGAACGCAGGTCGTCCGCCGGCAAGATGGGTCGACGACATTATAAAAATCGCAGGTCGTATGTGAATTAGAACAGCGCAGAACAGAGGCGAATGGTGACAACGAAGAGATGTATTTTGACTATCCACACCAATTAGTACTAAGAGTTTACTTGACATGTTATTAATTATTATTAGTATAATTTTTCGTTGACATGTTATATCATAATTTATTTTAATTTTTTTGGTTAATTATTATCATTTTCTATTATGTATTTACCAAAACCGTTGTTCTTTCGCATTATTACGTATTTGTAAAAGATTTTCTAACTGTAGAATGACAAAAGTTCCGACACAATATTTTATTGTTTGAAAATAAATGAAACGAAAATGAACAAGAGGCCTATGCCCAGCAGTGGGATGAGAAAGGCTGACATGATGATGATGATGATAACCCCTATGCGCCCCTATGGACACAGCTGAATGTAAATTACAGTTGTAAGTTTAAAAGCTCAAAAAATCATGTCATAAGAAACCAATTTTCCAGTATATTAAATAATGTTACGAGGTGCTAAGAGAAGGATTATAGGCAATCAAACTGAAGCATGCAATAATGAGCTTCTCAACCTGAGTGTACTTATAAAACCTTATTAGATCGTTTATTACTAGTTGAGGCGCCCACACTACGGTTACAGAATAATCTATCATCATACCAGTCATACGACGTCCACTGCTGAACATAGGAATCCTGCAAAGATTTCCAGAGCGACGTATATTGTGTGGCCAGCACCCAACGGCTCTCAGCAGCCTTTATCCATGTCATCTTTCCATCTATGTTTGCTGAGCTGTTGGATGCAATCTGCACAAGTTCAGTCGCTCTGGAAATCTATAGAGGAGGCCTCTATACGGGGAAAGGGGGGGGGGGAGGAATCAGCGGTGGATGTCGTTAAGAAAATGATGATAAACATGGCAAGGGACATGCTCAAATAGGTATGTATCATATTTGAGAACCCAATATCACCAGAGTCCTGTACATTCCCTGATGTCTGGAAAGAAGCCAGCGTCATTGGCTTCTATAACCCAAAAAAAGGCGACCGAGCCAACTAGCTATCGCCCCATTAGTCTCATTAATGGTCTGGGAGCTTAATCTTGGAGTCTTCAAGTCTAGAGTGAATAAGTTCTTTCTAGGCAAGCGTGCTCCATCTTCGATCACACCTTCACCATCAGATAGCCTTACCATCAGCATGTTCGACCTTACCATCAGGCGAAGCAGTGACCAAGCGCTTGGCTCAATAAAAACAATTTTTAAGCGTCTCTTAATGAATCATTTCTGGTCCTATTTCAATGAATTTGAACTCCTCCCCAAAGAGCAGTTCGGCTTCCGAGCCCAAAACGCATGCTCCTAACATGTGCTCCGCATAACGGAGTATGTCTTTTTCATCTGGTTCTGGCCTGCAGATACTGGTGCCGTCGTCTTCGATGTAGCGAAAGCTTACTTACTTGCAAGATGTGGAATGAGCTACCATCTGAGAGTTTCCCGTTAGGCTACGACATGATACACTTCAAGATAAATTTAAAGAAGTTTCTACAGGGTAGAGAACGCATCGACAATTAAATACCCCGAGTGGTGCCGGTGTCAATAGGCGACGGTGACCGCTTACCATCAGGTGGGCCGTAAGCCTGTTTCCCCACAATTAACATAAAACAGAAAAAACTTTCGACAAGGTCTGGCGCAACGGCTTGATTTACAAGCTTTCCAAACTCGGAGAGCCAGATAGACTCATACGCATCATACGAGACTACCTCCAAGGTCACAGCTTTCGATAAATTGTGAATGGTTCTGTTAAAGTATTTACATATCATTCGTCCTTGTCAACGATTTCGCCCGAGAAAGTACTGCCACTAACCTATAAGTAGTAATGCTCGCATTGTTGTTCGGTTTGAAGGGTATGGATGCCTATGAATCTAGAGGCACATAACTTTTCACCTGTATGTCTTAAGGTGTCGAAGCAATGCAATGCCATGAAGGCCAGGTTAATAAAAACAAAAGTCTTATCATATTTTTTTATCAATTATACCTTACAAGCTAGATACAACAAAATGAGAAACATGTTGATGTATAATAGGTGAACTTATCGCTTAAGAAAGCGATCTCTTCCAGACAACCTTTGGATGGAGAGGTCATGATGATGTTACGGTTATTAATGTTTTAATACCTATGTACGGTCTCTATGTACTCGATATGTAAGGGTAAAAAGACTTATAATATATTTTCTGTAATACTGTTATTGTGCACATATAAGCTGTTTTGTTATGTACGACAATAATTTAAAACACACATCCGGGATTGATTTAGACGTAAGTTTATTACCTAACTTGAATATTTATTATGTAATACATAAATTTCCAATAAACAAAACGACGATTCCGCTTAGTCAGATTAACAGGTGCCTACTTACTTACATTAGGAAGTAATATGATTTGTTCACCTTTTTTATAAAGAATGTTTCATTAATTGAACTTGATAGACTAGGTTGTATGAAATTAAAATTTTTCTATGGTAATGAATTTGAATAAAAAAATCTATTTAGCAACAAGACTAGCCCTACCATAATAAAACGAGTAGTCTAATAAAATGTATGTGAAAATTAACATAAATCGCATGACATTCCACGCTGCAATCTATCTCACCCCCTTAACCGTCGGTGTTTCCAACACAATAAATCTAGTTACCCTGAATAATAAATACACAGCGCTGAGGGTCTTAGCACCTCCATATTACCTCGAGACTCGCTTTACATATCGGAGTAATTACATTCAATTATATACCTTCCGTTCCAAACGTCGAGATCCGTAGAAGAACGAAGGTTCATGATGTTGGGAATCGAGTTATAGTCTTGGGCGGAACACTTGGCAAGACGTGGTGATGACAGGTGGAGCAGGGTAGCAACTGAATGGTGGCCGAGGAATGGCTGTAGAAGGGTTGGACGTCCGGCAGCGAGATGGGTGGACGACATCGTTAGAGTCGCGGGCCGTCAATGGGCGAGACTAGCGCAGGATCGTGGTGGATGACACAAACTTGGGGAGGCCTATACCCAGCAGTGGGTGAAAACGGGATGTGGATGATGATGATGATGATATACCTACTGCTATCTCATTTATTGTATTAAACTATGTAACACTCTCAACTCTTCTGTTACTTTTATTGTGTAGAATTTGAATCCAGTAAAAATTAGCCAAGTGCAATGATTTTTTTCTAAAACATTGGCATCTTTTGTTTTGACGAAAAAAGTAGCAGAAAAATCGCACAGGGCCATAACTTGCAATAATATTGTTAAATGTTTGCTAATATTTATATAACACTAGTTGACCCGCCCGAACTTTGTACCGCCTTGATATGCATATGCCGCGGGCTGTCAATATACGTCGGTTATCTGCATCAATGTATGAGAAAATGTTTTTTCTTATTAATTTCTTTTTGCCTGATTTTTTCGATATTTTAAAAGTTATTCTGCTATTCGGGACGGAGACAAATGCAACAAATCAAATATCATCAAAATCGGTCCAGCCGTTCTCGAGTTACAAGTGTTCAAACAAACCCGACTTTGTTTTATAAATTAAGTTAAGCATATATAAGCATTTTTTTATCAATTACGATTAATATTATCTATATAAAACTAGCTGACAAATCCGCAGTTTCGCACGCGTAGTTTTTCAATAAAAACATTACCCTCCTTCTGCGCAGTTGGGTAAAAAGTAGCCTATGTATCAATCATGGTCATAACCTATATAACAAATTTCATCGAAATCCGCAAATATGAATTTAGGTATAAACATGTACCTATAAAATAAATACTAATACGTACTATATAAACTGAACAGCTTTCAAAATAATTATATACAAATAAAAAATAGAAATGTATACAAATAATTAAAAAAAATCTTTTTATGTACATATAATAATAATAATATTGTTGGATATTTCACACAGCGCTATCTAGCCCCAAACTAAGCAGAGCTTGTACTATGGTAATCAGGTAACTCATATACCTACTTACTATTTTTACTACTACTTACTCGTATATACTATTTTTTGTAAATACATACTTTTAATATATAGGAAACATCCAGACCCAGAACAAATATATGTAGATTGTGCAAACATTTGTTCCGCAGCGTGAATTGAACCCTTCCTGCGTCTCAGCCGGCTATTCGCCTACTACGCCACGGAAGTCGTCAAATAATATACTATAAATAATACCCATAGCATTGTATAAACAGGTAAAATATTCGCGATTTATTATTATTACGTGAGTTTTTACAAGTATAAAAATAGCTTATAAATTAATAATTATTGTAAACGCGTAATAATTGTGAGATATATAAGGCTTTTTTTTTAATCAATAACAAATAAACATTACAAAATTGATGTCTAAGTAATTGGCGAAACGCATGTCGGACCATGCACAGTGAAGGGTAAGGTAGTTACAGTCAGTCGGTACGGCTGCATTTTTGACATTAAAAAAACAATGTTAATTTTGCAGTTGTTTTTGTATTGATATTCTATGTTTTTAAAGCTAACATAAAACAATAAATACTGCATTACACCCGAGTGTAGTACATAACTTTTCATCACAATGCGAGGTCCTAAATAAATATATGGAATAACAATAAATCGATTATTATTAGCATTATTTTAAAGTGTTATTTTTTAATTACGAGCAATCCTAAACTTTTTAAAACAAATTTAAATGTTTTTTTTGCCGGACGGCACCCGCAGCACTTCTTTTGGAAATTTTTGAAATGGTTTATTTAAGAATAGTTACGGTGTGATAAATTAACTAGATATAAGTTAATTTTGTCTATATTTTAATTCCCTCGGATCCATTCTTTTTGCCTCCACATATCTAAAAACCATCGTCGAAGAATCACAAACCTTTTACAGAAAATCGAATCAAAATCAGTCAAACCGTTTCGGAGATAAATGGGAACATGTCTTTTGTACAAATAAACCACCTCTGACCCCAAATGCATAAGCCTTCTCCGTTTCGTCGTGGATAAAAAGGTGCTTTATCATATTTAATTAAATTTTATTATTTAACCATTCAACAAACAACTACAAGTCCTGTGGAGCTACATTCTACCTACCTTAATATTTACATCAATAATAAGGTACTCTACTCAAAATTACTAGGCGTATTTTTCACGTGTAAGAAGTGAGCACTTCTGCAAATAAGGCCTGAATTAACATTTTCTTAGAAATAAATTAAATGGAACAGCCGTGCAAGGTAAGCACCTTATACAGAAATAATAGGGTGTCTATAAAATCGGAGGCTTGGCGGATAAAGAAAAAAACTTTCATAAAATAATAATATTAATGCTGGACATTTCACACAGCTTTTGAAACTATCATGGTTATGATTTTTGAAACATAATGCACACTATTTCTACTAAAAAGTTTCTACCTAACCTAAGATTTCTACTATGAAGACTGAGAAAGAAAGTAGATATCTATAGTAGTATAGTATATATATATAGTATAAGATTATATCTGCCAATAATCCATCCACTCGCAAATACTTCAGTTTACCCGTGATCATGGCGCATGCAACTGCGTCGCAATATCGTGAAACTCAAAAACTCACAAATCATGATAAATACCTATGCCGTTTTTAGTACAAATAGATTTCACACAGCGCTATCTAGCCCCAAATAAGTTAGAGCAATTTTAGGTGTCAATCGATTCATTATTATGGTCCGGGTGACAGAGGCTCAATTTGTACGCGACTATGAGAAAGTCAAAAGGAAGAGTTACATATGTTTCTAAACTACTAATACGATTTTGATGACTGAGATGTCAACTAATTCGTTATTATTTTTCGTGTGACATAGACATCGATATAAGTCTTACGTAGTCGGATTTTTGTTTTTTTGCTTATATTGCTTGTTCATTTCTAGAATCAATTGAAGCTAAAGTAAAATGAGTAAAACTCGATCTATCTATTCAGCTGAAATACACCCACTCCTGGGTATAGAAATTTTCAGTATCACGTCTCTCTCCGGTCCAGTGCCAAATACATCCATTGACTTTTCACAACTTGCACGATGTCGTCCGGCCATCTGTGAAACTAAATACTATATCTAACCCCTGGGCTAGACTATGCTCGTGCTCATGCTACTCGCCTTGCCGCGATGTTGCCGCAATTGATGCTGTAGGTAGCCAAACACATCCCTCCTCGCGCGATTATTTGCTCCAAAGTTAGGTATAGGTACCAGGTTTCAAAAGGTAGCACAGATAAATAATATACTTACTACGGTATTAAGTTACTCGTCACTTTCTTTACTAGAATTATCATACCTAGATGTACCTTTTGTTATTTGCCTATTTTGTTAACTAAAGAAATAAAATAAAACTCTCTGATTAGATACCTACCTACCTACCTACCTACGAACTGATAATAACCAATATCAACTTTAAAAATTATGATAGGTAATTAGGCACCTAGTTATGTCTGGTAATAGTGGAAATCGAAACCAAAATTAGGCAGGCCTTACATAACTTATGTTATAACTTATAAATAGTTTTAGTTTTTAACTCATTAATAACATAAATATTATCCCTGCAATTATTTACAATAAAATACAGAAAAAACAGTTGAATCATCTAAAGACCATTGCAGGCGATCTATAGATAGCTCAACTGCTCCAGATGCTGAACTGCAATGCTTATGCGTTGACCCTGATAAGCGCCAGCTCTTGGATCACACGTCGCTTTGACCAGACGCCCAGAAAGAATTTTGAAAACGCGATGGGCCTCGGTACCCCATGGGCCCAGGGTCTCGACCCCAAATGGTACAAATACGTAAGCTCTGTCGAGATTTCCGTATTTGCATCACTTGAGATCTTCGACTGAATTTGCCGCCACACCGGCCCCAACTGCTGTACCAGACAGATGAGATGGCGCAAGGATATCGACGCACGTGGCGCCCCACACCAAAGGCCTCTCTCCAGGTATAAGAGTCATACCATCAGGCCTCTTACTATCGTCTCGTATCAGACCGTTCGGTTCGAGAACGGCTGGAACGTTGATGCTGCAAAAAGCCCGGCGTATGATATCAAAGGTATATAATGATGATACTTATAAAATGATTCTAAATAATTTAAAGTGGTTTCATTTGACCACTCATCCTTCGTAGCAAGGTGGCATAGTTTTTCCAAATCCCAAAACGCATGTGTTTCCTCTCTGAGCGCTCGAAGCGGTATAAGGTGCGCGATGCGTGTGGCCAGGCTACTCGCATTCATGTGGTCTGCCCTTTGACTCGTGCGCAAAAAACCATCAAAATGTGGAGCGGTATGGCATGAGGAGAAGCATGAGAAGTAACTTGGCCACATTACGTCCCTGCCCACTTTCCTCGCGCCAAGGCGAGTAATGTGGCTGCTACCACAAACAAGTTAAACAACTGTTTAACTCGTGTTTAAGAAAAGTCCTTACTAATTTTTGTATAGGATTTTAAAAATCTTTGTTGTGGTTAAGACCACAAGAAGCTAATATCTAAGAAGATATTAGCTTTTGCCGACTGAACTTCTAATGTACTGATGTTGTTTTTTGAACACAGAAACGTGTTCAATTTTTTTACAAAGAGCTGAGGCATTTAAGGCCTTTAAGTAATTTGAAGATTATTTTAACAGTACCTAGTGGCAATTTGCAGAAGTAGGTACTTCTGTAGTACCTGGAACAGGTTTTTATTAACATAGTTTCTCACCACTTATACCATCCTCTTAGCTTAACGCGTTCAGGGTGCTGGCGGGGGGCTGCCCCGGTTCTACAGCGCGTCGGGGATGTTTGCCGAGGCGTAAGTGGACTGTTTCTACAGCACCATGCACAAGCAATGCACATCCCTGGGGCGCAGAATTCGGGCCAGTTCCAACGGTATACTGAATGCGTTCTCAAACAGGTTCGACTGTGAGTATCTAAACCACTGTTGTATGGTACATGCGCAGAACCTACACTAGATGCTCACATACTTACCACATACACTGAACCTTCGAATATTTTTTTTTGTTTAAATTATATTCTTTTGATAAAGTTGCACTTGTTCTAACCATTTGACATATTTAATTATTTTTTTTTACTAACAATTATGGATCTTTCACATCTGAAAATTATATAAATGAATGAATTTGCTTTATCCACAATAATTGCAACTTTAACATAGAACTTTGCGCCATTTCTTAAACTTGTAACGAGTACGGAGTTGTATGAGGTTTGTCATAGTTAAAGGTATAAGGACAAGCGAAAGCTTAAATTAAAAAAAATAGTTTTTCGTCGAATTATAACCTGTTTGCAATCTTTTTTCATACGGCCTGCAGATGGAGCAAGCTTAAGACCCACCTAATGTAATTTAGTAATGATCGCCTATAACAAAGTATTGCCTCGTAGGGCTTTAGACACGTGCCCTACGATGCACTGCCCTGCGTCCATCAACTTGAAGCATACGTAAAGGCTCATGTGCCTGTACTTTCACCGGCAACCATACCCTTTAATTCAAAACGAGGCAATGCCGCTTGGCGGCAGAAATAAGTATGGTGGTAGTACTTTTCCAGCCGACCCCTTTCAGAAGAAACTCTACGACTTTTAAAACTCTGGCAATTAGTGTCCATAATTAGTATTCATCTTAAACGCGGAAAGACTTATAAAAATAAAAGTGTCAGAGGTTCATGGTTACCCTAAGCAGGGAGTAATGCGCATTTCTACGCTGAATAGGGCGGGATAAAAAATCGCTTTTTTAAATAGGTTTTGTGGGACGAAGTGATTTAATGATCTTTGGCCCGATTTTCATGCAGTGGGTGACGCGACTTTTAAAATTAGAATTAATTTGTAGAAGCGAAACTCTTTACCTTAACTTACCTAATATAAAAACTGAATAATCATGGCAAATTATTTGGAGGAGAATTTCTATAGCAAAAGCTTTTTTGAGAGACAGGGCTTCATTTTAATTATATGAAATATTACTGATATGATCATTTAATATTGTTTTTATTAGAATTGGAATAAAATTATTACTGACTACTGAAAATTATCTACTTACTGCTGTGACATAATTTTATCGCAGATTAAAGAATATTTTGTTGTTTTTGTGATAATAGCTAAAGATAAGCGAAATGAGTAATTATCTGGAATAAGAATATTTATCAATCAACCAAGAAACACTACTTTGCAATCTTATTAGATTGCGGCTCGCTGTACAAAATATGATGGTGTTATTCAATCATTTCAACAATATTCAACATATTCAACAAACCCAATCGTACCTATTGATAAACAACACCCCCCGCTACTTGCCCATCCACGGAATAATAACATAATCGGCGATTTGTCTGATGACAATAATGTTTCCAGGTCTAGGTGTAAGCGATGCCAGTGGAATTTCAAAAATGGTGATTTGTTGAATATTTACCTGGAAAGAGGGTTTATAGATTGGTCGCCGTTATATGACATAACAGATGTTGAGGGTGCTCTATCGTTCTTTCATACTATTATTATTTATTAATAACACTATAGATAAATATACCTATATACCGCGCAACATGCACAATAGGAAAAAATACTTTTACTACCCGGAATGGTATACAGCAGAGATTAAATACCAAATTAAGTTTAAAGCTAGGTTACATAAAATACAATAAAAGCAAAAAGGTCAAAAGTAGGTCATACTTGTATAACGAAGGATGGTATATAACTGTCCTCCATGGATTGTGCTCAGGAATTTGCCACTTATTTCCACTCTGTTTATAGCGAAAGTCCTCCTAGACTTAGCGTACAGGAGGCGATCGAGAAGGCCGGACTGTGTGGCACGCAGCAAGTGGTAATAAACCAGTTTACCTACTCCGATGTAAAAATAGCCCTGAAGAAACTGAAGCCCAAACTCTCATATGGCCCGGATGGAATTCCACCTTTTGTATTTAAGGATTGTGGGTGAGTATTAGCAGAGCAGCTTTTACATTTGTAAAATTTTTGTCTGGAATCGTGCACATACCCGGAGGAATGGAAGCTTACACGGGTGATCCTGGTTCCGAAGGGATGTGACAGTGCAGACGTGGGAGGGTATAGACCTATAGCGGTGTTGTCATCTTCGAATCTATTTTGTACCGGTACATCTATGGGCAAGTAAATAGCGAACTTTCGGACGCCCAGCAACGCCCAGGCCAGGTCGGAGTACGGACAGTATGTTATGTTTTATGACATATGCTGTCCCGGCTGTCAACTCAGGAGCGTAGGTGAACGTATCGTACTTTGATTTCCGCAAGACATTTGACACGGTTGATAACGATGTCCTGCTGAAAAAACTAGCGTCAATGGGATTTAATGTAGACCTATTAGAATTTTTTGCTAGCTATTTGCGAGGTAGAATGCAGTATGTGGATTATAGCGGGTACCTTTCAGACCCGGTCTATACCAATTCTGGGGTAAGCCAAGGCAGCAACCTGGGCCCCTTGAATTATTAGTAATGATAAATGACCTGCCTAATGTCATACAGGATTCCGTCTGCCTTCTGTTTGCGGACGGTTTAAAGCTCTTACTGCAGATCAACGACAGCTCGGATTGTGAACGTTTGCAAAAGAATATCGACCGTGTTGCTCAGTGGAATCATGATAACAAACTATTTTTCAATAGTGCTAAATGTCATACCATCACCTATGGCCGTGCACGAAATCACGTTACTCATGACTACACACAGAAAGCAAACAACGTTAGTCGAGTGCAATCGGTTCGTGATTTAGGGATTCGTATTGACAAGAATTTGAACTTCCGCAACCACGTGGTGGAAGTCTGCAAGAAGGTCTTCAGAAACCTGGGCTTTATACTGGGCCAGAGCTGTGACTTTCACACTGTAGGTTCGATTAAGGTTCTCTTTAATGCACTTGTGAGAAGCAGACTTGAGTGTGTCACTATAGTTTGGATCCCTCATGAAAAAAATACAGTAGTATGGTGGAAAACATGCAGAACAAATTTACAAGGTTTCTGTACTTTAAATTGCACGGGGTATACCCCTTTTACCCTTTAATGTACCCCACTCTATTCGTATTAGGCATGGTAGGTTATTACAAACTAGAAGTTTGACGGGAAATGTTGTTGTTAACATATATTTTTCGTCTACTGAGAGGTATGGTGCACAATCTGCGAGTACTGATGTGTGTGGGTTTGTACGTACATACCTGATAATTACGTTTATAGGCGGCAATGACCTAGGCTGCTCGCGATCCCGAGAGCAAGGACTAATCTCCTGAGCGAAGCTCCATTCACTCGAGCCCTTTGGATTATCAACAGCTTATGTCTAGCCGATAATGTTAGTATTTTCAATATTACCTTGGCGAAATTCACAGATATGGTCTTGCATTTTTTAGGTAGGACCTATCTAGTTTAAGTGTAAATGAGTAGTTTATAAGTACTAAATATAAAGGTTTTGCACTGTCGCTTTGGTGTTACTGTAATGGCTGTGTAAAATTTAAATAAATAAAATAATAATAATAATTTCGATTGTCCTAGCCTTGTTCGATACACTCGCATATACGTTATTGGGAGTGTACATACGAGTTACGTTTCTATAAGCTTTTCTTCTGCCAATTCTATGACGCAACTTTTATTTGTAATTGATTTGAGGGTAGATTGAAATTCTTGAGAGGTGTGAGGAGAATGGTTATAGGCCGTTGTGTGATGTTTGGTATTCAAAGTACGTTAACTTTTTGGAATGGTGATGGAGATTTTTTATTTGTCTGATTTAGTGGATGCTATGATTATGCTGATTTTTTGTGGTGTACGCCAAAAAGAAGTTAGAGATAGTTGGACCCTTTCCTTTTCTCTCTTAATAATTTTCCTTTAATCCTTTGCTTATATAAATTCAGGGTTTGGCTTGCCTCTGCGTACCATCACTGCTATATAGGTAATGGTTACCATTTAGCATCAGGTGAGCCATATTATGATTGTTTCACTTCAAGGATAAAAATAAAACTGCGTATCATAAGAATAACAATCCAAATGGTATTTATTTTTATAGTGTTATCCGAACACTTACAGAAAATTCTATGATTTCTAAAACCATCTCACAAACTTTCAAGCCTAGACGGGACTTGAACCCGCAACCTTCCTCTTGATACGAGTATGCACTGCCAATTGTGGTACAGGCTCTTGTTACATAAGGGTCGAAATTAGTGAGATGATTCAGATTACGACTAAAGCACCGTTAGCTCCATCTTCAGGAAAACTTATACAGTTTTTTGACCTGCTAGTCGTAATCTGAATCATCTCATTAATTTCGATCCTGACGTGACAAGAGCCTGTATCACAATTGGCAGTGCATCATCGTATCAAGAGGAAGGTTGATGGTTCAAATCACGTCTAGGCTTCAATGTTTTTGAGATGGTGTGTAAAATAATCCAATTTTAGAGTTTGATATCCACGTACTCCATTAAAAATTTAAAGACACGTTTATGTAAAGTTTTAATAGTTTTGAGATGATTTGAGTTAAGGGTTAGAATATTATTTTATAAATCATGTAATTGTTTACGTAAGTGGGTTTTGAAATAAAATTAAACTTAATTTTTGTATTTTGAAATACATTTTCTAAACATTAGAGTTCTCGAATTTATGGGGCTTGAAACATTTTTAGTAGTGTCAGCTTTGTATTACCTAAAAATGCTATTAATTGGATCTAGAACATAAATAAATCTCATAATAACAACCTATTATATTCATAACAAAAGGCTTTCACAATGAAGATGTAACGCAATCTCGATCTAGACGCAGGTTTAAGGTCACAGCTCGGGGCTGGGTGACCTAGGACCTGAGATCGAAGGTATCACGTGTGGTACAACACTGTTTTGATTTAACAGTACGCTAACCTAAAACCCCGGATAAAGTTTAGTGCCTTTACACAAATAAATAATTAATGCTGGACATTTCACACACCGCCACTAGCCCAAAACTAAGCAGAGCTTGTACTATGGGAGCCAGATAACTGATAGAATACTTATATACACTTTTTGAAGTAAAACTTCTTTACGCACGCTTGACTTGGGGAGTAAGCTGGTGAATGCGTTACGAAAAGTGCGGACAGAAGTTGAGAGGGAGATATAAGTTAGTGAAGATAGAATGAGAGAGATTACGTTTCGTAAATTACTGTAGGAGCAAGAGACAGAGGTGCGCGCGCGCATTTTCTTTCTCTCTGCCTCTCATAGCCAGTGCATGCAATATATATATTTCAGTCAGTAGTTCTTTTGATAATTTTTCGTAATTTCATTTCGTTCTTGAACAATTTTTTAAATCAATATTTTGAAAAAGAAGTTTTACTTCAGTCGTGTAGTCTAAAGCACACTCGTTTATTTTTTTGTAAATACATACCTACTTATAATATATAGGGAAACTACCAGAACAGTAACAAATATCTGTAGATCATGCAAATATTTGGGAACCAAAAAACTGATAGAATACTTATAAACATTTTTTTTGTAAATACATACTTATAATATATAGGGAAACAACCAGATCAGGAACAGATATCTGTAGATCATGCAAATATTTGTTCCGCGGCGGGAATCGAACCCGCAACCTCTTGCGTCTCAGCCACTACGCCATGGAGGTCGTGATGAAACTATTTCACTTGCGGCTTCACACGCATGGTTTCTTTGTCAAAAATGTAGCCTTTATTTAAAATCCACATATTCATCTATCTAATTACTAAGTATGCCAAATATTATTGGAATCGGTTCTGCTATTTAGTCGCGAAAACGTGACAAACAGACAGAATGACAGAGGGACTTCCGACTTTCTTATGTTTACAACAGCTTGTCTAGAAGTTGAACCCGCGTTAAAAGCATAAAATAGATTTCGCTCTTACTGGAAGTAATAAACAAGTAATGAGTTTAACTACATATTTGATTAACATGTAGAATGTTGATGTAGAATGTTGACTTTACACAAACACACACACCGCAAATTCCGCAAATTCAAATTCAATATTCTTAATTATTAAAACCAAAGGGATAATTTTGAAACAGTAGTTTTACCACCTGTTGTTGGTAAAATTGACGTTTCAAAGTGATCCTTGTGATTTGTTTAGCTAGCTTACATTTTCCCACTGCTGGGTAAAGGCCTCCCCAACTCCTTTCACCTATCGCGATCTTTGGCAGCCCATTCCTTCTCGAAACCGCTGATGTCGTCGCGCCAACGCTTTCGCGGTGATTTGTGATTTTAATGGTTTTTTTTATTTAATCTTAAAAACTTTACGTCATTACAATAATAATTTCCTATTAATGTTTGTATAACGTTTAACTTTAATGTACCTACTAAGAAAAAAAAGTATGCCGTATACCAAAAGACAGGATTATACCAACTTTGTATCACGGTTTTCCCCCCAACGGTTCAATAGTTAGAAGTTAATTTAGGATTAGTTCTCCGCAATCAATGATCGGTTACATTGTGGGAGCTTAACCCTGGCTCCTTATCTCGCCCGCCCAATACCATATTAACCGTACGGAATAAACTAAAGGAGGAAGGTTATTTGGGTCCACGAAGGTATAGGTACTTAGAGAAGAACATCGGTGAATAAACGACTTCTTTGCCATCTTGCGCAAAAGAACTCTCTGATGACAAGAATGAACAAGCTTAGCTTCGGCATCAACCGCATGATGACCGTAGTGATAGATCATTTTAGCTCCAGCATAATGAGGCACTGGGTGAAGATACTTGGTGTACCCCCCTGTCAAATCAAATCAAAATGTTTTTATTAATTAAAATCACATGGATCCATTTAATACGTCAATTTTACTGCCTGTTCCTTCGCGAACAAGTCAGGAAAGAAAGGCAAGAAACAAAGCTGGATGTTCTCTTAGAATAACAATAAAAAAATAAATTACGTATAACTTGTGACACTTGTAACTTTTGATCGAGTTGGAGCAATTTCAAGCTTCTCTATCATCTAAATATTCCGGTATGTTACATTAGCGCAATAGAGATACGATTTTTTAATTTTATTTATTTTTAATCTATATTTATTAAATTTATTCACCTTTGAGGCTTGCGGTTACCCACGTTGTCCCACTGCTAGATAAAAATCTACAATTTCGACGGCCCCTACGTACAAAAAGACATGTCAAAAATCAAGGTTTACAGGAGAGCGTAATTTGTATTCAAACCGCTTTAGAAAAAAATCTATGTGCAATTATAAATATTTTATTTCTATAATGTCTAATTAGATTTAGGAACTTTATAATAGTATAAATACATATTTATTTATTTTATGTTTTCCTGGAAAAAATGATAGATGACTGTTTCTACGGTGATATTAAAACAAAAGCATGTCAGACAACTATAAGATAGCTTTTTATACGCAGGAAAGAAGAAAACAGTATCTAGAATAGAATTTATATTAAATGTTTTATGAAAACGTATAATTATGTTATTGTTTTCAAATGAATACATTAAACTTCTTTAGATCGCTACCCATGGAGATTAATATACATCAACGTAGACATATCGCTTTATACGCGGTTTTATTAGGATAGGTAGGAATATATTTCTGGTAACGTAAACAAAGACATGTTCTTAAATAAAATTTTCAGGATTCTGTTTTATTAATTAAAGAAGGTTTATAATAATTTGAGCATTACTTAAATCTAAACAATTTGTATTTATAGTCACATTAGAGTAGGAACCAAACATTCAAAAATCACAGTTGTCTAGAAATATAATTTGTAATTTTTAATAATCATCACAGCTTTATTTGAGTATGCGCCTTAGTTTAATTATTTATCTAATCTACCTAATTTGTAATATTTAATAATCATCACAGCTTTATTCAGACTGATTCATCTTATTACTAACAACACTAACAACATTACTAACTAGTTTTAATAACAGGTAACAAAATAAAATTACTTATATTAACTTAACAACCTTCATTATCAGTATCTTGTGCTTCAGTGCTATGCTTAAGGTTTCTATAGAAGTCATGATACTTATTTGGAATAATCAGTGTATCGCATAAACTAATCAGGTCTTTATATTTCACATCAGTGATAGGGATAGGATTTTTGTATAACTTCTCTAATATTAGTTCTTGTTCCTTCTTTTTCCTTCCTCTTGTTAATTTCAAATTATTACTACAGTTCAGTCTTCTGTAATTTTCTTCAGAAAAGTCGTACTTAAATTCAATAACGTCTGGATTATTCCCTTGTACTTTTACTTCTCTTATCTTATTCCAAGAAATTTTGTTTGAATTTGTATCTTTGATCCAGTTTTTAGTATGTAGCCAAGCTTTGAAATCCAAAACTAAGTCTTGATTCACTTCTACGACTCTATAAGGGGGGCTATTCTGTTTTGCCCAGCGAACCAGTGTGTACCATTCATCTGGCGTGTAAATAACTTTATTTTTTGCTGTTCGCTCAATTAATGCGTGAACGCTATCTGCCTCGTTCTGAGTATGGCCTTTTTCCAAGAATCTATGGCACACATCTACCTTAAATGTATTACTTACATACAAGTACATAAAAAAACAATGCGATTGCGATTCTGACCAGCACAGTTGTCTGACCAGAATCTAAAATCTTTCACGCCATCCTTAACCTTGTCGTTAACAAAAGAAAACAAACAACTAGCCACTTCATTGGCGCCACGTCTAGCAATTGTTTCATCCCACATGTAACATGTAGCTTCCTTTAACCCAGCATCAAACACTGTAAAATTATATACTGATAATTTCCTCTTGTAATACAGTACACTAATTTCAGCGTGTGGAGTGTTATTTATTTTTTGGAAATCAAACATCGCTGTGCAAATTTCAGAAGGATTCGATTGAGCTTCAATTTTATCGGCGTTTTTAAAAGTCCTGGCAAGATTTTTATTTTCCATGTGTGCCTTATGCTTCAGTTTATCATCATTGGTAGGCGTGGTGTTATTTTTCATTGCGTGGCATAGGTCACATTGGTCTTTTTTAGGTATATAAAATGCTATATTTAATTCCTTATTGATAATATCTTTGTACTGTCTTACAGAAGTAGCTATATTTTTAGTTATATTCAGATCTTTACACCATATAATATACAGGTCGTACATCTTCTTAAAGTTCAATTCACAGTCTAAGTACTGTTTATTTGAGTCTTTGCGCGTATAATGACTTTCTATGGGTGCAAAAGATTTTACATGTTGAATTACATTTTCTTTCATTGCCGCAGTTATTATAGTTGGATGATTTTGATGAAAGCCTCTCATATCTTTAGTACAAATACCGGTATTTTTATCATGCTTATCGATGGCAGATTGTATAAAAGTGTTACTTATAGAAAACGTATTTTTAAACATAGTTTTGCAAACTATTACCTTCTCCTTGTGGCCAATATTAGACAAAAGAGGCAAAAAAAAACTTGTAAACATTTAACCTCTTAGAATCTTGTGTCCATTGTTTTTTTCTTATTTCTTTTACATGTGACGCTATAAAAGACCACTGCTGACAATGGTCACCTAGATTCCAAAAGGTTTCGAATATTTTTTGGCGAGCTACCACACCAAACTTCTCAAAACATTTTAATCGACAATTAGATGCACATGGACCCTTCATTTGTTTTGCCATTTGTTGTTTTCCGGATCGAGATGTATGAGCTTCACCTATGTTGACAAGTGCCTTCCTTTTTTCATCTAGCCAGTTAGATTTATTAGTAATTCTGTTCTTTGTAATTGCTTTTTTCACATACTGACGCTTTCTTTTACGTTGACGCGGTGTTGATGTACCGGACATTTCGCTGGATCCTAGGGGGCTTGATCTTAAGGTTGCATCAGATAGGATAACCGTACTTTCGCTTAAGTAGTTACATTCATCAAGTCCATGCAAGTCGTTTGGAGACAATCCAAACGACATGCATGGACTTGGCATTGGTGTTGAAACCAAAGATTCGGAAGCTGTTGAAATAACATCACGGGCAGTTCTTTCATTGATATCATTTTGAAGTGTTGGTTGTGGTGTTTCATTTTCACAGATAGAATTGTTAAGATAGTAATCTTGAATTTCATCATTCGAAATTTCCCCTACCGTATCAATTATATAATTTAAATCAGTTTGAGATAATATTATATTAGCTGATGTATGATTTTGTTCTTCATCGCTAGGTACTTCGGTAATCTGTGTTTCGTCGTTACAAACGTCCAAAGGCCGATCCTCAAGATCCAATGAAATATCTTTTCCGGAACATACTGGTGTCTCTAAAAAACAAAAGAAAGAGAAATATATGTATTTATTTAGATTTTTATATTTATTTATTTATTTAAATAGATATATTTAGTTATTAAACTATAATGAAACACACAAAACGCCGAAACGTAAATGAAAACAAATCCACGAATAAATTAATAGTTACACGTATAAACAAACATGTAGGACATGACTTCATATACCGCGATAATAATAAAAACGTTGTTTTCTTTGTAAAAAAATAGTAAGCAAATCATATTTTAAATAAGCATGCAACTTATAATAATTATTCGTAAAATAATGGTTTTCAGATGATTAACATAGTATAAGCGGATAAGTCTGAGATGACCGCTTTTACATTGATATCCTACCGCACTAGGTTAGAAAAATAATAACATAATATTTCAATCAGTTTTCAATATTATTAAACGTCTAATGAAATCTTATTTGAATTACTGCTTACCTTCATTTGCTTCATCGATGTAATTAATTAAATCTTGTGCTTCAGAAACGGTTAAAACATTGTTGCCGGTGTTTGCAATATCCACCAATAACTTAGATCTACTATTATTCATGTTTCACAGTACTATTGTAGATGTATTATGAATATTTATAACTAAAAAACACACCACTTTATCTGATATTGTATCAAAACGCTAATTATTTCACTACGCGAACAAGAATCGACACGACTTATTGGGGAGTTCCCGTGAATGAAGTTATGTCAGACAAGACCGAACTCGCACCGAGTGGCGCGCATTTTTAAACACCGTACAAAAGGATAACTACAGATATCCGCATCTACGACACTTATTTGTTGTAATTATGATAGTTATTCTCTTATACGACTTGTATTTTAAGTAAAATACATAATATTAAAGAAAAAATCTTATATAGGTATGTGTATATGGACAATCTAAAGCCATAAATGCAATAAAAAAAAATGGCCACTTTTGACATGTCTTTATGTACGTAGGGGCCGTCGATTTTTCCTCTATTTACAGCTCTGGGGCCAGCCTAATTCAAATGCATCAAATATATTCAGCCACACTGACTACTATTTATACCTCTGCTGTCCAACCTTTGGATCAATTCTTCAGGCATGAACCATTCCAAACCACTGATTAAAGTCTTTGATAAACGGTATACAAACCGAATCTTAGCGCTAAACAGAAACAATCTCCGCATTATAGTCAGAGCCCTGACTGGACACTGTCGGCTTAATAAGCAAATGTTCAAGCTAGGGCTATGCGATACACAAACCTGCAGATTCTGTAATGAGGCGGCAGAATCGCCCTTAGATCTGTTAGGCGAGTGTGCTCAACTAATGCGTAAACGTAGCATTCATCTGGGCAAACACATTCTTAGTCCGGAGGAGCTAACAGTTATCACCCTTAAGAATATTCTACAGTTTTAGCAGCTGTAGGACTTAGTGATGCACTTTAAACGTTCACGACCCCCATAACCCCATAACCTAGGGGCGACACAAAAACAAGTGGTGATCACAATAAACCTCAAAACCTCAAACTAAAGCCGCAAAAGCGAATAAAAAAACTGCAATTTAATCACTTGCACATGTTTTGGTGTCAATTACATACAACCTGTTTTGTTGTATATGACATTAATTTAAAAAACACATCCAGAATAGTATTAACTGATTTAAGAGGTGGGTTAAATACCGGTTGTTTGAATATTTAGCCAGTAATCGATATATTTCCAATAAACATCAGGAGGCCAGTCAGCTTGTGTGTCTACAAGTTGACTATATAAAAAATATAATGTAAATCGGCAGCACCTTTGCGAGGACGCCGCCTAGTCAGTTTAACAGGTACTTACATGATCCACGAATATGATTTGTTTACCTATTTAATACAGACGTTTCACTGATATTTTAGAACTTAAAAATTGAAAATTTTCAATGGTTAAGAAATTGAAAAAAAAACAATATTACAGTGATATTAGCTTCCATATTATTGTACAATGGGGTATTAAACTAAGTTAATTAAACCTAAAACTAGTTTGTTTTCGTTTAATCTAGTACATAACAAAACAGTATAAATACAGATAAATTGTTGTATCACAAAATTTTTAAATGGGTATAGGTCCTTTTTTATTAGAATAATGTTCTTGAACAAGGAATGTCCAACACAACAATTAATTTTACAAAAGTCAGAAAGTCCACCGCGAGATGGGTCAACGATAACTATAACACCGTGGCAAAATGTGAGTAAATGGGGCTACATTGGAGATTCGCCCTAGACGACGCGACTAGTTGCCCATGCGGTACAGACCCTCAAACTATGGCACACTTATTAAGCTGCCTATTGTGCCTTATTCTTGCACCCTGAGGGATAATTGTTTCGCCACAAATAACGCACAGATAATCCAATTAATAAAATGTAAACTATACCGACACGAAGAAGAAGAAGAATAAGTCCGTGGGTCTTACGTGTTTTAGACAAGCCCAGCGGTAGGTTAATACGGGCTTAAAATTATAATGGAATTTAAAAAACATGTCCATTAATCCGAGCAGAAGTCTCAAAACGATATAAATCGATTTCCGCCAAACGCTAAACCCATAGCACGCACTCGTTGAGATCGCAACACAGAGCCTCGAAACTCCCGCAAACCCCTTATAGAATCACTAGACTATGATAATTAACGGCGTGCAATCGCTTGCACGGGAAATTCCCTATTATATCTACTGCCTACCTCTTACGTACTGCTGGAAGTCACTGACTTAATCGGTAGATCGGGGCATAACAGTAAGTTTAGTTTGAGGCGATCGCAAACTCTCCTCGTAATTTTAATATATGAACATGTTAAATGAATACAAAAAGATTTTATTACCGTCACTAACTTAGAATATAGTAAAATATCTAAAGGTCTTATAATAAATTTGGATTATCAATGGAATCCGTGGTCTCCACTCGAGAACCTTTCTTCCCCAACGGTTATCGGTTCTACGAGCGATGTGGCCTGCCCATTGCTACTTCAACTTGCTAATTTTGAGAGCTATGTCGGCAACTTTAGTTCTTCTGCGGATTTCATCATTGCGGATTTTGTCACGCAAAGAAACCCCGAGCATAGCCCTCTCCATAGCTCGTTGAGCGACCTTGAGCTTGGTCATGAGGCCATGAGTAAAGGACCACGTTTCAGTGCCATAGGTCATAGGTCGGACTGGAAGACGTAGCGTAAGCCGGCCCCCCACAAGGTGGACCGACGATCTAGTAAGAATCGCGAGGAGCCGTTGGGCGCAAACGGCTACCAACCGCTCGTTGTTGCGATCTAAGGGGGAGGCCTATGTTTAGCAGTGGACGTCTTCCGGCTGATGATGACGATGATGATGATCAATGGAATAGTTAAATAGCTACAAAACTCTGTTTAACTACATATATATTTAACTATATACCTTCGATGGGTGCTGTAGTTCGCTATAAGGCAGCGCGGCGTCTGTTTTTGTTTGCCCCTATTGCATTTCCTATTTTTTTCTGTATAAAGGTCTCATAATATTAGAATAATTTGTTTTATCTTGATTACCCGCGGCATTTTGTTATAATATTAAGCCTCGTTTGAGGCAATACAACAGCTGCGTCCTTCTACCCAGCTAGTGTCACAACTCTATACAATATCTTCAAATTGATAAATGTACTGACCTCTTTCTTTGTAATATAACTAGCTTCCACTCGCGGCTTCGCACGCACGCTTTGTTAATTAGAAGTAGCCTATGTGTTAATCCAGGTCATAATCTACGTACATACCAAATTTCATCAAAATCGGTTCAGCCGTTACGGCGTGAAAAAGTAACAAACATCCACACATAAATCCATTCATACTTTCGCGTTTATAACATTAGTGGGAAGTGGGACATACCAAATTTCATCGAAATCGGTTCAGCCGATATGACTTGAAATAGTAACAAACATCCACACATACATTCGTACAAACTTTCGCGTTTATAATAATAGTGGGATACCAGTGCGAGGCGAGACGTTATTCGGAGCGGATCGCACTCACCCTGATGGAGGTTCACGAATTGAACCAAAACATTGTCGGTCGAAACACCACTATGACGGTTCGTGATAAATCCCGTATTCATATTATTGATTGAAATCAATCACGAAAGTTTTCTAAGCAAAAGTTGTGGGATACAAACATGTACTTTTCATCTAAATCACAAAAATCTGCTATGATCATCAATTCAAACCAAATAAAACTTGCAATAAGAACGCTTTTATTTCCCCCCCACAAACTATGTACGTTTCTATTGAGTTGATCATCGAAAGTCCCTAATTTTCTGGCTCATTAAACCGTCTTATAGTTTGGAGGCGCCGATTGAATTGGCATTAGATCATCCGAATGGCCAGCCTTCGTAATAGACTGGGGTTTGGCTGCATCATTCACGTTGACCTGTAACGTGTGGGGAACGAATCCACATTAGGGGTTCTTTGGAGGTCTTCGGACAGTTCTTAATTTATTTATCATAGTTTTATTACAAAAACCAGTAAAAAGTACAAATACAAGTAGATTTACAATTTTCGAATGTACATATATAAAAGCGTATGCCAAATGAGAGATGTAAGGAATGTTTGTTTTGCGCATAATAATTAGAAATGTTTCTACGTTGATAGCAAATCATAGGTTTCTTTTGTAATAGCTTTGAGAATTTACCATACGCTAGCCAAATAAATCCCTTTTAAAATATGTCCCAAATATGGATTAATAAGTAAGTAAGGACTATTCTTGCGGAAGGTTAAACCCTAAAGACCCTGTAAGAGAACCAAATGACACGATCGTTTTATTACGAGTATGGTCAGTTTTTTCGCCGATAACTTTTAAACAAAATTTGTGAATCTATGTATGTCGAAAAGTTAAGTTTCCTTTCTTGTAGCTATAACGGTTGAACAAGCTGTCTTTTGTGTCTCAACTTAATTTTCTCTTAATAAATATGCCAATAATATGCTTCGACGATGATGGCTACATATCGTTTTACATTTTTACCAAGTGTAAAATTACAATGAGTAATCGCACTAAAGGCGTCATCACACTGGCAATTTGCAAGCGTATTTCCAGCGAGGTGATTTGTGAACGTATTTGCCACTAGCTCGCTGCGAACTCGCCACGACATTCGCTAATATAGATACACTCGCGCACCCCACGACACTTTAGTAAGTCGTATCTACATTCTACAGGCTTCGTTATTTGTCAGGAAATACCAAGATCTTTTTAAATCTAATGCGGACGTGCATGAAAAGTACAAAAGACAGAACAAAAATAAACGTATCCTCACCATCACTACACTGCAATCCGTAAGCAGAAGCCCTAACTTCCGAATGATTAAAATATATAATACATTACCTGATTATCTAAAAAACGAGGAAGTACATAAAATATTTTATAGGAATTTTAAATGATTTTTAATAAAAAACTCTTACTATTCAGTTGACGTATACCTATCGGACAACATAATTAACAAACAAAGTGACGAGCCTGGCGAACATTAATAGGCAGGTACCTAGGTAGTATGTAAGCATGTTTAGATACAGTTTATACTTTAAAATTACTCGACATTATGATTATTATTATTATTTTCCACTCGAAATTATGATTATTACCCGATAGCTGGACATACCTGTGTACTTTTACTGTGTTATTGGACATATGCCGCATAAACTAATTTAAATTTAGTTGATTTGACATGTTTAATTCTATGTTTAATTGTTGTAGGTACTTTTTTAAAAGGCGCAAACCCAACTTGCATTGCCCTTACAGGGTATATGTACTTAATCCTAAGCTACCTACTATCTAAGCTAAAAATGTGTATGTAAGCAGAATAAATGAAGATGAATATTATAAAAATAACGCCGCGTGTACGTGGCTAGTACGTTACGCACACAGAGCGAAAACGTTGACTGATCAGATCACCTCGCTCGGAAATACGCTCACAAATCACCAGTGTGATAACGCTTTAGTAATTCCACGCTACGAGAAGCTATTCAACCTTTGTTTCCACAACCGAAAATTTAGCTACTTCCAAAACTGTCTTCTATGAAATTTCTCTGGAATTGGCGGCGGAAGGAGCCCTTTGTACGCGAATTAATATGACACGCTCGGTTGCTCCCATCTCATTCTCTAACTACGAGTGAACAAAAGTGATCCATTAGATCTCACAACTATTATTGTCATAGTTTTGAAGTGTAATAAGGTCTTAAAAGTTTATGAATCTCGTGGGATTTGTTCATAACCTGCATTGGATTTGGGTTGGTTTAAACAGGGGTTTGAAATCAGGACGTGTTTTGATAGTAAGTGAGATTATATAAAGACGTAGATTAAAACAAATAACAAAATGTATATAAAATATTCGCAAGTAAGACTGCACACTGTTAAAAGTTGAAGTTAGTTGAGTGAGAGATAACGACTAAAAGATCGTACATAGTTTATAGTTTATAAAGTTAAAAAGTACCTCGCGTATGAAAAAGAACAAAGGTAATTTGACGACTCCTACCCAGCACACTATCGTCTGTTGTACACTCCTTAGGTTTGTTTGGAGTCGCGTAAAATGCGTCATGTTTCTAATGACCCATAAAAAGCTTTTCGCATAAACTTAGTATATATATTTATTTATTTTATGGAAAACCAACAGCTATATTAACTTAACAATTAACTAATACAAAATTAAACTCAATATTATAACAGTTACTACGTAAAGATACTATTAGGCTATGTTACAAGGATAGCTAAATCTTATTTTTAATCTAATGATTATTTTAATTAGTGTATTGTATCTATAATGTATCTATCTGTACTACTGTAGAGCCTTCGAACAAAAAGATCCCACCAGAAGATAATAACTAGCGGAAATCAAACCCGGCCTAATCGTAGCATTCTATAAGATCTGCCGATAGGCGTGCGACATATATGATTATCTTCAAACGACGTATATTGCGCAAAATGTATGAAGTAAAATAAGATAGATGGTTATTAATATTAGAATTACTTACACAAATTGAAAAAAACTCTGTCTATGTGTGTTTGTTACATTGTCACGACTAAACAGCTAGACCAATCTCGATGACATTATGACCTGGATTCTTCTTCTTCCTGCCCTTTTCCCATATTACGTGGGGTCGTCACAACATGTATTTTTCTTTCATACTTCTCTTTCATCCGTCATCTTTGTTGTCACTTCTTTCTTACCCATATCATTCTTCACACAGTCCATCCATCTCTTCTTCCGCCTTCCTCTATTTCTAATGCATCCACAATCATATCTAGTACTATTTTAGACACATCATTTTCTTCCCTCCACATGACATGCCCATACCACGCTAGCTTCTTACTCCTCAACTTTTCTATTACTGGCGCTACTTTCAGACTTCCTTTAATATACTCATTTCTTATCTTATTCATTCTCGTTACCTCACACATCCATTTCAACCTTCGCATTTCCGCCGCGTGCACTCTTCTTTCATCCGCCTCTTTCGGGGCTCAACACTCAGAACCATACATTACGACAGGTCTTATGATCGTCTTGTAAATTTGCCCCTTAAGTTTAAGAGGTATTCTAGGATCGCACGTTGTTCCTGTAACCTGTCTCCATTGCATCCATCCCGCATTTACTCTATTTTTAACGTCCCGGTTATGACATTATGACCTGGATTGATATTGACAAACCACGGGTTCTAAGCTGCAATTGGAAGCTGTCTTAACGAACCACACGCTACAAATTAACGGCTAAAGAATATACATAACATGCATACATATATATAGCGATACTACGACGTTTTTTTTGAGAGTGAAAATCATTATATAAGATTTTTCATGATTTCAACATTAACAAATTGTCAATTCAATTTGTCTTATAATAAAATAATATAAAACCCCGGAAACGAAAATCCTCAAACCAACTTTCAAGTGAAATATTAAAGAAATAAAAGACAAAAAAATAATAAAAAGACATACATGAATAGCAATGGCGCCGCCCCTCCCACTAGAGCGTGCGGATTCGACTCGATAAATCCGGTTCTGTCTGGATTAGGCCGACTTATTGTGAGGATGATAGGCATAGCACGTGTCGCAGAAACTTATTACTAAAACATAGTTAAAAAAGGTGCGAACTTTTTTGTAAAACATCTATTTTAAAACAAACATAAAACAATAAATATCTATGACTATGACTCTACCTAGTTTATATTCAATATCTAGACTTATTTTCGTTTAAGTAAAATCTTCAGTTAAGACTTCTTTTTGTAAATTAATCAATAATTTAATTTGTACATTTTGCGAGTTTACCTTTATTTCTAGGTTACCTACATTTAGTAGTGTAACACGTACAAAGTCGCGGGCAACAGCTAGTAAATAATATAAAATACTAAAATTTTCATATTTTTTTCCGAGCATTGCATTTTTGGTAGAATTTTAAACGAGCTTTTAGAAATACTCGGAAATCAAACGTAAAGCAGTTCGGTAGTTTATGCAGCATAAAATACAAACTAAAAGCCAACACTAAACATATAAATAATAAATTAATAATGCTTGTCATTTCACACGCGCCATCTAGTCCCAAACTGAGTAAATTTATTGGCTATCTAGCGTACTATGGGAATAGATAGCTGCTACAATACGTATGTATTTTTTTTACTTAATATACTTGTATTTAGTTATATAACCAAAGTATCAAGCATTCCACTGAAAAATCCCATCTAAACACCTCAACTCTCTCATTAATTACGTCTCGCGAGGCAATATAGAAACAAGGAGCTCCACAATTGAACGCGCCGTACGTACAGTGAAGAGCAAAATTAATATTGATGCCGCGCTCAGATGTTATCTTTGCTTTTAAAGGTGCTCTTAAATGTGCAATTTTAGGCAATTTTAGTAGCTTTTATTCTGTTTTGTGGAAAATATTTCTGTGGATTTCATGGCCAGAGTATAATAATATAATTTTGTGTATTCCACTGGTATGTAGAAACTAAAGCCGCTATACCACTGAGTTTGTATGTTTTCTATTTAATCGTTGATTTGGTGTAACGAAAAAATGTCATATGCAAATCACCTTTGATTATTGAACTGTATCTTCTGTTTTTTTGAAAGATATATGTAAATAATTGTATGTTATTTCTGTTATAAACATGTATTAACCAATGTTATTAATTAAAATTGCTGGATACGAATTGGTCATCTGTTGCACCACATTGCATTGTTGCATGTTATTGTTAAGTCAAAATTGTTGTTGGTCTAAATCGCCTGTGTAAAAGCCCCCTAATGATAATAACCCGCTATCTCTCACAACCTTCTTTACTCGCCTTGTGTTTTTGGAACGTGCTGAAGATATAATTGAAACAATACCATCGATCTACAGTTAAGTGCTAGTTAAATAAACATTAGATATAGACGATAATTGAATATCCATTGATTTTATGGCTTATTATTCTGAATTGAATATAATCTTCCCAAGCTTATAACGCTTCAGATACGCGCAAATGTAGGTAACAAACACCTTTATCGCACACTAAGATAAAACTACGAACGAAATTTGTTTAACCGTGTCTGTCTGAAACTTTCTTCTCCGGCACGTCTCAATGGCACATTCGCGCCATAAAGCACAAAGCGACGAAGAAAAAAATAATAATTTAACAGAAACACTATTGAACGGATAAAAGGAAACGTGAAAGTGGAAAAGTTTGAACAATTCGAATAGTGGCGGGCCCAAGGTAGCTCCCTGTGAAACTACTTCTGATACCTCCCCTCTTTTGTCTAAGTTACTATTTGAACGAGAACTTGCGAGTTCCATTGTAAGTATCGCGGGTCTAAGGACCAAACTACAAAAAGTGTAGTATATAGACAAGTTTTGGCGGTTCAAAGAACGATATTGACATTGTCGAAAGCTCCCGTCAGATCGGTTACTTTATCAAATTAAAATTGTTTTGTTGAGGGTTCAGAGATTTTTTAACTGTCTAGACGTTTACTTTAGTTTATTTGAGGTTGGGTTTCAAAATCTTTCGCTCTAATCCATATTTTAATACAAATACTTATCTAAAATTATATTGTAGGTGTTATATATTTATGATGTCTGTAAAATATAGCCTAACAGGTAAGGTTGGTAGAATGGTATAGGTAACAGGTGTTTAGATGTTATCCAAATTTTGTGGTTATTATTACATATTTACTAATAATTAACGCATATTTCTCGAAATAGCTTTTTATTTATTATCCCAATACAACAATAAATAAAATGGTACATTTGCGATAAATTTAATAATGAGAGTATTTTTTGTTTGAAAGTTGATTCTTCAAATCTTGTTACCTTGTTGATTCGAAAAGTTGTTTGCGAAAGTCCAGCAGGTAAGCCCAAAAAATCCAAACAAAGCAGACACAAGTGTGCATATAAATCAAAAAGCCTTTGACGTAGAAATTGCTAAGTCAGCGAGGCACAACTCGAGCCAACTTCGCAACGAGTTTCTAGAATTTGAATTTTCTGGGAGTAAGTAAGACTTGAAAAACAAATGGCGATACGGTATGCAGCTGGTATGCGACAAAGCTTTGCTCCTATTGACATAGAAAACAGGGTGCAACCAGCATCACTCGGCGTTTACCAGTGCGAACTTGAAAATCGAGAACAACCTTCAATCTTATTTCTAAATCCTATTTAGCTAGTGTATCAGCCTATTAGCGAGGCATATTGAATCCTATCCTCATATCGGTTATTTCTATCAAAAGGCATTTTCTGTATAATTTTTATGATCAATTAGTGAAAATAGACTATCAAACTACGAGTGTATGATATTGGAAAAGCAGTTTTCATACCGGTAGGCATCGGAAATTTGCTCTCTGTGTAACTGCACCCTTTGACAATCCAAGATGCCTGTGCATCCTGTGCAGCCTAAGCAAATGACGTTTGCCATGAACAGTTGCATTTCTCGTAATTCTGATTGTTGCATCGGAAAAGTGCCTAAGTTTCCAGGTTTCATGTAACAAAACAATATATATAATTTGCTTTCCTATTTTGACTGTTGACTACAAAGGTATTTCTTTAATTTAACCTGACAAACAAAAGCAAAAATAGGTAGGCCAAGGTCGTAACTGGATGGATTCCTGTGGATGGAAAGTGACGCTGTGGAAGGCCTAAGAAGCGTTGACGTGCGTGATATGCTTGGACGCTTTCCGTCCGATAGGGACGGCCTAGATTTGGCACAAGATTGAGATAAGTCGAGAAATGAGGGCGAGTCCTTTGACCTGCAGAAGCACAGCAAGGGCTGGTTAAAAAAAATTATGATAATAAATAAATATTATTTGTGTTACTAATGTAAAACTTAAATTTTTAATAAATACTTTCTATATAATCTAATCATATATTTGTTTGTTTCAGATCTCAACATCTTCGCAAAGGTAAGCCCAATCGTTTTCGAATGTCTCAATCCGTAATTCAATTTCATTACAATTTTAAACGTTAA
This sequence comes from Philereme vetulata, assembly GCA_918857605.2. NCBI lineage: Eukaryota > Metazoa > Arthropoda > Insecta > Lepidoptera > Geometridae > Philereme > Philereme vetulata. The sequence continues at coordinate 25,594,872 of OU975418.1, read as the reverse complement.
GTATAGAGCAGTGTAAATATTTATCCTCCCCTCCGAGGGAGGATAGCAATTAGCCCTCTCCACTATAGAATTTACATTTATTACCTCCAGTGAGTGCTCCGTTAATATTAGTCCTTTATATTTAAGCGAAATCGACTCTTGAATTTCATTAGATTTCTTGTTTAGTCTACTGTAGAGCGTTCTAGCCATTGTGGTGATATGGTATGGAAATTGGTGTGTTAGGATTATTTTACTAGGGAATTTGGTTAATGAACCTAGAAACTCTAGTCTATTTTGTGGCAGTAAGAGTCATGGTGTCCTAGTAGGATGTGCCCTGACTTCCGATCCGGAGGTTCAAATCCCGGCCAAGCACCAATGGATTTTACTTCTTTAAAAATGGAACGGACTACTACGCGACTGTTGATTATATATTTTGCAATGGATTAGTTAGTAATGATCCATTGCCATTTCCCAAAGCGCTATTCTATTTTAGATTAGAATAGAAAACACTTTATAAAGAATAGAAACAATAGAAACAAAAATAATGAACAACAAAAGAAACTACTTCATATAAAAGTATTTCCGATTGAGAATCTATCTTCTTTCTCAGTCAAACTGACCAAAAAATAATGTTTCCATAACACTTCTTCTATTGAGATGTATATATTTTTATTTCATAACGTTTAGTCTAATATATAATTTATTTAGGTATGTTTATTTATATGTACCTATTAGTGATCTCTTCCCGATAACTTTGGAGCACTTTAGTTCTATGTGAAAAGGAATATCTACGTTCATCCAATCCATTGTCTCTATATACATGACATATATGTGTGCTCAACTCGACATTTATTGATTTAAAACTAAAACACTCTTCGTGAGTATTAGATTGCACTGACACAAAATCTATTAGAAAAATCTCAGGAAAGAATAAGCGCAAACTAAAATTATCATTCCATATAAATATAAAATTTACAGCCAACAAAAACAATAGATAAAACCACGTAAAATAAACTGCGAATTGTCAACAATAACATTTTCCCTTCAAAAACCCGAGTCGAATGGAAACTACCCTCAATGATGGTAATGATGTATTGGGTTCTCTACGTGCGGCAACATCAAATTAGGGGGCTTTGCTTTTACCGGTGATGTTTTTCGGCTTTTTATGGTTCCGTAATACATATAATCCATGATCATCTCTAACAACAGTAAAATCAATATTATAATCCTACTTTAGCTACCATTTTCTACTAAAATCTAATAAAAAATAAAACTTCATATAAAAGTGGTATTAGATATAAATTTTCACTCGTCATTTTCACTTTTTAGGTTCATCACATCGGGTGGTTGGGTCCAACCAAACTATAAGAGAGCAAAATCAATTTAAGTAAGGTTAACATTGACAGGGTTCAAGATTCTATCAAAATGATAACTAATGAAAATAGCGTCCAGTTTATAATAATAAAAAAATAAATATGGCTGGACATTTCACACAGTGCTATCTAGCCCCAAACTAAGCTGAGCTTGTACTATGGGAACCAGATAACTGATAGAATACTTATATACTTTTTTTTTCTAAATACATACATACTTATAATATATAGAAAACATCCAGACCCGGAACAAATATCTGTAGATCATACAAACATTTGTTCCGCGGCGGGAATCGAACCCGCTACCTCCTGCGTCTCAGCCGGCTATTCGCCCACTGTACCACGGATGTCGTCAAAATGGCTTGTAAGTAAAACTATTAGCCCGGTTTGCACAGCGATCCCTAATCGTACATACGTTTAGAATTACTAATAGTTCGCTAAACAGTGGCAACTCTTTATGTCCTCCGTTTCGCAAGTCGCCCTAAGTAGATATTACTAAATAGATGGTTTTATCGCTTTATGCAATTTTTTATAGATAACCTTGAAAACCTCCTGAGGATGGAGATAGAAAAAAGGTTCTGAATAAAGGCTATCAAAGTCTGTATTTTTTCGGTGAAAAATAAAACTACCTACAGAACCTTCGTTCAAGCGAACAACCCAATTTTTTTTGCCAGCTATAAAGACAAGACAATTGATTTGTGCATGTCGCTTGTTTGTCTGTCCAATAAAGGGGGATTTATCAATTGTGGGGCTGAGCTGAGGCAGGCTTAGGCAGGATTCGATGGCTCAAAATTTGACTTACTAGCCAAAATATTTTATGGAGTACTTTCACCGGTAGCTTTGCTCGCGTGGTATGTTAAAAAACCTTATGTTTTTCAGCTCATAATATATTTACATATACCTATACCAATCGGATTATTAGATGTATATGGAGAAATTGGTTCAGAAGTTACGACGTGATTGAAATACAAACAAACAAACATCCAAATGTTCGCATTTATACTATTGGTGTGGCGGTAAGGCATGCACATTATTAACGAAAAATTATCTAATCATTTTTAACAAGTATTGTTAAAATTAAAGTTTGTTTGTTAAAATTTTGTTGTAAAATAAAAATTAAACACTTTTTAACGCGTGTTTAAAAAAATTCGATACCAAAATTGGTAAGGATTTTTTTTAAATATGCGCTATTGTTCAACTTTTTGTGGTAACAAGGTATGTTTTTAAAAACTTCCTTTACCATTATCCATTATCGTCATCATCATACCCGCCATAGAACGTCCACTGCTGACCATAGCCTCCTCCATTAGATTTCCAGAGCGTCCGATCTTGTGAGGCCTGCACTCACATCTCTCAATAACCTCGTAAGTTATTAAATTACGCAAACGTTGATTGTTGCCATGAGCTCGCTTAGGGTTGCTGCAAGTACCTAAATGTATGGAAATAAACGTTTCTGCCCCGGTCTTTATTCCATCTAGTGGGGGGAGGGAGGGGGGCATCCTACGCTGCGCTGTCCAGATCATGGTCACCACTCTAGAACCTTTCTGCCCCAACGGCCGTCAGTTCCTCGAGCTATGTGCCATTGCCACTTCGGCTTTCTAATTCTCTAGTCTATGTGGCTATTTCTGATACAACAAGCAACAAGAATTTGCGAATATTACAGTCTTACAAACATTAATACGCTCATTATCATAACCTTCATCGGCAATTGGGCAAAAACGAAGACAAACAAATATCTGATAAACGAAACAGCATTTATCAAGAACAAACATGCGACAGTAAAAACATCGTAAACATGTCACGTTGATTGCCATGTTTACACATGTTATTTTATTAGCCGGTTCGACCGATGCCAGTAAACGAATTAATTTACTTGATTGTGACACTGGGTATCGTATTAAATGATTTGGACTTATTTGATTTTAAACACGATTTTTGTTTTGACGGGATCGATGTTGGGCTGTAAAATTTTCACTCATATTTAGTAAGTTTCAGTTTTATATCATTTTTATTGACAAAAAGTAAGATGGGATTTAATTTGTATGGAGGTATTTTTCTACATAATTAAAGGGGGAAAAGACTTCCTACGAATATATTCACAGATCGCGGGCCGCAGACGAGGTATCTAGAACAGCGCAGGACACTAATAATAAAAGTTCAAAAGTAACTCTGTCTCTCTGTCGTGGATATAAATATCGTGGTTCAAATATATTAATACAAATTTAAATACAAAATATGAAATAAAAGACTATATATATACATAGTCAGGTCATAAATTCTGTCACATGTTTAATATTAAATAATTGAAACAAGTTTATTCATTATGTAACCATTTATATACCAAAATGAACTTAACAAAACATAGATTCTTATGACAGTAAAGTTTATTCAAAATGACCTCCGTGATTTTGAATACAGGCCTTCAATCTGCGCGACCAGTCGTCCATCGCAGCACGAACGAGGTCCATGTCAATATCGGCGGCTGCCTTAATCAAGGATGTGTTGAGTGACTCCAAATTGGGATGAGGCTTTGAGCACGCCTTTTCCTCCAAGTGTTGCCATATATTGTAATCTAACGGATTCAAATCTGGACTGGAGGAGGGCCAGTCTTCGTGCCGGATGAAGTCGATTTCACGCGCCGCCAGCCAGTCTTGTGTGCTCTTCGCTCTATGAGCTGGCGCCGAATCTTGTTGGAATACCCAGTGCCTGTTATTGAACATGGTATGAGAAACAGGTTCCACAAGGTTCGTCAGGACTGTATTTTGATACACAACTGCATTCGTTTTTACACCTTTCTCACAAAAATGTACCTCTGTTAAGCCCCAATAAGAAACTCCCAACCATACCATGAGCGAGGATGGAAAATGACCTCGTTGGACACGCGGAATACGGTTGCTCGCTTCTTCACTACTGTGTGCGTACACCTTATCATTTTGTTTGTTGTAGCTCTCTTCTACGGTAAAAATATTTTCATCCGAAAAAAGAATTTCCCGATATTTTTTTCCCGCGTACCCCTTCAACAAAGCACGGCATCTCTTCAGTCTCAGGTCCATTATACGAGCATTCAAACGATGTCCTGTTTTTCTTCGATATGCCCGAAGCCCTAAGTCTTCATTTAACACCCTTTTCACCGTGGTTCTGCTTAACCCCATCTGAAGGGCCAACAGTTTCTGCTTACGTTTGGGATTTCTTTGAATTCGCGCCTTCACAGTTTTTATCACTGCTGGAGTCCTAACAGACCGAGGGCGACCACTTCTTGACCTGTCATCTACACTAGAGTCTTCATTGTATCGTTTGATGGTGCGATAAACGAATCTTTTGGTTATGTTCAAATTTTTCAGTATGTCAAAAATTTGAATTGGCGCGTAACCGCAACGATGCAACGCAATAACTGCAACACGGTTTTCTTTAAGCGTCTACTCCATATTTAAAAATGAGTAAAATTCTAAAAAGTATACATTTTTATGTTCATGAACAATTCGAAATTCGAATTCAATAAACTTTTTTGTGGCCAGTATTCTAAAAGAAAAGTTTTTACTGTGTGACAATACTTATGACCTGACTAGGTATATAACACAGAGCCGCGTACTCTAAGCTTGCCAACAAATTGCCACAAAACTGCTGCTAGCGGCCACTTAGTAGCGGTTGCGCGCGAGCTGCTTTTTTACTTTTTTTCTTCACTTTCGGTCGGTGGCGGCCACACAACAACACGAAGCGAGAAGCGGATTCTCCGTGGCGTTTATCGACTACTGGTGGCAACCGTGTACAGCAAGTTCATATAAAATGTAGGAAAAACGCAGTCAGCAGCTCGGTGGCAGCGATTTGTAGCTGTGGCGCGCGCGTGACTTACTTAAAGGTATAGGAAAAAGTCGTGGTGCACACGTGTCTAGTTAGCGCACTGGATAATAATGGTGCAAAAATAATTAAAAAATATAAATTCACCCTTTCGAAATAATACCAACAAAACTAGTTTTGCACGTAAGCTATTACAAATCAACAACACGCTTGCAATGTTCCCGTACCGCGTGGGTGGCATTACCGAACTGCCATGAATAAACATACTGCCCTGTATAAATGCCTATTTAGGACAGCCTCTGAGAGGCTTTCGGAGAATGTTAATACTGTTGCTTACCAATAAATAAAACGCGTTAAATAAGAGTTATATATCTTTAGTTCTATAATAATCTAGATATGTAATCTTTTAGACACAAAACTAGAATACTTTTAAAATTCTAAAAAAACACCATTTATTAGTTACCCCATCTTCTCGAAGAAAAAGAAACAATGACGACGTCTTTTTCCTAGAAAAGTTCAGAAAAACATGAAAAGTAGCAATAAAAAGGCAAATACAAACAAATCAAAGTAGGCACATTAATATAATAACGTGGTTGAGTGCCCACTCTGTGGTCTCCTCAGGTAATAAATCTCCAAGTTAATTGGCCTACAATGGCGGTGTCGATGTCCATGTAATTTGCAATAGAATGGCGAAGGCTTTTGTCTAGAAAATAATAAATATCAGTTCATTCCTAGGCTGTAATAGCTGGGAGTGTTTCGTTATAAATTGCCGCTGAGAGATACTGATCGAAATATTTATCGATTTGATTGATGGAATTGAAACTAGTATCTAAGGATCAATTTATCAAGAAATAGCTGTTATTTTAAACAATAAGTGTATGTTTGAAATATGGCGTAACTTGGTTTATTTGTTAAGTAAACTTACTAGAGGGCTATGCTTGGTGTTTATTTGTTTAGTAAACTTACTAGAGGGCTATGCTTGGTGTTTATTTGTTTAGTAAACTTACTAGAGGGCTATGCTTGGTGTTCATTTGTTTAGTAAACTTACTAGAGGGCTATGCTTGGTGTTTATTTGTTTAGTAAACTTACTAGAGGGCTATGCTTGGTGTTTATTTGTTTAGTAAACTTACTAAAGGGCTATGCTTGGTGTTTATTTGTTTAGTAAACTTACTAGAGGGCTATGCTTGGTGTTTATTTGTTTAGTAAACTTACTAGAGGGCTATGCTTGGTATTTATTTGTTTAGTAAACTTACTAGAGGGCAAATGCTTGGTGTTTATTTGTTTAGTAAACTTACTAGAGGGCTATGCTTGGTGTTTATTTGTTTAGTAAACTTACTAGAGGGCTATGCTTGGTGTTTATTTGTTAAGTAAACTTACTAGAGGGCTATGCTTGGTGCTTATTTGTTTAGTAAACTTACTAAAGGGCTATGCTTGGTGTTTATTTGTTTAGTAAACTTACTAGAGGGCCATGCTTGGTGTTTATTTGTTTAGTAAACTTACTAGAGGGCTATGCTTGGTGTTTATTTGTTTAGTAAACTTACTAGAGGGCTATGCTTGGTGTTTATTTGTTTAGTATACTTACTAGAGGGCTATGCTTGGTGTTTATTTGTTAAGTAAACTTACTAGAGGGCTATGCTTGGTGTTTATTTGTTTAGTAAACTTACTAGAGGGCTATGCTTGGTGTTTATTTGTTTAGTAAACTTACTAGAGGGCTATGCTTGGTGTTTATTTAAGAGATCGAATCAGAAATGAGATTCGTAGACAAAGACACAGACTCATCCCAAAGGATTCAGTATTTTCGATGATAGATGTAATTTACCCAAGAAGCTGAGAGTGTGCCTTATACTGGAGTTAAGATGTAATATACTTACCTACTTGCCTAGGAGCCATACTAACTTTTCAGCTTAGTCAGCCCTAATCCACTGTTTATACCTAGCCTTCTTTAAATGTAAGGGTACATTTCATTTAATAGCAGAGAGTGTTATTGAACAATGCCATGAATAATTGAACGGACACCTCGGATAATGCGGAACAAATAACTGCTTGTGAGATGCTGTTGTCAAGATTATTAGAGGTGAGACTCTAGAATCTAGAACATTTTATCGATTAAACAAAATAACGATTAAAAACTATTCTTTAATGAAATTTTAATATGTTTAAATAGTCAGCTTCGCTTTTGGTGTTTCAAACGTTCATTTTTTGAAACGGCTTTGATAACCCATTACCATCAGATGATGGTAGTGGCCCTCCTTAGTGATATAAAATCCAGGATTGTAGTGTTTACCACAAAATAGATCAGAAGCAAAGTTCTTTATCCTTTATTGTACACAAATAGCTTACATGACGAAATAGCTTACAAAACGGGCATGTACAAAGGCGAGCTCAACCTTGATAAGAGTTTACTTCCAGCAAACCTTTGAAGATGGAGATAGTTGATTATAGTGGTGGGTACGTGCACAGAAAATGACATTGGAGTAAAAAACTAATAAAAAACTACAGTTATACATATTAAGAATAAGAATAAGAATAAAATCTGTCTTCTTATAAAACAGTAGTACACCTACCTACTTGATTTTCTTAATAAGTAAACTATAAATAATGTAACAATCTTAAGTAAATCTACTAAACAATGAGGGTAGTTAGGTAAGTATACAGTTGAAGAACTTTACCTTCCGTGCTAGTTTACAACTGAATAATAAATACAATACTCATGCATATTCAAAATAATAGCTATAAACTTTGCTAACATTATAGTAAAACATAATATTAAAATAGTATATAATTTTTTTGTTGAAAAATTACTTTTTTATGACAAGTTTTGATAAAATTCATAATCGGAACCGCAAGCAGATTGAAATGAGCCCAAACACTGGTAGCCTAATCATCCAGAAGTTCCATTGTCTAGCATCCGTCTCCATCATGAGACGACCTCCATGGTACCATACTATTGCATTGTCACCGAAGTTACATACTATGACCGGATCCGGGGTTTCCTAATTCAGCTCGAATTAATAATCTTAAAGAAGTCCCAATTATACCCGACTAAAATTAAGCAATAGGAGGGCTATTTCACTCAGACGCGCTACAAAACAAATCTTCAATCATCGATAATGAGTCTGTCCTACTTGGTGAAAATTATCGATAAACAGTATGTCGTACTTGCCACACCCCTAAGAATAGCGCTGAAGATCAGACTAAGTTTCTGCTGATGGTGTTTCTGTGTAATCCGCACTATTTAGCCAGCTCAGCCGCCGTGGCCGTGTCATATGGGATTTGGATAAGTTAGGGCGCGCACATGCTGTTGTACTGGCATTTTAGTTTAAATTTGTTGATCATCACGGTTTCAATAATGTTTAGATTGTTTGCAGTTATAAATGCGTATAAGTAATTTATTTATTTATTGGCAACATGACCACCACTAGGAAGTCCATCACCATGGGTATCTAGATCGTTAGACTAAAAATAAGACTGGTCAAGTACAAGCTTCGAGTTCCGTGACATTTAATTTATCTATTCTCCTAGCAATATATCAACTAGATATTATATAACTGTATTGTGTGCTAATGTAGTGAATTAATGTATGTCTATGTCTAGGAGTAAACCTATTATTACACAAAGCTAAGCACCACCCCGGTTAACCACAGACAGACATAGGCCTCAAAGGAATGAATGAATGAACTTTATTTTTAACAATTGAACACTTTATTGTACACAATATAAACAAAAACAATACTAACAAAATAGAAAACACAATACAATGGGCGGACTTATCGCCTAGAAGCGATCACTTCCAGTCAACCTTTGGATGGAGAGGATTTATAAAACTCCTTTAAAGATAGGGATAGGTAATATATTTCAACCCCCGATGCCTTTGCATTTTTACAGAGTTTAAGCCCTCGGATAGATTCAGAAGAAATGAGCATTGAAATATCCCGTTTACTGGAAATTCTGATCATGAAATGCAAGTAAAAACGTGGAAAAATATACTTTGCTCTTATATACGATGTAAAGTTATTTTAGTTGCGCCTTTGGCGCTTCTTCTTAGACAATGGTTGAACACGCTCTATTTAATTTCACCTGAATTAGTTAGTTATTGTAAGAAAACTAAAAAAAAGTTTAATACTTACTGATTGGAGCTAGAGCGACGACTTCGACATCTTACAGGCAGGATTTGGCTCTGGATCGTGAAATGTGAAAGGAAGAGGAGGAGGCCTTTGCCCAGCAGTGGGACAGTAGTGGGACTATACAGGCTAGTAAAAAAATACTTCTATTTTGCTAATGAAATCAGGAAGTTATTTAATGACGAGATGACGGCATAATGCCATTGCCCACCTGATGTTAAGCGGTTACCACATTTTACAGGTTTTCTCCATTATGGTCATACTTGGGATAATCTAGGCAGAGAGATCTTTCCATCAGCTAAGTGTTCGCGGAGATTCAGATATTTCTCTGGAGCCTCACGTTGCGACCGCATTGTCTTCACGTCATCACATACTCACAGTTGACTTCCACTATGGACCTAATAAGAATACTCAAGGTCTATGGAGAGGGCAATGCTTGGTGTTTCTCTACGAGATCGAATCAGAAATGTGAAGATACGTAGAACCCAAGTCATCGACTAATCAAAGGATTAGCAGGCTGAAGTGGCAGTGGGCAGGGCACATAGCTTGAAGAACTGACGACCGTTGGGGCAGGAAGGTTCTCGAGTGGAGACCACGCATTGGATAGCGAAACCCGCCACTAGATGGGAATACTACCTGATAAAGGTTGCTGGGAGTCGTCGGGTGCAGGCTGTACAATATCGGTCACTCTGGAAATCTATGCGTTAGGCCTATGTTTTATCATATCAGGCAACGGTCGCCTACTGCTGAACATATCAGCCACCACAGGCTACGTCTATTTATTATATAAATATCGTTTACTTGTTTATATAACAGATGTGTCATCATTGTATTTTATTTTTTGAGTAGTATTTTATTTATTATTAGTATTATACAATTACTTATAAAATATTTATTATTTAACAGCCGCCGCGGAACAAATGTTTGCATGATCTTCTGATATTTTGTTCCAGGTCTGGATGTAGGTATTTTTATATATTACTAGCTGGCCCCGCAAACTTTAAACCGCCTTAGAATCATCAAATTTTGTGTTGCTAAGCTGAGTAAAATTATTATTTTTTAATATCCTTTTCTGTGTATGTACCCACTTTAATCAACTACCTCTATATTTTACGTAGAAAATTATTAAAGTGCTAATATCGCTATTAAAAAATAGAGGTTGGTGGTAGAAGGGTAAAAATGTATGGTAGTATGTATTTTATATTGCCAAATCATGAAAAATAAAAATAAAAAATTGGGGGGGACCACTCTTAACACATAGTGCATGAAAAATAGTTAACGTCCTATTCTCAGACCTACCGAATATACAAAAACATATTCATAAGAATCGGTCAAGCCGTTTCGGAAGAGTTTTGTTACAAACACTGTGACACAAAATTTTATTTAGGTATTAAATAAGTATGTAATAAAGAAAAAAATGTATATAAGTATCAGTTATAGATAGATAGAAGATAGAAAACGCTTTATTGTAAATCACACTTAAATTAAAAAAAAAAACAATATAAAAAACAAATAACAATACAAGCAGAAATACAAGTGGCGATCTTATCGTTAAAAGCGATCTCTTCCAGATAACCTTTGGATGGACTGGATTTCACAAGAACGTTATAGGACGGTAGCTATTAATAAAAATAATTGAATATTGAATAAACAGTGTATTTACATAAGCAAAATAAATAATTACAAACAAATATATAAATAAATAAATAAGGTGCATAATATTTTATCATAAATATTCCATACTAATAATAAAAAGGTATATTATATAAAATACTATAAATATGTAGGTACATATAGGTGTACAATAGAAGGATGAAATAAAAAACCAGGAGTAGCGTAACGATAGATGAGAAAATGAGAAATCAACATTGTAGTGCAGACAGATGTTTAAATAGAACTGTTTTAAAGATGGGAAAGGATTTGGCAGTTCTAATGTGTGGAGGAAGAGAGTTCCATAGACGGATAGCTTGTACAGTGAAGGATTTTTCATAAAAGTTAGAAGAGTGTTCAGGAGTTTTAAGTTGCAAGGTCTCAGAGGAGCGCAAGTCTCGAGGATTTGACTGATGAAAATACTCAAAGCGCTCTCTGAGATAAGAAGGACTAGAAGGGTTAAACATTATACTGTACAAGAGAAAGAGAATATGCGTATTCCTGCAGCGAATGGGTAACCACTTGAGCTTGTTGCGAAAATCAGAGACGTGGTCATACTTTCGCAGGCCAAAAATCAATCTAATACAGACATTCTGAAGGCGCTCTAGTTTATCGAGGTGTTTCTCGGTAAGATCCGGATAGCAGGCGTCAGCATAATCCAGAATAGGAAGTAGGAGGGATTGAGCTAACGTAACCTTGGTGGATGTCGGCAGAAAATTTCGTAGCCTTCTCAGCGAGGCGGCTGAAGCAAATATCTTCCGGCTTAATTCGGCGAGATGGGGTCCCCATGACAAGTTCTTATCTATAAGCATGCCCAAGTTCTTGACACAGTCGCTTATGGGTATACACACACCATCAAACGGAATCGGAGGTAGACTGGGCCAGTTGATCCTAGCGGTCATCTTGGAGCTACCAACAACAATGACCTGCGTTTTAGTTGGATTAACTTTGAGACCGTATGCTTTACTCTACGCGAGGATTTGAGTTAAATCATTGTTAATAGCTTGGAAACCTACTTGTAGATTGTGGACTGGTGCTTGCGTATAAATCTGTAGGTCATCTGCATAAAGGTGGTAGGAAGAAGAGATCGCTTGCGAGATTGAATTTATAAAAATAGCAAAGAGAAGAGGAGAAAGAACGCCGCCCTGAGGCACACCGGCAGTCAAATGACACCACGATGAATAATTGTCATCAACATGGATACGCTGCCGGCGCCCAAACAGTTAACTTTGAAACCAATCAATAGCCATTGGAGAGATGTTAAGTGATCGGAGAGCAGCCAGAATAATGTCAAAATCAACATTATTGAAGGCGTTGCAAAAGTCTAGCAACGACAGCACAGTCACTAGTCCGTTGTCCATACCCTGACGAATGTCATCAGTGATTTTGGTCAAGGCCATCGTAGTGCTATGACCACGGCGAAACCCAGATTGGAGAGGATTCATGAGGGAGTTTCTAGTAAAAAAAGTACTCAGTTGATGGTGGACTAAACGTTCTAGTACTTTGGAGAGAAATGGAAGGACAAATATTGGGTGAAATTCGGAGAGCAAAGTAGGATTGGACTTTTTGGGCAAAGGAATTATTTGGGCATCCTTCCAGATTGATGGAAATTTCCCACTAGATATAGAGGAGTTAAGGATTGGGTAAGGACGTAGATGACTTCATCGAGTATGGGCACCAACATATTGCGACTAATATTGTCATTGCCGACTGCATTGGATGTTATGGATTTCACGTTTCTCTTAACATCAAAATCCGAAAATTCATTAAAAAGAAAAGGAATGGGACTAGATGGAAGCGAAGAGAGGTTTTTTATAGTAACGGACTTTGTTGTTCCATCAATATTGGAAGAAGTTGAGAAATGTTTATTTAGTTTGTCTATATTGGTTGTTTATTTAGTTTGTCACCTGGTTCCTCATAGTACAAGGTCTATTTAGTTTGGGACTAAATAGCACTGTGTGAAATCATCATCATCATCATAATCATATCAGCCGTAGGACGTCCACTGCTGGACAAAGGCCTCCCTCATTGATCTCCAGGAACTGCGGTTGGAAGCGGCCTGCATCCAACGCCGACCTGCGGTTCTTACCAAGTCGTCTGCCCATCTTGTAGGTGGACGTCCTATGCTGAGCTTGCCGGTCCGTGGCCTCCATTCGAGAACTGTCCGGCCCCATCGGCCATCTGTTCTGCGCGCTATATGGCCTGCTCTGTGTGAAATGTTCAGGAATATTTATTTATTTTATTTATTTATGTTGTAAATTAAATGTATTTATTGTACTGGTATAAGTACTTATTATTTATTTGAAGTATATTTGTGTGGAATTTTATTTAACTTATGTAAATGTATGTAAGTTAATTATTTTTATTTATAATGTAATAAAACTATGTGATTGTAATAACTGATTTAAATGAATATTTATCGCGTATGTTGGTTTTTTATTGGTTAACTCGACGTTACAATGTGAAAAATTAGGAGTGAAAAGACGAAAAAATAGAGATGTATTCAGTTTCCTGCGAGGTTTGATGAACAAAAGCGCTGAAGTGAGGATACGCAGCGTGTTCTGACGCGTTGGAAAAATGACCTGTCACTGAGGAGATAAATCTAAGGCCACAGTTAGATGCACTCTAAAATTGTTTCGATATATCAACCCTTCCTGGTGAACCGTGACGGCAATCATAGCGGACAGCCCGGTGGTAAAGTGTTTACTGTGTGTGTTTAAGTGTTAAATAATTCATCATCATCATCGTCAGCCCTTCCCATCCCACTGCTAGGCACAGGCCTCTCTTCATTGTAGCCGTTCGCCCCTGTCTTGATCTGTTCTAACCTAGATACGACCTGCTATTTTTAATAATTTTATTAGTATTATTATAACACTAATATTATTTAGTTTACTATTTTATTTTATACTAGCTGTTGCCAGCGGCTTTGCACGCGTGGTTTGCTAATAAAAAGTAGCTTATGTGTTAAGCTAGGTTATGATCTACGTAGATACCAAATTTCATCGCAATCGATTCAGCCGTTCCGGCGTGAAAGAGTTACAAACATCCGTACATACAAACTTTCGCGTTTATAATATTAGTAGGTTATAGAATTTACAACTAGGTTAAAGAAAAAGTATTGGATTAAATACTAAGCAACAATAAATGCTACTTATTGTAAGAAGGCAAATTAAAAGTTTCCGCAGATAACTTAGAGATGAATGTTATTAATTAATTAATAATAATAAATTATTATTTATAAATGTAAATGTTTGTTACTGTACGATGTCGTTCATGTATTTGCTCACACTCTGTTTTAACTTTACCATTGTTATTAGAGAGAGTGTCTGATAACTGACCGCGCAAGATAACCACGCGCTGAAACTTAAGTTAACTGTAAATGTCTTAACGGGAATATACACGAAAGTGAAGTTATTAGGTGACTTTTCTTTATTACATAACTAAATTTCAAGTTTGTTTCTGACTGAGATCGTACAGTTACGTCGAAACGGCTGGACCGATTTTAATTGGCATAATATGGTTATGATCGGGATGGAGAATTGGGCTAGATTTAATTGATAAAGCCACGCGTGTGAGCCGCGGTCAGAAGCTAAACATAAAAACGGGATTTATCACATACTGTTTTATCGGACTAACGACTGACAATGATTCGGTTTAATTTGTAAATCAGGGTGCGTGTGATCCGCTCCGCTTATTTTCAAAAAACTATTGCTGTTCTGTCATGTTTACTTTTCAACGTCAAATATAGGAAATATATTTTATTTTTTCTATCATGATCTACAGATATTTGTTCCGGGTCTGGTTGTTTCTCTATATATTATAAGTATGTGTTTACAAAAAAAATACTCGTATATAAGTATTCTATCAGTTATCTGAATCCCATAATACAAGCTCTGCTTAGTTTGGGGCTAGATAGCGCTGTGTGAAATGTCCAGAAATACTTATTTATTATTATATCTATGATCATCATTTCAAAGTTGGTTAAAACAGTCACCAGCTGCTTTTTACTTAAACATGTCACATGGGTTAATACAGTAATAAGTGTGATTTAATAATAGGCTTAAACACTTTTGTATGAGACTGTAGAAAGTTGACGCATCGGGCAGTGGCGGATCGTTGCAAAAAATATTATAAACGATATCTGTTCCAAAATATGAACGCCATCAATAACGGATCAGCACGGCCCCTTTTAGTTACTGTAGGGGGAAGAGTTTGTTTTAGGTTTAATGGAAAATCTTGAGGAATTCGACGACACCCGTGGCACTGAATAGCTGGCTGAGACGCAGGAGTTTGCGGGTCGATTCCCGCCGCGAAACAAATGAAATCGCATGTTGGGAGCAGCTTTCGAGTTAATCTACTTTCTGAACATGATCCATGGAAAATTATTTATGTTTTTGGCGAGTTTTATAGTTTTTTCCGAATAACCTAATAAAATGTATGAACCAAAAATAAAATGAGAATAAAAAATCCACCAAACATAATTTTCTGTTTCATAAAAATGATATCTCACCCATTGTGGGGACCTCCATTGTTGCAATGATCGATAGTTGTCCACTATCATTAGTTTGGATTGCATCCAGATTCACTGTGGGCTCAACACAGAGTCATAATAATGAACCTATAGAGCGTAGCATCGGTTTGGACAGCAACATTTTTAATTACAGACACGTAAGAATTTTACTTTTATGCCTCGGGGTGACGCACGTATTGAAATGCCACGCAGGCCATGGCTAGGAAGGACGTAACCAGAGAGGCAATGCAATTGATAAAGACAGTGGCTTAAAGTGTCCGCTTAGCATCAAATTTGCCATGGGCTGTCACCTCATCATAAATAAATACTACGGTTTTGTAGTCTATAGTTCATTTGAAAATAGAAGGTTAATTTTGCAGTTTATTTTGGTAATTTTGATTGATTTTTTTAGAGTTTTAATAAATATTATCTAGAGGAAATGGCTGGATTCTAAGGCGTTTTATACAATGTTTGACAAGGGTTTATACAAGGGTCAGTGAAAGAAAATATATTTTAGCAGCATAGATGTGTTGTTTAGCAAATAGACAAAGCAATGACTGGTTGTGACATAATTTAACTGTAAGTTAGAATCATTATTATAAATATTAGACATGGTGGACGACATTCTTGCACGTATGTGTTCAGTCACCTGGTAGATCCAGGTGACTGAACACATACGTGCAAGAATGTCGTCTCCAATAGTTTTGCAGTGGCGGAACATGCCCTAGATTCTGATTCGACGCACTACATAAGTTTCGACAAGAGCCGGGTCTTAGCGAAAGAGAAGTTATTCGTTCCTCGCAAGACCCGAGAGGCGATAGAAATGAGACGAGGGCCGAACTTTAACAGAGATAGAGAATGGGTTCTACCGCCAGCCTGGAGGCCATGTCTTCATGATGCAAGCGACAGAAGAGTGAGTGAAACTGGTAGAGACATAGTTAGTGTTGTGTGTTTGCCTTTACCGAGAACTACCAAAAAGAGCAGCAGTGATGATAACGATAATGACACAGCCTGTCAACACGCTGGGCCATCGTTGACGCAATCCCCACCACCACTCCCGTATAATCGTGCGCGCAGTGCGAGGCGAGACGTTATTCGGAGCGGATCGCACTCAGCATGATGAAGGTTCACGAATTGAACCGGAACATTGTCGGTCGAAACACCGATAAGACGGTACGTGATTAATCCCGTATTTATAATTATAATTGAAGTAAATCACGAAAGTTTTCTATGTAAGGCAGGACTTGTGAAATGTCCAGCATTATTATTGTTATTGCATCTCTAAAATGGTTCATACCCGTGCAAGCAATAATCAGCTAGTTTATTGTGACTCTGGGAGCTCAGTAACATGTTTTTCAAAGTCGATCGTGTGAGACGAATCGTGAATCGAGTGCCGATTTGGAATTGTCGTTGGTATGACGCCGCATCACTAGCGGTGATTGTTTAGAAGGGGTGTGCAATAGAGACATTTTATATTTAGAGTTTTGAATGAAAATAAAACCTACAGCTACATACATAACCTACACTAGAATAACTTGCGGACGTGTGGTAGGTATTAGGAACGACTGACATGGTACCTCAATATTTCAATCAAGAAAAATATATTTACTTAAGATTAACTAATTTTGTTAGATTGCGCAGTGTAGGACGGCCCCCCACTAAATAGTATCTATGGGAGAGTATAGTCGCTCTGGAAATTTATGGGGGAGGTTTATGTTCAGTAGTGAACGTCCTGTGGCAGATATGATGATGATTAACCTGAAAGAAATACTGATTTCAACCATAAATTTAAGTCAAGTCGTTGGTTAAAAAAAGCATATTCGGCGTTCTTTTATCGTCTTCAAAAATTATAATTTTGCAACGAAAATCTTGTATTATTGTCATGGCTACGGTAACCAATAAAATACCAAAATAAATAATTCTTCACGCGCCTTTATTCCAACAAAAATCCTACAAACTCTACCGAATGCATTAGTTAATCCCAATAAACCCAGGATCTTTTCAATCACAAGGCAAGTTTGTCGAACACTCGTCTTCGAGTGATCCATTAACATCCACAATTAATCGGACTAATGAGTGTTTACACGGATGACCACTCCATTTGTCGAACAATTGGACAAACCTCCAATATTTGTTGTGCACTAGATGTCTAATGAGGCCACATTGTGATACTATTATGGGGGGGCGGGTAATGGATTATGGTTGTTCTTGATTTGAAGGAAAATAATACAGAAGGGCCACATGATTACTTAGTGATTATGTGATGATAGTGATGATAGATGGGCGCAGTGGGCAAATAACCGGGTGAGACGTAGGAGGTTGCGGGTACGATTCCTGCTGCGGGATAAATGTTTGCATGGACTACTGATATTTATTCCGGATTTGGGTATTTTCTATATATTATAAGTATGTATTTACAAAAACAACGAGTGTGCTTTGGATCACACGACTGAAGTAAAACTTGTTTTTCAAAATGTTAATTTATAAAATTGTTCAATTACAAAATTGTCCACACGTCTGTAGGTCGATCAGTCTATGTTCATTCTGGACCGACGCAACTCGCACTTGCACAACAATGTTTAAAAATATACGAAACGTAACTCTCTCTCTCTCTCGTTCTATCTTCACTAACTTATATCTCCCTCTCAACTTCCGTTCGCACTTTTCGTAACGCATTCACCAGCTTACTCCCCAAGTCAAGCGTGTGTAAAGAAGTTTTACTTTAAAAACAAAATATATATATATAATTATCCTATTAAAATGTAAATTAATGATGTAAAAATAAAATGTATACAAGTTATCAGGTTCTCATCAGGGCTAGATGGCCCCAAACTAAGCAAAGCTTGCAGCTGCAGCGGAAATCAATGTAAACTGTTTCTAGCTTGTTGAAATGTGCGTTCGTTTACTTAGGTGGTTGCTCGTTGAAGTTTAACCTTGTTACCACAAAAAAGGAAAAAAAAAACATACCAATTTCTGTTTAAGAATTTTTCTAAACGGTGTTTAGCGAGTGTTTAACATTTAGTTGCCTGTGGTAAGATCCTAATAGTTTAACCATGGTTGCTTTTCCTAGTATATATGTTCTATTTCACCAAGATCGCTTGGCTATTTTTCAAGTGCATCTACGTGCAATGCCTCAGTCAAAGCTTACGAGTTTATCTAAAAAACGGACGTATACACCTGTATATCTAACCGCCCAACCGCGGCATACCTAAAACTCTCCAAACAAAAAGACAAAACGCATCAGTGCAGCAGTTTACATCAGGTCTGAGTTGACTTCGAGAAATAGAATATATTGCAACTTGGCTATAGGCGTTGGATTTATCTTAAATTATTATGTAATAATCTTTCAAATATTGGAATTGCCTTGTATGCCCTTATATGACTTTTGCACAGCTGTGTAGCGGTATAGGTTAACAAATGGATTTTTATACTAAAAAAATTTATATACGCATATAATTTTATAAGTGAAGGTGAAGAAAAACATCGAAATGAAACCGGCATGTCCAAGAAACAAAAATATGAACTTCGGGTTAGTATTCTAATGAAGCGGCGATGGGCTTAAAACCTACGTGAATGCTTCAATTCTATACTAAAAAGTAAGAATGTATCAAAAGTTCAGTTTGGACTTGTCTCTGACAACCCTTGTAGGATGTCTGAGTAAGAGATATGATGATGTCTATCATGGGGATTTATAGTCGAAAAGAATTCATATAATATTAAAATTTATCACAATACACGCTAAAATATAAGTGGCGGTCTTATTACTGATCGATTAGAGTGATATATTCCAGAACTTTTCCAGAAATCTCCAGATTACAAAGGTGAAAATTATGCGCAATTATAACTGTCATGTACAGTTTACCAGAACTGGCGACCGATGTAAAGATAACCGATACAAAATGGGAATCAATAAGTCGTGAATCAGACGACAAAGCAAACTAATAGAACAATAAATACAATACATCTGTCTCAGAAATTATAGTACGACTACGCTACGACTGCATAAGAAAGAAAGAAAACATTTATTCATTCCACCACATGAAACAATGATACAAAAAAAAACACTATTAGGTACCTACATGGTTACTAAAATTTTTAATATATGTTAGTGTGGCGGTGAAAGTGTCTGCTCAGCATTGGCTAAAGCATGTTGCCATGCTACATCGCTGATCTTCTGCTGATACCAGTGTTGATGTCACAGGTCAACAGGGTTTTATGGATGCATTTCCACCAGAGCTCTGCGAGGAATCTAAGTGGTGAGCGAAAACCACCGATTGATAGCTGCGCTATGCGAGGCTAATTTAGGGATATTACTAGTTGATTTCAAAAATATGATTTTGATTGTCCTGTTCAGGTAGGAATCATCATAGGCAATTAAAAATTGACAATTTATATTTTTTAATTTTTATTGAAATAACTTCCATTTTTGTTTTGACTGGAGGTCCTGTCTTCATGATGCAAGCGACAGAGGAGTGAGTAGTGAACCTGGTAGAAACATGGTAAGTGTTGCGTGTTTGCCTGTACCAAGGACTACCGAAGAGAATAGCTGTGATGATGTTGATGATGACGTTACCTGTCAATACGATGGGCGACCGTTGACGCAGCCCCCACCACCGCGCCCGTCTAGTCGCGCGCAGAGGGCTGCGGTGCCTAGTGCGAGGCAAGATGCAGTGCGGGGCGGATCGCACTCACCCTAATAAAGGTTCACGATTTGAACCGAAACATTGTTGGTCAAAATACTGATAAAACGGTACATGATAAATCTCGTATTTATAATAATGATTGAAAACAATCCCAACTTTATATAGAATCAATAATATTTTATTGTTAGACTTTTATTATATAACGTTTACGGTTTTAAGGACGTGTATCGCACATATCACATATCACTGGTGCACGGCCGGGACTAGAACCCACAACTTCTGAATCGAAAGTTGGGGTACATCTCACGAGGTCACCACGGCTCATATGTTTTTTTTTACCTTTTCAATGTAGAATATAAAAAAGTCTCATCTACCAAATTACATTCTGATGATGATGATGATCATGAACGGTTGTTTTTATTTTGCTTGTAGGTCCAGTCTCACCAATCTTCTTTACTTCTAATGTTCCTACCATTATGCATAATTACCGTGGTCAGAGTAAGTCTCATTAGTTTGATAAGGATGGTGGTCATTAGATGGGTGGTCCGGATGTCTTTATGAAAGACAGTTTCTCATATCCTGTTTTGTCTGGTTGCCTTTGTATTGCAATTAAGATAATTATTAGATGTCTGCCCTTGCAAGGGTATGTTTGGTTTTTTTTAATGCGGGCCATTTCACTCAGCGCTACCTAGCCCCAAACTAAGCAAAGCTGTCTCAGTCACTCCATGCAAAAATACCTGCAGTGCGAGAATGATTCATTCAAGGCGCGAGAGCGAAAATCAAATAAAATTGCATAAAATAATAATTTCATCATCATCATCATCAGCCGGAGGGCGTCCACTGCTGAACATAGGCCTCCCCCTTAGATCGCCACAACGAGCGGTTGGTAGCCGTTTGCGCCCAACGGCTCCCCGCGATTCTTACTAGATCGTCGGTCCACCTTGTGGGGGGCCGGCCTACGCTGCGTCTTCCAGTCCGTGGTCTCCACTCGAGAACCTTTCTGACCCAACGGTTATCGGTTCTACGAGCGATGTGGCCTGCCCATTGCCACTTCAACTTGCTAATTTTGAGAGCTATGTCGGCAACTTTAGTTCTTCTGCGGATTTCCTCATTGCGGATTTTGTCACGCAAAGAAACCCCGAGCATAGCCCTCTCCATAGCTCGTTGAGCGACCTTGAGCTTGGTCATGAGGCCATGAGTAAAGGACCACGTTTCAGTGCCATAGGTCATCACTGGCAACACACACTGGTTGAAGACTTTAGTCTTCAGGCTCTGGGGAATTTTGAACGAGAAGATATCGCGAAGTTTCCCGAACGCTGCCCAGCCGAGTTGGATTCTTCGTGCGACCTCTTTGTCGAAAAATAATTATTTATAACAAAACAATTACATAATATAACTAATCAAAACAGGTGCCATACTACATATATATCGATAAGCATTTAAAGTTTCATGAAGTCATTGATAGTATATAATGCTACGCGTTTATTGTAATTTAGGACGTGACTTTCGAGTTATTTTCTATCGAGTAAAAGTTAAGGAATCGTGTTTACGCTAAACATGAATTTTAGCTTATACTCTCATCTTTTACATATATTTATTACAAAGTAAATGATGCATTATTACTGGTAAACTTATTAGATCATATAAAGCTATCTGTGCAGGTGTTAGATCTGCACAAAGGACGACTTATTGCAAGCTACTGACAATTCAGTAG
The DNA here is from genome assembly GCA_918857605.2 of Philereme vetulata. Lineage (NCBI taxonomy): Eukaryota > Metazoa > Arthropoda > Insecta > Lepidoptera > Geometridae > Philereme > Philereme vetulata. The sequence continues at coordinate 25,573,087 of OU975418.1, read as the reverse complement.
AACTGGATAATTTATATTCATTGATCGAGCGAAGCGAGATCTCTAAATCAATTTGGGAAAATCGGCGTTGTATATATGTTTATTTGTCCAAGGATAACTTTCGAAGCGTTGACCCGATCATCGGGAAATTTTATACATAGGTAGTGATAGTACAATTTTGGTGTGAATAAATGAGCAAAAAATATTGGGGGGTTGTTGAGATATTAGGGTTCAAGTGGGGTAAAAAAAATGAGACTATTAGGTTAAATAGGACATCAAGTGAAAGGTCTGCATTAGTACATTTAGACTCCGTTTTTATTTTTAGTAAAGTCCTTATAATTTTTGAGTTATTAGCCATAATAAAAACTGAACTTTGACAATATTCACAAGGTACACCAGTGACCCCGCAGTGCTGTAATTTAGTGTCGCTTAAGTGACACAAATATATAGGTAAAAGTCTGAAATCCAGAATAACTATACTTTGTACCCCATAAAAAATAACCAAATAAGATGAACTACCGTTACCTGTAATTTTAATGAAACTGATTTTTGATAGTCAAAGATTATAAATAATATTTTTTTGTTTTAATCGGAGACTCGCGAGATCTTAGTTCGGGGCGAACCACTAGTCTATAAATTTTGTTAAGTGAACCGTTGACTTGACAGAAGAAATATACAAAACAATACGTGAAAAGTAACCTAAGCTCAATAACCTAATGGAAATCACGATAACGTTAAATAGGAAGTGGCTAATTTATATTCGCCCATAATGTGTTTGTAAAGTGAACTGTTGACTCAACAGAAGAAGAAGAAAAAGAATAAAAAAATGAGTGTGCTTTAGACCACACGACTGAAGTAAAACTTATTTAGCACCATCGTAGATCCATCACAGCTTACATACATATAGATGGAGCTAAAGAATATATATATATATTTGCAATTTGTATAACTTAGGCTACTTTTGATAGATGATATGCGACAAATCAACTGGCTATGAGAGAAACAGAGGAAGAAAATGTGTGTTCGCACCACTCTGTCTTGCCCCTACAGTAATATACGAAACGTAACTCTCTCTCTTTCTATCTTCACTAACTTATATCTCCCTCTCAACGTCCGTTCGCACTTTTCGTAACGCATTCACCAGCTTACTCCCTAAGTTAAGCGTGCGTAAAGAAGTTTTACTTCAAAAACAACGCTTGAAAAAGTAACAACTCCCCATAATGCATTTCACGATAACGTTGTTGTGTAGAATACTGAACTAGCCAACAATATAACTTTAAACAAATCCCAGCATGCCAATTTAAAAAACCCATTGTGTTCCAACAGAACAGTTCTGTCCAGGATCCATTTATCAGGTATCTGAGTACATCTAGATTCTAAACAGCATTCATTTGGACGATGCGTGGTGCTATTAATCAGGTTGGGTCCGGCTTCTGTGTTGTTTTACTGAACCGGGAAGGTAGCATGGATGCGGCATCTGGAATTTTGAAATGATTATATTTTTTCGTTCCATTATAATCTCGGAGTCTTCAAGTTCAGAGTAAACACTGAACAGTTTTTTTTTGAAGGCAAGCGTACTAAAGTAGTGGTTAAGCGATTGACTACATTTTATAAACAAAATATTTATTTTTTAAGATCTGACAATTGTAATAGGTAGGTAGGTAGGACTGGAAGATCATTTTTACATGTCCCGATTAGAGTCTTATTTTTTGAAATATAGAGAAAGTTTTTGGCATTGGATAAATTAAATCAGCCCATTAAATTCCCTTTCTGTCTAAAGTTCTCGAACGTGCTATACTTAGTCTGGCCATAAATACTGTTACAATTAAAAATAAACAAAAAATTACATGTGAATTTGGAATCTGTAATTTTTATATGACTGTTCATTGTAATTTTCTCATTTTGGCGCTAATACATTGTACACAATTTTGCGATATTAAAATGGAGTGGGGTGATAAAGAGAACTGAATCGCTGTGATTGCATACACAAAGTAGGTATGGAGCCAAATGCAATTTTTAAAACTCTCCACACGCTTGGTATTAGTGAACTGTTTGTGTACCGAGCTATTAGTAGGTACAATAAGACCTCCTCTGTTTGTGACAGAAAAAAATCTGGCCGTCCACGTAGTGTTCGTACGAAAAAGGTGGTCAAAACAGTAAGGGAAAGAATTCGAAGAAATCCTGTCCGAAATCAAAATTTTTTATCTCGGGAGATGAAGATAGCACCTAGAACCATGTCGCGTATTTTAAAAGATGACTTAGGACTTGCACCCTATAAAAGACGTACTGGTCATCTCGTAACCGATAATTTAAAAAAGAATAGGGTGGTACAATCGAAAAATCTACTGAAGCGGTACGCAAAGGAAGGCCACAGAAAATTTTTGTTTACGGATGAGAAAATCTTTACAATTGAGTAACATTTTAACAAACAAAATGACCGTATCTATGCTCACATCTCTAAGGAAGTTTCTCAATTAGTCGACAGAGTGCAACGTGGGCATTATCCGACTTCAGTGATGGTTTGATGGAGTATTAGCTATGAAGGAGTGACTGAGCCATACTTTTCTGAAAAATGTATCAATACATCGACACAGGTGTATCAAGATACCATTCTTGAGAAGGTAGTGAAGCCCCTTAACAACACAATGTTCAATAACCAAGAATGGTCTTTCCAGCAAGACTCGGCGCCGGGTCATAAAGCTCGATCTACGCAGTCTTGGTTGGAAACAAACGTTTCGGACTTCATCAGAACTGAAGACTGGCCGTTGTCTAGTCCCGATCTTAATCCGCTGGATTATGATTTATGGTCGGTTTTAGAGAATACGGCTTGCTCTAAATGCCATGATAACTTGGAGACCCTAAAACAATCCATACGGTTGGCAGTGAAGAATTTTCCCATGAAAAGAGTGCGTGCTTCTATTGATAACTAGCCTCAAAGTTTAAAGGACTGTATTGCAGCCAATGGAGACCACTTCGAATAAGCTTTTTATATTTTAAATTGTTTTATATTTATGTAATAAATTAACACACTGTAAAAGTAATAAATGTTATTTTCAATAACATTTTTTTTTCTTTGTTATAGTATTTATGGCAAGACTAGGTATATTGCCAACTGTCTGTTTATCTCCAATCACACTCGCTCTTGAACCCTTTCCAGTCAGGTTTTCGCTCCACACATAGCACTAGCACAGCTCTACTTAAAATTACTGATGATATTAGATTTTCTATGGACAACAGACAGCTCACCCTTCTAATTCTACTTGATTTCAGCAAGGCTTTTAACTGTGCGGATCATTCCTTACTTCTTGCGATTCTGCGCTCCCTCAACTTTTCTCTATCTGCTTGTGACTGATTTCGATTCTACCTTAGTGGACGCCAACAGCGTGTTCAAGTTGACGATACGTACTCTGGCTGGTGCGATGTTGTTGCGGGCGTTCCGCAGAGTGGAGTCCTGTCCCCTCTTCTCTTTTCTGTCTTCATAAACACTTTGGTCTCTCGTCTCCGTTCTCCTTCATTTCACTTATATGCTGATGACGTACAGCTCTACCTTTCGTTCAGTCCTGAGGACATTCATGATGCCATACATCTCCTGACTGAGGATTTACGTGCTGTCTCTTCTTGGTCACATAAATTTGGACTACAGATCAATACTAGTAAAACCCAAGTGATGATTACTGGCAGCCGAGTCTTTATTTCAAGGTTTGATCTAAACTATCTCCCTTAAGTTACGTATAACGATGTCCCCTTACCTTACTGCTCTGAAGTAAAGAATCTTGGCGTTATCATCACTGAGAACTTATAATGGGAGCAGCACATTACTGAAGTCAGCAGGAAGATGTGTGGATCAATACACGCTCTAAAGCGCATGTATAGTTTCCTTCCTTTTTCAACTAAAATTACTCTTGTAAATTCTATCCCTATCCCTATCCTAGATTATGCAGATGTGTGTTATCCCGAAGCTACTGACGAGCAACTTAATAAACTGGTGCGGTTGTTAAACCTCTGCATCAGATATGTATACGGGCTACGCAATTACGACCATATCTCACAGTACTGCTCACAGTTAAAGTGGCTCAAAATCCAGTTTCGTCGAGATATTCATATACTCTGTCTTTTTTATAACATCCTTCAAAACTCTTTGTCTCCTTACTATCTTATAGAACGTTTTTCTCCTCTTTTTCCACCTGATCGTCCTTCTCGTTCTTCTCAACATCTTTTATTCAAGACGCCTGAGCATAAAACTTTTTTCTTCACTGACTATTTCACTGCGACTGGTATCTGCTTGTGGAACGCTCTTCCAGTGGAAATCTGCAAGGCCGCCTCTATGGGAATCTTCAAATCCAAACATTTCATCTCTCTTCAAGATACCCAACAAAATTGAGCACTTTATGTAGATATATTTGTGTATTTCGTTTATGTATATGTAATATTAATATTTTTAATTTTTGTATGTTTATTTCTAAGCTAAAGTTTGTTTAAATTTCCATTTTCTGGCACTACCACTTTTTCCACACTGCACAAAGGTTATCTGGAAGAAAATGCTAATTAGCATTAAGTTCGCCTATGTGTTATTTTATTAGAGCAATAAAGAATTTTCTAATCTAATTAAACCAACAAACAGGTTCTCCAGTGGAACTAGAGAGCGCAGGGTAGGTCAGCCCTCCACTGGATGGAAAGACGACCTGAGTTGCTGAGAGCCATTGGATACAGGCCACACTAGTCAGTCAATCTGGATATCTATGGGGGAGGACTGTGTTCCGCAGTAACTATGGACCTGCTATGGCTGATAACATAAATAGTTAATGCCATCACCTCATCTTACAAAAAACAATTCAAGACGTATAAAAGCACCTCCTCTAAATAAGCCAGCTCCATACTCCCGGTCAGTACCGCGCGTGTTTGAGCTCCACCGTGATAAGAGCAATGCAAACAAAGCGCCAAGCGAGCTGACGTGCGCCGATAGTCGGCTGAGTGATTGCCGATCCCGACCTATTGACAACTGAGTGTATGTTTGCTCAAGATTCACCTGCTTGCTTATTGTGCTATGATTAGCTATGTTTGCTCAAATAGTAGCTTAGCATGATTCATCATCATCATATTACTCATCCACTTTTGAGCATATGCCCCTCCATAGATTTTCAGTGACCGATCTTGTTTCTACTTTTTACAGTTACCAGTAACCTGGTTTACAGGTTATGCTGGGCCATGCTTGGCGTGAAATATATTAAATGAAATATATATCAAATAATATATATGAATATATATATAATTAATATAGATATATTATATAGGTTGGTATATCGACCCTGAAAAGAGCAGATTTGACCATTGCAAGAAAAACCATTATGCACTTCCTGATAAGCACCTAGATAGATTTGTACCACATTTGAAAAAATATATAAAACTTTAAGTCTGTAATTTCATTCCACTGGCTGTCATGCTTTCTGCCCATTAAGCAACAGCAACGTAGCCCAAAACCTCCTTCACCTTCGGCCATATCTCCCGATCAGCGCTCATGAAGACACATAACCCTAGATATAATGACCCCATCGTCTGCCAGACGTTATTTCATATTAGACGTTATCCTGGACGCACATTAACCAGACAAATGGCTTTCATTACAGCTGTAACGGTTAACTGCCGTTTATAGCTATGTATTTGTTTAGCGAAGAGATATTGGAGATTTTTGCTGCAGAGTCATTGGTACGGATGGAATGTAATTGTATAAGTTAACCCAGTGGAAGGTTTTTTTTGTAGTAATAGAATTCTTTGTAATAGGCCCCGCCGTAACCTTTGAGTTACGTCGGATTAGAGTCGTTACGAGTATATAATATGCGATCGAAAGTTAGTCAACGTTAAAATTACGTTAATTGGGTTAGGTACTATTATTTCTATGGCCAAACTAAAATCATAAGGGATCACTTAATTTCTAAGAAACAGCTGAATGTATTTAATAGAAATTACTGTCAAAGAATAGAATACAATAGAAAATACTTTATTGAACACCATAAAAAAGGACAAACACTAAGAACAACGTAAATCTATGTTATAGGTTTATTTGGCGGTATTATCTCTAAATAACGATCTCTACCGGACAACTTTTTGATAGAAAGGACTTTGTAGATATTACTTGGAGTGTAATGGTTCGCCTCGAACTGAGATCTCGCGAGTTTAAAAAAAACAAATAAATATTATATTTAATATTTGATTTGATCACGGATCACTTACATACCCTAAATCAAATAATAGAAAAGTACACCGAATTTCATAAACCCCTTTATTTAGCCTTTGTGGACTAGACAAAGGCTTTTGATAGTTTAAAACGTTCTGCCATATTCAAAGCATTAGGGAAAAAACAGATAGACAAAACTTATATAGACCTAGTTAAAATTATATATCACAATAGTACTGCCAACATATAACTCAAAAATATATAAAACTAACATTAAGAAGGAAGTGAAGAAAGGTGAGCAGCTTTCTCCCAAAATTGTTACTAGCACCTTGGAAGAGATCTTCAAAAGCCTAGCGGATTCATGGACCACAAAGAGAATTGTCATCGGAGGCAAACGTTTGCGGTTTGCGGATGACATAGTACTTTTTGCACCTACTCCTCTAGAACTGCAACACATGCTCCAAGATCTGAGCGTGGCAATTCTGGGTTTCGAATGAACCAGTCGGATACGAAGATCATGTCAAACAGCACGAAACGTAATGTCGAGGTAGATGGACTGGTAATACAGTATATCGATGAGTATACTGACTTGGGCCAGTTAGCTAGCCTCGAAAACAGGCAAGATAAGGAAATCGATCGCCGTATCGAGAATGCCTGAAAGAGCTACTGGTCCATGCACGAGCACATGAAGGGACCTTCCTCTGACAATTAAGCGCCAACTCATCGACATGTGTATCCTGCCCATCCTAACTAACGGTGCGCAGACTGGTCTCTGACTGAAGCCCAGAAGTCAAAGCACAAGGGTCAAAGGGCAATTGAGCGCAACATTCTTGGCTTTAAATGTGTCGACCGAGTGCGTAACGCCACGCTACGCTCACTTACCGGCATTGTAGATGTAGGTAAGAGATCGGCTGGACTTAAGTGGGCCGGGCGGCCCACGTTGGCCGAATACACTCCTAGAAATGGGACCATAATGTAACACCATGGACGCCTGAAGACGGAAGGCGACGTCGGGGTCGGCCAAAAAAGCGTAGGCGGAACGATTTCGACACCTTCCAAAGATGATGGTGGGAGATATCGACTGATAGGGATGCTTGGAGGGACTTGGGAGAGACCTTTTCCCAGCAGTAGAACGAGATAGGTTAGAACAAAAATAAATTAACAAAGGTAATAGTGCCCTGAAATGCATATCCAAATAACTTGACTTACAGTTTCATTCAAATTACATGTAACTGGAGTTCATGCGATTTGGTTATATTTTTATAGGTATAAATTGCATTTATTCTCGATTTCAGACTTTTCTCTATATATGTGTCAATAATGCTACACGAATACCAAAATTCAGCTCCGTTGAGTCACGGGTGTACCCTGTGAATTTCGTCAAAGCTAAGTTTTTATTAGAGCTATTAACTAAAAGAAACAAGATTTAAACTAAAAATAAAAACGGGATCTTAAAAATTTTACTAAATAGTCTCATTTTGTTGTTTTTACCCCTCTTGATTTTTAATATCTCAACAACACCCCGACATTTTTAGTTCATTTAGCCACACTAGGATAATGCCATCATTGCCTCCCTATTTATCAAATTTCACGATGATCGGACCAATGCTTCTAAAGTTATCTGGACAAACAAACAATCATACATACAACGACCATTCGTCCAAGTTAATTTAGAGATCTCGCTTCGCTCGATCAATAAACTAGTGCCTCGATGCGAGAAACTATACCTCTATACGACATAAAGGAGCCTATCATTGGTTTAAATAACGGAACTGACGTTACTTTGAAACATTAAAAAGATGTAGCATTCTAAGGGATTTACAATCATACTTCCTCTGGCATTCCAAATGGAAATCAATTCAATTTAAAAGCGATTATTTTGCCTTTCTTTCAAGACACAGAAGGAAACATACTCTATACAAATATCCCACTCTTTCGAAAACTACTCTGAATGAATCTGTGACAAGCATGCAATAATGCAAGCTTAAGTCATTATAGCATTCATTCTGTATGTAATTACAGTAATGCTATATCGCGTTAGTAATAAGTTGTATTTTTGACAGCGTTAGGTTGTCATTATTATAAATACGGGACTTATCGCGTACCATCTTATAGGTGTTTCGATCGACAATGTTTCGGTTCAATTCGTGAACCTTCATCAGTGTCAGTGCGATCCGCTCGGAATAAAGTCTTGCCTCGCACTGAGATGAGACGTTATTCGGAAAAACGCCGATGTTACGGTACGTGATAAATCCCGTATTTATTATTATATTAAGATCAGTATTATGATTGAAATCAACCACGAAAGATTTTTTATGTAAAATTGAGTTTGAGTGTTGTCTCTTAACAATTTAGATATTAACGCGTTTTTTTTAAATCCGTCTTGTTCTAAACCTAGGCAAAGGTCTCCCCATGTCTTTCGACCTACGCGTATCCTTCTATATTTCCCACCACCTTCTTTCGAAGGTCTCAAAGCACGCTTTCGCGGCAAACTCCGACATGGCCTTCCATGAAATTCAACGAGCTCCTATTCGAATCAAATCAAATGAATTCTATATCTGTGTGATAAAGCTCATTTCACATTGCAAGTTGATTGCAAGTGACACACGCCTAGCATAACGCTGCACTCGCCACAAATTGAGTTACAAAACGTTTCTTTCCCGGCCAAGAGAGGCTCTCAAACTTTTACAAAGGAATGCTTTTTTGTACACAACGAAATAATGGAACTTGGGGTAAGTGGAAGCAAGATTGTGATGTTACGCTTTGGTGGTCCAATCTTGGAGATTGTTTGCGTTTCGGCTACTTCTGTGAGGTATTGTTAAGGAAAAGGTTTTAAATTGGAGCAGCTTAAAGTTTTAGCTAGTTCCTATTGTATCTTCAAAGTACTTTTCAATATTTTATAAAGAACTGTTTATTGTTGAAACAATCTTGGCGAAAATACTAAATCTGGCCAACCATAATAATCTTTATTATTCTGTGAGTTGAACAGAAGGAAATTAACAAAAACATTATTTTTTTATTTTACTTCGTCGCTTCTGCACTACCTATTGCTTCTGGTTTCAGCTGAAAATCAGCATTGGGTGCTTAACATCTAACATTATGCTGAGCTGAACGCCATTTTAATACGCAGACACATTAGTCGAACTGTTTTATTGGATTCGATTGTATCTACTGTTCCTTATAATTGTTTCATGTGTCATTTTGTGTTTACCAAATAATAAATTATTCTATTCTATAATTCATAAAACATAAACTCTAAGTAAAAAGTACGTCAGCTTTATATCATTTTGCAAAACGATCGAATTCCCAAGAACTTTTATGGATTATCATCATCACTTGTGGAATCAATTGAGCATGCTCGCCGTCTTAACCAAATGTGAAACATATGCTATTCGCTGGTCTGTTATTCGCTGTTAATAATGAATGAAAAAACTATAAAAAGGAAATCGGTGTACGCGTTCAGGGTGCTGTTGCGGCTGCCGCGGTGGTCCAGTGCGTCCGGAATGTCCGCGGACGTCCCAGATGTGCTCCGCGCGCGAGGTGCCGCCGCACTGCGTCGCCTGCCGCAACAGCCTCCTGGCAGTTGTGGCTGGAAGGGTCAATGGCCTCCTCATACAGCACTGGACAGGGTTGTACTCAGTGGTAGCTACCTGCAACTGAGTGTAAATCAATTCACGAGCTAATTAGAGTTTAAGTTTAGTGGTTTATTTGTTGTCTCTACTACTAACAACACCAACTTCTCTTTCTAGCACATTATTTGCTAACAAATTAGGGATCTTCCATTTTAAAGTCATTTTATTTTCATTTTATAATACACGAAAAAAAAAATAAGAGACTGTTATCTAGCATTAAGTTCGCCTATGTACAGATTAATTTTATTATGTGCAACAAATAATTTTCATTTAATTATTCATTCAAAGGCAACCGTCGCGTCACCTTGAGACATAAAAGTACAACAGTAAAAAGTTCTATGTTCCTGTAAATACGATTTTCATTTGCGTTCAGTAAGAAAACTTTGAGAACCCTTGTCTCTATGGAAGCAGGTGACGTCAGCTCGTGTTCGTTACGCCGCTTCATTACGACTGTCCATAAGGGCGGAGGCGGGCGGGACATGTACTAACACTCTCTACTTTATTCAGCCGAGACAATTGTCTAGTCGGATGTATGGCTTTGACGCTCTGTAAAACAAAACTGGGGATCGTTAGCGAAGTATTCAATATTTGCCTTTTCACGCAAATCTGAGATGATCTAAAATCTGATATGTTATCTTGAAAGGGAGTATGCCCATGAAAATTAATAATTGGTATAAAAACATAACTTTTTGTTCAAATAAATTCATTAAATTTCACTGAGGTAAGCAAACAAGCGTACGGCCCACCTGATGGTAATCGGTTACCGTTGCTTATGGACGTGTGTAACACCAAAGGTATTACTCGCGCGTTTCCGACCCTTTAAAATTTCCAAAACCCCTAGGGAAGTCTAGTAGTCCCTAAAGAAAACCTCGGCAGGGAGACCAGCGAAGTGTCCTCGGCAGGAAATTCTTCTGGAACCTCACGGTACGCGACCAGATCGTTTCCAAGGTGTGCGGATAGATTCCCTGCCGATGGCGAGCGGTGCGATGCTAAAATGAACATGCAGGTACCATATCAAACAACTCCTACGAACACAAGCCATTATACAAGTGGTAGAACACACACAGGGAGGTTAAATCTCTTCTGAGACTTAAGGGCTCAATACCACTTGTATGAATCGGATCATCAACAAACTGAACACATAACGTTCAATGAAGAATGTCGACTCAAACAGTTCTGCAGTGGCGGAATATTCCCTAGATTCTGATTCGACGTACATTTCGACATACATTTCGACAAGGCCCCGGTTTTAGCGAGAGAGAAGTTCTTCGTTCCTCGCAAGATCCGAGAGGCATAGAAAAAAGTCGTTGACCTAAACCCCACCACCCCACCCGTCCATTCGCGCGCAGAGGGCAGCGGCGCGCAGTGCGAGGCGAGACGTTATTCGGAGCGGATCGCACTCACCCTGATGAAGGTTCACGAATTGAACCGAAACATTGTCGGTCGTAACACCGATAAGATGGTACGTGATAAATCCTGTACTTATAATAATGACTGTTTGCCCTGTTCAGCACACCAAGCTTTTTGGATGCCCAGTTTGTCTTTTCGTCTAAGTGACTCTGAAACTGCACGTCACTGGAGATGACGACACCCAGGATCTCAATGCCCATAGAGATAGTTAAGGGTGTGTTGGAAATGTGGACCTACAGTAAATGTTTAATTTAGACTTTGCGCATTCCCTATTATTTCACCTTAAATTTGATATAAGGTCAAATGGGGTCATTAGGTAAAAAAAGTACAGTAGAGCATTATAACAAAGCGCGATTTATTTGTTTTTTGAACTGATTCATTATTTCTGAATTTACCATGATTGAGTGTAGCGCCGTTCTTTGCTAAATAAAGTTTTCATACCAAATATTTATTGAGAAACCTTTTGAATTAAAATAACTGATGAATCAAGGTTCGTAAAATACTTTTATTTCCCCAAACGAAAGCCTCCCGAATTCCAAGTAGGAACAAACATTATTTATAGAATCCTGCTACTTGTTCGTAATCTTTTAAACCTTTGAAGGTATTGGCGTACTGAGCCCTCTTCGTAAAACAGCTGTTCTTGCTCTACAGCCTCGGTTTTTGACGAGAATATCTTTTTAAAATTGCTTCCAAAGAGGGAGGCAATTCAAAAAACGAATGTTAACAAAATCGTGGGATACAGTTTGGTGTTGCAGCTACATCTATCATTTCCATCCAAAATTTAATTGCACCACTAGATAGGTGAAGGTCCAAAAAATTCGTTATCTTAAGTGAGGACTGTGACGCATCACGCGCGATGGAGGGGGAAGCGCCGCCGTTGTGAGGTCATTTTGCTGCGTTTCGAGATTTCCATTTAGTATGACCCGAAGGATTTCTGAGTGTTCAAACAATATTTTAATATACATAAAATGGCGTATTTTAAATTTTGTATAGAAAACATTATCTATTACGTACACGTATTCACGTACAACACACGACCGTATCCATAAGACAGCCACGGCCCATTTTTTTGGAAGATGAGGTGACGGCACGTTGCTCTAATGGTAAACAGCTACAAAGGTCTCTAAGAATTGCATATCTCACATGTTACTATATACCTAGTCAGGTCATAAGTATTGTCACACAGTAAAAACTTTTCTTTTAGAATGCTGGCCACAAAAAAGTTTATTGAATTCGAATTTCGAATTGTTCATGAAAATAAAATTGTATACTTTTTAGAATTTTACTCATTTTTAAATATGGAGTGGACGCTTAAAGAAGACCGTGTTGCAGTTATTGCGTTGCATCGTTGCGGTTACGCGCCAATTCAAATTTTTGACATATTGAAAAATTTTAATATAACCAAAAGATTCGTTTATCGCACCATCAAACGATACAATGAAGACTCTAGTGTAGATGACAGGTCAAGAAGTGGTCGCCCTCGGTCTGTTAGGACTCCAGCAGTGATAAAAGCTGTGATGGCGCGAATTCAAAGAAATCCCAAACGTAAGCAGAAACTGTTGGCCCTTTAGATGGGGTTAAGCAGAACCACGGTGAAAAGGGTGTTAAATAAAGACTAAGGGCTTCGGGCATATCGAAGAAAAACAGGACATCGTTTGAATGCTCGTATAATGGACCTGAGACTGAAGAGATGCCGTGCTTTGTTGAAGGGGTACGCGGGAAAAAAATATCGGGAAATTCTTTTTTCGGATGAAAATATTTTTACCGTAGAAGAGAGCTACAACAAACAAAATGATAAGGTGTACGCACACAGTAGTGAAGAAGCGAGCAACCGTATTCCGCGTGTCCAATGAGGTCATTTTCCATCCTCGCTCATGGTATGGTTGGGAGTTTCTTATTGGGGCTTAACAGAGGTACATTTTTGTGAGAAAGGTGTAAAAACGAATGCAGTTGTGTATCAAAATATAGTCCTGACGAACCTTGTGGAACCTGTTTCTCATACCATGTTCAATAACAGGCACTGGGTATTCCAACAAGATTCGGCGCCAGCTCATAGAGCGTAGAGCACACAAGACTGGCTGGCGGCGCGTGAAATCGACTTCATCCGGCACGAAGACTGGCCCTCCTCCAGTCCAGATTTGAATCCGTTAGATTACAAGATATGGCAACACTTGGAGGAAAAGGCGTGCTCAAAGCCTCATCCCAATTTGGAGTCACTCAAGACATCCTTGATTAAGGCAGCCGCCGATATTGACATGGACCTCGTTCGTGCTGCGATAGACGACTGGCCGCGCAGATTGAAGGCCTGTATTCAAAATCACGGAGGTCATTTTGAATAAACTTTAGTGTCATAAGAATCTATGTTTTGTTAAGTTCATTTTGGTATATAAATGGTTACATAATGAACAAACTTGTTTCAATTATTTTATATTAAACATGTGACAGAATTTATGATCTGACTAGGTAGTATTCCATATAGAATGGATTAAAAGTAATATTTGGACTTGCCTTTGACTACCCCTTTGTGGGTTATCTCAACAAATATTTTTTTTCTCGTGTGTCTAACAAACAGCTTATGTTCAACTCAGACTTGACCTACCTGGCATTGCTTTGCACCAGTTACCCTGACACAGATGAATAGTCTTAGGTGTGTCTAATTTAATCTTTCTAATTAACAAATTCATCTATTTCCTCTAAATCTAGAAACATCTATATATTATAAAGGTAAAGTTTGTTTGGATGTGGAGCGTTACCACGGGGATTTTTTTCAAAATAAATACTTATAGCGTATAGAACTTTCGTATAGGCGTATAGTATAGGCTGAGCGCCCTCTGTGCTCGCCAAATGCTCGGTTAAGCTGCATCGGCCTCAGAGGCCAACAAGGAGAGTTCTTCAGAATAAAAACAGTGGCACTCCGGGAGTGCCGACAAAAGTGAAAACTTGAACAGACTACACTACAGACACTTCTGCTTTTTGCTGAATAACACACATTCGCTATATTCACCCTAGACTACATTTTCCACACACTTACACATCCTTACATTCTTACACACTGCACACACAACATGTAATCTACTCTGTTATTACTTAAAATTCAAAATAAAATATAATTTAGATAATTCAAATTTATCAGAGTTACTATTCTTGTTATTATATATTTGTATATCGTATCGATACTCTATTCTTTTAAATTGTCTGTTTAACATTAAATTAACTTTAGTCTTTCGTTAACTTAGCTTCTCTCTTAGTCTAAATATTGAACTCTTTATTTGTTAAGGTTTATGGAGGCGGGCGTTGATGCCTGCGACACAGTATTTTTTACTCCTGCAGGTATCACCGTTTTCATATTGTTTCTGTACGCTGTTTATGTACTAAATAAAGACATTTTGATTTGATTTGATTTGACTTATATACAGAGGTGTCGGTAACGGTAACAATATCGCGAGTTCAATGGTATTTTCCCATCTCAAAAAATGCCCAGCGCGCCTAAAGAAGTTTTCACTTAAAAAAAAGTGGCACTCCGGGAGTGCTGACAGAAGTGAAAACTTGAACAATAACGAGATACTTGTAAACAGAGGTGTGGGTAACGGTAACGGTAACAGTGTCGCGAGTTGAATGGTTTTTACCATCTCAAAAAATATCTAACGCGCCTAAAGAAGTTTTCATTTCAAAAACTTCATGCTTTCAGGGATAATGTAGCTTCCTATTAGTAAAAGAATTTTCAGAGTTGGCATTGAAATTGCTCGTATTCGGGCAAAAATGTTACAATTTAGGCATATTTTATTTTATTTATTTACCAATGTATTCTTAAAAGATCATTAAAAAGAACAACCAGCCTTGTTTCTTGGCTTTCTTTCCTGGCTTGGTCGCGAAGGAAGGAAGATTATCCTAGAAGTTGCTAGATTTTCTGCGTACATAATTCGAAAATCCCATATTATTTATATCTAAGTTGCACTTAAAACTTTCGGATTGGAAGTAGGTATTTGCCTAATAGGTTGATACATTCGTATCTTTACCAGACGTAAGCCTCTGTAGATTTTAGCCCACACCCACCTAAGGTAGCCATTTCATGCAATATGTAAATCAAACCTTGTTTCAAAAGCTGAAACAAAGTTCAGAAATCGTCAGACATTTTCCACTCCTTCCGCAAAAAGTCAAAAGACTACTTTGAATAATTTTGTTAGTAGAACGGTCCATCAGCCGCTCCTATGTAAATGTGGGAGATTGAGTTTGCAGGCCGTCTTCGGCCGTCGCTTCGGCCGCTTCGGGAAACAAAATGTTATTTAGACGGGGAATTTGTGGAATCTGATTTTGCGATTCAAAAATAGAGCTTACCCAGAAGAATAAAAATAGAGGGCGAAGAGATAAAATAGAGGAGAATCAAGTAAGTAAAGCATTGAATGTATTTATGAAAGGAATTTACGTGTCGTGCATAATTACAGTATTTTTCATTACTCATGCTCTGAAAGTTGATCACAGCTCCGTAAATGCAATTTATTGATGATAGCCAAGCGCTTGACCACTACCTCACCTGCTGGTAAGTGATGGTGTGATCGAAGATGGAGCACGCTTGCCTTGAAAGAACCTATTTACTCTGGACTTGAAGACTCCAAGATTATACTGGTTTGGAATAACATACGCTGGATTTGAGTTCCACTCCTTACTTGTGCTAACAAGAAAAGTTGAAGCAAATCGTTTGGTACGGCAAGGTGGTATGCCGACCAGGTATGGGTGGTACTTCTCGGTACGTCTGCTTGTCCGGTGGTGGAAGGAGGAAGGAGGGATAAGGTCATGAAGACTGACAAGTTACACATACCTTCATAAAAACACTATCTTACGCACATATTTCCAATATCTATGCCGCTTGATGCTTTATCAAACAATAACGCGTCAATGTTTTTATTTATGCTTGAGTTTACCCAATTTTTATATAAATAAAGTAAGCCATAAGGTTGGTCCATGTAGTATATAAAATATTTAAACATACATCCTCAATACGTTTACTGTTTTCTTTCACAAGATTACAAAGTTGTCACAGGTTGTAAGTTTCACATACAGCAGGCAGGGTATAACAACAGGACATCACCAGGATAAAAACAAGAATGTTCAAGTACGAGTAGAACTCGCGCACCGAGGGTTTCAAACCTAGATAGGTTTATTTATGTTATTTAGGCAGCGCCATCTAGCGATGTGACCGGTAAACCAAGAAAACGTTTAAGACAGTTAACTATCAATCATAATAATTTCAGATTTTTCACTTCGCACAATTTGGCGATAAGGGTATTTTTTCGACATTTTCATTCTAACTCCTAAACTGTACAAAACAAGGTTTTCGAATGTGTAAATATGATATGTGTCTTTGATATAATACCCGAGTTGACCTAGTAACCCTATTGTCTATCTGACTATCTGAAAAAATTAAAATACTTTCATTCATTTTTTTAGTAGCAGTAGAAGCAGTTGCAGTAGAGGGGGGGAGGGGGTCAGTATTATTAATTCATGTTTGTAATTTCAAGTGGATAGGATCAGTAGTTGCTGAGATAAGGCCCCTGTGACAGATGAACGGACGGACAAAGTCTCAAAGGGTTCCGTTTATACCATTTGGTCTGGACTCTAAAAAAATAACAGCGTCACAAAATGGTTTCCGATTCAGCCGTTGGAATCATGACATTCCTTTTGTCTTCCGCCGTTAATTTTACCGATATGAAATGTCACAACAGAAGATAACATTAACCTCATATGCTCATATATTTCATGTTCCATGAGACTAAGGTAAAGTGCACAATCTAAATACACCAAATACTTGAGACGTCCATAATCTACGTTCGTATCATCAAGAAAATGAAGCCGTTCAAATATATTTTCTGTTTGAAGTTAAACAAAAACATTGAACTAAGATACTGAAGTTCTCGAAATCAGCTCCGAACAAACAGACTGAAAACTCTTTAAAGTCGTACTACGTAAGCCTCCATGTGCCTTCTCCTATCTTCAGTTTACGTAGACAAGCTGTAATTAATCGTGAGAACGCTCAGCATAACGACAACGGGTCTAAACTTCAACGCGTTCAGTAAATATTTTATAGCTGTGCCCAAAATAATAATCTCGGATTTAGGTTTGGTTTATTTATTTATAATAGGGACACGACAGCTGAACTACATAATATTGTTACATTTTTAGGTTAGGTTTTGTACTTTTGCAAATTTTATGCTATGAAATAATCTATTCATTGACACTTTACTCTAAAATTTGGCATCCAAACATATGCATCAATTCGAAAATTTACAAAATTAAATATATTTAAAAAAAATCACGCCAGAAAAGTTTCAACTAAGACTATATTTACAAGTAAGTTAAAGCTTTTTGCAACTATTTATGTCATATCTTGTTATATTAATACGCGTAGATAGGCACCAGCTATTCTTGCAACTTACCACCGAGCCATAAAACATATTCAAATGCTGATTAAAAATAATTTTCGTTATTGCTTTTTCGCCAGCGCTAACGCTACGAATTCAGCATGTCTACGAGAGCTCAAGCCTGCGAGATATATCGGTTTTGTTTCAAAGTCGCTCCGATCGCTCCTTCATTTTCGGGATAATGAAAGTTGTGAAGTTGGAAAAGCGCGGAAACTCACTTTCCTGTGGAGTCAGCGCGGGATTAAGTGACATGTAAATTATTGGAAGACCTTAGAAGATTTTATAAAGAGTTTGACACAGTTTCCAAGAAGGAAATATCGGAGAGTGATATGAGAAAGTTGGTCCATGTAATTTTTGTAGTATAAAACGAATGGTGATGACGGTCGTGGATATTTTTGTAAGATTCGAAAGACCTTTAAACTCAAAAATGTATTTAATAGGAATATTTTCGATGGAAATGGTGTTTCTTATTTAATATATTTTATTTAATAGGCTTATATACAAAATTAACATGAGTAGGTTCATATTTACTGATGATTAAATTGGATATTAAAACATGCAATTTCATTTATAGACGAACAAAACATCCACTTGCTTTATGAGCTCAATGTTGCTAAGTGTGCTATGGAGAGGGCTATGCTTGGTGTTTCTCTGCGAGATCGAAACATAAATGTGGAGATTCGTAGGCGAACCGAAATCACCGACATATCACAAAGGATTAGCAAGCTGAAGTGGCAGTGGGTACATAGCTCGAAGACCTGACGGCCGTTGGGGCAAAAAGGTTCTCGAATGTAGACCACGCACCGGAAACCGTGTGAAACAAAATAATTAGTTAAATTGCAACACCAATTAATTGTATTATTGTTATTTGTATTATTATTAAATTGTTATTTGTTAATTGTATTATTGTTATTTGTATTATAGTTGTGTGTATATAAAAAAACATTAACACCTATTCTATCTGTTATCTGGTGCGTAGATAGTTCTCTGTTCAGCGTTATTTATTTATTTATCCATTGTAAACGGATTCTTGTATTGGAAAAGTGTTGATAATACTTATCGCACATTTTAAAACAATACAGTTAACAACGTAAGTCTAAGTGATACAATTGGCGGTCTTATTGCTAAATAGTTATACCCGACAACCTATAAATATAATGGACTGTTTGTATAATACCAGGTTTTTAATGGTGTACCTACGACGTACATACTTATACTAATGACATAAAATAAAATATATATATATATATATACATATATATATCTCCTACTCTCTCCTAACCTAGCTTACCCGCCCGCGGCTTCACTCGCATAAAATTTCCCGTTCCCATGAGAACTTCGGGATAAAAACTATACAAAACACTCGTGGCAAAGTGACGCGACACTTCATGTAAATGACTTCACGTCAATGAAAGACTGTTAAATTATATGGATATTGTTCATACAAAAATACTAAAATCACGATAAAAAATAGGGGTAGGGGGGGGGGGGGGGATGTAGGAAGGCGAAAAATACTTTAAGGCCTATTCTCATATCTACCAAATATACAAAAAAAAATCATTAAAATAGGTCTGCCCGTTTCGGAGGAGAGCAAACACAAACACCGTGACACAAGATTTTTAAATTTCGTAATGTTTTTTTTTTAATTCTTATACAGCCGTTTTGACAACTGAAGCTTTCGCTGTATAAAATTCAATACGCGCTTATCCCATTTATTAGTATGTTTCGTGTTTCAAAGAGAACTTGCAAGCAATTGTATTACTTGCAATTTGTCCGTCTTACCCATGTTCATCCCCTACGTCCGGGTCAGGAACAGATTACCCTTACATTTACCTAGCGGGGGGCAACACCGACTTGAAGCCTCATTACTACATCGACAATAGTCGTCGACACTAATTGCTGAGGGCTGTCTTTCACACTCGTTCTGCGAATTTGAGATCTTGACGATTTTAGTTTTGGGGTGGGAATTAATGGTATAAAAACATTATAATCAGCTCGTTTTTTAGATTATTTTAATTGGATGTTGAATGAAATTTGATAGAATTTGGATCTACTCACAAAACGACGTTATTTGTTCCGGGTCTGGTTGTTTTTCTATATATTATAAGTAGGTATGTATTTACAAAACAAAAGCATATACATAAGTATTCTATCAGTTATCTGGTTCCCATGGTACAAGCTCTGCTTAGTTTTCTGCTAGATAGCGCTGTGTGAAATGTCCAGCAATATTTATTTATTTATTTATATAATAACCTGAACTTGAAATTTTGAACCATTAAAACCCGAATTACACCCGAACCTACGCTTCAAATAGGTAAGTACGATTCGATCCACATTAATCATTTCTACCGAAATCAACATCGTCACAAGGGCTCTCAGATTAGAGACCCCTCGATAATGAGGAGCAGTAGGTCTTCGAGGGCTATTCACGTACAATATTTTACGTTTGTTCTTCGAGTTAATTGAGTTTTATGAGATTGCTGACGTCAGAGCTGATTTATTTATGGAGTGACAATTTATTGATACAATACTTGGGTTTTTATCATCCATTGAAGTATCCGTAAGTAATACGGGCGCAGAAATCGATCGATATATTGTCAAATTGTAAAAAAACCTCAATCTAAAATATTGACAACAAAAATACGTTAGTTAGCATTGATAGTTGTAAAAATAAATATATCAATACGGATCGTTATTAACTGGTATAGAAACTGGTAGAAAAAACTGGTAGCGATCAATGTATTTTTTTTCACAGTTGTCAGATAGAATCTCACCTCTATTTCTACTCGAATATTACTTGATTATAGGTAGCTAGTTGACCCGATAGACGTTGTCCTGTCTTTATAGTGGATGCACACGTACGTACTTGCTCGATAAACTTGTTCGATCTCGAGCAAGTACGAACGTGTGTACCATGCAAGTCTCAAGACAAATGCTCGAAGCCAATTGAAATGTTCGATTCGAACAAGATTCAAACGTCCATAATTCTTGCTCGATGTTCGATGCAAACATGTTTGTACTTGTAGCCGCGAAGTCGAGCATGTTAGTCGTGATTGATATTTTTGTGAAGAGGGTGCGAGTGCGCTGTTAAAATGTCGGACTTTCGTTCATTTTCTCGGGATTTTGTGGAACAATTTATAAATATGTATCAGGAGGAAGAGTGCTTGTGGAAAACTACGTTAAAAGAATATTGTGATAAAGGTAAAAAAAACGCAACATATAAACGTTTAATTTTATTGTGCAAAACTGTTGAACCTAATATTGACAAGAACGGAGTAATAAAAAAGATAAATTCTCTAAGAGCATCTTGGAGAAGAGAGAAAAAAAGAGTGATGGTTCCAAAAGAAGTGAAAAAGGAAAAGATGAAGTTTATGAGCCTCGTTTGTGGTATTTCTCACTTCTTTCATTTTTACAAATGAACATGACTGTGACGTTCTCTTCTTTGTAACATTGGCCTAACTCAGCGACGACGACGCTTTCTTCGCGTAGTTTTTCCCTGACAGTAAATGTAGCAGGCGATGCCCACCAAACACAACAACGAATCGTCCATTGCTCGAAGAGTTTCAACGCGCACTAAACATGTTCTTCGAGCAAGCTTTTACGTGAAGACGCAGGGTCGAGCATGTTTGTAGATAGTCATGCTCGGATGAAACATGCTCATCGCGCATGTACGTACATGTGTACCCACCATTAGCTGTCTGCTAAATTCACGTTCATCAAACGCGAGAACTGTCAACTCGCGAAGCTTAAATAGTCATTAAGTTTTTCATCAAGTTTATCGAGCAAGTACGAACGTGTGTATCATGCAAGTCTCAAGACAAATGCTCGAATCCAACCAAAATCTTCGATTTGAACAAGATTCAAACGTCCATAATTCTTGCTTGATGCTTTGAACGAAGCAAACATGTTTGTAAGTGCAGCCGCGACGTCGAGCATGTTAGTCGCATGCTCGAAGCCAATCAAAATGTTTGATTTGAACAAGATTCAAACGTCCATAATTCTTGCTCGATGTTCAAAGCAAACATGTTTGTAAGTGCAGCCGCGACGTCGAACATGTTAGTCGTATGATCGAAGCCAATCAAAATGTTCGATTTTAACAAGATTCAAACGTCTATAATTCTTGCTCGATGTTCGAAGCAAACATGTTTGTAAGTGCAGCCGCGACGTCGAGCATGTATTAATGTTATAGTCGTGATTGATATTTATGTTAAGTGGGTGTGAGTGCGCACCTAAAATGTCATGGTGGGTACACATGTACGTACATGCGCGATGAGCATGTTTCATCCGAGCATGACTATCTACAAACATGCTCGATCCTGCGTCTTCACGTAAAAGCTTGCTCGAAGAACATGTTTAGTGCGCGTTGAAACTCCTCGAGCAATGGACGATTCGTTGTTGTGTTTGGTGGGCATCGCCTGCTACATTTACTGTCAGGGAAAAACTACGCGAAGAAAGCGTCGTCGTCGCTGGGTTAGGCCAATGTTACAAAGAAGAGAACGTCACAGTCATGTTAATTTGATAAAAGAGTTAGAACCTGAAGAGTTTCGTAACTATTTACGAATGAATATGACTCTATACAATAACTTGCTACGTTTGGTAACGCCTAACTTGGAAAAACAAGATACAGTGATGAGAAAATGCATTAGTGTGGATGAGAAATTCAAAGTGACGCTACGTTACCTGGCAACGGGAAGATCGTACACTGATCTACAATACAACGCAATTATTTCAAAACAAGCCCTGAGCTCAATTATACCTGAAACCTGTAATGCAATTTATGCAATTTATGAAAGAAAAATACATGAAGGTATGTGAGAATTTAAATTTATTAATTAGTTATGTGTAGGATGTAGTTACATCGTTTCATCGTTAAAATTTTGAATATATATTGCTGCAGAGTTGTTGTTAAATCCTGGAATGGAAGGAGTATATATTGTGGAGTGTACGGAGAGAGTACCCATCTGGGCCTGGAAATATACATCATTGATAAGTTTTTATGTAATTAACTGCATAGATGATGATAATTTTCGCATTTTATTAGCATAATGTTTTCCCATTATATCATATTCATCGTCAATTTGCTTAGGTTCAGCTACTTTATCTCCAATCAATTCAAGAATTTTTTCAGCTTTCTGCGGGATATTAGCTGTTTGATGAGATCGTTTGTTGGCTTGCCCTGCTGGCCTTACGCTACTTAGTAATTAAGTCGAGTCTTGCAAGTAGGAAGTTGAGGCTAGGGGCTGTAAATAGACTCGCTTGATTCATCTGTAATATGGGCAACGTCAGGCGAAATTATCGATGAAATGTCCTGAAACAAAATAATACTATCGTCTTTTTTTGTTACAGTTTCCTACGTCTGAAGAAGAGTGGAAAAAAATAGCAAGGGAGTTTGAAGTAAAATGGAATTTCCCTCATGGCCTTGATGCAATCGATGGAAAACATATTCGAATAAATGCCCCACCAAACAGCGGTTCTAATTACTACTGTTATAAGGATTATTTCAGTATTATATTAATGGCTGCTGTTAATGCAAATTATGAGTTTTTCATGGTCAATGCTGGGGCAAACGGACGTATATCAGATGGTGGAGTAATAAACAACACAATATTTTACAAATTACTTGAAGATCGCCAACTGAAAATTCCTCCCCCCGAAAAAACTGGAATAAGTGAAGATATTTTACCCTTTGTATTTGTCGGCGATGAAGCTTTTGCTTTACGAACAGACTTTATGAAATCATATTGTTCAAAATCACTTAACCACGATAGGAAGATATTTAATTACCGTCTTAGTCGTGCAAGAAGAATAGGCGAAAATGCTTTTGGAATTCTCGCTAATAGATTCCGGGTGTTTCACACTCCCATATCGATTCAGTCAGTGGATAACATCAAAAGTGTTATTATGGCTTCGTGTGTTTTACACAATTATTTGATGCGAGAATCTCCAAATACATACTTAGCTACTCAAGACATAGACAGAGAACATTTCGAACAAGGTACTATAAATTCAGGATTAAGAACTGAATTGTTATAAAATGTTACATCGACTGTTCAGACAAACTTGACAAATCAGGCTAAATTAGTCAGAGAAAAATTTGAAAGATATTTTAACAACGAAGGAGCTGTTGACTGGCAGGAAAATATGATTACATAAAGCATAAATACATACCTGTGTGTCTGGAGGATGAAATTTGCTGTCATAGTCGGATGATGTTGATTCTATGTTGGATATCGATGACATCGGAACTATTTGGTCATCCAAAAATGAAAGAAGTGAGAAATACCACAAACTAGGCTCATAAACTTCCTCTTTTCCTTTTCCACTTCTTTTGGAATCATCACTCTTTTTTTTCTCTCTTCTCCAAGATGCTCTTAGAGAATTTATCTTTTTTATTACTCCGTTCTTGTCAATATTACGTTCAACAGTTTTGCACAATAAAATTAAACGTTCATATGCTGCGTTTCTTTTACCCTTATCACAATATTCTTTTAACGTAGTTTTCCACAAGCACTCTTCCTCCTGATACATATTAATAAATTGTTCCACAAAATCTCGAGAAAATGAACGAAAGTCCGACATTTTGACAGCGCACTCGCACCCGCTTCACAAAAATATCAATCACGACTAACATGCTCGACTTCGCGGCTACATGTACAAACATGTTTGCATCGAACATCGAGCAAGAATTATAGACGTTTGAATCTTGTTCGAATCGAACATTTTGGTTGGCTTCGAGCATTTGTATAGAGACTTGCATGGTACACACGTTCGTACTTGCTCGAGATCGAGCAAGTTTATCGAGCAAGTACGTACGTGTGTACCCACTATAAGACTTTCGTTTATTTTCTCGGTATTTTGTGGAACAATTTCTAAATATGTATATGCATTTTATATTTATATCTTATCCACACTAATAGATTTTCTCATCACTGTATCTTGTTTTTCCAATTTAAGCGTTAACAAACGTAGTAAATTCTGTACAGACATATTTATTCGTAAATAGTTACGAAACTCTTGTAGTTCTAACTCTTTTATCAAATTAACATGACTGTGGCGTTGTATTCTTTGCAACATTGGCCTAACCCAACCACGACGACGCTTTCTTCGCGCAGATTTTCCCTGACAGTAAATGTAGCAGGCAATGCCAACCAAACACAACAACGGATCGCCCATTGCTCGAAGAGTTTCAACGAACACTAAACATGTTTTTCGAGCAAGGTTTTTACGTGTAGACGCAGGGTCGAGCATGTTTGTAGATAGCCATGCTCGGATGAAACATGCTCATCGAGATTAAAGCTGCTTGGAGACCCACCATGAAATTATCCAATTTTCTGCGCAATGTTCTTAACGTTTCTCTCCATAAGAACCTACTAAAAGGTATAAGAAAACTTAAAAAATTACGATTTATTAATTTTTTTTAATGAAGACTGCTGAGCTGTTGCCCCCGACTTCGTACGCGTTATACTACTAAATGTGTAGGTAACCTAGAAATGAAGCTAAACTCGCTGTTGCAACTTGACTTGACACCCAATTTTTATCCCATTGGAACTGATTTATAGGATAAAAGTTAAATTAAATTATTTTTTTTTATTTCATAGTACATAACAAATTACAATTTAGCCCTGCTAACTAAGTACTTAAAAATACTTGTGTTTTGGTAATTAGTGCTATCTCTTAGATAACAGTAGGTATCAAAAGGTAGGTAGTCTTTGTGATAATCCAGGTTATAATTTACGTAGGTATATACCAAATTTCATCGAAATCGGTGCAGCCGGTACGACGTGATTGAGTAACAAACAAACAATCAAACTAATAAATAAACAAACATCCAAACTTTCGCATTTATAATATTACTGTGATAGCCAAGTGCTTGACCACTACCTCAGCTGTTGGTAATTGAAGGTGTGATCGAAGATGGAGCACGCTTGCCTAGAAAGAACCTATTCACTTTGAACTTGAATACTCAAAGATTGTACTGGTTCGGAAAAATATACGCCGGAAATGAGTTCCACTCCTTACTTGTGCTAACAAGAAAAGTTGAAGCAAATCGTTTGGTACGGCAAGGTGGTATGCCGACCAGGTATTGGTGGTACTTGTCGGTACGTGCTTGTCCGGTGGTGGATAGGGGAAGGAGGGATAAGGTCATGAAGATCTTTTGAACATTCACCAAAATGAATCTTGTAAAAAACTTTAAGTCTGGCTACTCGGCGTCTGTGCCGTGTCTCAAGTTATAGTGGGACCAAGAGAAACAGGGATTCATTTTTATGTATATATATATAAAGGTCAAATTAGATAACTTCTAGCGACTTGAGACCTTTGGTTGTCATACATGATTTCGTTCGAATGTGACGTTGTACCTAAATACCGTTTTTTTTTCATTAACATCATTTTTGACCTTAGAAACCAAATATGCCTGTCAGCGTTTATCTACGAGTATATGAACCAGACTAGAAAGAAAAACTTACCCTGTATATTCGTAGGCTCGCGTCCACAAGTCCTACAGGATGATGTTTAATGGACGCCTAATGTTTTTTTTAAATAATTATTCATAGGTACAATATTATAGGTACTTAATATAAACCGCACTGCCTAAAAACGCCGTACAAGAGTAATTGCATTTTATGTTAATAAATAATAATAAATAAATAGTGCTGGACATTTCACACAGCGCTATCTAGCCCCAAACTATACATAGCTTGTACTATGGGAACCAGATAACCGATAGAATACTATATACTTTTTTTTTGTAAATACATACTTATATAGAAAAACAACCAGACGCGGAACAAATATCTGTAGATCATGCAAACACTTGTTCCGCGGCGGGAATCGAACCCCCTACCTCCTGCGTCTCAGCCGGCTGTTCGCCCACTGTGCCACGGAGGTCGTCATCAGATAAGATAAATAGATCTAGGAAATGTTCACATCCCCATACGTACTAAGTAAAGTTAGCTTAGGAGCCGACCGCAATTTCCTTACCTCACCTGTCCCATTAATTGTAGTCACGTGCCGGCCACGTGCGCCACTTGAATAGGCTCGAGCAGTGCTTAGCTTTACTCCTTTATTTGAACTGATAGTTTTCCTGTTTGATTTGTTGAAAGCCTTTGGGTAGACGTTTAGTGCAAACGTGCCTCTTGGTAGATTTTGTTGTGAATTAATTAAGCATTAGAGGAAAAACCCTTCTTTGGGGTGTTTTAGATCCTCTACCATTCATACTCAACCTTTTTTCTTTGGGGCTACTAAGCACTACTGCTATATCATGATGGCCGCAATAACCCACTCTATACTATTTGTAATAAATTTCACCTAGATGCGATACAGTGTACAACGTATGTAGCTATGTTTATAGTATGTAGATATATTTATGTAGTTCGTTTATGTTTGTGTATAAATATTATTTTTCATTTTTGTAAGTTTATTTCTAAGCTAAAGTTTGTTTGAATTTCCATTCTCTGGCACTACCACTTTCTCCACACTACACAAAGGTTAGCTGGAAGAAAATGCTAATAAGCATTAAGTTCGCCTACGTATTATTTTATTAGTACAATAAAAGATTAAAAATTTTACAATCTAATCTAATCTATGTATAAAGCTATCCTGTGTGTATTATGTTCAAAATAAACTATTAAAAAAATATAAATAATACTTTTAACATTATTTTGTTTGATGGTGATTTTATTTTATTGTGACTTTGTGAAGCATATAAATAACTCTAATTTGAAATTATGTAGATCATTAACGTCAATGTTTTTAAAAACAAAAAGAAGTTATTCCTATGGCTTTACCAAAAATTATAATTCAACTTAAATCTTAAAAAATTATCGAAATCAGGACAAACAAATAACCCTAACTAGTAGGACATAAAAAAATGGTAGAACATAAATGGGGGTGATTTGGGCAGCCCCAGCGGTGCTCTACCTCTGGACTTCCAATTGACACATTTTTTTGGGACATCCTGTGTAAATTAATATTCTACAAGTGGTAGTAGGCTTCGGACCACATGAAAAGGATTAGCGGGCCGCAGGTTAAGTATGAATGCATGGACGAGATTGTAGAACACAAAAATTATAGAGAGAAAAAACAAATGGTTCAAATGTGGAATAGAAGTAATTGTAAAAATAAACCATTTATTTCAGATAACAAATCACAATAATTACTTAATAAATACTAATGCCAAGTTACTGCGTATGTATGTATGAAACGCTCAAATTGTAATGACGTAACAAAATATTTTGTCCCACAAGAAACTAAAATTACTAAATAATATTTTTTACTTGCTAAATGAACCATACAATTTAGTAACAAACATAATTACCAGCACGATAAATCAACAACAATAAATTACCGCCCAAACAATGAACAAAATTTTGCAACAATAATGCAATTACCAGTCAACATGAAACTGAAAATGCACAGAAAGGCCGGTAGTTCATAATTTACCGAGGGCTGGGCCGTTCGATACGCGGCTTACTTTGACGTTTGACAGATTTATGAACGCTCAAACGAAATGCGCTCGACCATTTAACTGCGGGCTCTCGGACTAGGAGACAGTTTTTTTAACCGTTATCCAATGTGAAAGGGAACCGCAAAAATAAATCGCAATTTTAACTCAGATTTAAACATAAGTTATTTTTAACCTCTTATCTCAATAAGAGTTATTCGGAACTTGTATGTTTTTCGAATTCTATAGGAGACCTATGTTCAGTAGTGGACGTATATGACTAGTGTTGCCAGGTCCAGGTATGGCAAATTTTTAAAATAATCGGCATTTTGATTTTCAAATCGGGACAGCTAAAATAGCTACAAGTAGCAAAAAAAACTGGTTTTTAACTTGGTTTTTTTTGGCGGGTGGTTAATTTTTAATACACGTAAATAATTGTATATAATTTCTGTTAAGAAACATATTCCATATCAAAACTAGGTAGGTATTTATGTTCCTTCCTTACAGACCTATCCAACAATTTAGTTAGGTGTATAGAATAAATACAGACTAAGGAGGTTAGTGAAACGTCGGGACATTTGGCGTGAATCGGGACGTGTCACCAGACCTCTGAAAACCGGGACGTCCTGCGCAAATCGGGACACCTGGCAATATTTTTAAAGTGAATATATAACTTAATATTCTGTGAATATTTCAAACGTCTACCTGTTGCCCTTCTTAACATCGAGCTAAAAATCACGTATGGTGTATGGGAGCCCCCCTTTAATATTTGTTTTATTGTGTTTTTAGTATTTGTTGTTATAGCGGCAACAGAAATACATCATGTGTGAAAATTGTCTAACTATCACGGTTCGTGAGATACAGCCTGGTGACAGACGGACAGACAAACAGACAGACAGCGGAGCCTTAGTATTAGGGTGCCGTTTTACTCTTTGGGTACGGAACCCTAAAAATACAAAAATCACACGACTGCCCTCAAATACTATCTTCCAAACCCTTTCAAATATGTTCCAAACTGATTGCAAAGATCCCACGGGAATGCACTCTATTAAATTGTATGATATATTATATGTGCTTTTATTATATTTGTTAGGTATTGTGTTGTGTTGGTTTCACGTTCCTTAAGGACTCAGTTAATAGCATTTAATGTTAGAAAAAATATCATTTGTGTAACTTCTCTAGTAATTGTTATCCGAGCAGCCGATATTCTGTATTCTTGTCGTTATTTTAACCACAGTCAAACTTTGTCGTACGAAGTTTTATTACATCTCCTTCTAATACAGATCCACTAGATGGAAATATGACCTGATAAAGGTGCTGGGAGCCGTCTCGTTGACGGTCGCTCTTGAATACTATGGGGAGGCCTATGTACAGCAATGGACGTCTTCAGGTTAATATGATGCTGATGATGACTAATAATTACATCGACGATTAAGATACTTTTTAAAGTTTTCTTTATCAGTTTTCAGTCCAGTTCCCTCTATTGACCCAACTCAGTTACTTCTTTGTCATCAATGCTCACACAAAATAAACTGCGATGGTTACCAAATAACTTCAGGTAGGTCATATTACGCTTGTTCCATCTCCAGGTCGTATAAGAAACAAAAAAAAAACATTAAATTTCAATTGTTTTTAACATTGTATAGACACAACTATCAGGATGTTATAGGTTTTGTCTAGATTTCGTAACAGGAATCTCACATATCTTCCCCAAATTCTATATTTCAATAATATGTAAATAATGTTGAATATTTAACACAGTACTATCGAGCTAGTTGCCCAAATCAAAGCTAGTAGTATGGGAACCAGATAACTGATTAATAACTATATGTACAGGTATATATTTTGAAAACAATATTATACAGAGACCCGGAAAAAATATCCGTGGATCATGCAAGCATTTGTTCCGCGGCGGGAATCTAACCCGCAACCCCCTGCATCTCAGCTAGCTATTCGGCCACTGCGCCACGGAGACGTCAATAGTTTTACAAAAATAAATCCTAGATTGTATCTATAGTTCTAGCTTATACAATCGGCCCTCAATCAACTTTTACTTTTTCCGCCGGAGGCCAAAGGAAACTCCAAGAAGCTTTTCCATTCAGTTCTCTCCATAAAAACGTAACTCAAATAATAGGTTTGCCTGATGAACTTCTATGGTGGTTATCTTATGGGTGTAGTAAACATTAGAAGTTGATTTACAATTTATGTTCCAAAAATGGTTTTTTGGACGAGGTGTCTTGTTTTGTAATCCAGACAGTAATTTTGTCGACAAAAACTGTTTCTCACAGATTTTTTTTACGAAGCAATATTTGGTATTATTTGCCAATAATCCAACTTTTTTATTTATAAATTCAGTCAACTTATCTATTTAATAGGATTTATAAATGCAATATCAATTATATTAAATTGAAACTAAAATGATTAGATTAGGTTAGGTTAGATAATTTTATTATGGCACACCTTTAAAAAATAGAACAATCAAAAGAGAATACACAATTAGATCAAAGGTACAATGAGCGGCCTTATCGCTAGAAGCAATCTCTTCCAGACAACCTTTGGAGGGACAGGGTCAAGATAGTCTATATCATACTTTAGAAGTGGTGTACTCCTAAATATAGATAAGTCTCAGGAAATGTTTTATAACAGATTAATGATATACTGCACAGTTTAACGCTTCGTGTTACGATACTATAGACGTTTTTTTTTTATTATTAACTAGCTGGCCTGCACCGGCTTCATGTATCATAATATCAAAATAAAATTTTGCCAAGAATATTGAAGCTATCAGTGAAATATATTTTTTCAAACTTACCTCGTTATATTATTAGTACACGCATAGATAAAATCCTCTACGTACATGCTATTATAATCTATACTAGATAAACGCTAGTTTCTGTTCAAACATAATTTGTTCTTCTTACGTATTCTACTAGTACTTTGCCTCGAATAAAGAGACGCTTGACTCTAAATTACTGTAGCTCAGTGACGTCACAATAGCTCAGAGTGCGATTGCGAATTAATCCAGCCAGTCTCTTCTCAATAAAAAAGCTTGAAAGAGGGACTTGTTCCTGGTTTTGTTACACAATTTGTTTCAAAGTTAAACTAAAACGATTGTATCGTCCCTATTTTTCTTTCGAATGACACAATATCTCTGTGAACTCGAATGGTTTGCTGTAAAAGTGTAGATCAATGGAATTCAATACTGATTCAGTTAACCAAAAAAAATGTACATTGGCTTGGAAGGTTTAATTCCCGTAATGTAATCCAACCTTCTTAAAGGCCCATAGATTTCCAGAGCAATCAATCTTGTGTGGCCTACAACCAACGGCTTTG
The DNA here is from genome assembly GCA_918857605.2 of Philereme vetulata. NCBI lineage: Eukaryota > Metazoa > Arthropoda > Insecta > Lepidoptera > Geometridae > Philereme > Philereme vetulata. The sequence continues at coordinate 25,541,704 of OU975418.1, read as the reverse complement.
GTGGTCTTGGAGGTCTTGGTGGTCTCAACTCGAGAACCTTTCTGCCCCAATGGCCGTTAGTTCTTCGAGCTATGTGCCCCTAATTATAATCTGCTTGAAATACAGATGCCAGGTTTCATAAGGCCTAGTTACTGACCGGGCAGTGAAAGACAGCTACTGCCCAGTGGTTCCTTAAAAGCAATAATATTATGAATGGTCTCCAAAATTGACGGAAAGCTAAGGACTACAACTGACAGCTCAGTAACGGGTCTTCCAAAACCTGATTAAATAGTTTTTTTAATTGAGTTCTCCCATGCTTAGCAGAAGCCTTAGGTGGCGTAAACCACCATATTTGACCAATACAACACTAGCATTAATTCACTCAATTTGTTTCCTCCGTCCCTACTTTTCTTTCGAATCACATCATATATCTGTGCACTGTATTTAGCATGTTTTACCCTAAATAAGCGGAGTTTAGTGCACAATGATGCCATAGCTCAGAGCGCATCTGCGAATTAATCAGGAACACCTGAAAGATCGCGTGTCTACGTCGCCCGAGCCGATAGTTAGTTGGTGTTAAGTATAGGGTGCAGCAGAGCATGTAGCGGGAACCGATTTAATATTGGTCAGAGACTGGCTTGAGATTTGTGTTGTGTCCTTAGGAAGTATGTTGATATTTAGTGCGCATCACAAGGCTTCTTTTATGTACAATATTGTTTAATCTGACGTATCTTACAAGAGAGTTACCTATCAATCACACTTCATACTAATATTATAAATGCGACAGTTTGGATGTTTGTTTGTTTGTTACCCAATCATGCCGTAACGGCTGAATCTATTTCTATGAAATTTGGTATATACGTAGATTTAAACCTAGATCACCACATAGACTTCTATTTATCCCATAAATCAGTTCCCATAGGATAAAAATAGGGTGTCAAGTCAAATCAAGTGTAGCTTTAGCTTTTTTTAGCGAGTTTAGCTTTATTTCTAGGTTATCTACAAAATTAGTAGTGTAATGCATACGAAATTGCGGGTAACAGCTAGTCATTCACAAATTGCTAACAGTTGTATATTTTTTTAAAGTTGCTTAGTTTACGGATCGGTCGTCATGGCGAAAAGGATGGGATGATATAAATGTGCAATCAGAGTGTTTAACATTGCACTTTTACTCATAACTATAGCTTTAGTACCATAATGTAGGTACACTGAGAGATTAAAGGTAAACAGAGGTAAATTGAGTTACTCAGAGGTAAACTGTTGCTACATTAGTAACAGTTTACCTAGACTTTTATTCCATATTATGGAAAAAGGTTACGGATGCATAAAATGTTGCGAATCCATGTTACGGTCAAAAAAATCAGAAGCGAAGTATGTCCCGAATAGCGTCTCCGGCCACGTCTGAGTTGCGACTATCACCAACACTCTGACTTACGATAATCGCCACGGCTTGCTCGCTCCGACAACGCATGTTATTCAGACAGCTCACTAGTAATGAGTGGTTTTCACGCCCCTGTTTTTATAACTGCTAACAGATGGCGTTGCTCTGTTAGGATCTGATTAACAAAGGAAAGTGAATTGTCAATGTCAATTGCCTTGTCAACATTATTTTCCAAGGAACTTCAAATAATAAATTACATTTGTGTTTGTGTATCTGACGAAGATATCGTGACGAATTTTGATATTGTGTCTTTGAAATTTTGGCATATACATATATCATATTTTTGGCGGCATATCTCCAGAGAGCGCCATCTATTATGCTAGTTGGAACTAGTTTCTCTTCAGTTGGAATAGAAAATGTATTGGCATGATCCTTGACGGGTTAAAATACATCAGAAGTGAAATACCTTGCATTCACTCCGGCGGCCGGTCACACCTCAGTTGCGGTAGTCGCTTACACTTTGACCACACTTACACTTATTACTGTCGCTTACAATCTGACCACTGCTCGCTCCCTCCGACAACGCATGTTAATCAGACAGATCACTGGTAATTGCCGAGTCGAGTGGGAAATGCGGGCTTAGCGATGAAATTATCTACAGTTTACCTCTGATTTATCGCTGATTGTTTAATCTGTTTTATTAGCGTTTTGATGGTTTTGATTCCTGTTGGCTCATACGGGCGGTAGATAGGAATAGGATTTGTATGTGTAGCTAGCTCATAATCATACTCCGATAAATATGGTTATTTAGCACATGTGTCGAATGCTAAGGGCAACTTGCACAACGATGCTTAAACGTATTTAGGGGCTAAATATGATTTGAGGAAATGTCAAATCATACAAATACGTTATATTTAGACATGTTCAGTAGCTCAATACGTTTAGGGATCTTTGTGCAAGTCAGGCATAACCTTTGTTCTTTGGGTCGGATTGGGAGACATTTGGGCCAGTCTCCGTCCTAAGAAAAATGTTATTCTAGTGTGGTCATTTATCGGGCCCACTTACAATTTGAATAGAAGGTACAGTCAACAAATGAGTAATACTGTATTTTGATTTATTTTTTTGTTGTACCGAGTTATTTGTTCAGAAGAATAAAATTGGAAATGCCACCAATCACACCAATATTATAAATGCCAAAGTTAGGATATCTGTTTAATTATTTATTTGTTTGTTACTCAATCACGTCGTATGCTTAACCGATATCGATAAAATTTAGTAAGTACGTAGATTATAGCCTGGATTAACACATAGGCTACTTTATAACCCAGTAATTAGGTCGCATGTGATAGAAATGGGATGTCAAGTCAAGTTTCAACAGCTAATGTAGCTTTATTACTTGGCTACCTACACATTTAGTAGTGTAACGCGTACAAAGTCGCGGGCAACAGCTAGTTCATAAATAAATTTGTGCAATAAATGTGGCTCGACCATGACAGATCATCATCATCATCATCATCATGTGTAGCCCACTGCTGGGGATAGCTGTCTCTCTTTTTATGTCGTAGTGTCGTGTATCACAACATGTGACCATCAAATATTTCAAATCAAATTAGATTTTTTTTACAAGTGTTTCGGTATTACTGCCCAAAATGCTTCACTGCATCATAAGATTTTATTTTTTCCAAAATATCACAATTATCCTAGCGCCGGTTGTACGCCAATGAGACAATTATATTAAAGACAAAAAAGTGCCTATTATGTTAGAGATATAAACGTCTTTATTTATTGATCGAGCGAAGCGAGATCTCCAAATCAACTTGGTCAAATCTGCTTTGTATCAAAACTGTATGTTTGTTTGTCCAAGGATAACATTCGAAATGTTGATCCGATTATTGTGAAATTTGGTATAGTGGTAGGTAGTGGTGGCATAACCCTGTTGTGACTAAATGAGCTGGAAATGTAGGGGGTTGTTCAGATAATTGGCGTTCAAGAGGGGTAAAAAACCCAAAATTAGACTATTAGGTTAAGTGGGACGTTTAATGAAAGATTTAGTATATTTCGATCCCGTTTTTAATTTTAGTTTAATCAGTGTAGTTTTTGAGTTAAAAGCCTTAATAAAAACTGAACTTTGACGAAATTCACATGGTACCTACACCAGTGACCCCACAGTGCTGAGATTTGGTATTCGTGTAGCTTTAGTGACACAAGTGTAGGACAAAGTCTGAAATCCACAATAAATGTAATTTCTACCGCTAAAAATTTAACCAATTATTATGAACTCCCGTTACTTTTAATTTGATTGAAACTGTAGGTCGAGTTAGTTAGTTTTGCATTTCGTGGCACTATTTTATTAGTCCAAGATTATGAATAATATTATTTTATAGTTTTTTGGTAGACTCGCGAGATCCCAGTTCGGGGCGAACCACCAGCTATTATAAATTTGCCAACGTATGAACAATCTTGACGACCTCTGTGGCGCAATAGACGTATAGCCGGCTGAGACGCAGGAGGTAGCGGGTTCGATTCCCGCCGCGGAACAAATGTTTGCATGATCTACATATATTTGTTCCGTGTCTGGGTGTTTTTCTATATATTATAAGTATGTATTTACAAAAAAAAAGTATATTAGTAATCTATCGGTTATCTGGTTCCCATAGTACAAGCTCTGCTTAGTTTGGGGCTAGATAGCGCTGTGTGAAAAAAAAACTAATAATAATTTTTTTTCTTCTTCAAATTTCAATTTGCAATAAGGCTGTGTGTGGTCTAACTATGTATACGGTTAGTTATCGTACAGTAATAGTGCCACCTGATGTACTGCAGCCGTTAGCGAGTGTTTTGTGAAATGAAGTGGTTATTAGCGCAGTGAGGGTATTAGCATATTCTAGAGTTTGTTTGTATTGTGGCTTGAGAGATGGGGGTATTATTTTAGTTGTTAGTACCTACGTAAGATCTGTGTAATAAAAACTATTTACATTTCTTGTGCTCAAAAAGTCCGTATAGCGTACTAGAGCGACGATAAAATAGCATATTTTGCTCTAGGGGAAATAGTATTTTCGAGGAACCTCAACCCTGGACCTACGTGTATCTTCATATTCATCTTCACAGAGGACAGAAATAAAGTTGCATCCCGTTAAATATTTAATCGAGCGAAGCGAGAATTCCAAATCAACTTGGGCAAATCGGCGTTGTATGTATGTATGTATGTATGTATGTCTGTTTGTTCGAGGATAACTTTCGAAGCGTTGATCCGATCATCGTGAAATTTGATACATAGGTAGGTAGTGATGGCACAATTTTGGTGTGATTAAATGAGTTAAAAATGTTTGGGGGGTTGTTGAGATATTGGGGTTCAAGAGGGGTAAAAAAATGAAAATGAGTACTAGTGGTTCGCTCCGACCTGAGATCTCGTGAGTCTCCCATAAAAACAAAAATATATTATTCGTAATCTTTGACTATCAAAATAGTGTCACAAGATAGACAACCACATTACTTGACCTACAGTTTCATTTAAATTACAGGAGTTCATGTTAATTGGTTACTCTTTTTTGTGGTACAAAATTCTAGATTTTAGACTTTTGCCTATATTTATCTCACTAAGCTTTAATGACTTAAATATAGAAATACTACACGAATACCAAATGTCAGCATTGTGGGGTCACTAGTGTACCCTGTGAATTTTGTCAAACTTTTGTTTTTATTATGAGTAATAACTCAATAACTAGCAAAGTTAAGGTATAAATAAAAACAGGGTTAATATTTACTAATAAAGCCCTTTCATTTGACGTCCCACTTTACCTTATAGTCTCATTTTCATTTTTTTTTACCCCTCAGGAACCCCAATATCTCAACAATCCCCCCCAACAGTTTTAGCTCATTTAGTCACACCAAAATGTATTAAATTTTAAGATGATCGGATCAACACTTCGAAAGTTATACTCTGACAAACCAGACATACATATACACATATGTATAACGCCGATTTGCCCAAGTTGATTTGGAGATCTCGATTCGCTTGGTCAATTAGGTTAAGTGGGTCGTCAAATGGAAGATTCCCATAAGTATATTTCTACCCTGTTTATATTTTTAGTTTAATCCTTGTAGTTTTTGAGTTATTAGCAATATGAAAAACAAAACTTTGACAAAATCACAGGGTAAACCAGTGACCCCACAAGCTGAAATTTGGTATTCGTGTAGCTTTATTAACATAAATATAGAAAAAATTCTAAAAAACCAGAATAACTGCAGTTTGTACCTCAAAAAACGTTACCAATTTACATGAACTCCCGTTATCTGAAACTTGAATGAAACTGTAGGTCAAGTAGTTTGGTTGTATATGTCAAAGATTACGAATTTAATTTTAGGCTATATTTAATTTTTATGGGAGACTCACAAGATCTCAGTCCAGGGCGAACCACTAGTTAATATAGTTCTTAAATATTATAACAAATGGACTTGTCACCTTTATGTATCAGAATCACAGGTAACATGCATTCGACGTAACAAAATTAAAAAAAATATTTTTACAAAATAATAAACTACGATTTCCTCTTGTTTATTGATGGTAGCCAAATGCTTGACCACTACCCCACCTGGTAACCCCACCACTGTGATGGTGGGATCGACCCTTTTTTGGGTCAGGGGTTAAAAACTGACATAGTTAAGAACCACCCCAGTTAAACTAACGCTCTAAAATAAACGCGTCCATATCGATATACCCGTTTGGGAACTTTGATGCCACAGACATACAGACAAAAATACAGAAAAATAAATACGTATTAAGCTTCTAACTACCATCTTATTGCGTCGGGGGTCAAAATAGATTTTCTGAAATTTCCAAGTAATATTTCCAATAAGCAATCGTCAGAACATTAGTAATAATCGGTCGTCATCGGCTCTCGTCCCTGAATGGGCCGGAATCAATTAGACGCTGCACTCCTCGCAGAAGACAATGCTGGGGTGAAGTAACGCCAGCAGAAACGCTGCGAGTGAATAACTTACAAAATAACTTACTTCTCGCTTTCACTCACTCTTGCCAAGTTGATTCAATTCAGAATTGCAGAATCGTTTCTTGCAAAAAACCACAAGTGAGCTTTGGTTTAGCAACAGCGATCTACACTGCGACCTAAAATTAGAATCCATTACCAAGTTCATGAAACTAGTTTTTAAGCAATACTTTGAACTTGACTACATCCACCCAAACTCTCTCCTCAATAGAATTCCGGATTATTCCATTGACCCACCCGCTGCCAAATCTCTCCGTAGACCGAGACACGTTCTTGGTGATCCTGATAACAAATTTACCACCGACGCAGATGAGATTTTATCCGCTCTTGGCAGAGCAAAAACTTGTCGTTGACTTGTCGACTTTGCTGGCGAGGTCGACGAGTCCCCTTTTGGTGCCATACTGGGCTGTGCGCTCTTTGCGCTCGTCAAAACTTTGTCAGAGACCAACAACGAGTTAGTCCTTCTGAAAAAAAAGACGTGAAAGCATAAAATTAGATCTGAATGCTCACTGTTACCAGCGTGATTGTAAAAGGCATGGCTGGCAGGCAGGCTATACGGTTGTAAACCCGTATTGCTAGAGCTAGAGACAAAATAAATTTAATCAAAAAGTGTTGATTGTTTTGTCAACGGTACCTAGACTAAAGCATGCACACACGGACGCGTGGAACCTGCCGAGTCAGACTGCAGCGGTCCCGACGTGCAATGAGTCGCAGGTGTCCACCCGCCTTAATACTGTGCCGTTATCATGCATTGTGCGACACCCTTTATGTTCTCTTTGATGTATTGGAGCAAAACGAAGACATAAACAGTGATATTAAAGTACAGGTGTGGATGTGGACCTGGATTGGATCGTAAAACCTTAACGTATTCTGGATCAGACTTGCGGAAATGTTAACGTTAAATGTTAAAAAATGTCAACGAAATGTTAACGTCTTGCCAGAGTCTGTGTTTCCAGATAGCTACAGCCTGGGTATCTTTAAGTCGCGAGTGAATAGGTTTCTTCTAGGCAAGCGTATACCATCGTAGACTGCATCATCGCTTACCATCAGGCGTGATCGTGGTCAAACGCAAGCCTGTCTGTAAAAAAAAAATGTTGCAGAAAATGGAACAGAACTTTTTTATTTGGAACTAAATTATGTTCATATCATGATGAATCTGACTTGATATAGGTGATATTCTAATGGAAAGTCTTACGAAACTTGATGAAACTATTGTCGAAAATGCACAATCATCATCATCCACAGCCCGCGCCTCCCATTTGACTACGTTGCCCACCCATCTCGCTACCGGAAAAAATGCACCAAAACCGATAAATTCAAACAGTTTTAATATGGATGAGTCGAATTAACACTACTCTGAAATTTTGACAAAAACTTACAATTGTTTCAGCCTGTTTTTATCGCGACATTATCATGCGTGACGTGACGTCTCACTCAGCGTAGATTCATCGCAATTTAGGCAGTTAAAAAAACTTTATTTTTACACTATAATTGTTAATAGCTTATAACATAACCAACTACCTTCATAATAATTGGCAATTATTTGGCACCCTCGCCAACTCGATCTCGATCCTTGAAATTGTGCACACTATACCTAGAGGCAACAATGTCAGAATGAGATAACATTTTAAAATCAGGATCAGATTTCTTGTCAAAGATTTTGTGAACGCATTTAGCGAGAGCGAACAAAGTGTAACCGAACCGGAAGCTTGGTAGGTATCTAAAAAGCATGTTCGCATTGCCTTAGCGATTCCATCGTCAATTGCACCCGGGCGGGTATTCAAAGCGATCCCACTATTCTACGAACACGTTCGTGGCTGGATACTGGAAAACTTAGAAGAGGATAGCGACTTCCTCTGCTATTTGACGACCTCCGTCGCGCAGTGGGCTAATAGCCGGCTGAGACGCAGGAGGTAGCGGGTTCGATTCTCGCCGCGGAACAAATGTTTGCATGATCTACAGATATTTGTTCCGAGTCTGGTTGTTTCATTATATATTATAAGTACATATGTATTTACAAAAAAAAGGTATATAAGTACCAGTTATCTGGTTCCCTTAGTACAAGTTCTGCTTAGTTTGTGGCTATATAGCGCTGTGTTAAATGTCCAGCAATATTTTTTTTTTATAATTGATCTCATATCACTGAATCATCACGCTAATTTCTTGACGTGATAAAATCCTGTACCGCAATTGATTGCGCATCCTCCCTCGTATCAAGAGGAAAGTTGCAGGTTGAAGGCCCGTCAGGCTACAAAAGCTTTTGAGATGGATTTAAAAATCTTTGTCTCATTATGTTGAGTCGAGATAAAACAGCTGCCATAAAACAAGACATCACACTAATATTATAAATTTGTAAGTTTGGATGTTTGTTTATTTATTTATTTGTTTGTTTGTTTGTTACTCAATCACGTCGTTAGAACAGATTTCGATGAAATTTGGTATATACGTATATTATAACCTAGATATGTCTCGCGTTTGTGGACTATGAGAAAGCCTTCGATTCGATCGAATCATGGACAGTGCTTGAGTTTCTCCAAAGATGCCGTATTGACTATCGGTACATCGAAGTGTTGAAGTGTTTGTATAAAAACGCCACTATGTCAGTCCGAGTACAAGAACAGAGCTCGAAGGCGATTCTCTTAAAAAGAGGCGTAAGACAGGGAGATGTCATCTCTCCGAAACTGTTTACGACCGCTTTGGAAGATGCCTTCAAGCTTCTGGAATGGAAAAGACTGGGCATCAATATTAACGGCGAATACATCACTCACCTTCGGTTTGCTGACGATATTGTGGTCATGGGAAAGTCGATGGAAAAGCTCAGCACGATGAGGTCCAAATTCGAGAAAGAGGTCAATCGTCGAATGCAACTCAGATGGGCAGTGTTTGGGAAACTTCGCAACGTCTTTTCGTCCAACATACCTCAGTGCCTTAAGACGAAAGTCTTCAATCAGTGTGTGTTACCAGTGATGACATATGGAACCGAGACGTGGTCCTTCACTATTGGCCTTATGAATAAGCTCAGAGTCGGTCAACGAGCTATGGAGAGGGCTATGCTCGGGGTTTCTCTACGGGATCGAATCAGAAATGAGAAGATACGTAGGAGAACTCAAGTCACCGACATAGCCCGACGGGTTAGCACGTTGAAGTGGCAACGAGCAGGCCATATAGCGCACAAAACAGATGGCCGATGGGGCCGGAAAGTTCTCGAATGAAGGCCACGAACCGACAAGCGCAGCGTAGGACGTCCACTACAAGATGGGAAGATGACTTGGTAAGAACCGCAGGTCGGCGTTGGATGCAGGCCGCTTCCAACCACAGTTCCTGGACATCAATGAGGGAGGCCTTTGTCCAACAGTGGACGTCCTACGGCTTATATGATAATGATGAACCTAGATTACCATATAGGCTACCTTTTATCCCATAAATCAGTTCACATGCGAAAAAAATGGGATGTCAAGCCAAATTGCAACAGTGAGTTTAGCTTTATTTCTAGGTTACCTACACATTTAGTAGTGTAACGCGTACAAAGTCGCGGGCAACAGCTGGTCCTCTATAAAGTAAAGAAATATTTCGCTTACCATTAGGTAAAACTATGGTAAAACATTATATTTATGATGATATCCTTGATTTTTTTGGTCATCGTGCAATTGGTAAGACCCTATTGCAAAACTTTTCAGAACATAATATATTTTTCCGCCATTTTGTGCTGAGTATTTTATTTTTATCGCAACATGCGGTCTTAAATGAAAAAGCAAGCAACTGCTACGAGTTAAGTACCGCAAGAGTTTATAGACGGTGGTGACCACTTAACATCAGGAGGCCTGCTTCTGTAGCTAAATAAAAAAGAACTTGATGTGTTTCGATTTCACTGTAATAAGTACTTATAGTTAATGATAATAATGTCTGCAGGTTATTCAAAATTTGGTGGTTTAAAATAAAACTGTGCGACCAATAGCGAAAGAACCAGTTGAGTGAAAGGTTACTACTGGTGGTGGTACTTCCTTAATCCCTGTGCTGTACTCCGATTAGACGCTGGAAACTGCGACACTATTTAAACTTTTGCAGTTTACAGCATTTTAATTAAGAATTTAATTTGATTGTTGGTCTGACCATCTCGAAGAAACTGTAAACAATAAATATTGCTGGACATTTCACACAGCGCTACCTAGCCCTAAAATAAGCAGAGCTTGTACTATGGGAACTAGGTAACTGAAATACCGGTGAATAATAAGCTGTACATTATACCACCGTTTCCAAATGCATGAGATCAAAAATCCAGAAAATGATGCCATGGAGTCATGATCCTCAACAATCAAGAATCGACAGAGGATGTCTCTATGGGTCTCTGTGGGGTCTCTTGTGGGACATGAGATATCCGCTTAAACATGTCCCTTGTCCCACAGTTGATCCGCGCCTGAGGCGTGCGACGTCGGTAAAAACTCCTGTCTACCACTGTAACAATGGCAAGGTTCGAGTAATGCTGAAAGATCTGCCTTATTTGGTTTTCTTACCTGCCTTTGTCATTTGCGCTAGGAATATTTTGATCTTTAACTTCATAACCGTAAAAGATGCACAGATTCATGGCGTATTACAAACCTATATGATTTCCAATAGACCTCAACTCAGTGTATTCAGGATAAATTAAAATCAATGTTCACTGTGGTCACCATTTAAAAATGCTTACGTTGCTTTGTTGTATCTTTTCCTAATAATAAAGACTAATAATTTATTTTTAGTTTTCAAGAACCTTTACGTAGCCGTTTTGGATATATAGAACAATAAACACACGAATAAATAAAATAATAACTTGCCATCATCACATTGGCATACTGGATATCCATGTCTAAATGTAGGTAACTAGGTACTAAAACCATATATTTTCAGAACGACCTATCTTTTGCGGCTTTATTGTGATAATTTTATCACGTATAAAAATCACCTCTAACCAACCTTTACTCGTAATCTGAAACTGAACATAACCGAATACCAGGCATACTAAGCACGCATTCCTAAATGAAAGGCATTCAGCGCTCCAAAAACTCGAGAGCTCAAGATCGAGCCGATTCATTTACGAGCGTCTCAGGCCGGGTTATTTAAAAAGGAGTTTTCTAGAAATGTATGTACCTGCACGCGTGCTTTCATCCAGAGCTCATTATGGTTTCTTTGAGAAAGCATACAGGTGTGTTCATTAACGTACTGCTCTGCAAAGGAATTTTTCATTAGAAGTTGTATTCAGTTTCTTGGGCATTGAGTCAGTCGATTTCAGAAGTGAGATTTAATTTTGTTTAAAGCATTGGTAGTTTTGAATCTTTGAGACTTAAATCTGAGTTTGACGTGAAAGAAGTGTTGGTGGAGGTTTTTATTTTGATTTTAAAACAGAGTGTTGTTTTTCCTAAAATATATCGTTAGCTCAAAATATATATTATAAACTCATTGAACTTTATCTTGTTCCAGGTTATCTGATGCAGATATTTGACTAAAAATACTCGTAATAAGGTAAGCTAAGAGTTGTTAAATTTAATTATTATTCAATGTAATAATAATATCTTATTATAACATCGGAAGGTTCTCGAGTCGAGGCCACGGACCGGCAAGCGCAGCGTAGGACGTCCACCTACAAGATGGGCAGACGACTTGGTAAGAACCGCAGGTCGGCGTTGGATGCAGGCCGCTTCCAACCGCAGTTCCTGGAGATCAATGAGGGAGGCCTTTGTCCAGCAGTGGACGTCCTACGGCTGATATGATGATAATGATTATAATATCACTATCACTACATAGTATAAAACAAAGTCGCTTCCCGCTGTCTGTCCCTATGTATGCTTAGATCTTTAAAACTACGCAACGGATTTTATTGTAGTTTTTTTAATAGATAGAGTGATTCAAGAGGAAGGTTTATATGTATAATACCTGCATAATATGGTAGAGAAATACTTATAATTTTAGAGATTTCTAATGTGATGTCGTAAATACTCTTATTATTCTTTCAAAATACTCTTTCAATTAAATACTCTTTCAAGAGTAACCTCTAAAGAAAACATGTTTGTGTTGTCTAAATGACAAAAAAAGCACATCTTTTTTGTTGTATCTTTGACGTTGTATATAAAGACATTCTGTAGTATATTTAGTATCAGCAGTACCAACTTGAAGCTCTGGAATCAATTGAGAGAAGAGCCAAGAAGCTCATAGGCAACGATGAGCTAGTTGATGCAAGGCTCCTCAGCCTGGAGCTTCGACGAAAGGTTGCTAGCCTCTCGGTTTTTTATCGAGTACATTTCGGGGAGTGTGCGGCGCAACTTTTCAATCTGATCCCACCATCTCCTTTCTATTAACGGACAACCAGACGCTCTGCAGTGCGCCACCGCTATATGGTAGAAATACCTCCCATTCGCACAAAGCGGTTCTCTTCGACATTTATTATGCACATCGCCAAAGAGTGGAATGCCTTGCCAGAGTCTGTGTTTCCCGATAGCTACAACCTGGCTATCTTTAAATCGCGAGTGAATAGATTTCTTCTAGGCAAGCGTGTACCATCGTAGACTGCATCATCGCTTACCATCAGGCGAGATCGTGGTCAAACGCAAGCCTATAATGTATAAAAAAAAAAGCATTGCACCCGTGTAAAGCCGGGGCGGGTCTCTAGTAATGTATATTTCAGGCAACAATGTGAACATACAAAAAATAACAAGGCCCATAATTATCTATAAATACCTTAGATACATACATATATATAGAACATACATAAAACAATAAACGTAAAAACTAACATTTTTTATACTCGTATTTGGGGGATTTTTATTGTAGCCGCTTCCCTGTAGCGCTTGTAAACGATGCCAACTGGCCAGAAATCCGGTTCAAGTAACACATCCTTATACTTCGCTAGAATCTGGACTTGAAGTTGTAATTATTTGATGTGATACATTTTGTTTTTTATTGGTTATTGTAACCAATTAGGATCATCAGAAAGTCATTAATCAATCAAATAAAATAATTAATCATAATAATCACATATCATACACAGGTCCACTGGTGGAATTATCTGATTGAATATGTAATTATTGAGTGTTATTAACAGAACTACCCGCCATTTTGCAAACTCTTATGTAAAATTTATTGGCATTTCAGCCTGTTAAATTATTTCTTAAATGCTTTTTCTCAGATTTATTGTTGGGGCTCCTTCTGTGCCCTGACGGTTTTTGTTCTAACGGCGTTAATAACGAATTAATTCGTGTACGTTGATTAAAACTTGATTGTGGCATAAATCTTCAGACCTTTATGAAACTGGCTGATTCTGAACAGGCTGAGTCGCTGAGTTTGGAATTTAAATGTTCTATTTTGACGAAAAATATTTCTGTAGATAGGAAAATAAATTGACACAACAATTGCTCCTCTGATTTCCTATTAATTGGATATCATCACTTATCTCAAAGATTTCCGAATCTTCGATATAAGTATGTGGGAACGTAATTAGGTATAGGTAACTAATATCCATTCCAGAATAAAATTGAATGTTTTTTGAGTTTTATCATAATGTTGCAAATTTATGGTTAAAAATATTTGTAAGACAATTAACTAATTGTGAAGATTGTAAAGATATTGCGTTGTTCTGATCTGAAAACAACCCATTTGTCCCAGTTTTGAGTTCTCAGCATTTTACGGTAAATACAAAAACTGCAGCACTTATAGCAATCGTTTGACACAATTTTCTTTAAAATCTTAAAACATGGACATTAAACGCCCTATCTCACTGCATTTTCTTCACAAAGTCATCTCTCGCCGAAATACGCGAAAATCGCTTTTATTACACCGTCTTAAAGTTGTTGTCGATTGTCAGAAGTATAAGAGTGTTTCGTCATTACATTTTCAGCTGCGAAAGCGCTTAAAAGCGCTGCCTCCGCTGTTTGCAGTACTAATTAATCTTATCCCTACGGACTGTAGTCTAAACCAATTACGAAGCTAGCCGAAAACTCGGTGTTTTTCACCGAGTGAGCTAAATTGTTTTACACGTAGCCTTTGAAGTGTTAAACGCTTATTAAATTTGAAAGCGCAAAGGGAGATATTGTGTGCGTGGTACGAGCGAGTAGGCACGCTGCACGCTGGATGCGACGAGCGAGATTACACTTTGAGTCTTTGCTGGTGAAAAGTGATGAAAAACCATTTTGGAAAGGGTTGTTATTGAATTTATCCTGAACAACATCAGATTGTTGAATGGGATTCCCTTCCCGTTGATCCCATTCAACAATCGCTGACGTTCGTTCGTTGACTAGGTTGCTAACTAACCATTCGTTTGCAGAAGTTGTTAACCAAATAACGGTATAAAAGCTAGAGAAACATGAACCAGTTTAAAAATCCTTCGACAAAAAGATTTAATAGAAAATAGAGACACATTTCACTTAAATCGTATTACGTAAATGAATAAAGAGTGGCAGTCTCACCCATAGCAATATCGATCGTTTCCTAAAAATAATCAAACGAAAAACTTGTAAAGCAAAGTCACCTCTCAAACTAAACAAAAAAATGCAAATTCATCAGTTACTCGAAGTTGAAAAACTTTGGAACTAGATACTTCGGAAAAATATTTGAGCCAATTTCCATTAAAAATAAGTTTTCCCTTCACTTGTTTTATGCTCATCTGCCCCCGGAAGTTTGATGAACTATCTGCGAGAATGACTTCCGGGAATTAATTATACACTTGATAACTCAGGGCTATGGGCCCCTGGCGTCATTTCAGGACTCTCATTGAAGCTTAAAGATCGACGGAATTGGGATTTGAAGTGTGAAAGTGCGGTTGTCATTGATCAGAAGCCTCGTTAATTAGTATAGCTGTGATTTTTATTACAATAAACTCATCATTATCAACATCATTTCATATCGATAGACGACTCTGTTTGGTTGACCCGTTTCGGCAGACGTGAGATCACGTACAACCATCTCGCATTATGTGTGGGCTTGTCGAGCCAACCATTTCATAATTTTTACAGGTTGGGTGGTCGCGTCGTGACGTCACGTTCGCGTCGGGTGGTTGTGTCCAACCAAACTGGGTCGTCTGTTAATGCTTTAGGACTATATATAGTTTTGCTTCATATGGTGGTAAAAATAACAGTATGTCCTTAAAATAGTATTTTTATTTATAGTGTTATCCGAACACATGCGGAAAATCCTAGTATGTCCTTATATTGGTAGTTGTCATTTGATATGGATGATATTATTCTCGATAATTAGGGGAACAAATACTTTAAAACAAACTAAAGTGTCGTTTAGGAGAGAAAGTTTATGAGCTGAGGGTAAATAGGAGCTGCGAACACTTTGGAGATATTTTATAGTAAGATTTATAAAGCTATTTCAAAAATTTCCAATCTGACCTTTATCTATAAATATAAAGACATATATGTTTTGCCTTTATTATACTTTTTTACCTACTGACTATGTATTTATTAGATTATACTTCTTTTTTTACTATCATGTTTCAGCTGCATACGAGTACTTCGTATTAATTCGTCTCCACGTGACAAATCTTTTAAATTCCCTTCAATATTCTCACTCTTTTTCAATTGCTACCGCAAAATCTATCGAAATATTTCCCGAAGCAAAACATTATTTATCGCGCACAAAAACACTATCAACACATTTGTATGTATTGCAAAATTCAATAGGATGGGATATAGGACCTTTGCGGACTCATCTCAGCCTCTCTTCGGGTTATGAAATTGGTTTGGGCGACAATAAAATACATAATTTAGCCGCGCGCCCCTGTTACGTTCAACCCTACAGGGTAGCGCCACAGTGGAGGTGAAGACGGAAGGGTTTGCTATCTTGATACAACAACCTTAAGGAAAAAAATTTAAGCGGAGACTTTTAAACGTTCTTTTTTGTCAGCTGTGTCAGAAAAACGTCGCATGTAAATTATATCACAAAGATTTGTCAAAATAGCACCTAAAATACAGGGTGAAACTAATTTTATTTTTGCAAAATCTTACGTTTCGATTTGGTAACTTACTCTGAGAAAAGTGTTCCTGATGGGAAATAGAAATGATCGTGAGCAAGGTGGCTTATAGGATTTTTCTAATCAAAATCAAGTTCCATCTTGATTTTCGGCTGCAAGGTTGAAAATTGAACTAACATTTTAAAAATTCACCTATAGGGGCATTCCAAAGATGGATAATGCGACTCATCATGAATTACTAAAGCTAAGGGCTAAGCTTTTTATTTCTTTAATAAGTTATTTATTATTATTAATTAATAATTTGTTAGGCGTCACAACCATCCAAAAATGTATATCGTAATCGTAGACGAGTCAGTTCGAAATAAAAATGACGGTCACAATTTGTGAGCAGTATCAGTTTACCTACTGCGTTTGTCTCAACTGTGACGCACCACTAAGGCCGGGGGTGTCAACTTATTGTATTAGACACAGTAAATTTTCGTAAGAAGCACACGTGCGAACAATGATTATGCGGGGAATAGGTACAAATGTTTAGAGCGACACCTCCCTAACAATATTGTTTTTAATTCGCGTAATACGAGGGTGTAAAAGGTGTGGCTAAGAGCTCCAAACAATATTGCAAAAAAAAATTGCTGGGAAATTGTCATACCATCGCGGTTGTAATCTTTCATTTTATTACTTTCTGCCTACTTATGAGTACGTACTTATGAGGTTTTAAAAAAAAAAAAAAAATATACATTTGACTGACACCATAATGGATACAGGACACTTATCACCACGGACCTAATCAAGACACTTTATTTCGTGGATAAAAAGCATAATTCTGGCAGTTATGAACGCACTTTTGACACTACGTAAATTGTATAGGCAACAGTAATATAAGATACAACAAGATGAGAAAAGGGTACAATGGTGTAGTCGTTAGGTAACATTTCATTTGATAGTGGAAAAAAACTGATGAAATCCAACAGTCTGACGATAGCATGAATTTATGTCAACCCATTCAAAACAGAGTTTAAAATCAATTTCACATAATTTACACTGACAAGATTTCTTTATTAAGTTCATATTTTATCACTCATTAATAGCAATTCAAAATTATCTTCTAAATATGCCCGGATGATTCTAGTTTTAATCTAAGCGATTGACTTGACAACGGTCCTGATTGAAATCGCTAGCTTCCGTCGCAGCTGTTATTAAGGCGCAGTTATGAACTAGTTGTTGACTGCTTGTTTCACCAACAACCTAAGACACTCTATTGATGCTGGTTCAAGTGTAAGCGGCAAGCGGGAAGGTTGATAGCTTAAAGATATGGTAGATTGCAGTGGCGAAGGGTAAAAATAGTCATAAGGTAACTCGGTCAAACAAAAAATTTAAGTCGCACTTACCACATGCATTCACTTCTCAATGTTATTTCATGATTCATGCTCAAAATGAAGTGAGTTCGTGCTGAAATTATTTCTTCAGAGGTTTACATAATTGTGTGCCACACACCTAACCCTCAAGTTGCTGGCACTGGCTAGAGGCTCTAGATTCAATTAAGAGAAGAGCCAAGAAGCTCATTTGCAATGACGAGTTAGCAGATTCAAGGCTCTACAGCTATGAGTATCGTCGAAAGATTAACATGTCATCAACAAAAGATGCAAGCCTCTCGGTTTAACATGATCTCACCATCCCCATTCTATTATCGGACAACCAGATGCCCCGCGGTGCGCCACCGCTACATGGTAGACATAACTCCCGTACGCACAAAGTGGTACTCTTCCACCTTTATTATTCGCACCGTCAAGGATTAGAACCCCTTGCCTGAGTCTGTGTTTCCTGATAACTACAACCTAGGGGTCTTCAAGTCGCGAGTGCATAGGTTTCTTCTAGGCAATCGTGTACCATCGTAAACTGCATCATCGCTTACCATCAGGCGAGATCGTAGTCAAACGCTAGCCTTTAATTTATTTAAAAATAAGTGGCACTCCGGGAGTGCTGACATAAGTGAAAACTTGATTAAAAGCAGAACTACAAATACTTATATACAGAGGTGTCAGTGTCAGTGACAGGTGTCAACAGTCAGTGTCAGTAGTCAGTGACAGATGTCGGTAACAGTGTCGCGAGTTCAATGGTTTTATCCCATCTCAAAAGATGCTCAACGCGACTCGTTGACGTCCAGAAATTCTGCTAATTTTGCGCGAAGATTCGATACCATGTGTTTTCATTGTTCAAAGATCTTTTTAGGAAGTTACACTGTTGTTACATTGTTATCCGCTGACTCTACAGCCACACATCTAACTATCGTTCCGCTAACACTGGGCCCACGATTTCGTTGACCGCGTCCATAAATTCTGCCACAATATTTCGCGTGAAGTTTCGATACCATGTGTGGTTGTCAACCGGCGTTGTTTATTGCGATATTTGCGATGCTGAAGTTACTGTCAAACTGTTAATTTAAAACCTTTGTTGGGTTTGAATAACGTGGCCAACGGTTACCACAGTAACGGATACGGTTACGGATTAGATACATTTTTGGAAGGGAGATGTGAACATTAGCTTTCCAGAGCATGGTACCTTTCTACCCCAACGGCCGACAACTATTTGAGCTATATGCTCAACTGCTACTTCAGCTTTTTAACCTTCTGGGCTGTATCAGTGACCTTAGTTTGACTACGGATCTCCTAATTTCTCATTTGATCTCGTAGATAAACACCAAGCATAGCCTCACCATAGCAAGCTGAGCGACTATATGAGCGTTCTTATGAGGCCCGTAGAGAGACCACGTCTTTTGTGCTATAACTGGTGGAACACACAGTTTTTAAATAAAGTAACCAATAGAAAAAACGTGCAAGTACCTCATAATTCATAGTGCTTCAGGTTTAACCTTGGCCTGGTCAAGCACATTTATTTAGACAGGTCTATTGTGGGTATTTTCTCTCCAGCCCTTAAAATTGATTTTTATTTATGCACTAGATTCTTGGATTACTTTATACAAGTTTATATTAAATAATTATGGGACACCTAGTAAAAATATGATGATAAAATTATTTTTCATCACGCATGCTCCGAAAGTTGGTCATAGTAAACTCGGCTCCGTAAATGCGATTTACGGCCCTAGGGCTATATGTAAATTTGAAAATAGAATAAGGCTCATTGCATTCATGATAAGCTTAATTGAAATACAATCGCTATAACAAAACCTTATTTAGATTTAAAACGAAAGAAGCCAGATTCATAGTATGCTAAGATGAAATACAATCTCCATGATAGCACCTTATTTCTAATTTTAACTATGAATTTGACATGCCTAGTGAAAATAAGTAAATTTAACTGTTATTATACTAAATTGTATCTATTAATGTGCTACTATTGGGTATATTATTTATAATATTCTTATCTTTCTGCAACAGTGTGCAAAACCAACCAATGTTATGAATAGGACTTGTCAAACGACCATACTACATCATTAGTTAAATTTTTATTTGATACAGTTTTATTATGCAAATATCGCTGTCTGATTGTACGCTGCTTATACTGCACGAGTGTACTGTGGAAGGGCTGTCTCAAGCAATAAACTTTGCTGAGGAATTTCATTAGTTCCGTTCAATAAATTAAGAGGTTATGCTCGCGTGTGTCGACCCTGCAATTACCTCGTCTGCGAGGTAATGAAGTACCACTTCTGAAAAGGCAAGGGCAAGAAGCCTGGATAACTGAAGGTGGCTGTTGTAACGCTACATAAAGTAGGAAATGATAAAACTTTATCTCAACACAAAGAAGTCTATTATACATTCTTTCTTTTAGGCAAGCGTGCTTCATCTTCGATCACAACATCACTTACCATCATAGATATCATGCGCTAGGTTATCACAATAAAAATTTCTGATAAGCGCCTATGTTGATTCTCAGATCTCTAACTGAGAGTATCAAATCAAAAAATATTTATTGGTATCATCTATGTAGGTAAATAGGTGCATTAATATTAAAATTATAATATTAAACAAATCTTATTATATCTGTTGTACTCTTTATCTTTTGTAGGTTCGTTAAAGTTCGGACTAGAAATATCCGTTTCCCGTGGTTCAGCGCCCTCCACCGGATCATTAGATGTTCGGTTGTCGATACCTTTTATTTTATTTTTTCTTACTTATTTTAATTAAATCCAAAACAGATACAGATTATTTATCTTAGTGTAAATGATTACATGACAAACATAATTATAAGATTTTATTCATGTATCAGTGAATTAACAGAAGGGTTATTAACCGAGTTAAAAATAAATGAATGTATGAATATTTTATTTTTATTGTATATCTTCTCTTTATTTTTTTTTAATTTACTCTATTTTAATTTAACCTACGTAATACTTTATTTACTCGGTTAGCGTTTTTACTATATCTATCTATGTATATGCAGATGATGTAACACACAGACAAAGGAAAGGAATATCTAGGATGTTATAGGAATAATAGATGAAGCGTGATTGTGCGTTTCAGCCATGTGATGGAATGTTACACAAAAGAAACAATAAAAGAATAATATCCTGTTTATTTATGACGACCTCCGTGGCGCAGTGGGCGAATAGCCGGCTGAGACGCAGGAGGTGGCGGGTTCGATTCCCGCCGCGGAACAAATGTTTGCATGATCTACAGATATTTGTTCCGGGTCTGGTTGTTTTTCTACATATTATAAGTATGTATTTACAAAAAAAAAAGTATATAAGTATTCTATCAGTTATCTGGTTCTCATAATACAAGCTCTGCTTAGTTTGGGGCTAGATAGCGTTGTGTGAATTGTCCAGCAATATTTATTTATTTATTTATTTACATTATTTGTTTGATTTATTGTGTAATTAATCTATGGGAAGGGCGTCGCACGTCGAGTGCAACGAGGATTGTGACCGGCTATCGCGCAGCAAACTTTAGTCAACAAATAAGTAGCGAATTCGAACGAACTCTAATAAAAACTACTGAGTATAGATGATTTTGTTTCATTGCCACTCTAAATTAGTGTGATAGGAGGCTTATGTGCCTTTTAACATTTTTCGTGTTTTTAGGGTTCCGTACCCAAATGGTCAAACGGGCCCCTATTACTAAGACTCCGCTGTCTGTCTGTCTGTCGATCTGTCCGTCTGTCACCAGACTGTTTCTCATGAACCGTGATAGTTAGACAGTTGAAATTTTCACAGAAGATGTATTTATGTTGCCGCTATAACAACATGTACTTAAAACATAATAAAATAAATATTTAAGAGGGCTCCCATACAATAAACGTGATTTTTTTTTGCTCGTTTTTGCTCGATATTGATAACGGCAACAGGTAGACGCTTGAAATATTAACAGAATATTGAGTTATATATTCACTTAAAAATAAATAATAGTTAATATTAATAATGTTAATTTTATAAAACATAAATTCATATTTAATTATTTATATTATTAATTTATTAAAAATTAAATAAATATTTAAGGGGGGCTCCCATACAACAAAAGTGATTTTTAAAAAAAAAATTCTCGGTCTTAATAATTATAGATAATGGTACGGAACCCTTCGTGCGCGAGTCTGACTCGCACTTGACCGGATTTAATTTTTTCTTTTTTACTAATTTTCTTTTATTTATTTCTACAATATTATACATTGAGGTTTTTAGAACACCATGGTCATATTTGTATAAGCAGAAAATAGGTTTTCATTAAGAAAATATGGTTAGTAGCCATTTATATACAGAAGGTCGAAATATCACTACTGAAAAAGTACTTTTAATGCGTATCAGCCTCCTATCGCACTACGTGAAAAATAGACAAATTATTTCCCGCAGCGAACGTGTTAAATTACCTAAAAAAACCTAACACATGTTTCAGCGCATGAGCGATGCTGTTATTGTGTAAAATAATTGTGCTAGGACCTCAATACGTAGATCAGTAGACATTCCACTATGGGTTAGTCTAAAACATTAAGTTTGAATGGATGTCTGTAGTTACACAATTAGTAAAAAATTTGATGAATCCATACTAATGTTATAAATTCGTAATTAACTCTATTTTTATCTAAACTAAATAGCGGGAACGATCTCGATGTAATTTGGTTTAAGTTTATATAAAAAATATTATTCACACATATTTATTTCAAAACTCGTTTATAAAAAATACATTTTTCACTACAACGTATCTTAAAAATATAACATTATAGTGAAAAATACATTTATAAAAACGGTAAACCACCGACCGCGAAGCAAGGCCCAAGCGATCGGTGGCTAGGGCTGCAGAGAGAGGAACCTCCTGACTATGCGTGCCGAGTCCAGGAGTACCGCCTGACCGTATCTGACCCTTGCCCCAACTTCTTAGCGAAAGGTATTTTCATTATTATTACAGGGTACTTTTTATTGAGAACACACGCGTGTATTGGCGCGGTCGGAAGCTTTTCTAATATAAAATCATGATCTTAAACACTTTTTTAACGAAGTCAATCGTCAACTTAAGACGCGCCTGGACAGGCGATATAGCGATTTAAAAAATATACCTATATATATGTCGTAGTATTATGCGTACCGAGTTAAAAAATAAGAAGTCTCTTGACTTCGTAAAACCGGTAGTTGCGTATCTACTCTATGATTGGTAGTTTTTTTTTTGTAAAGTTACTGTGAACACAGGGCGCTGGGATCGCTTTCTAACCACCTCTCGAGGACAGAATCGATTGCTGGGCACTTCACTTTCCCTTGGAGCGCCGGTACGAAAACACCTCCTTCACTGAGCATCAAAACTGTCACGTTCACCGTATCTACCTGGCTATCAAGAATATTGTACCTACCTGCCAAGCTGAAGCCCTAATAAAAGCAAGCTTACCTACTGGATTTTACTGGCTTGTCTGAGTACCCTGCACCTGCACCATGGACTTCATACCCCAGGACTGCAAGGAGCTACCTTCCAACACAACGCCCACGTTCTAGCCGTCATATACATATGTATATTATGATCGTCAACTCGCCGAAATAATCGCCTTTTCACGAATAAAGTTGTAAAATTATAACAAATGCTCTTAAATCTAGTGTCTAAGTTCCTGCTGTTGTTGTGAAAGGATTGCCGTATCCATTTATGTTAAAAAGTTCTAACATCCTCAATGCAGAACTACTCAGTAGTTGAGCTGGCGTCTTATTATGTACCTGTTCTGTTTGAATTAAATTCTTTGGAGGTTTATTAAAAACAATTGGTACATTGTTATACAATTGCTGTAAGCGATCTATTACAGCCCGCTTATATCCGAGTATAACACATAACTTTTCATCACGAATGCAAGGAAATGAAACAATTTGTTGTAAAAAAATTGTTTTGCCTGTGTCCATTGTTTTATTTTATTTTTTTACAACCGGACTGTGACCTCTTTTATTTTTAAATAGAGAAAAGTATTTGTCATGGAGATCGTATGTCATGTTTGCTTATTATGAATGCAATGAGCCTCATTCTATTTTCAAATTGACTTTCGGTCCTTGGGCCGTTAATTGCATTTACGGAGCCAAAAGTCAAAAGTCAACTGAGCTGTGGATTGCAAAGGTGCTGGGTAAGCCTGTTCGATCTGTAAAACTTGTCCTAGATCCCAGGCGTTGATTAAAGTCATCTTCAATAGATTTCACAGATTTAGATTTAGTTTAATTACTAGACAGATAGAAGGTAGATATATATAGATAGATAGAGAACGCTTTATTGTCGACTTGATGGAAACAAGACCTGATAAAGGTTGCTAGGAGCAGCTCAAAAAAGATCGGTCGCTCTGTAAATGTGAGGGCAGGCCTACGTTCAACAGTGGACGTCTTATGGCTTATACATTGATGATGATGAATATTTGGTTAATGACTCTAGTGTACCCTAAAAACACAAGATACTTATGACCAGCGGAATGTTGCAAAAGCCATTATAAAATTATGTTTTAAAAATATTTTTCTATCTTGACGTATTTTGATAATTCTTGTCTCTCTTGTGATTTAGTAGCTGGGGTCGCCACAGAGGGCGCCATTGGAATCTAAAGAATACACAGTCTTCGTCGTGATAAATGGCTTTGAGTTATCTACTTGTAATTTTATGCGATAATATCAGTTGACCGGCTTTTTTTATTTATTCGGTTTTCTTAGTTGCAAAACTATTAAAATCAGTTTTATTTATAGGCATTGATGATAACGATTTACGAATCGCTTTCAAGCGATTCCCTCTTAGGCTTGTCTCAGGGCAGTAGTCTTATGGAGTCCTTTTTTAATACGACTTGGAGATGGAACAAGCCTATGTCCTACCTGATGATAAGTGGTAACCATCGCCTATAACAAAGTATTGTCTCGTAGGCCACGCACCTTAGAAACGTGCCCTACGATACACTACACTTCGTCCATCAACTTAAACAATAGGCATTAAGGTGTAAAGCCTGATGTGCCTGTATGACGACAGTGGCGCAGTGGGCGAATTGCCGGCTGAGACGCAGGAGGTAGCGGGTTTGATTCCCGCCGTGGAACAAATGTTTGCATGGTCTACAGATTAAGTTACAGTTGTAGAAGTTACATTTTACCACTTCGGAAGTGTTTCTCGCGTAAATTATTCGGTGTGGAAAAAAATGATATTAGGAATTTGAATATAATAAAAAATTTTAAAAATAAATTTAAAAAAAAAAATATAGAGTTTAAGTTCTAAGTACGGGAAACCCCCAAAATTAATTGTTTTTTTTTTCTATTTTTGTGTGAAAATGTTAATGCGGTTCACAGAATACATCTACTTACCAAGTTTCAACAATATAGTTCTTATAGTTTCGGAAAAAAGTGGCTGTGACATACGGACGGACAGACAGACAGACATGACGAACCCATAAGGGTTCCGTTTTTTGTCATTTGGCTACGGAACCCTAACAAATATATACAACCATTTACTTTCTTTATCTCTCAACTGCTGGTTAGTGTTTATGATATTTATCCTCCATTAGGTAATGTAGTTTATTTATATATTATTTGTAGGTTTAATTAATAGGTAAATAAGGTATTTTATATGTTATATATTTTATATGTATAATTTATGTTATGTTTGTTAAAGGTACACACACTGCCGTTTTTTGATTTTCATTTATTCTGTTCATCTATGTGGTTGTCTGGAAGAGAACGCTTTTAGCGATAAGATTTTATTGTACCGGTATTTATTGCATATTTCCTTTGTTATTTTTATTTGGTGTGCAATAAAGAGTATATCAACTAATTAAAACTAAAAGTAAGTACAGTTGGAAAAGAAAATATAGTATTTTTTAAACATTAGCGGTCACTGTATCTACATACATAATTAATGTACTGATATTGCAAACCTGAGATAATAGCTATCAGCTGTCGAGAGACTGAGCGACATCGTGCTACGGGATTTTATCATCAATATAGCCAGCTGTAGTGTAATAAGAATCTAGAATTGGTTATATGAGAATAGCCCACACAAAAATAAATAAATATTGCAGGGCGTTTCACACAACGCTATATAGCCCTAAACTAAGCAGAAATTGTACTATGGGAACCAGATAACTGATACAATACTTATATACTTTTACCTGAAGCTCCATGTGCCGCACAAGGCCTTCTAAAGAGCATTGTGATTGAGAGTACCTGATGGGACTCAACCTAGAATAATTGTGTGTTATTCGTATTTAATTTTCATTTTTTTGTTTATTTAATATGAGTCAAATGTTACTTAACTATTGGTTTGACCGAACTGAGATCTCGCGAGTCTACCATAAAAATAAAATAAAAATATTATGGGTAATCTTTGACTATCAAAATAGTGCCCCAAAATAACCTAACAACTTGACCTACAGTTTCATTCAAATTATAGGTAACGGGAGTTCATGTTAATTAGTACTCTTTATTGGGGTATAAATTGCAGTTATTCTGGATTTCAGACTTTTGCCTATATTTGTGATACTTAAGCTACACGCATATCAAATTACAGCAGTGTGGGGTCACTAGTGTACCCTGTGAATTTTGTCAAACTTTAGTTTTTATTATGGCTAATAACTAAAAAACTACAAAAACATTTTTTTTACCCCTCTTGAACCTCAATATCTCAACAACCTCCCAACATTTTTAGCTCATTTAGTCACATAAAAATTGTGCCATCACTGCCTACCTATGTATTTAATTTCACGATGATCGGATCAACGCTTCGAAAGTTATCCTCGGACAAACAAACATACATAGTACATACAACGCCGATTTGCCTAAGTTGATTTGGAGATCTTGCTTCGCTCGATCAAAAATATATAGAGAAAATAACTGGGAGAACATTACCTTAGCTGGTTATAATATCATACTGGTTTATGAAATAAGTTTAAAAATACTAATATAACTTTTGAAGTGTACCTAGTGCTTAGTTCAGATAGTAACTGTCATTTGCGAAAAGCAAAATTTTGGCACCTGCGGTAACCAATGCATTTATGGCAGTTAGTTTTACGGTCTTAGAGCATGTGTACCACCTGTGACTGATGCTTAGTTTTAGTGCAGACTATTAAGAGTAGACTGGAAGGGCGTTGGTGGTAAACCTACTTTATCGAGTACCAACCCAAAAGATGATTTAATACAAAAGATGAATTAAACAAAAAATATAACAGGGTAAAAAGAAAAACCCCGACTGAAAGTAAGAGAAAGATTTTAAACTTTTAAAGTAAATGTTTTTATACTTTTAAAGTAAATTAAAAGCAACTGTTTCTGTAAATTGCCTGCGTATCATTTGAACTGGCATTACCAACTACCCGCCTACAGCGAAATAGACTATCATGAATGACTGATGGAGACTGTGCTACTGTATGATTCCTTACTGCGCGCTGCCTCCGATATATACGAGACAAAATTGTCTCTGGCGGGTGTCGTTTTTAACACATTTTGTACAATAGGTGGATTAAAAAAATTAGCTTCCCATAAATCGTACATAATTATTAAAACTCACTAAGAGTTTGGGTTCTACAACTGTACAGTTACATTATTCCGCGCGGAAAAGATTTTGGTAAAGAAGAAGAAAGAAAGAATCATTTATCGTCAACTGCTAACCCAGTTGACATAATGCTGACTCGAGGCCCTTTTGCTGCTATAGCACACAACATACACCTACCTCATGTTTAAAGTTGACAGTTATATTATATTGTTTGTTTGTGTCTGTTTTGCATGTAGGTACTGTATTGTGGTTAGTTTTATGTTGATTATTATAAGTATTTTTTTGACTTTGTATTATGTGTGCTATTTGGCAAATAAATGATCTATGTGTCTAATGATCTGTGTGTATATGTGTCTATGTCTATTTAGGACAGCCATTTTAGGGAGGTGTTCTGTATAAAACCTCTTATGCTGTTTAAAAATAACCTTAAGCTTGAATTTGTACGTTGACATTAAATATGTACGCGTAATTATTTATGGAACAGATTTTTTTCCCGTGCTGGAATTTATATGACATGATGAGGTAGGTATGATGGATGGCAGTACCTGGTCTAACACGGGTAGAAGGGGAGGGAGAGAGGTTTCAGCTGAAATATTTATATTATCCTAACGTATAATTCCTGGCATTTGTTACTGGCCGGTAATTTGTTTCGGTACATGGTTCTATTCAGAAGTACCTAATATAGCAGTGTGGCAGCCGAAGCTGATAGGATAGTTAAGGTGCTAGGCAAAACTACTCCATCATCACCACAGTGGCTGCGTTCTTCTCCCAGCTACAACTTGTCACGAGGAAGTTTTTCAAAATGAGAAATGTAAAGGCCTCAATTTAGAGATAATTACTAATAAATTATTAGTAAAAAAAAATGTAAATACAAGCTTTTATATGCGTATACAAAATTCGAGTCGTGCTGTTGACCGTTGAGGAGTTCCTTCGTCGAGCCAATCTAGGGTGGAGAATCAGGTCATGCTTATCATAAAAATGCATTGTCATGGGAACTGAACCAACATGTCAAATTTCAATTCCGTAGGATAAGAAGTGGCTCTGATTCAGCTTGCATAATTTGACCTGTACAAACTAACAAAGAAACATTGCGAGCTAAATAAAAGCTAAAACATCGTTTATAAATAACGTATAATATAGCAGAATAAACATAAATTCAAGTAAAAACACGATTTGTTTGTTCGTAAAACAGCTTAGGTATCATCTATATCCATGTTCCTCACTCATCCTGAAGAAAAAACAAATATTAGATGTTGAAATACAATCAAATTGTCCGTGATTTACTTACATTATATAGAAACACATTTATTTAGACGCAATAAATACTTACATACATATACATATATATATATATATTGCTGGACATTTCACACAGCGATATCTAGCCCCAAACTAAGCAGAGCTCGTACTATGGGAACCAGATAACTGATAGAATACTTATATACGTTTTTTTTGTAATTACATACTTATAATATACTTACAGAGAAACAACCAGACCCGGAGCAAATATCTGTAGATAATGCAAACATTTGTTCCGCGGCGGGAATCGAACCCGCTACCTCCTGCGTCTCAGCCGGCTATTTGCCCACTGCACCACGGAGGTCGTCAAAGAAAAAATAAATTTATCAATCAGGTCTTACGACATGACACTTAATAAATTTAACATTAAATGTTTGAAGGCTACACAGATAGGGATAAATGGCGGGAAGGGCACTTTTCTATCAGTGTGATCCATATTATGTTAATTTTAGTTACAATTTATCACATCGAAAAGCTGTCTCTCCTTGACACTTCAACATCGACCTGCCTATCTAAAAACTGGTGAAAACCCCTCAATGTCATTAGAAATTCAATAACACCCGTCAGTCAACCAATAATCCTAGCGAAGCAAATGCGAATTACAATCGTAAGCTTAATTAAAATATCTCCCTAACAATGATGTCTCAGCGTTATGTACCTAAACGCTAAGGGGTAGGTGACAACTTCGGAGTTTGGTTCAAGTTATAAGCTTTTTTGAACCAAGTATTTGGTTTACGGGGTTTTTTTGTGTGGTTTTATCATATCAGCCATATAATTCACCCACTGCTGAATATATTTCTCCCAAATTGATTTCAAGAGCGACCGATTTTGTGCGGCCATCAAAAAGAGCGTTTTAAAATTTTTAAAGAGTCGGCAACGCGCGGGTGATGCCTTTGGTGTTACAAACGTCCATAGGCTACGGTAACCGCTTACCATCAGATGTCCCGTATGCTTATTTGCTACCTTTATTAGGTCGTGTCTCTTTGCATGTATTTTTGTCTGAGCAACCTTCATTACAGTCAATATTTGAATAGATAACTGGTACTCCGATAAATAACTCACGTAGAAATTTTGGCGTTTAATGTCAAATTGCGTGATAATGTTGCCACACTCCAACCACTATCATAACACGTGCGAGTTAACTGTACACCTCGCACTGTGACGTCTCTGTCACAGTAATGCTATAGTTACTAAGCGCGTCAGCCAAACGCGGGGTGCCGCGCGGGTAAGCGGGAGTAAGGCGCATTGCAGGGAAGTGCTCAATTAACTCGCGCGTGTTATAGTGTTAGTAAAGCATAGCTTAATTTGTTGGTTCAAATCATTTCAATTACAGTAAAATTTTCTTAAATTAACATAACATTAGTACCCGTCATTTACAAACAAAATCTACAAAACTCTTTGTAGGTCAGGCCAGACCAACAAAAGTGTTTTATTCTACAACAATTTTTTGCGTTTAAAGTAAACGCATCAGCATTTTCACTGTCAAATCAATGAACCAAGGAGTAATCAGATCAAACTGTTCATTTTTTCACGTCACTATTTATTTCTCCTATATGAGGAATGCAGGAGGAATCACAGTGTGATAGCGCACACTGTGTTTCCAGCGAGGCGATTTGCGAACGTGTTCACCGCAAGTGCATTGCGCTTAAACAATGTGTAAATTATACATTATAATTGGCTATACCTATTGAGCGAATGACACCTTGGGTCAGTTAACCCTGGTTATAATATTCGATGAGTAACGCCGCTTATCACTACTTGTGTTATAACGGTCACATCCTTTTTTTTTCTATTGGTGTAAATATCGCATCAGCTTACCCCTTAGACCAATTTTCGGCGAAATAAACAGTAAATTATGATGATAAGTTATTTTATGAATCAGAACAACTGGAAAGGGGAACAACTCTGAAATTTTTCGCATCAATCTAATTGGAGAAAATTAAAAATTAAAATTATGACGCTCTTTCAATTTTGAGAAGTCTTTGAAAGGAAAGTTGTGTTCTTTAATTTTAACATTTTAACGGTTGGGTTTTCGTGGCAACTTTTTTAAGTAGCTCAAGTTTTGATTTGGTCTGTTAAAGTCTTTTTAACAACGCTTTGCTGGCAGTTTTGTTTGAAGTTCATATTTTACGTCATTAGTCATTATCATCATCATCTCATCAGCCGTAGGACGTCTTCTGCTGAACATAGATCTCCCCAGTAGACAGCAATCTTTAGCAGGTCGTCTGGCAGATGTGAAACATCTAACTTTATGGTTACTTTAACTTTTTTTAATTTCATTGAAAAAAATTATTATTAAAGAAAACCGTTTATAATCATCCTTACATCTTACATACGCAAAACAGCCCAACGGACTTAGAACTTGGGACAAATAATCCGAAATACCCAACATCTTACCCCTATAGAATAGACATCGCCTAATGGACGGATCCCGTCACGCCGTGGAGTTGGTTATACTGCCAAGGCACACCAATAGATGTTAATATCAAAATACGTAAAACTAGGCTTGTTGTTTCTCTACAAGATCGAATTAGAAATGAGGAGATTCGTAGATAAACTAAACTGGCAGTGGACGAGGCACACAGCTCGAAGAACGAATATAATAGCCGTGGGGGCAGAAAGTTCTAAAGTGGAGACCATGCACTAAAAAGGAAAAGAAAACGGTTACCGCTCTATTCACTTTTAACTAATAAAAACCGAATTAACTACATGATGGATTAGCAAAGCGGCGATTACCGGATTATATTAATCATAATTAGCTAATCCGTACTTAATCTGAGTTAACTTTCAACCGACTCACTTGGAAGTTTGGTTTGACAACCATTTTATACTTTTACTCGCTTTTACGTTTGATGGAGTTGACGGGAGAACTGTCAAAATATCGTGATAGATCAAGCCAGACAAACAGACGAATTGGATTTGAGAACTTATAATAAATTACAATTGCTTAACTGAAGTCGGCTTGCACAACGTTCCAGTGGACGTCTTATGGCTGGTGTGATGATTATAATTCGCGTCGAGGTTTATAAATAAAAAAGCATTCGATTTTATCTGATTAACCAAGTAAAAGTTCAGAAAAGGAGTGAAATTGTGTCGAAAACCTGCAGTGGGCAGCTTATTACGTCTTTAATGGGGTAGACACCCAATCTGAAGGAATCGGTCGAGTCTAGCCGGTGAATGCACTGACTATTGCCCCAGGATTTACTTTCGCTCTAGGATTTACGAACTAAGAAGGTTTGCAACGAAAGTGCAAGGGATTCTAGATAAAGAGACTAGGTTTTGGAATAAACCCACTCATATGATTGGCATTATAAGTCTGTTTGTTTTTGACGTGTTTTGTTATCAGATTGAACACATGACTGATAAAGCTATACGTATTGCATTCTAAACTGTTTTGTAAGTACTTTATTTCTTAGCACAAGTTTGTAGTATTTTATCGCGATTTCTTTGTTTATAAACTCCGATATTCGATCAGAGTGTTTATCAGCATATTTTTTCCATAAAGGAACAAATGATGTCAAGTGATCTATCACTTCCTGTAGTTTTGTATGTACTCTTCTTACTTCTTCTGGTATTTAACAGCTTCGCTCTTGTCGGGGCATTTGATGCATTTTTTTCCATTTATCTCACTCTAATGCCGTATTTTACCTTCAAAAACGACATAAAAGCGATCTTCTCCTTTATTTGGATCATATATGTAGCTTGTTCGTGGCCATCCTTACTTTCGTTTTACTCAGATTTTTAGCATAAATAATTGTTTTTATAAAGCTGTCATCATGTCGTTTAAACGACCAACCATCGTTTCACTTCTTATCTACAGTTCTGATCTAGAGTTATTTTCTCGTTCACTCTTTTCAATACCTCTTTTCATCAGCCAGGCTAACATGGGCGTAATGACAAAATATTGTCCACTGGTTTGTCTCGGTCTTTCTCGTGCGAATACAAGACAAATCAATTTATAAACCATGCTTCTTGCAAATAAATTTCATTTCCAATCCACGATTATAAACGTCGACAAAATGTTGTCGCGGCACGTGTGCCTGGCTTGTTTTATTTATGATTAGAAATAAGAGATAAACATTTTTTTGATATCGAATTTTTTATATTCTTTTTCCTCTTAATCCTTTGATTTTTTATCTGGTTACCTATTATCTGGATCAAAGTTTGCAGAAGCTAACACAATAAGTTTCACGCAAACTTGTATCAGAATAGAATTTGCATAAAATTCCCTTACAGTGCACAATCCCAACAATTTATTTTGTAAAGTTCGCCCACTCAGGTAATTTCAAGTTTTGTGCAAACTGTAAGAGTAACAGTTATTCTT
This sequence comes from Philereme vetulata, assembly GCA_918857605.2. Classification (NCBI taxonomy): domain Eukaryota; kingdom Metazoa; phylum Arthropoda; class Insecta; order Lepidoptera; family Geometridae; genus Philereme; species Philereme vetulata. The sequence goes on along the minus strand of OU975418.1, from coordinate 25,508,862 downwards.
CAACTTTGTTCCTTTCTACGTTTTTAATTAAGTTTTGAATTAGTAGGATTGTATTACGAGTGACTTTATCGCGGGCTTTGTTTGTAGGTTCTTTTGGTTTTCAGTCACTTCTGACTCCTGAGTTATTATTGTGTTTTAGATATGATTAAGAATCTATAATTATTTTGAATAAAATAGATTATTGGTTATTTTGTAGGCACTTCCTTGTTGTAGTATACCCTGTACCGTATAACCATTCCAGCCAGCATACAAGTTTTTCAAAAGTTAAGTTAATCAGAAATATTAAGATAACTCAGGTGTATTTGAATAACCCATTTGGGCTGTTATAATATGTATAGATTAATATATATAATATGTTATATATTATAATATATATACAAGTTATAGCTATTGTAGTACGCCATATCATTAGATCGTTTCTTAAATAAAAAGTTTCATTATTTATTTTCTCTATCATCATCATCATCATCCAGAGCCTGACTTCACCCATTGTTGGGTATAGGCCTCCCCAAGTTTGTGCCATCCGCCACGGTTGTGTGCTAGTCCCATCTACTTACGGCCAATTTCTCTATACACTATAAGTGCTATTTAAAAAAAAATATGTTAGTTATATGTCCAGCATTATAATAGTTCATCTATTCAGCCCACCCACTGCTAGGTATTGGGGCTCCTCTTCGGCCCTGCACTTTTCTCATCAATGGTAGAGCGGACAAATTATTTAAAAATATCCAACAGTCAAACGTATAGTCACCAAGACAATTCTCCATATCGTTGGTTAGGACTCTCAGTACCACGGTATCACAACACAGAAACCAGATATAAATATTTGCAGGTCATGCAAACATTTGTGTCACAGCAAGAAATAACCCATAACGTCTCAGTTTCTTCGCCTTAAAGGTCATATATTGCAGTTTAAAACCCCACTAAAGACTTTAAAAATTCAGCGAGTCTTTTGTCAAACCGCACTGTCCCAGATAAGCCCTTTTCAGAATGTCAGCTGAACTTAGGATTATACTTACTACGAGTATGTCTAACGCAAGATCTGGTCCATTTACCCTGGTTACAGTACTGTATAGTTAGGTACAGGTACTTGTATACTTCTTAGGTATACAAGTACTTATGTAAGGGCGTTATCACACTGGCGATTTGCAAGCGTACTTCGAGTGAGGCGATCAGTGAACGCGCGCTCTGCATAGCGATGTCACTGCGTGTGCGTGCACTCGGCATTGTTTCTACAATACAACTGATTGAAGTGGACCGGTGTGGCGAGGCACGTGCTTGCCGCGAGCTCACGGAGGTAAGCTCCGCGAGCTCACGGCATGCACATTCATAAACCGCCTCGCAGTAAGTCGCAAATCGCTAGTGTGATAACGCCCTAATACCGCATTTACACATTCACAGTATCCCTATAGTTATGTATAATGCGGCTGTGCGAGTTCTAATCTGTACAATTAATCTTGTGATTGCTGTAAATGGTCCTTTGTACGGTTTCCATGGATCTGGGGCAGTTGTCTTGTTTCAGTGGAGATGGCCAGTGATTTTATAAATATCATCTGCACTGTACACGTAGGTTTTCGATAATTCGATGCGTAATGTTGACGTTTATGTAATGTCAAAATGCGAAATAATGTTGCCACATCCCAACTGCTAGTGTTGGTACATGAAATAAAGATTCTTTTTAACTCAATTTCAGTTCATTTTTATCCCCGAAAGCAAAAAGTGGGGTAGTCTACAAAAATGGTATATTAACAATTTCTATAGCTGCTGTTATCTCAAGAGTTGTAGTGGCTCAAATCCTCCAAAAATTATTTCAGTAAGCAGCTTTATCTCCATAAATTAAGCTACGATCCCCGAGGTAACAAGCACAAAAGAGACTAGTACAGAAGTATAGTATGAGATAACAGACGCACGCACAAATAGATGCGCGCGTACGAGGACTTCAGATAAAGTCGCTGAACGTTAAGTGCAAGTGAGGAGTGGAACTCACTTCCGGCGTATGTTTTTCCAAACAAGTATAATCTTGGAGTCTTCAAGTCCAGAGTGAATAGGTTCTTTCTAGGCAAGCGTGATCCATTTGCGATCACACTTTCACTTACCATCAGGTGAGGTAATGATCAAGCGCTTGGCTATCATCAATAAAAAAAAGACGTAAATCATATTTTATATGACATAACTTGTTAGCAGGTTGTAAATTTACTTGTCATTATTTACGTAAAGCGTCTGTTCAGACGGGCCACAACCACACCACAGCGAAAAAACTGTGACCGGGCAGTAGCTAGTGTGAGCGGGAACCATGAAGTGGTATTGACGGACCACTCTATCGTGACACAGTTGTACGTCACTGCAAAATGTGGTACGTTTGAATGGAACTCTACGTTTTCATACAACTTTGTTACCGGTCACATTTTTATCACCTTTGACGCCCATCTGAAGGGACGCTAAAATAGTATTTTTAATACTTTTGCGATCACTGTACATAACTAATTATTAAAACGGGTACTTATTCGTCTGCTCGCGATCACGGTTGTTGCAATAAAGTCGTTACGTCAGGATAACAAATAAAACAGGTACAGACGTGATAAATACCCGTTTAAATCGGTAATTATGGACGCTTAAATGTTTTCGTGACAATGAATAAACATTCTATTAAATTGTTGTGTTGTAGAACTTGTAAGTGTCAGCCCTAGTACTATACGCTCTAGCGCTAGAGAGATTAACAAAACGTAAATAAAATCAAAATCAGGCTGAAAAGTACTTATGTGCCCATCTATTTTGTGTAGCAAGGTTCAATCCCCACAACTACTGTGTGTAGATTTAGATGTATCTCCGCATTATGCAGAGTAGTCGCCACCTATCTATCGGATTAGGTCCTCAGGGGCATGTCACGTAATGCCTGTCTGCTGTCAACCACCTATTTATGCATAATCTCCTCTAACAACATTGGGTTAGATCATACAATAAACCTGAAACTGTGTTGGTTACTCAATAAATAATTATAATTTTGTTACGTTTTCACGACTAAACGGCTAGACCGATTTCGATGAAATTTGGTATATAAATAGATTACTATTAGGATTGGGACATAGGCTACTTTTTACTCAACTCCGCAGAGAGAAGGTAACGTTTTTATTGACAAACCACGCGCGCAGAGCCCCGGGCGGGTCAGCTAGTTCAAGTATACAGAGTGTTTTTTAACTGAGACAGTACGGCAGCACCCATAACCAGAAGAGATACAGGTGCAGTTTCTTTTAAAACATCAGCTCGTTTACGAAGAAAAACATTTTGGCATTAAAATTTTTTTGGTCAAGTGTGAGTAGCGCCTTAAAATGAATCAAGTTGGTAAAATTTTTTTTTGATGCCGATCGATTGCAGTCCTTTGTAAGGATCATTTTATTGTACAGGATGAAAAAAATCTGAACCGTGGAAGTTAGTCACATTTGATAAAAAGTATTCTCTACAACAGGACAAACAAAATTCCTTCTACCAACATTTTATTAGATTCTAATTACACATTAAAGAAGTATTAATACTGTAGCGATTAAGAAGTTTAGGAACTCCATGCTCTCATGAGCAATTCAAAAACATTTCGTATTTCATAACAATTTTTAATTTCGAACATGGTTCTTGCACCTGTCGGACTTTTATATCAGTCATTGCATCATCTTATTTGTCCTATCATGGCATTGTCAATTACGCAAAAAGTAGACTTAATTGAAGCATCACTTCCAGATATCGAAGATAATCAACCCATAGTTGGACATAGTTGATTTCTAGAGATACCAATTTTGCAAGCAACGTTACTGGGAGTCGTTGAATATTTCTGGTTATGGCAGTGGAACTGGTAATAAGAAATTTTAAAACGATGAATGATGTAGGGGGCAGCTGAATTTTTTTAGAAAATTGTCATTTAAATGTATTACCTACGTCATAAACATAATATTAAAGTAGGTAGTCTACGTAATGCGTGGTGTAGGTAATAAGTTGTAGCGAAGACAATACCAAAATTCAAAGTGAATGTTTCCAACTTTGATGATAAATGTAGCTACCTATTTATTTACGTAATTTATGTATGTATATACACCCTTTTCACACATCTGCGTAAGCAAACAAAGTATTTTGTGATCTGTCTTATGGTGTGTCAAATAAATGTATTTTCTTTCTTTATTTTTCTTTTCAAAATATATATCATTAAATAATTACATATATTACACATCGATTCATGCTTATTTAGCTAGTACTATTATGAATATAAATATGTAAAGAAATAAAACATTCAATGATTAAAACTCGTTATAGTGCTGTTGCATTCACAGTTTGTAACATTTCAAGTCTGATGTAAGCTTTATAAGTCTAGCATTGAGATGTTATCAGCTAATAAACCACTGTAAATCATTGTTGCTATGCGGAGTACTGTGACGATAGCAGACATAGGCGAGGTTAAAAATAGAACATTTTCATTTACTCACATAATATTGTACTTAATGTATTATAATAATTATAAATAATGCTGGACATTTCACACAGCACCATCTTCCCCCAAACTAAGTAAAACTTCTACTGTTTGAACCAGATAACTGATATTAATAAGTAACAGACTAAAAAAGGTTTTTTTTTTTGTAAATACATACATAAACCTCCTGCGTCTCAGCCGTCTATTTGCCCACGGAGTTCGTCACTGTAACTAATTAATCTGCAATAATATGCTGAGCTGAACGCCATTTTGGTATACACAAACACATAAGTCAAACAGTCTAAATAAATTAATTTGTACTTACTATTCTTTAAAATGATTCCAGGTGTACCAAATAAATGATTATTCTAATCTATTCTGATCTGTGGTAACGATTAAAAACTCACTTATTTTATTTTTTAAATCAATTAGGATCGAGAAGAATACTTCATGTCGCCATTCGCTCATGACTCAAAACACGGGAGTGGGTTTGGAATAGGCCTGTAAAAAGCCGGGGTGCAATGCATGCCAATTCTGCCGGACCCGACCGGACGGTTCCAGACGAAGCGAGTTCGCAATACCGATAGCAGAAACAATACCTTCACATAATATGTGAATGTTTATGAAATGTCGTAGAATATATTATATTCTAAGAATATATTCATTTCATAAATATTAGTCATAGTCATATATATTTATTGTGCCATGTTTTTTTTACAAAAGATGTTTTACAAAAAATATTTGGTTACATAACATGAGACCCTATGGGGCACTACAATACATTAATAATATAATTATGCTTTACGCGATCTTTTCTACAATACTTGCAAGATGAGCTAACAGCTGAGGTTTCCTTTTAGGCTACGATATGGCACGCTTCAAGAGAAATGTTAAGTTTTCTGCAGTGTAGGGAAAACATCGAGAATATCCCTGGTGTTGCCGGTGTCAATAGGTGACGGTGACCGCCTACCAGTAGTTAGGCCGTAAGCCTGTTTCCCCATACATTTAATACACTTTTTAGTTCTTCTTTTTCTTTCGTGTCAATAGCTATTTGACTTTTAAATTTGATTAGCCCAATAGAGAGCAACTTCCACACCCCTCTCTGTTGCCTGGTCCAAGTCATTCCGTGTGCAGGTGGTTGGACATAGAGGACATGAGAGCAGGTGGGCCATTGTTTGACCACTTTTTAGTTAATACTATGTAGGTACCAATACCAATATCAAGTGAAAAAGTAATATTAACCTATTACAATACTAGTTATTGTTTGATTGATTGAAAATGCTTTATTGCACTTATAAAACTAGTACAAATGCGAAGTTAATGCAAAGCATTATTTTCCAGATAACGTTTGTGTATTGTAGATAGAGACCCGTAGGTAGTGCACAGAAAAGGGAACTAATGAAACCTTGCACATCATTATTAAGAATAGCATAATATAGGTACATACTACATAAACCTACTTAAATACTATGATAGGCTAAACTATACCAATATCAAATAAAAATACATACTTAACAATAGAAGAAGTGAAAAGGAAAGATAAAGTTGACAATTTTTGGTCGTTTTGACCAAGAAGGATTTTCAATCTGAATGCTTCCACAGAAGTAGCCTCGAAATTGTTACAGTTAATACTTATAGTTAAGTTTACTTATATAGGTAAAATCTCTCATTACTTTACTCATATTACTATAATTTACAGACATTTAAAGGCCTTCTTTTGCGTTTGGTATTTAATAACACGTTAACTACTGAAAAAAACACAGGTCTGTTTTTAGGGTTCTGAACCAAAATGGTAAAAACAGAACCGCATGGTGTAACTTTATACGTCCGTTTGTCACAGCTGATTATCTCAGCAACTACTGAACCTATCGGTTTGCAATTTGGTGTTTTGTTTTGAAATCGGTAAACAAAATCAAAATAGAATTTACTAGGTCAAGTGGGGTATCTTATCAAAGAAGTTGATTTATTAAGGACATAAAGTTTGTCAAGTAAAAAAGTGAAAAATGTCTTTATCTTGAACAGTTTTTTAGGTATCTGTCATAAGAGTTTTCTTGGTTTAACGGTCAAATAACCTGATGGCGCTGCTTAATTCACATAAAAAAACCTATCTAGGCTTGGAACTCTCTTGGACTTGACGCGTCTTATTTTAAATACAACGCCAGTGGTACTAGTAGATTTTTAGTCTAAGCTATGACATAAATGGTTTATACACATGGGTTTTATTCTCTAGCTATGATTATACGCGTGGTATGTGCAAATCGTTAGGTGCAGCTGTGCGGGTAATACGAAAGAAAAGACGATATCAGTGAGATCCGGACTGGCGGAGGAGCGTTTTTTAAAACGAGCGAGCGAAGCGTCGTGAGCTATTCGCCCACTGCGCCACGGAGGACTGAAATAAATCACGAAAGTTTTCTAAGTAAAAAAGATCTTGTAAAAATAAATGTAGCTGATTTGTTGCTGTCTCTACGTCCGTGTCCAGCGTGCGAATCAGCCGGGTATCAATTTGCCGCGGCCGAGCCAGACGCCGTTCACTTTGCTCAGGCTTGTTGGCTCTTTACATACTCGTAACCATACTGTAAACAAATTGTCACGAGGAAACAGCAAGGCGACGCGAGTTTTTGATGGTATAGAAGCTCAGTAATGACACTTGCAGATGAGTCGTATAGAATCATAGATGGCAATCTGTTATTTCTCAGAAGGTTGATAAATTGAAAAAAACTACTCCATTTAAACGTCTAACTAAAATCTGTTGTTCATGATGGAATACACGCTTAGGATTGGTCGAGCAAAACCGATAGTCACCTTTGATTTTGACATTAGACACAAATAGCACATTTGATGCCAATCTCAATCTTACGGTCAGTTTTTGAAGGTAGTTTACCATGTTTACGAGTAATCCTGATTCAAATATTATTAAAGTGTCTTTTTAAAGTTCCTGTGTGCCACATTAAAAAAAAAATACTCTAAATGACAGATTGAATATTTTGATTCTATACGACTTACATATATGTCGGAAGCGCTTGTTGTGTAGCTTGCTTGGCGTCCGATCAGACGAGTGTCAACCACACCATAGCGATAAAAAAAACATATGAAAACACACACACGACATTTTGAAGTCGCGTTCAACTGTGTCGCGAACGTGCGGTCAATACCGGCGACATCGCGGCCACAACGCAACTTCACGCACTTCAGTTACTGCTCGGCCAAATTTTTATCAGTGTGGTGTGGTTGTAGCCCGTCTGAACAGACGCTTAGGATTTGGTTAGTAATGTTCCGCGTGGGTTCTATTTGAATTTGTGCCCAATAATTAAGCGTCCTATGAAGCAGCTGCGCTAAAATAATGTTAAAAATGTTGACTTGTTAAAATGTTAAAATTTACCCTCCATCAAAACTATGTAAATGCCCACAAGTATTTCTTTTTTAAATATTGTTAATATAGACGACCTCCGTGGCGCAGTGGGCGAATAGCCGTTTGAGAAGCTGGAGGTTGCGGCTTTGAATCCCACCGCGGAACAAATATTTGCATGATCTACAGATCCGAGTCTGGTTATTTTTTTACATTTTTACATATTGCAAGTATTTATTAAAAAAAATTAAACCTATGTATTTTATCAGTTATCTGGTTTTCATAGTACAAGCTTTGCTTGCTTAGTCTGGAGCTAGATGGCGCTGTGTGAAAATTCCAGGATTATTGATCGAGCGAAGCGAGATCTTTAAATCAGCTCAGGCAAATCGGCGTTGTATGTATGTATGTATGTTTGTCCGAGGATAACTTTCATAACGTTGATCCGATCATCGCAAAATTCAATACATAATTGTTGTTGCGATATTGGAGTTGTTGATGGGTAAAAAAAATTAAAATGAGGCTATCAGGTCAAATGTGACGTCAAACGAAAGGTATTCGTTAGTACATTTAGATTCAGTTTATATTTTTTGTAAACTCTTTATAGTTTTTGAGTTATTAGCCATGATAAAAACTAAACTTTGACAAAATTCACAGGGTGCAGCAGTGTCCCACCAGTGCTGTAATTTGATATGTGTGTAGCTTAAGTGACACAAATATAGGCAAAAGTCTGAAATACAGAATAACTGCGATTTGTACTCCAAAAAAATCGAACCAAAATACATGAACTCCCGTTACCTGTAATTTGAATGAAACTGTAGTTCAAGTAAGTTGGTTTATTTTCGTGTCACTAATTTGATAGTCAAAAGACTGCAAATAATATTTTTCTGTTTTAATTGCAGACTCGCGAGATCTCAGAACCACTAGTTTATTTATTTATTGTAGATTTATGCGTCAAAACTTCTGAATCTCTAAACATTTTTAAACATTAAGCATCATGGTTCGGTATGCTACAGTAACGATAAAGGTGCTTTATAGCCTTTTTTTCATTAGTAGTTTTAACCTATGATTACTATCGACATTTACATTTAGCAGGTCTAAAGTCACCCTATAATTTAATGTTATATCAGCAACCATTGCCACACGCATATCTGTACAATGTACAACGACAAGTGAGGCAGCGATGTGCATCACGTCCCTCGTAAATCTCGCTGCAGGACGAAGATCGATCGTGACACCTCCATCGCAACAGGGTGTAACGATCAGCTCGCCAAATTGTTTGGTGAATAATTGGAGGTGGTTTGCATAATAAATGGGAGAGGGAGAAGGAAGGATCCTGCTCTAGCATTTTCTTGATGGTGAAATTATGAATGAATAAATTTATAATTAAAAATACTTTTATTGTAAACTACAAAAGAAACGAACACATAAAACCAACAATAAATAAACACAAAGTCACATGTACACGGTCACGGTATTTAGACAATATCGCAAAGAAACAATGATGAACATCTTTGAATCTCATAAGAACGTAAAGTTTTCCTTTGAAATAGTGTAAAAAAGTTTACTTTTCAATGAGAAACGTGTTATTATCGGTTATCGATGTTTATAGGAACCAGCCATTACTTAATAAACTCAAATGTTTTAAACTGTTTACAAATTATTATTCATCTTATGTACCACTATTTCTAAACTTCAGGCTTTCCCTAACTATTGGTGGCCATAACTCAAATATATAACGACTATGTACAAAGCATCATCATCATCATATCAACCCTTGACGTCCACTGCTGAACATAGGCCTCCTCCATAGTGGCTCCCAGTAACCTTTAACAGGTCGTCTTTCCATCTAGTGGCGGGTCATCCTACGCTGTGCTTTATAGTGCGTGGTCTTCACTCGAAAACCTTTCTGCTCTAACGGCCGTCAGTTATTCGAGCTATGTGCCCTGCCCACTGCCACTTCAGCTTGCTAATCCTTTGCACTATTTCGGTGATTTTTGTTCGTCTACAAATTTCTTCATTTCTGATTCGATGTCGTAAAGAAAGACCAACCATAGCTCTTGCAATACCATAGCACGCCGAACGACCTTTTTATGAGGCACATAAGGAAAGATCACTTTTATGTACCATATGTCATCACTTGTAATACACACAGATCAAATACTCACGTCTTATGACAATAAGGTATTTTGGACGAGAAGGCGTCACTAAGTTTCCCGATGCCTAGCCAAGCTGGATTTGTACAAAGTAGGTATATTTGGTGATTAAAGCTGTATTATTTTCCTACAATATTTTATATAAACAGTCCCCGAAATGATCTATAGGTAGCAATTCAAAACATGTTCTCCGCTTCAATGTAGTCTACAAAATACTCTGACTCCTCAAATCAGGCTCAAAACGCATAATGCCCTTCATAAAAATGCCGTCTCCAGTGCAGCCACAAATATCCACCGTACGTTCTGGTATATATTTTAAAAATTTCCCACTGCACGACAATTTGCGAACGATTTCGAATGTGTTCGGACGGTAAATAAGAATTTATACTCGTTTTCGATAGCGAAAATGTTATACTTTCACAGTGGAAGCATAATCTTTTCTTGTCATGAAAATATTGCTGCAATCTTGATTTTATGTTACCTAGTGTAGTTTGTGAACTTTAATATGTGAAAGACGTAAGATCGTTTTGTATGGACGCCCACTGCTTAAAAAAGGTCTTCCCCATAGATTTTAAGAGCGTCCGATTTTGTGCACCAATCAACTGTCGTCTGGCTCTTAGTAACCATCATTAGGTCATCTATAATAAAAATCATACGCGCAAAATGATTCTCAATGTATGTTTCACATTTGTGAAACACGTTTGAAGAACTGGTATGACAGTGATCTAGAACAATAATTAAAAAAAAACCAGTTACATATTACATACGTTAATACGTGTTTCTTTTGTACGACCTGGAGATGGAACAAGCATACGGAGCACCTGATGTTAAGTGATAGCCATCACCTATAACAATGTACTGCCTCGTAGGTCAAGTAGCTTAAAAACGTGCTCTACGACGCACTGCCCTGTGTTCATCAACTTGAGGCATACAGTATTTTTAACACAGTTCCAAAGTACCTATAAGAAATTGAATTATTAACTTCAGTAATCATTATCATCAGATCAGCCATAGGACGTTCACTACTCATTATCAGGTCGTCTTTTGATCTAGATGGCGAGGGGGGGGGGGCATCCTATGCTGCACTTGCCAAGTTGGCACTTGGCGTGGTCTCTCGAGTAATTTAGTGCCTCAATGACCGTCAGTTTTACGAGCTATCTGTGCCCCCCCCCCCCCCCCCCCCCCCCAGTACCACTTCAGCTTGATAATCATCTGATCTATGTCAGTGATCTTGGTTTGTCTACGAATCTCCACATTTCTCATTCAATCTCTATATTATTAGTACATTACAGATAGTTACAGATAATTTGATATAGGCGATGGTTACCAATTAACATCAGGTGGGCCTATGTTTGTCCTCTCTCGAAGTCGAATAACGAATAAAAAATTAAGTTATGCTGACGAAAAAAATATGGACACATTTTTGTTTGTATACGATAAAGCTTACATCTTTTACCTTGGTAATTTTACAAGTACCAATTAAAATAATTGCTAGAAAGAAGCAATTACAAAAGCACGTACAGATTTTACCAATCAGCAAAATAGGTCTCAAATTGAAGAAGTCGTAAAAGTTTTACAACTTCAATGTCACGAAAAAAAACAATCCGAAAGTAATTCGTCAAATGAAGCCAATCAAATACTCTGAGTAATAACTTCAGTATTTTAGAAGTCTAGGCGATAAGAAAACAGTAAATTTTAAGTGCAGCCTGTATTGACCTCGGAAGGTCAGGTCGATCCAAGGTCAAGAAAACATTTTCCGAACCATTTGGAATTTCATTTAATGCTTAGACATTCTAAATGATGCTTTTGTGTGTTTACTATTGTCCGTGTACGTGTCCAAAATAATTAGATATTACAATTGGGTTTTTTAAAGTTAAATTTTAAAGACGAAGTTCTTGGCGCAGTACTTAGGCGAATAGCCGACTGAGACCGTTTCGATGAAAAACTGAGTTCGATGGAATTAATATAATAGATAGATTATAAACAGGGTCGAGACAAAATACCCTTGCAAAATTCAAATTTAATATTAATTTATTTATCAATAAGATCACTTTAAAACGTCAATTTTACAGCCTGTTTCTTCGTGACTAAGCCAGGAAAGAATCAGGCAAGAAACAAGGCTGGTTATTCTTTTCAAATATTTTTTTTTGCAATATTACTCAGAAAACTTAATAACATATTGGTCAAGAAAGCATATTTTAATGAGTTATTAGGTGACCAAAATATTAAATCATTTTCCCCTTAAATTGTCATGAATACTAATTTAAATCATAATTACTATTATTGTCATTTATAAAGTAATTATTATTTTTTGACATTTTGTTTTTCTGAATTTAAATCAATAAGTAATTTTAATGTTTTGTATTTGCATGTTTATTTTTAGTTACAAAATACTTGTTCGCCGCAAGGCAAAATCTAACGCTTATATAAAACTAATACCACCTAACATTGTACCTAGATTTACAAGTAAAACTTGTAAATCGGAACTTTTCAACCTGATCCCACCATCTCCATTCTATCAACGGACAACCAGACGCTCTGCGGTGCGCCACCGCTATATGGTAGAAATACCTCCCATTCGCACAAAGCGGTTCTCTTCGACCTTTATTAAGCGCGCCGCCAAAGAGTGGTACGCCTTGCCAGAGTCTGTGTTTCCAGGTAGCTACAGCCTGGGTATCTTTAAGTCGCGAGTGAATAGGTTTCTTCTAGGCAAGCGTGTACCATCGTAGACTGCATCATCGCTTACCATCAGGCGAGATTGTGGTCAAACGCAAGCCTATAATGTATATAAAAAAAGTGCCTAATAAATGAAATTAAATGAATTGGAAAGAAACTATCATCCTTTATATTTAAATACGGGATTTATCACGTACCGTTCTAGTAGTGTTAATACTTATAACCTTTTACAATACGAGCGAAGACGCGGGCTGTGCTATTGTTTTGTACAGATAAATTTTCTGACTCAGTGCATTTAAGCGTTTAATACTTCAACGAAGCTATTAGGGAAAAGAATTGGGTGATAATTTGTTGACACACGAACATACAAAACGTGACAAATGGTACGTTGTTGGTAAATTACGATGACATTATAATTTATAACACGACACAATCACCCATACTTACTACAGTATTATGTGGTAGCAACAAAACTGCAAAAATATTATAAGTTCTTTTATTATTTTTTTATTAAGAATCATCAACACAGCATACACTGACAATATCCAGTGGTTACAATTATAAATGTTAGAACTTAGTGTTACTATAATCACAGATGATAAACTGCATGCAATAATATTTTATGCCGAGCGAGTAAATTAATTGTATTTTAATGATAAACCAAGATGGCATGCACTAACTTCTTGCCAACAATACATTTCATTATATTATAACAACTACAGTAATAAAAAAAAATCAAATAAGTTAATTCTGTCCTATTTACAAATTTAAGACACAATAAAATTATATATGTACCTATCAACTACATAACTATGTACATTATTAAAAAAAATATTTAAAATTAGATTAGGATTAATAATATCGTAATATTTTATTTATTAAATGTTTATACAGGTCATAAAGGTCAGTACAAGAATGATTCACAGATTAACCTGGGATAAGCTGTTTTTTAACATTCTTACATTCTACGGTAATTGTGTTTCTCTGGCTGGTTGTGACGACTAAATGGCTGGTCCGGTTTTGAGAAAATGTGGTTTACAGATAGATTGTAATCTATTTGGAAAAATAAGCTACTTATTTTGACAAGTCACGTGTGCGGAACGGTTTGCGGAAGCTTCGTTTATGATATACTAGCTGACCTGCCCGCGGCTTCGCATACGTGCTATTTCAATAAAAACATTAGCCTCCTTTTGTACACTCGGGTAAAAAGTAGCCTATGTCCTTCCATAATCTAGGGTTAAGTTTCATTACTATCCGTTCAACCGTTTCGTTATGAAAAGGTAACAAATAAACTAACAGTTTCTTTCCCAGTGACTGTGTGTGTATTATACATATAAACCTTTCTTTTGAATCACTCTATCTATTGTTGAAAACTGCATTAAAATCTGTTAAGTAGTTTAAAAGATTTAAGGGAACAGAAAGCGGAAGCGATTTCATTATATATTATGTAAAGGTTTATTAAGAGAGGATGATATTATTGCTGTGAAAGCTTAGTCACTCCATAAAGAACCTTGTTCCAGAAATTACAGGGGCTTTAAAAAAATATCTTATGTGGATTAATTAAATAGGCTACTAGATTTATTTTTGTATGAAGAACTCTCGCTGTTGGCCTCTGAGATCGATGCAGCTTAACCGAACTTTTGGCGAGCGCAGAGGGCACAGAGTCCAAAAAACTTTGATGAGGCAACTAGCGCAAAGACACCTCTCAGGTACGAGCCACGGCTTGGGCCATCATAATGGGAATAGGAAAGAAATTCCCAGGTACATGTTTGTACCTTGTGTGTATTTGGAAACTGAAGGGACTCGTCGACCTCGTCGGCGAGGTCGGTGTATCTGTGAAGTGCTGTCTCTGTCAAGAATACATGAGTCTAAAATCTTCTCCACATTAGCGGAGGTGATTTTGTCATCAGGATCACCCAGATCGTGTCTCGGTCTACGACGGGATTAAAATAGCTACGAGTAACTAGTATTCTGTATGAGTTGTGATCACGCTTGAAGATACTCTTAGCAAGTTTTCGTAAAAAATACAGCCATTTCAACACTGTTGCACTCGAACAAGGAATAAAAGAAACGCGCGAAACACAAAAGAGCAAAGTGGGTTAATTTCCAATTCGAAATAAAACGAAAACTTATTTTTAATCAATATTTTATAACCGCGAGTTCAGACTAACTAGCTCTCAAGAAATTTTGAGTTCGTCCCAGTTAAGCACAACGAGAGGCGTACTTTTATAGTAATCAGGTTTTTCCGACTGTCTACTGGCTAAAATTAACATCTAAAGCGCCGCGTCCTCTTACGAGATCGCACCAAAATTTCAAGTAAAAAAATCTCAGAATAAACGACACAATTTGATAGCTTTAAATTTAAAGGTGTAGTTACTGTAGTTAATTTTCGATATAAAAATGCAATGTTTTTAGTACTGTTGCATTTCTGGCGAGATAGTAGTAATCATATCTGACTCAGTGGTTATTTATATCATTTGTATAGACTAATTTCATTCTGTAAGACGCAAGTGAGACCAACTAAGCAATTGACAGCAATTTGTCACAATTCATGGGTATGACGGCCTCTTGTGCATTAAAATCACGATTTTACGTCTTAAACTACTCTTCCATTACTGTATTTTTGCTGCCCTTCTTAGGTTGTTAAAGTGTTAAAATTACTAAAACCCTTTTAATATATCACAAACTACTAACAGCGGCTTTGCACGCGTGGTTCGTCAATAAAAAAAACATGTAAACCTTATGTACGAACTTTCTCGGTGATCGAATGGTCAAACGGTATCGCAATGAATGAATTAATTATTGAAGACACTTTTATGAACACCACATAAAAATAAAAATTCAAAAAGCAACAAGTACAATGGGCGGTCTTATATTATTATATAATATAATAATTATATATAAAGTTTGGAGGGTTGCTCGGTCTGAGTTCCTCCTAAATAAAACTCCGGTTATTTGCTTGCTACACTTATTATTGGAGCCGAAAAAGGGTAAATTAAATATAACAATGAGACAAAATTACGGGACCACGGTCCGCGACTCTCGACTGAATATGCCAACTGGCGTAATGTCATTCTCATCACTGACAGTGACATTTTGCACATGAAAACTTGTTCAGGCTCCTCAACTATTGAGCCGCATTTATATGTCACTGTCATGTGAATTATTGTAGGAGGGTGTTAGCATACGCCACATTATTATTATGGTATATTATACTATTATTTACCTAACCCGTACTGTCCCACTGCTGGGCAAAGGCCTCCCCCTCTTCCTTCCATTTATCACGGTCTAAAGCCAGATCCTGCCAGGCTCTTCGGAAGACGTCTAAGTCGTCGCTCCAGCGCTTTTCAGGCTTTCCTCGGCGTCGCTTTCCTAGTAATTCATATTCTTGTGATCTTTCCCCCGCCAAATTCCATTGTTTTATTATGGGCAATTTATCAATCGCACATATATATACATACACACATTCATTTTTATAAATATGTATAGAAAATTAATAATTGAAATGAGACAAATATGAAGAAAATCAGCCCACTTTCAATGTAAATGCGTCCAAACAGGCCGCGGGCCATTTCACCAACTAATGCTGCGATTCAATAACTGTGTTACGTGTTTGCGGGTTCCAGATTCAAGTTTATGCAGATTGATGAATTGTGGACGACATTGAGGTACAGCGTTTGTACTATTGGAGAAGAACTAACAAACAGGAACTTCACTCAATGAACTGCTGGGGATATTATAGGGGTTTTAGGATAGAGATGGATGGAGGTGGTCATCTTTGACCAGCAGTGGATCGTTGGCATCGTCATATCAGCTATAGGACCCGCACTGCTGAACATACGCCTCCCCTTTAATGATAGATTTCTAGAGCGACCGATCTTCCTAACGGACGCTCGTCGCGAGCAGACGTGTGCATCAGTTTATTATTTGTCTAACCATTATTAGAGTAAAACAAGAAATATATTTCGTTAATTTTGGCATAGCTGTGAATGAAATAGAAAATAGACATCCCTACCTCATTAAGTCATCATACTTACCACGCACACATCGACTGTCGCCAACCAATCCAGCACAAGCGCATTGACAAATCCTTGCACAAAACAGTGTAGCTCAGCCACGCCCTTACACTTCGCTTTCCGTCGGCTAGCTTATATTTTAGGCCTACAATTTAAGACAGCCTACGCTACTCCGAAATCATAAGGTAAAAGGAGAAGGGTCGCTCAGTTATTGGTTTAAGGTCTAAACGACCAAGAGGCGAAGAGTCAGATTGGCAACACGACTTTGAAGTTTTTAAAGAGGAGTTAATGAAAGGATTAAAAAAGTCTGAAGACAAATATGAATAATAAGCTCGAAAAGATTGAGAAATCTATAGAAAAAAACCAATACCGAAATAAAAAAATCTATCGAGTTTCTCTCTCAAAATACGAGACCATGACACAAAAACTTACAGATTTTGAGGTTAAGATTAAAGAGCAGCGAGAACACATCTCTTTACTCGAAAAAAAAATATAAGACATCTCCCGTAATGCCCAAAGCAGTCAAATCGAAATACGCAATGTTCCATGTAAGGACTTAGTAACTAGGGAGGAACTACGCAGTTACGTCACCTACATCGCCAGAACCCTAAACGTTGAAAGCTTAGAGGTGCGCGATGCTTACCGATGGGCCAGCAAGAAAGAGGGCAAATGCACGATAATAGCTGAGCTGAACAATGCAGCCTCTAAACACAGCCTACTGAAGGCAGCTAAGAACCACAACCTAAACCACCCTAGAAATAGACTAAGCTGTCAACACCTCGGATTGAGAGATGAATCAGGCCCCATCTTCATAGGTGAGCATCTAACCAACAAAGCCCGTTATCTGTACTACTTAAGAAGACAGCTAATGAAGAATAAAAATTTTAGATTCTGCTGGACCGCTAGCGGCAGGGTTTACGTACGAAAAACTGAAAACTCGCCTGCGGTACTTCTAAAGGACGAAGTACAGTTCGTTAGCCTGCAAAACTCTGACTGACTTGTGACTTTTGCACGAAAGCCACGCTGTAATGTCTCACAACAAGGATTATACAATTACGTTGTATGTAACTACTTACTCTGTTTTTACAAACACATAAAACATAGCTTACCATTAGATTATGTACAAGGCATTCCACTTAATTTTTGCGTGAAACTATTCCATAACATACTACTTAGTTGGATTACACTTCTAATAAGCATTTTCTTTTATAGATTACTAAAAATACATCTAAATTTCACAGTTACTGGACAAAACACTCCACATGATCATATGACGCGCGCACAGTGTAGATACACTGTAGTGATTGTCACTCGAAACTAACTCATCAAGTGATGACCTACACTAAACTGCATCTGCCTACAATAACAAACTACTGCATAATTATATTGAAAAATAACAAAAAAATTACCTACTCATTACGTTGTGGAACTCGTATACACGAAACTACGAGTTGTAATAATTGGCTATCAAGTTATTTAACACAAAAGGTTTTGCGTACTTATTCGAAGCGTTTTAACGTTTTGATTGCGAAGTATGAGCATAATATGTCACTATATGTTCTAACTAACCAAACAATATTTAAAATCTTGTCTCTCAACCTACGAATTTATGTAATTTAGTGTGTTTTAACTCAAGTTATACGTTAACACTATTAAAAACGTTAACACTATTAAAAAATACCTAGTCAGGTCATAAATTCTGTCACATGTTTAATATAAAATAATTGAAACAAGTTTATTCATTATGTAACCATTTATATACCAAAATTAACTTAAAAAAACATAGATTTTTATGACACTAAAGTTTATTCAAAATGTCCTCCGTGATTTTGAATACATGCCTTCAATCTGCGCGGCCAGTCGTCTATCGCAGCACGAACGAGGTCCATGTCAATATCGGCGGCTGCCTTAATCAAGGATGTCTTGAGTGACTCCAAATTGGGGTGAGGCTTTGAGCACGCCTTTTCTTCCAAGTGTTGCCATATCTTGTAATCTAACGGATTCAAATATGGACTGGAGGAGGGCCAGTCTTCGTGTCGGATAAAGTCGATTTCAAGCGCCGCCAGCCAGTTTTGTGTGCTCTTTGCTCTATGAGCTGGCGCCGAATTTTGTTGGAATACCCAGTGCCTGTTATTGAACATGGTATGAGAAACAGGTTCCACAAGGTTCGTCAGGACTGTATTTTGATACACAACTGCATTCGTTTTTATACCTTTCTCACAAAAATGTACCTCTGTTAAGCCCCAATAAGAAACTCCCAACCATACCATGAGCGAGGATGGAAAATGACCTCGTTGGACACGCAGAATACGGTTGCTCGCTTCTTCACTACTGTGTGCGTACACCTTATCATTTTGTTTGTTGTAGCTCTTTTCTATGGTTAAAATTTTTTCTCCCGAAAAAGGAATTTCCCGATATTTTTTTCCCGCGTACCGCTTCAACAAAGCACGGCATCTCTTCAGTCTCAGGTCCATTATACGAGCATTCAAACGATGTCCTGTTTTTCTTTGATATGCCCGAAGCCCTTAGTCTTTATTTAACACCCTTTTCACCGTGGTTCTGCTTAACCCCATCTGAAGGGCCAACAGTTTCTGCTTACGTTTGGGATTTCTTTGAATTCGCACCTTCACAGCTTTTATCACTGCTGGAGTCCTTACATACCGAGGGCGACCACTTCTTGACCTGTCATCTACACTAGAGTCTTCATTGTATCGTTTGATGGTGCGATAAACGAATCTTTTGGTTATATTAAAATTTTTCAGTATGTCAAAAATATGAATTGGCGCGTAACCGCAACGATGCAACGCAATAACTGCAACACGGTCTTCTTTAAGCGTCCACTCCATATTTAAAAATGAGTAAAATTCTAAAAAGTATATATTTTTATTTTCATGAACAATTCGAAATTCGAATTCAATAAACTTTTTTGTGGCCAGCATTCTAAAAGAAAAGTTTATACTGTGTGACAATACTTATGACCTGACTAGGTATAAACCATTTAGTTGATTATGCCGGTCATGTCTATCTGAATTATAGCATAAATATAGGTCAGTATATTGCATGGATTCTATTGTCTGACAAAACAATATATGCGATGAATAATATTTCACAAAATATTTAAAGAACAGTTTACACACAACCGCATCTAATAATAAAAAAATACAATAAATATCCTAAATGTAACAACGTATCTAACTTCTATTTACTTTTAAAATATCAGAAATATTTGCATTTGACGAGTCTGCTGAATTGGTCGGAACCAAAACTGATAATCTGGCCCCTTTTTTTTACACATAACTTATTTAATAAATAATTATGCTTTCTAACGAAAGTAATCAAGATCTTGATTCCCTTACGATAGCCTCGTCATCTTTTTGTGACATAAATACATGCTCCTCAAGCATTAGGGACCTGAGTTGCAGTTTAAAAATAATAACTATGAATAATACGTAGTATCTATAAAAATATACAAGAATTTGAAATATTACTAACTAGAACGAACCTTAAATTTGAAATAATAATTCTCACCGAATGTTGGCTCAATACCAATAAAGCAATACCTACACTGGATGGTTATGAAATGTCGTACACAAAACACTGTCCTATTCAGAATGACGGTGTAGTTATATATATCTCTAAAGAAATGCAACACTCTGTAGAAGAGTCTCTCAAATAGCGGTAACTTCCTAATATTAAAAATCAACACTGAAACAGCAATCGTTTGCGTATATAGATCTCCATCATATAAACAAATAGATGGATTTTTGTCTACCCTGGAAGAAATTATAACAACACTCAAACACTTCCGGAATGTGGCAGTCATAGGTGATATAAATCTAGACATTAAATACAACTCCCGGGATACTAAAGTAAATTCATATTTAAGTTTAACAGCTGAGCTAGGACTTCTACCAGCTCATACTCTACAAACACGAGAGGGCAACTGCCTGGATCATGTCCTACTCAAAACAAAACTGCCATCTTTTATCGCAGTCATAAGTAATCAGCCGATCATCTACCTGTCATTTTCTGAATCAATAAACATCAAACTTAAAATTAACCATTAAAATATCGTACTATAACAAACTGGCCCGCTGCCTTATTACAAATAGAAGAAAAAAATTTCGATGATATTTCTACAAACGACGACATAGATTACATTACTAACCAACTTATAACTCTTATTTCAAACTCCATTCAAATTAATACAAAACAAATCATTATTCCTAAAAAGAACAAAAATATAAAACCCTGGATTACACCCGGAATCTTAAAATGTATCCGTAACAAGGACAGGCTCCATTATAACTATAGACTAAATCCGAACAACGATATTATTAAAACTACATACTTACGCTATAAAACGTATTGTTCTCAACTAACTTTTTCAGTAAAAAATACGTATGATCGTAATAAAATAGAAAAGAGTCTAATTTCTCCAAAATCTACATGGAAAGCTATTAAAGACATTTTATATATGTACTTCAAAGAATATAAATGCACCAAATGAACTGCTTGAAATAAAGAATACCCCTACAAAGGCCATTGAATTTGTCAATGACTATTTTGCTCATATTGGTTCAAAATTGGCTAAAAGTATAGTTACAGACGACCCACAAAATACGTCTACAATGCCAATAGCTACGTTGAACTCGATGGTTATGTTGCCAACCGATGAAACAGAAATCCAAAGGATAATTCTTGGCTTGAAAACAGATTCTGCCACTGGCTGGGTTGGAATCTCCCCAAGGTTCCTTAAAGAGGCATGGCTCACTTTAGCTGCTCCTTTAGCACTATTATTTAATTTATGCATAGTTAAAGGTATCTTCCCAAAAGCTTTCAAAAAACCAATTATCCATCCTATCCATAAGAGCGGAGACAAACGAACTGTAAGCAATTATAGACCCATTTCAATTCTCCCAGCACTATCAAAAATATTTGTAAACTGCTCAATTCCAGGCTAATGTCTTTTTAAATGCGAACCATCTTCTAGCCGATAATCAAATCGGCTTTAGGTCCGGCAAGTCAACAGAGGATGCAGTCATTAACTTTATTGAAGCTGTGTCGGAAGCCTTGGACAATAAGCGGAAATGTATTGGCATTTTTCTAGACTTGGCTAAGGATTTCGACACCGTGTCGGTTCCAAATCTCATAGAAAAGTTAGATCGACTGGGGATAAGAGGAAACTGTCTAAATTTTAATAAAGACTTACTTAGCCACAGGACTCAGAAAGTCAAAATTGGAAATCTGCAGGGTTCAGAGGCCACCATAACTTACGGCGTCCCGCAAGGAAGTATCCTCGGGCCGAGTCTCTTGCTCATCTACTAAATAAGTAGTTAAAAGCGGTAACTAAAAATTGGTTTAAACACACTTACACAAAACTTTTTTGTGTTCTATGCACAAAAGTACTAAACACTCATTAACATTAACACTAACAACATCACGCGCACGGGTATACCTACTTTTAATTTTATACTTTTATCAACATATCGCACATCGTCCGTCGGAGGGCGCTAAGGGCTGGGACACAGTAATCTAGTCTGGCTCTTAGCACACCCCTACCCTACTATTTATTGTAAGGTAATTAGGAGCGTAGTAAATGAAATAGATATATTCACTATGTTTTATATTTAAGCTTGCTATGTACCTATTTACTTACTTGTATTGTTCTTGTGTCCAAATAAATAATTTTAATTAATTTTAATTTAATTAATAATCTTACGATCTTACTGGTGATAGAGTTTTTGTGAACGGGCTCGAGGAAGTGGGCACCACCTTACCTTTATCTGCCGCCAAATAGCAGTACTTGTGCTGCTGTGTTCCGGTTAGATAGTAACGGTATGTTCCTGTAATTACTGGCACATAGGCATAACAGCTAAGTCCTATAGTATGGCAACGTATCCACATAGAGATCATGACAACATAATAGCTTGTTATGAATTCTATGTGGGTATCCATGGGCTGCAGTAGCCACTTAACATCTGGTGGGCTGCAAGCTTGGTTGACATATGAGTAGTATAAATCTTGTGCGGCCTCCATCCAACCGCTTTCAGCAACCTTTATCAAGTCGTCTTTTCATCTAGTAGGGGGGGGGGGGGGGGTAAAGGGCGTCCTACACTATAATATCATTATTGCTGTATATTCTAACTAATCTAACGTTTACTAAAGTAAAGGAATTGACAAAGCGAAGTAAGCGTCGCGCTAGCTTTCTTGTCTTACCTAAATGTCGTACGAACTATGGCAAAAAAACAATAGTTCACGAAGGCGCACAGCTTTAATATAACTTACCTTGTGATATAAAAAATGTAAGCTCATTAAACGCATTTAAAACTAAACTCGCTCAACATATTACAACTAATGTTTACTGAATAAAGTAATTATTATAACTGACTAGCTGACCAATCCGCAGCTTCGCACGCGTAGTTTTTCAATAAAAATATTACCCTCTTTTGCGCAGTTGGGTAAAAAGTAGCCTATGTTATTCAAGGTGAATGTAGCTTTCCAATAGTCTAAGAATTTTTGAAATTGAACCAGTAGTTTTTGAGTTTATTCATTACAAACATACACACAAAAATACAAATCTTTCCTCTTTATAATATTAGTATAGACGAACAATCTACCTGAATGCGTTAATTGAGTACCTACCTACATAATTCGAACGAATTATATTAACTTTTCTATGTGTACTGATTCTCATGTAAGTGATAATTGTTATCTTTTTGAGAATAAATGATTATTAAACCTATATTCTCATTATTAAAAAATATTTTCGTAATCTCATTTTCATCATTGGTGAATTGGAAACTGAAACGATGAAATTCATGTAAAATTGAAATATTCCGTCCGATTTGATCAACAGCATCTTGATATGAAAAATGAAAAAAACAACATCAAAAAAACTTACACCGTTGGTGAATCATCGCCCCCGCAGGATATTATAATTTAAAACGGCTTGTGGTATTTTCTCGGACATACATTAATTTCTAATCTATTTTTAAAGTGATTCTCTGCTCTGTGGCGTTTTATTGTTGTTGGGAATAAATAGAAACAACGCTGTATACTCATAACAAGACATAATTATACTAATATTATAAGAGGTAAAGTTTGTTGGTATGTATGTAGGGAGGTAATAACAGAAACGGCTAATTCGACTCTGAAAATTCTATCAATAATTGAAAGTTACATTAATACCTGAATAAGCTTCATTTTTATTTGTATAAAATCCGTGTGAAGCCGGGGCAGGCTAGTACTTTGTAAGGAGGAAAGTAGTACGGTAAAGACTAACAAAACATGATTTTTTTTTTGTACGACCTTAAGATGGAACAAGCATATCGCCCACCTGATGTTATGTGGTAACCATCACCTATAACAAAGTATTACCTCGTAGGTTACACACTTTAGAAACGTTCCTTACGATGCACTGCCCTACGTCCATCAACTTGAGGCCTCATGTGCCCGTAATTTCACCGGTAATCATACCATACATGTCCAAGTACTAAATATTAAATGTGTAGGTAACCTATATATAAAGCAAAACTCGCTGTTGCAACATCACTTGACACCCCATTTTTATCCCATGGGAACTGATTTTTGCGATAAATGATAGCCTATGTGGTGATCCAGGTTATAACCTACGTATATACCGAATTTCATCAAAATTGGTTGAGCTGTTACGGCGTGATTAAGTAACAAACAAACAAACATCCAAACTTTCGCATTTATAATATTAGTGTGATTTTTTTTCGGAACATAAAAAAGGGCATTGATAATAATGAGTTATTGTCATTATTGTATACGATTCAAAATTAAAAAAAAGCAAGAGAAAATTAACTTACAAATAGGCGGCCTTATCGCATGTTAAGTGTGATCTCTCCGTGCAACTTTGGGTTGGACACGATTTTACCCACATACATTTCGTTCGCTAAATTCGTACCATCCTAAAGGTTGTCTGGAAGAAATCGCTCTCAGCAATAAAGTCGTATTTTATTGCCTTATTTCCATGGTACGTTTTGATGTGGTTGAAGATGGATCATAAGTTGGTGAACTAACTATATAACAAACTAAATGGATAAGAGTTTTCACATGCCTTTTTGCAAGTCCTAATATGAAAACACTTAATTTTAAACCTTGAATGTAATATATTTGTATATTGCTTTTTCTATAAGTAATAATTAATGTTTGGGTCCCGTGCAAGTGAAACCGTCGACAGAGCCTAGTAAAACCAAACAGATTGTGAATGAGTTAATTTTAATTAACTGATTCATATTGACGTCTATACCTATTTCTGCCGCTAAGCAGCATTGCTGTGTTTCGGTTTGACGGGTATGGTTGCCGGTGAAATTACAAGCACATGAGGCTTGACACTTATTTGCCTCAAGTTGATGGACGCATGGCAGTGCATCGTAGGGCACATTTCTAAGGGGCGTAACCTACGAGGCAATTCTCTGTTATAGGCGATGGTTTCCACTTAAAATCAGGTGCGCCATAAGCTTAGTACGTCTCCATGTAGTATAAAAAGAAAAAAGTCACTGCTTTCGCGAGTGAACATCGAAAATTCTAACGAAGTTATTCTTTAACTTACAGACACTACCTACTCTACACTTTTTTATCGTAATCACATATTTGATTACAATTTAGATCTAAAATTGTATATCTATGTTAAATTAGTGCTAAATGGATTGTTATCTGTTTTGTGGATAAATAAATATTAAGTTTTTGTTGAAAAATTAAGTTTTCAAAACAAGCTTTTATAAAATTCATAATCGGAACCGCAGATTCAAATGAGCCCAAACACTAGTAGCCTACTATAATTCATTCAGAAGTTCCGCTGTCTATCATCCGTCTCCATCATCAGACCCCTTCCATGGTACCTTATTTCAATGTCACCGAAGTTACATATTCATCATCATATCAGCCGTAGGACGTCCACTGCTGGACAAAGGCCTCCCTCATTGATCTCCAGGAACTGCGGTTGGAAGCGGCCTGCATCCAACGCCGACCTGCGGTTCTTACCAAGTCGTCTTCCCATCTTGTAGGTGGACGTCCTACGCTGCGCTTGCCGGTCCGTGGCCTCCATTCGAAAACTTTCCGGCCCCATCGGCCATCTGTTCTGCGCGCTATATGGCCTGCCCATTGCCACTTCAACTTGCTAATCCGTCGGGCTATGTTGGTGATTTGAGTTCTCCTACGTATCTCCTCATTTCTGATTCGATCCCATAAAGAAACCCCGAACATAGCTCTCTTCATAGATCGTTGAGCGACTCTGAGCTTATTCATAAGGCCAATAATGAAGGACCACGTCTCGGTTCCATATGTAACACACATTGATTGAAGACTTTCGTCTTAAGGCACTGAGGTATGTTGAACGAAAAGATGTTGCGAAGTTTCCCAAACGCTGCCCATCCGAGTTGGATTCGACGATTGACCTCTTTCTCGAAGTTCAACCTACCTAATCGGACTGTTTGTCCTAGGTATAAATACGCGTCGACAACTTCAAGAGCCGAGTTCTCAACCATAACTGGGGCAGGCACGACATGGACATTCGACATAATTTTCGTCTTGTCCATGTTCATTTTAAGCCCTACCCGTTGGGAGACTCGATTGAGGCCTTGGAGCATCGTGCTGAGCTCTTCCATCGACTTTGCCATGACCACAATATCGTCGACAAACCGAAAGTGAGTGATGTATTCGCCGTTAATATTGATGCCCAGTCCTTTCCATTCCAGAAGCTAGAAGGCATCTTCCAAAGCGGTCGTAACAGTTTCGGAGAGAAGACATCTCCCTGTCTTACGCCTCTTTTTAAGGGAATCGCCTTCGAGGTCTGTTCTTGTACTCGGACTGACATAGTGGCGTTTTTATATAAACACTTCAACACTTCGATGTACCGATAGTCAATACGGCATCGTTGGAGAGACTCAAGCACTGCCCATGTTTCGATCGAATCGAAGGCTTTCTCATAGTCCACAAACGCGAGACATAGCGGCAAGTTATACTCTTCGATATTCTGTATGACTTGCCGCAGCGTATGTATGTGGTCTATGGTACTGTAGCCTTTACGGAACCCGGCTTGTTCGGGAGGCTGGAAGTCATCAAACCTGCGTTCGAGACGGTTCGCGATGACCCTTGAAAACAGCTTATAAACATGGCTCAAAAGCAAGATGGGTCTGTAATTCTTAAGCAAGGTGGTGTCACCTTTCTTGAAGAACAGAACCACCACGCCCCCGTTTCATGCTTTTGGCGTCGTATCTTCAAGCAAGGCGGAATTAAAGAGCTTCTGAAGGACTTTAAGTACCGGTGATCTACCCGCTTTCAGAAGCTCTGAAGTGATTCCGTCCTCACCCGGCGCCTTGTCGTTCTTAAGCTGCTTCAAGGCCATCCTGATCTCATACAGGCTGATGTCCGGAGTTACATATTATGTATTCCAAATTTCAGTTGAATCCGTTGAGGGGAACTGGTTTCAAATTCAGTTTGCAAGATTTCACTCGGACAAACATACATACATTGTTAGCTAATAAAAAGCTTGTAAAATAACCAGAATTTTATGAAACCAGACAGTAATTTCTTAAAAAAATAGACATTTAATAAATTATGTTTATTTTACTTAGAAAACTTTCCTGATTAAATTTAATCATTATTATAAATACGGGATTTATGTTTATTTTTCAAGAAATTACCGTCATTTCTATTATATAAACAACCTATTTTTATCTACGTTTACTTTTTAAATGTATACAAAATTTCACAACAAAACAACGACGTTATTCAGAAAGATGACTTCCCAGTTTGAAAGCACTTTTTCAAGTTATTTTTGTAAACATCCATTTTATAAAGGCGTGTCATAACAAATCATGGCTAATGAATGTGTAGATGTGTTCAGAAATTTATGAACCGTGACGTGAAGCAAAGGGTTTATAATTATGACATTTGTCGTGACTTCGAAATAGATTATGTTATTATTTATTTATATTTTTTGACTGCGAGAGATAAACATAAAATTTTATACTCGGCATCATCATATCAGCCTTAGGACGTGTAATGCTGAACCTAAGCATTCTCTATGGATTTCCAGAGCGACCGATCTTGTGCGGCCTGCACCCAACGGCTCCCAGCAAGCTTATTTTGTATACTTAAAGCAAATATTGTACGTCACTGACATAACCCAGAGGATTAGCAAGCTGAAGTGGCAGTAAGCGGGGAGCATAGCTCATAGAACTGACGGACGTTGGGGCAGAAATTTTTTTGAGTAGAGACCATGCATCGGAAAACGCAGCGCAGTCCTTCCATAGATGAAAGATAGGTCCATAGATGCTGGACTGGAACCCATAAGGTACAGCCCCACACGATCGGTCGCTCTGGTTTATTTCTCTTATTGTTTTATTTAGGAACTTTGAGAATTATATTTTTACAATACAATAATTGTCTTAGTATTTAACAAACTTTCGCGATCACTGTACATACTTACTGATAAGAAAACCAAGTGAGGGTAGTTGCTGCAGCTGCTATCACTTCAGAAGGAGGCCGCAGAAAGAATCCGAGAGGATGACCCTCACGCAGAGTCGCATCGCAGACGAAGGACCGGAAGAAGGCGAAGACAGTTTCTTCGCCTTCTTGCGCTCGATGGGAGCCAGCAGGGTTCGGGTACGGGGAGCTTCGACTCTGCATTGCACAGGCCTTCTACGCCGGGGAATGTCCTCAATATTACAGGACATTCCTCTCCCTCCCAGGGGGGAGTCAGAGGGGTCCGCTTGAGGTGGACATTCACCGACAGGGTCGCGGTTGAATCCAACCGGGACCCCGTAACCCTGTTAAGTGTTGGTGCAGCATTGACTCACTCATCTCAAGATGGGCGGTTTGATGATGCAGTAGCACTGAGATGAATGAAGGAATATTAGTGGGTTTTGAGTCGGTATGCCGTTGGTTGAACCTAAGGAGAATCCGACGACCCCTTGAACTTTCCCCGAGTTGGAGGACATGCGTAAAGCATTTTCCCACCGTAAAAAAAAGTTGCCAACACTTCGTGACGGTAGCTCAAAGTACTCCAGTCAGCCCGCGATCCCTGTTGCAACATAGTCGAAACATCGCGATAACAAATAAAAAAGGGACATACGAGATAAATATCCGTTTTAATCAGCAAGTTGTCTTATAAAAATTTCTGAATATTTTTACATTTTTCTGAAAATGCCGTAACGTACAAATCGAGAATCGCAACAAAGCGAACACAAAGCACTGACAAATCGACGGCCGGACGGTAATTACACCGGCCCGAACGGGTAAGCCGGATATTTTTTTACCCAGATTTATTTTGCATTGTATCGTGTATTTCCGAAATGCTGAATAATTCCGGACAATTTTGTTATTGTCATAAAAAAAAATTTAATAATTAGTGCACAGATACACAACGGTACGTGATAAATCCCGTATTTCTAATAATGATTGAAATCAATCACGAACGTTTTTAAGTAAAACAAATTGTTTTATTCATTGTTTCAGATGTTGGTACAAAAGATCATGAGCCCCACTCGGAAACTGTAAAAGTAAAAATGAAAAAACAAATAAAAAAATCATAATTTATTTATTCAAATCACAAGGATCACTGAGACGTTTAATTGTCTGCATGTTTCTCCGCGACCGAGCCAGCAAAGACAATAATGATGAATATTCGTAATACCGAAACTTACGAGTATATTAATTTAGCAGGTACCTACCTCGGTAGCCTGGGGGGAGGCTTTTGCCAGCAGGACACAAATGGCTGAATTTAGAAAAGCAGTTACCTATACACCTCTGACTTTGAAATAACTTTAAACTATTAGAAAATCAAAATCTTTTTATTTATTAAAATTTAAAGGATCACTTTTATACGTCACTTTCACTGCCTGTTCCTTTGCGACCAAGCTAGGAAAGAAAGGCAAGAAACGAGGTGGTTGTTTTTTTTTAATGATCTATTTAGAATACATAACATTAAAGAAAACAAATTATGTCTAAATTGTAACAGTTTTGAATGAGTTGGAGCAATTTCCATCCGAAGTTTATCTATTATCTAAATATGCCGATATTTAAAAGTAGGTTTATTATAAAGATTGTGTTTAATCACGTTTTTAAATTTGTTGATTATCAATTTTGTAAATCACATGCGAGTTTGTTATAAAAGCGTACACCTTGCCCTTTAAACGATTTACTTAATTTACGAAGTCTAGGAAATAGCGAGTTTATCTTTATTTTTAGTATTAAAATAATGATTATTGCTATTTTTCTTAAACAGATTAAAATATAATGTTGTATAGTTACATATATGTATATAAGAATAAGAATAAAGTTTATTTCACAAAAAAAAATATGCGACTTACATACTAAATTTAAAACAAATATAAATCTTTCTAGCAATTTTTTTTTGTAGTAAGTGACGGCTCAAACATATGGCCCACCTGAGCCTTACAGTGCGTCCAGCTAAGTCTTCGCCTTTATGACACTACATTGAGCTTACACCATGAGACATACAGTTAAAAAGTCTCCTGTGCCTGTAATTTCGCCGGCGCCCTTCAAACTACTACTACTATTGCGAACATTACTGCATACCGGTGGAAATAACTGACTGCAGCAGGTACTACAATACCGGCTCAGTACCATCCGTACCTAGTTGATATATCACCCATTCGCACACACCGTTTTGGTTCTACGTTCTTGATGCGTACAGCTAAGGTATGGAACGCTTTGTCGTCGTCTGTGTTTCCTAAAGAATACAATCCGGGCATCTTTAAGGTAAGAGAGAATAGGTATCTTCTAGATCTTCGTGCTTCATCTTAGACCACATCATCGCTTAATCAGGTGAGATTGTGGTCAAACGAAGATCTATTTAGTTTAAAAAAAAAACAGAAATTAGGTATAGTACAACGTCGATAATAGGCGCTCGCACTTATAAACGAGCGACTTAATCTCAGATTAAGTCGGTCGAATGTTCTTCCGTGTTCGATCGTACTAAATACAAAAGTCCTTTACTTTCCTGGATAAACTGTTTCACGTGGAAATCTACTAGATGTATTTATTTATTAACTAGCTGACCAATCCGCGGCTTTGCACGCGTGGTTTGCTAATAAACAGTAGCCTATGTGTTAATCCAGGTTATAATCTACGTACATACTTTAGGGATTGAAAAAAAAATCACGTCTTGACAACTTACCTAAAGATTTAGATATTGATCTCCTTAATAAACACTTTTCATTATCTGCTAATATTGATGGACCAACAAAGTCTGTCACTATTAATCACCTCTCATCGATGCCTATAAATTTTACTCCTTTTCTCTTTAATGAATTCTCTGTTTCTGATGTAAGGAGAAGTGTAACATCCATTAAATCCAATGCTGTCGGCAATGACAGCATTAGCCGCAATATGCTGGTGCCCATACTCGGCGAAGTCATTCATGTCCTTACCCACATCCTTAATTTCTCTATAACTAGCGGAAAGTTTCCCTTAGTCTGGAAGAATGCCCAGATAATTCCGCTGCCCAAAAAGCCCAATCCTTCCTTGTTCTCTGAATTCCGTCCCATATCTATCCTTCCATTTCTCTCTAAAGTCCTAGAGCGCCTAGTCCATCACCAACTAAGTAATTTCCTTACTAGAAATTCTCTCATGAATCCTCTCCAACCCGGGTTTTGCCGTGGTCATAGCACCACGACGGCCTTGACTAAAATCACCGATGACATTCGTCAGGGTATGGACAATGGGCATGTGACTGTGTTGGCATTGTTGGACTTTAGCAACGCCTTTAACAATGCCGACTTTGACATTCTTCTGGCTGTTCTTCAATCTCTTAACATCTCATCAACGGCTATTGATTGGTTTCAAAGTTACCTGTTTGGACGCCAGCAGCGTATTCGTATTGATAACACTTATTCCTCGTGGTGTAGTTTGATTGCCGGTGTTCCTCAGGGCGGCGTGCTTTCTCCTCTTCTGTTCGCAATCTTTATAAATTCGATCTCTCACACTCTCTCTTCTTCCTACCACCTTTACGCAGATGATCTCCAGATCTACACACAAACACCCGTCAACAACTTAGAGACAGGTTTTGAAATCATAAATGAGGACTTGGCTCGGATACTCACATGGAGTAAATCATACGGTATCAGTGTTAACCCATTGAAAACGCAGTTTATCGTTGGAGCTGCCTAGCTCCAGGACTATCTAAGATTGACTGGGCTGGTTTTCCTCCAATTATATTTGATGGCGTTCCAATACCTATAAGTAACTGCGTGAAAAACTTAGGCGTACTTATTGATAAGGACATGTCATGAGAACCTCATCTAGCCGAACTAAGTCGGAAGTTGTTCGCTTCGGCGGCATCATTGAGAAGGCTACAGAACTTTCTACCGACATCTACCAAAGTTGCGCTGGCACAATCCCTCTTACTCCCTATTCTTGACTATGCTGACGCCTGCTATCCGGATCTCACTCAGAAACACTTTGACAAACTTAAGCGCCTTCAGAACGTATGTATTAGGTTTATATTTGGACTACGAAAATATGACCACGTTTCTAATTTTCGCAAGAAGCTCAAGTGGCTACTCATTCGCTACCGCAGGAATACCCATATCCTCACTCTTTTGTACAGTATTTTGTTCAATCCTTCTAGTCCTTCTTATCTTAGAGAACGCTTTGAATATCTCCATCTATCTAATCATCGTCCGTTGCGCTCTTTTCATTCCTTGAAACTTAAAATTCCTATCCACTCTTCTAACTTTTATGACAACTCCTTTACTGTACTAGCTATCCGTTTATGGAACTCTCTTCCATATTTTATTAGATCTGCCAAATCCCCTCCTATCTTTAAAACGCTATTGTTTAAGCACTATTTGTCTGCATCAGAGAGCTGAGCAATTTTATTTTGTTATCATATATGTCATTGTTACTGTTTGTATTACAGCTGTTTCATTATTTCATTTATTTTTAGTATATTTAATATCATAGAATGTTTATGTATAATATTTATGCTAATATTACCTACCCTGGTATCTATTTCTTCTGTTTTGCTTATGTAAGTATACCTAGAATTAAATAAAAAGCTTATGTTATAAAGCTACCGTTCTTTGA
This sequence comes from Philereme vetulata, assembly GCA_918857605.2. Lineage (NCBI taxonomy): Eukaryota > Metazoa > Arthropoda > Insecta > Lepidoptera > Geometridae > Philereme > Philereme vetulata. Next base: position 25,476,138 of record OU975418.1, on the reverse strand, counting down.
CGTTCTCGTAAAGTCCAGTCCATCCAAAGGTTGTCTGGAAGAGATCGCTTTTAGCGATAAAACCGCCAATTGTACTATCGCGTGTCTAGTTTTAAGTGTTTTAATTATGATTTGTTAATTTAAGTGTGGTATACAATAGAGCGTTTTCTATCTATCTATCTACATACCAAATTTCTTCGCAATCGGTTCAGCCGTTCCGGCGTGAAAGGGTAACAAACATCCATACATACAAACTTTCGCGTTTATAATATTAGTAGGATATAAATAAATTTACTTTGATCTATGATATTTTTATCTTACACTCTTAAGTTTACAGTTAAGTCTTATGTAACTTAGGTTTACACTCTCCTTGCCTTCTATCGAAGTACACAATTTAGATTTGATAGACTTAAGATTTGTTTCAAATATTAAATCTCAGAGAGCACGATCTGTTAAAAATTAAAAACAATTACATAAGTAAAACAGTCAAGTTATATTCCTAACTCAAACAAAGTTCAATTTTGTTCCTCATTGTTCTTTCACATCCGTCTCGAATCATATTTTAGGCGCCACTTGGGAACTGGGGACGAATCAATTTTATTGTCTATACTCTGTTCACGTTAACTACAGAAACCACGATTGCTAAAGCCTACTACAATAGTATGGCAACCAATCGACGTTGACCAAACAAATAATTTATTCGCATGAATGCATGTCAATTATAAATTAAAGATCATTTACCTTCTGCTTCATCAAAGCGTACGAAACTTAGAGATAGAAAGCAATATTAATAAACATATCAAATACTCTAATATAAAATTAAATAGAAATAAAAAGAATGCTAATAATTTCAAACATGTGAAATTCATATAAAATAGCATAATATTAATCATGGCAAAATTAAAATTAATCTTAAGGTAAATATTCATTAATGTCATAAAAAACTGTGTGTCTTTTAATATTGATAATCATTAAGAAAGCTAGAAATAATAATTTAGAAATGAACCAGATTGTTAAATAAATAATGCTGGACATTTCACACAGAGTTATCTATCGCAAACTAAACTAAGCTTCGGAATGGATGAGAACTACATAACTGATACAAAACTTATATTTTTTTATGAATACACATACTTATCCTTCTAAAAAACACTTGGACCTTAGAATATTCTAGATATAATTATATCATAAACTAGTAAATCATCTTCATCATCATCCACAGCCTGACTTCACCCGCTACTGGGTATAGGCAGCTCTTTGTCTGGCACAGAGGCAACTAGGAAATACTTACTCCAAATTTTATTTGAATCGACTCAGCCATTAAATACAATTTAATAATAAATACATCCACTAAACGTAAAAAAACGAATAATCGTCCTTTTAGTAGTTTTAAAACCCAAGTGTAAAGGTCAAGTTATTCTAACGTCATTCATTTCGTCTCATCTAAACATAATTTGAATAACGAAAAGTGCAAGTTTAAAATCCTCTATTGTCCCCCCCCCCCCCCCCCCCCCGGCGCCGGCCGCTGTGGAGAGCGCGGTCGAGAAATATTAAAAGTTCTTCATTGAGGTTATGGTGCCACATAGCATTAGAACAAGAGCAGATAGGTGTGGCAATTGTGTTAATGAGAAATGAGACAGCAGACAAATCATTAACACATCCCACAGGATTTATTAACTGAAATGGCAGTGGGCGGGGCACATAGATTGAAAAACTGACAGCCATTAGGATGGAAATGTTCTCGAGTGACTTCGATCAACGATACGACTTCGATCAATTGATCGAAGTCGAGTGAAGACCACGCACTGGAAAACTCAGCGTAGCATCCCGCACTAGATGAAAAGAAAACCTGATAAAGGATGCTGGAAGCTGTTGAGCGATTGATCTCGTCACTCTGTAAATCGGTATGAGTACCGATTTACAGAGTTGCAGTGGTAGATTTGAAAGCCGCTAAGCTTAAATGAGATTGGGCTGGTCACTTCTGTCAGATGCCAAGTAAGCTGTGGGAAAATAAAAAAATGTACTCATATCCCCCCCACAATAACATTGAAACTGAGCTACGTAGCTCACTTCGTAAACCTTGCCTGCCCTCAGGTCAGTGTCCCAGCCGAGCGGGCGGTTTTGCATAGTTAATGTCTATTGTTCCCTACTCGGATGCGTAGGTGTGAGGCCGTGAGGGTATTGTGTTTTTTTTATTGTTCGGTGAGTTTGAGAGAAATTCGTTCTTCGTATTGGATTTTGTTTTTTTTAACTGTGACTGTGGTTGCTTATTATCTTAACTGAGGTCCAGTTTTTGAATTCCATATATACAATTTTGGCTTGTCAAATCCAATCTATTTCGGTATCTAAAGAACCTACAACTTGTAAGCTTTGGTGCTAAACTTGTGATCTAACCTTGAGTGTATAGTCTACACATGAGTCTTTACACCTGTAGGCCTCAAGTAGATGGACACAAAGCAGTGTATCGAAGGGCATGTATCTAAGGCGCTTGACTTATGAGACAATAGTTTGCTATAGGCGTTGGTTACCACTTAACATCAGATGGGCCATCTTCAGGTTGTTTAAAACATTTAAGTATATAAAAAAAATATCTACCTATTTTGTTTTCAGTTGTTATTTAGTCGTACAATATAAGTTATTTGCATAATACAAGATTTGTAATGTACGTTTTTATACAGTAAAAGCTCTTTATTCGCGGGTTATATGTTCCGTAAATATGCCGCGAATACAGAAACCGTGAATATCTATGGAATGGAAATTTATATGGGATTATATGGGATACGTTCCTAGGCGACAAAATAAAAAATAAATTTATAAAAAATCAATGTAATAGAAGTTTTTGACCATATTAATTAATCATTATGATCAGGTTTAGGCAATGGTTTAAATAATATTGTAATTTTTTCTTACTTGGCAGTTTTAAAAGCTCCTTTAATTCAGACTGATATTCAGCTATTTGCCTCGTAAAAATAAGACTCCGTTCCATATACGGACCAATTTTGTACAAAAAATCACAAAGCTCATTTAGTTTTGCCATTCTTAAACCTTCACTAAGATTTTTCAAATTAAATGTCACGTTTCCAGTGCTTGTTGAAGTCTCTTCTTTAATGGGCTGTGAATTTAACATTTTCTCTAAGTCGGTATCAGTCAAATCTTCATCTTGTGGTTTAAACAAGTTCTGAATGTCACTTTATTCTATCTGTTCGAACCCATCTCGTCCTATTCCATTCGCAATTTTGGCAATGTTTGCAGATAAAGTTTGAATTTGCTCAGATTCTTCGTCATTTTCCGCAGTCAGAAGGATACTGAATGCTTTTTATTAATACGTATGTACCGATATACCGTTTAGATCCGCGAATAAAGAAATATTTCGCCGCGAATATAGGAATTGGGTTGCACTTTTTAATCCGCGAATAGTGAAAACGCGAATGAAGCAAGCGCGAACAAGGAGCTTTTATTGTATTTAAAATGTTAGCAGACTTCCGTTCCCTACTCGCAAAGGTTCCAACGGAAGAATAGCGCTATGTTATTTTGCTGTCAGCGAATGCTGAAATAGAACCTTTTTGTGGCTGCTACCTAATCAATCTTCTATTTTATTTGCCTGATTTGCTATTACATAAAGGTATATTAATGGTTATTATTGATTATTGAACACGGGTATTTATCGCGTATGTGTGATACATTTGTTATTCTTTATCCCGACGTTTCGGCTGTGTTGCAGTAGCCCGATAATAATATGTAATATGATTTAATGTGGGGGACAAATACCCGTTTTGATCAATAATTATGCACAGTGATCGCAAAAATTTAAAAATATTACTAGTTGTTGTCAGAAATATTTTTTCTATTTCTTTCTTAATGTAGTCTAAAATGAAATAATGCTGTTTTAGATTTGATTGAATAGTATTAAAAGAGTTATCTACCTGTTAGGAAAAAAAACTTAGTTTCAGCAAATTCAACACTATTTTTGCAATCACTTTGTAGCAATTTTTATTTTCCATCGATGTTTTATGATCGCATTCTAGAGTTCTCTCAATACTTAAATGTTACAGGCACCAGAAATAGTGATTTTAATTTAGATTTTTGTGACTTAAAAATAAAGTTTTAATTTGAGTCAGGTTACTCTATTTTATGATTTTCAAGTAGGTGAATCGATCGACTTTAAGACTTGCGCGAATTGATCTATTTAATATTTACACACAAAATCGTAGTGCTGGAGGACTTAATATAAATAGTATTATTTACTAGTCATCCTAAGAATGCTAAAATAAGATAAAGTGTGACATTTGAATAACGAATTCATAGCTATTTACCCGCGGCACCATTTCTCCACTATGTAAAATACAATTCGCAAGAATTTATTGAATCAAGTCTCTCTAAGTCACTCAGATCTTCAGCAATTATTGGACACTTTGATTTATTGTTCCAAGTTTCTGTCCCCAGAAAGTTTTGCACCCTCCAACGTATCTAAGCATAAAATATCAGGGCAGATAACTTTGTTTGAGTTGCTCTGATATGGCACGTTTTGATTGTGAGATGAGATAAGTTAAAACTCTCCCTTTTTATTCAATGGTGGTAAGAGAAATAGGCAAGAGTCGTTACAATATATTTTCCTAAGACAACAATATACAAATTACATTGAGATGCCATGAGAACCCTTCTCTTTAAGCCGGTTACAATATACTAGTTGCCAGAGCCCTGGTCTAAATTGGACCCTAATTATATTTTTTTATTTGGGTTAATAAAAAGTCACAATTTATTTAGTTACTAAAATTACAAGGATCACATTGAAACGTAAATGACGTCAGGTTGACCGAGTAAAAGTGCTTGAAACTTACAACTAAAAATTAAAAATGTGTGCTAGACAAATTGCACATTTAATTATGTTTAAAAAGCTAAGTGCATAAAAAACATTATAAATAAATACTAGATTTAAAACGTGACAAATATAATTAACAATTTTGTCAGAATACTTTTAGAGGCGCTTCAGCCTATCGAGTTAGTGGAAATACATAAACTGTGTTTAGCGGTATTTTGTTACATAAGTTTTTCTCTTAATAAAGACCTTTAGGAACAAACTTTGAAACGTCAAATTTACTTTCTGTTCATCCGCGACTAAGCTAGGAAAGAAAGGCAATGAACATGGCTGGTTATTCTTGAAATGAAATCAAATTGTATTTGTTGCGTAATATGAGTATTTTCAGGGTGTAGATACAGTTTGTATGTAAGCACAGCCATATTCTGCGTATAACGCATGCAATTTTTAATCTGTTTCTCTGTTCATCCGTCTTTTAAATATCCTTTTACAAATTAATAGGCACGTAATAATAATATATATATATATTTCTTATTGGTTGACTTTTATTTTTATTGGTTAGTTGACAGTTACAGGAAGCTACTCCTAACATTGGCCTCAATTACAATGTAAGAATAAAATACAGTCTGTTTAAAATTAAAAGACGTTGCATATTTGTTTTAAGGTTTTTTATACCTACATAGCCTTGCAGTATAATATAGATACAATCCGGGCCTTTGAATAAGTTTCTTCTAGATCTTCGTGCTTCATCCTAAACCACATCATCGCTTACCATCAGGCAAGATTGTGGTCAAACGAAGATCTACTAGTCATAAAAATAGCTAATATTAATTTTATCCAATAATATTTACAAAATTATTACCTTATTGGATTAATTGACACAAAAAATCTGATGTTAATTAAAATGGCGAACCCTTCCTTAATGGCGTCAAAAATAATCTCAATTATAACTCAAGCAATAAATCAATGTGTCGATTATTCGCCCGGAGTGGCTCCAAACTCGGGATCAAAAGTTACTAACTAATCACCGTCTTTAATAATAAGACGAGGAGGTATGATCAGAATACATAATGTTTTCATAAAATCAGTCTCATGGCGATGTACCTAAACATTTAGGTTTTATAGGTTTAAGAAGTAATTTTGGTGTAATAATAAAGACAATCTACACAATCAGTTCATTTTTCTGGTCTTTCTATTTATTATTGGCTACCGAATATAATTCTTTAATAAAAGAAAGAATACGCAATTATTTACAATAAAAATACAAAGGAAACAGTTGAATCACTGTACAAATGTCCGACCGTTGCAAACGATACATAGAGCTCAACTGCTCCAGATTATTACAAGGCCGAAGTGTTCCCAAGACACTAGCTGCATTGCCCCGCTGAATTGCAATGCTTATGCGTTAACCCAGATAAGCGCCAGCTCTCGGATCACACGTCGCTTCGACCAGACGCCCCGAAAAAGTTTTGAAAGCGCGATGGGGCCCGGTACACCATGGATCCATGGTCTCGACCCCAAATGGCTCAAATACGTAAGCTCTGTCGAAACTTCTATATTTGCGCCGCTTGAGATCTTCGGCTGAATTTGCCGCCGGACCGGCCCCAACTGCTGTACCAGACAGATGAGATAGCACAAGGGTATGAACACACGTGGCGTCTCATACCAAAGGCCTACCCTTCTCCTAAGGTATAAGAGTCATACCATCAGGCCTCTTACCAATTTAAAGCTCTGGAATCAATTGAGAAAAAAGCCAAGAAGTTCATAGGCAACGATGAGCTAGTTGATGCAAGGCTCCTCAGCCTGGAGCATCGACGAAAGGTTGCTTGCCTCTCGGTTTTTTATCGAGTACATTTCGAGGAGTTTGCGGCGGAACTTTTCAACCTGATCCCACCATCTCCATTCTATCAACGGACAACCAGACGCTCTGCGGTGTGCCACCGTTATATGGTAGAAATACCTCCCATTCGCACAAAGCGGTTCTCTTTGACCTTTATTATGCGCACCGCCAAAGAGTGGAACGCCTTGCTAGAGTCTTTGTTTCCAGAGAGCCTATAATGATATAAAAAAAAACTTCACGTGTCAGACCGTTCGGCTCGAGAACGGCTGGAACGTTGACGCTGCAAAAAGCTCGGCGGATGATATCATGGCTAGCGTGACGGGAAATCCTACCGGCGGCCCTGGAACACGATAATCCATGGTTACCCAGTTTCGAAAAGGTTATGTATCACGTTAGCATAGTCAAGTTAGCATGAATCGAGAACAAAGTTTTTTTCATGTAAGTATTATAACTTATTAAAAGTTTCTTAGACATTACGCTTATCAGTGTTGGGACATTCTACAGATCCAATCTCCATAACTTTGTCTACAAAGTTATGCTTTTTAAAATTTGTAGTTCATTTTTCATTTAAAATAAAACATTAAGCGCGACTTGCGCATCGATGCCTAAACTTATTAAGTGGCTAAATATGATTTAACGTGTTAATAAATCATACAAATACGTTAAATTTAAACATGTTTAGTTTAGTTAACATATAAAGTAGTTGTGCAAGCTGGCTTTACAACCATCACACTAATAGGTATTATAAATGCAAAAGTTTGGATGTTTGTTTATTACTCAATCACGTCGTAACGGCTGAACCGATTTCGATGAAATTTGGTATGTACATATATTATAACCTGGATTAACACGCAGGCTACATTTTGTTGAACAATTCGTGCGAAGCCACTGGCGGAAGCTAGTAATACATAAATAATACACCATCGTTCTCTTCATAATCGTTTGTTACGTTAATATGTTCTGTGTATTTGGTGAATGATTGAACGTTTTTTTATGGATTCGGGTTCGTATTACGGAAGAAAATATTTCCTAGAACTTTTAAGAGTTTAACCCTTCAACAAATGGGGTTAAATGAGACAAGTGCCCGATTGGTTTTGTTTCATTATCTATTTTATTACAAAATTTTACAATATATTAATACATTTTAAATATATTTTTTCTTTTGTTTCAGGTAAGCTTCTGAACTCAAATTTGAGAAAAAACATAGTGGATTCCCTTTGTCCTGGGTATTTGGAATTGAGAGTACACACGGCTACACATCAAGCTAAACATCCAGGATAAAACCTCGCATTGTAGGCTTACCGTAAAAAGAGAGTTCAGCTTAAACTGGAAATGTATAGTGTTCCGTATCGGAATTAATTAAAAGTAGCTTACACAATATGGATTGTACACCAAAACCTCATTTTATGAATTTACCTTAATTGGCTGAGTAATGTGACGACACCAGGGTTCTAACAGTTAACGCGATTTTTCCTCGCCTGCTGTGCCACAAGAGTCATCAAATATTGAAGGTAAGTTTATTCAAAGCCTTATTTTAGAAACGTCCTAGACCATGATTGTATCGCTAAGAAAGTGGACTTATGGTGGGTTCCTATATCCGCCGGTAACCAGCTACGACTCGTTTCTTCTTGAAAACATGTCAAAAGTTGGACTGTAGTTTGACACTTTTTCAAAGAGGTACGAGTCGTAGCTGGTTACCGATGGATATAGGAATCCGCCATTAGTTGGCTTAGAACTGTCTATAAAAAACCTTTTGCCAGTGCACAGTGGTCGAAAACCAACAGTCATTGTTATTTTCCCGCTTATTTTAAAAGTCACCACTCCCAAATAAATCTTCAATAATAATAAGGTAAAAAAATAATTAAACATATCTTTTGATCATGTAATAATGTTTTTCAAACTTTCGCGATCACTGTACATAAATATTGATTAAAACCGGTATTTATCGCGTATGTACCTATTTTATTTGTTACCCCGACGTTTCGGCTATGTCAACCCGTGACCACGATTGTTGCAACACAGCCGAAACATCGGGATAACAAATAAACAAGGTACATACGCGATAAATGCCCGTTTTAATCAATAATTATGTAATAATGTGTACCGCAGAATCAAACCCGATCAGCCAGCTATTGCTGTGCCACGGGTGTCGTAGAGGATGCGTTGAGACCTAGCAGGTAAAAAAAAAGAAAAATGTAATCCTCACTCTGCCGGGTCAGTCCCGTCACGCACATGTCGACAGCATACGTCAAAACGCGTCTTCATAACCCGTTAGTTTTCGGTAAAACTTTCACGTATCTCAGCGGGTACGCGACCAGAATGGACGCATAGCGCCGCACTAAGGATACGCGTTATGATGATTAGGCTTCGATGAAACAGTGGTACAGAATCAATTTGATATATCTAAAAAAGAAGACGCACAATTTTTTTTGAGATTTATGAAGTTACTTGCTTGCACCAGTGGCTTCACTCGCATTTTTTGAATCGGTTCAGCTATTACGACGTGATTGAATAACAAACAAAAATCCAAACTTTCACATTTATATTATTAGTGTGAGGTGTGATATGAAGTAGTTATTTTTGGCAGCAATTCATCAATCAATCCAACGTTGTCTACGATAGAAGGCCCATCTATGTAACTTGATATACCTTTATATATATAAAAATTCAGCTTTCGTAAGTTTGTCCACAATATTCGAATATTATTCGATGGATTGACTTGAACTTTTTACACAACGAATCATTTCTATATAAGAGTATTTTTTATTCTTTTATCCCGAAGTCAGCCAAGGATCAGCTTGTATTATTAAAAAAATGATAATAAGCACACAATCACACAATGCTATCTAGTCCCAAACTAAGCAGAGCTTGTACTATGGGAACCAGATAACTGATAGAATACTTTTAATAGTACTTACATATTTTTATTAAAAAAACAACGGTACATAAAATATATAGAGACACACCCGGACCCGGAGCAAATATCCGTAGATCTTGCAAACATTTGTTCCGCTACTACGAAGATGTTTAAAAATAAATTGTAACGATTCAAAAAACTTATGCAAAACTTTGTTTCAAAATCGTTTAAAACAAAATTCTGAGTCTCTTCTGAGAAATTTTGTATATTAGATTAATGATAATATAAAAATTAAACTAGGTACTTCAACGAAACTTTCGCGTTAAGAGTTCGAAACTTACTTTATCCAAAGTTGACTTCAGTCACATTAAATGCACCACCACCATCAAGTCAATCAAATCACCTTTATCATATTTTTATAAGAATTAAATCTTACATCCTTGTTTTGCGTGGACTATAAGTTTTTCTTACATAATTGAAACACGTGTTTCGATTGTGTAAAAACTTATTTTCCTTCTTTTCTCCACGGAACATGTGTGCATTATCTACAAATATGTGTTCCAGATCTGGGTGCTCACGTATGTATTAGCAATACCTATGTATTAAACAATAAATTAAAAAAAAAATGTTTTTATTATACCTTGCTTAGTTTGGGGCTAAATAGCGCTGTGATGCATGTCAGGTATTACTTATCTATTTTTTCTTCTCTAGTCTAATTTAAGAAAGTCATGACTAGCTCCTAGCTACACCAGAAATAGAAACGTTTTGTCACAGCTCTGTCGACATTGTTACTACTCGTAGCTTTCAACATGACTCGTAAATATTGCGAAGAATAGAATGAAAACGTGCTTCGAATGAAGCACACTCATATTTTTCTACCAATAAGGTAACACCGCAAATTTGTGTTCTCACTTTGAAATAAATCTTAAGATGATTTTCGTTTAGTCTCTGCGGCAATGTTGTGTTTTCGACCAGTTCAATGTTCCAATATCAAAATTTAAATATACCTAGTCAGGTCATAAATTCTGTCACATGTTTAATATAAAATAATTGAAACAAGTTTATTCATTATGTAACCATTTATATACCAAAATGAACCTAACAAAACATAGATTCTTATGACACTAAAGTTTATTCAAAATGACGTCCGTGATTTTGAATACAGGCCTTCAATCTGCGCGGCCAGTCGTCTATCGCAGCACGAACGAGGTCCATGTCAATATCGGCGGCTGCCTTAATCAAGGATGTCTTGAGTGACTCCAATTTGGAATGAGGCTTTGAGCACGCCTTTTCCTTCAAGTGTTGCCATATCTTGTAATCTAATGGATTCAAATCTGGACTGGAGGAGGGCCAGTCTTCGTGCCGGATGAAGTCGATTTCACGCACCGCCAGCCAGTCTTGTGTGCTCTTCGCTCTATGAGCTGGCGCCGAATCTTGTTAGAATACCCAGTGCCTGTTATTGAACATGGTATGAGAAAGAGGTTCCACAAGGTTCGTCAGGACTGTATTTTGATACACAACTGCATTCGTTTTTACACCTTTCTCACAAAAATGTACCTCTGTTAAGCCCCAATAAGAAACTCCCAACCATACCATGAGCGAGGATGGAAAATGACCTCGTTGGACACGCGGAATACGGTTGCTTGCTTCTTCACTACTGTGTGCGTACACCTTATCATTTTGTTTGTTGTAGCTCTCTTCTACGGTAAAAGTTTTTTCATCCGAAAAAAGAATTTCCCGATATTTTTTTCCCGCGTACCGCTTCAACAAAGCGCGGCATCTCTTCAGTCTCAGGTCCATTAGACGAGCATTCAAACGATGTCCTGTTTTTCTTCGATATGCCCGAAGCCCTTAGTCTTTATTTAACACCCTTTTCACCGTGGTTCTGCTTAACCCCATCTGAAGGGCCAACAGTTTCTACTTACGTTTGGGATTTCTTTGAATTCGCGCCTTCACAGCTTTTATCACTGCTGGAGTCCTAACAGACCGAGGGCGACCACTTCTTGACCTGTCATCTACACTAGAGTCTTCATTGTATCGTTTGATGGTGCGATAAACGAATCTTTTGGTTATATTCAAATTTTTCAGTATATCAAAAATTTGAATTGGCGCGTAACCGCAACGATGCAACGCAATAACTGCAACACGGTCTTCTTTAAGCGTCCACTCCATATTTAAAAATGAGTAAAATTCTAAAAAGTATACATTTTTATTTTCATGAACAATTCGAAATTCGAATTCTATAAACTTTTTTGTGGCCAGCATTCTAAAAGAAAAGTTTTTACTGTGTGACAATACTTATGACCTGACTAGTACAACCATGTTTTTTACAATAAGAATTTAAAACACGCATCCGGGCTCGTATTTACAGATTTTAGAGTTGTTTTTAATACTAACAGTGTTGAATATTTATCCAGTAATCGATACATTTCCAATAAACAATTTTCGCATCAAATCGGCGGTGATACCGCTTAGTCAGTTTAAAAGATGCCGCTTAGTCTCACATATTTAAATGATGAATGAATATGATTTCTTTACCTACAGGCTGTTTCATTGATATTTTTAGGACTTGATGTTAGATTTCTTTATAAATTTTCAACAACTATAAAAAAAAGCTATTTTACAACAATACTAGCCATTAGCCCTTCCCGTGATTTCATGTAATATCGTACATAACATAACACATTCTTTATTAGATCTTATCTAATAATTCCACTAGAAAAATTGTTCATAATTATTACACCGATATAATAGGAACACATAAAAGAGATCAGAGAGAGTATCAAACCATTGAGATAAATAGACCGTGACATACATATTTTTTACTGCACATTTCACCATTTCGATAACTTTATGGTTACGTTCACTTGACTTGACGTCCAGCTGACAACTGAAGTCAGAATCAGTCAAATACGTTAGCAGACGTATGCGAAATAGCAATGCGTCGGTGCCGTTTCTGATTATCTAGAGTTTTTTTTTATGTTATTTGTGGGGAAACAGGCTTACGGCCCACCTGCGGTCACCGTCACCTATTGACACCGGCAACACCCAAGGTATTGTCGATGCGTTCCTTACACTGTAGAAACCTCTTTACATTTCTCTTGAAGCGTGCCATGTTGTAGCCTAATGGGAAAACCTCTGATGGTAGCTCATTCCACATCTTGCAAGTATGAGGTAGAAAAGATCGCGTGAAGCGTGTGGTGCGTGAGAGTAACATTAATACCCTCGTTATTATCACTATCCTGCAGTTTTACTAACGCAGTCGATAATAAAATGTCACTCTGACCTTGATCTGATTTCTCGCATGTAGTGATGATGCTTCCCGTAAGTGCGACGCTCGAATTACGAGAATTTGTAACCGTAGGCATCGAATTATTTGTGTGGCTGCTGTTATCGCAGTCAGCTGTAGCTGTAGGTATGGGCATAGACGTAGACACCTGTTTTGCTGCACTGAAATCGTTCACGTGAATAAGTGTGTGGTGTTTACGCTTGAAAAGCCTACAACCAGGCCTTTTACATGAATTAGCGTAATGTCCACTACGGAAGCAATTAAAACATATTTTATAAGTAGGCAATAACTTGTATCGCACAGTAATCGCACATCACTACTTAAAGCCAGAAACTTAGGACAGTTATTAAGATAATGATCATCATTACAGCTAGGACAGGGTTTCATTGATGATGAAGTTGTATTATTAATACTATTACTATTTTGATAAGAAACCATAGCTTTTATTTTTGTCGCATTTTTGCCACTTGTCACATTGTTTTGTGACAATTCAATTGTCTCAATTAAATCTGCACGATTACGCATAAATGATAGAAAAGCGTCAAGACTAATCAGCTTATCTTTTGGTAACGTACCTTTATGTTCCTCCCTCTCGCGGTAAATCAAAAGAGTGTCCCAGTGCTGCACGGGTCCCAGGGCCTAATGATTCCAATGCACGATAATTCTTACTTATTTGATAGGTTACACGCTTTAAAACTACAGATGACTCTTTTGTGATCAGTTCGATGTTGAATAAGGCTGCAACATAATTTTGTGTCAATAAACGTTTGTCATCAAACCGTTCACATAACAGCTTCCATGCTACCGAATAGTCTACAGAAAACTCAATAAATTGAATAACCACAGCAGTCAAACCTTCTATAGACGCCCTCAAGTAATGAAGTTTATGAATTGTATCTATCTGATCGTTATTATCAATTAAACTTGAGAAAGTGTCATCAAATTCCAACCAATCAACCAACCACAGAACTTTGGCAACTGAATAGTGGGCAATTTAACAAGCTTATGATTAGAATGAGAACCTGATACACTTTCGAACTTATCCTGATGTACTCTAAATGTTTCTAACATTCCCTAAGCATCGGCAAGTATCCGATAAAACTTATTTTCAAACTCAGTTCGTTCATCTATCTGCAATTCACTGTTATCAGAACTGTACTCGATTTTTAACTGTACCTCATCGTATTGGTCATATATAGATTCGATCTTACCTATACGCAATTGTAACTCCCTTTTAAATGGATGGATTTTAATGGATAAATTCCCATTTATCCACTTTATACACAATTTTCACTGTTGAAAATTGAACTCGATCGACCACTCTTTGTGACGCGCAATCATTAATTTGCAAGCAAGCATTTATTTGCGCTCCACGTCTTCAAATGTGATGGAAACTTCTTCCTCAATATAAATATCGGCTGGTGATGATATCCGGCGTAGATCCAGGGCCATGTAGGGGGCCATTTCGACAAACAACGTTTATTCATTGCAAAGACAGAATGATGCAAAAATATATAGGGTAGACACTACAATTTAAATTAAGAATGGCTCGAAGATTTGAATCTCGAACAAATGTTCTATTTATCAGTATTTTTTTTTTTTTAAGTACTTTAAAATCGCGTCCGCTATGTATTTATTTTTAATTATTTGTCTCTCTTGGTCCTAAAGGTCTCAACGGAAGACCAGCGCAGGTTCTAACGTCCTGCACACGCTGAGTTGAGACCTTTTTTTGCAACCAATTTGTGTACCTAGTTTTAAGTTTTTATGTTGTTTTTATTAATATACTGTTTTATTCTTGTTGTTATTTTTGTATAATGTGTGTTGCAAAATAAAATATTTGATTTGATTTGATTTGATTTATTTGCAGTTGATTTTGGTAATGTTGTAAGAACATTAAAATAAATAAATAAATATATCTGGACATTTCACACAGCGCTATCTAGCCCCAAACTAAGCAGAGCTTGTACTATGGGAACCAGATAACTGATAGAATACTTATATACTTTTTTTGTTAATACATACATTGTATGAACTGTTTGCATTCCCAACTACAGACATAAGTTGGTCGACTACTGTTCGTAAACTAGTAAAGCTTTGATATATCTTCTTACATTAAGTAAATGTATGGTACTATTTTGGCTACTTTTTAAGTATACAAGATAAGCGGTTAAGCTGGTAGGGGGAGGGGTAACACACTACTGCTACGAATATAACCAGTTATAAGCTCTATATTCCATAAACAGGCTTTTAAAAAAGTGTTGAGGAAACCATATAGTGTTATGAAAAGACGTATTCAGCGATATTTTTGTTAGTATTCATTTCATAACTTACTAGGCGTCAATAAAACGTAGCATTATGCCAAATTTCAATGAAGAAGAAATGACAGAACCAAGTAATAGTATTTTCAACACACTTGCTCATAAAGTGACCCATAGTACATCGTTCTTAGGGCCATAAACCGAACTATAACACACGCGTGCGTAATAATATTACCACAGACCACTTAGATGTACTACGAATATTATACACTAGTGCATCGTAGAATTATCCCTACAAAGTTAAGTTAGTACCTAACTGCAATTATATGCGAGTAAACAGAGCATTTTCAATATAACCGGGAAATACAATTTATTATTATCAATAAAAACATTTATTAATATCAAATTACTTATAATTCACAATAATTGGTTATAAAATATTTGCATTTAATCACTAAAATTATAATTTTGAAGTAGGCTGTATGGCTTTATGTAATCAACCAACTTACATTTAACGCGTGCAAAAAAAAAAACTTGCGCGCCATTTCCCATTTTTTTGTTGGTATTGCATTTGTTGCTGTGTGGTAAATAATTGTAAAAATGTCAAGTTTTAGTACAGAAGACTTGTTATTTCCTCGCAAGTGTGTTGAAAAAGTGCGTATGAAACTCGTGAGCAACTTGCTCACTGGACACTCGGCTGATTTACGCAACCCACAACCTCGTGTATACTTAATGAGGAAGTTAGCTCACTTGTATCATAATATACTATTAGTAATGGTTTTATTTAGTACTAGTTGGCTCGGCGAACTAAGTACCGCCTTGACATGCATGACGTGGGCTGTTAATATACGTCGGCCATCATTATCTGCATCAATGTATGAGAAAATGATTTTTCTTCATAATATCTTTTTGCGTGATTTTTTTTCCGATATTTTAATAATTATTCTGCTATTCGGGACGGAGACAACACAACAAATAGAAATTGGTCAAGCCGTTCTCGAGTTATAAGTGTTCGAATAAACCCGACTTTTTTTTCCTCAATATCAAGTATCGGATGGACAGACGAAACGCTAAAAATTTCAAGAAGTAGGTAATAAGATTTCAAGATTATTAATTACTTAGGTATACAGTGATATTTTGTAGAAGTAAAAGTGCGAATTTTTCATTTCTAGATTAGAAATAAATCTTAAGATGATGTCATTTTTAATCTCTACTACTATGTAGTGTTTTGGGTAGGTTAGTGATCAAATTTCAAAATTCTGTTTTGAACTGTCAAAAATAACAAAGTCAACTTTTCAGTTGATCACGGTATGATTCTGAAAGCATTCCCGCAGTCAACAAAAAACCTGTAGTTTTCATCCAGGTGCGTATTCGTATGCATGACTCCTTTCAGACGGGCTTGAGTACAGTCGCATCACAAGTAGGTATTCAATGCTGCCAACGTTAGCGCGAGCTTGCGAGTTTTTTTAATTTCGACTATTCAAATGTAGAACGCGTTTTCACGTTCGCATTTTTTAGTTGAACGCTCGAATGATGTGTCGCTAGAATTTAGTTTTAATTACTTTCGAGTTTATTTTGGTATGTCATTAAAAACGTACCAAATTACATTTTCTAAATACGAGTACAAGATTTTTTTAGTGATACTATTTTATTGAAATACGGGACGTCCACCCGAGAGATGGGTCGACGCGACGACATCAATATGGCCGTGAGTCGTACGCGATTCAGACTGGCACAGGATCGGGAATAATGGCAGAAACAAAGAGAGGCCTATGCCCACCAGTGGGTCGACACGGGCTGAGAATGATGATGTTAGTAGTATAGACAGTTTATGCAAACCTGGTTACAACTTCATAATAATAATTTAGAGTTTCTCTAAATAAAAACTGGACACCTGCGAGTCTGACTAGCGCACTGAGGGTTCCGTAAAAAATATATTTTTGAAGTAAAACTTCTTTACGCACGCTTGCCTTGGGAAGTAAGCTGGTGAATGTGATACGAAAAGTGCGAACGGAAGTTGAGAGGGAGATATAAGTTAGCAAAGATAGAAAGAGAGAGAGTTACGTTTCGTATATTACTGAGAGAGCAAGAGAAGAGGTGCGCGCGCAAATTTTCTTTCTCTCTTCCTCTCATAGCCAGTGCATGAAATATATATACATATATATAACTATATATATTTCATGCACTTATACAATATACATTTATATTTTATATATATATATATATATATCTCAGTCAGTAGTTCGTTTGATTAGTTTTTGTAAATTCATTTCGTTTTTGAACAATTTTATAAATTAATATTTTGAAAAATAAGTATTACTTCAGTCGTGTGGTCTAAAGCACCCTCGTTTTTAATAAGATATTGCCACATATAAAAAACGAATAACAATAATGTAAACGGAATTTTTCCATTACTTGTGCTGTGAGACTTTGTTTCTTGCCTTCATGTTTCTAGTTATAAACGAAAACGGGACGTACCCGGGTATGACTTATAGGAAAGCAAAATATACGGTAATAATGGCCGTATTTTTTGTTTGCGTGACATAGCTCGTTTTTTACAGATCTAAGAGACCGTAGACCTTAGTATTTGAGATTAATATTAAGTTGATACCTCTACGTATTCCTGAGACAAAGTGTCATGACAGACGGACAGACAGACTAACGTATCCTATAATAGTTCCTTTTTTTATTTTCAGGTACGAAACCTTAAAAATAACTTACACCAAAGCAGAATCACAAAACTTCGCTTCGCCAAAAAAATACTCGTTTCACTTCACGTTCGAAATTTAAAATTTAATTAAGGCTCCTAGTCGGTTTCGCGCGTTAATGTCGTACTTTGGACACATGCATACAGAGCAATTTTTAATTGCGACGACGGAAGACGTCTTTGGCTTGACACTTCCCAATGATTATAAAATAAATTCTTTGCGTGGAATTCTTTCAACGGGTCATGGTTGTAGATCATTCGTCAAAACTGCCAATTAATCAATTAATTTATTTATTTATTTCAAGTAACATTTGACTCAGTTTAAATTTACAATAATTAACATGATCTTGTTGCCTTTGAACAGGAGTGGTGGAGTGTCGCACAGGACAGGGATAGATAGAGAGAGATGGGGGGAGACCTTTCCCCAGCAGTGGGACAATATAGGTTAACAAAAAAAATATGACAAAATTATTAGAAATTAAATTAAATAACAAAATATTGTTAAATTCATTAATAGCGTAAAGTGTAAGGACTTGGGGGAGTGCTTTGACCAGTTGTTGGAAAATACAGGCTAGCTAAAAAAAACATTAAATTATCATAAGTACAGTATAGTCAGGTGCTCTCACAATGCTCTTTGGAAGGCCTTGTGTGGCCACTGGAGCTTACAGCAGTGGTTAGTCGAGGGTCTGCAATCACGCTGAGGTGGACGTTGCTAAAAGCCTAGATATCTTACTACAGTCTTCCATAGACTTTGTACCTATTAAAGCGGTTTTTGAAAGAGTTTGTCCGTTAATTCCGTTAAGTCATACCATAGTACTTATTTCTGCCACCAGTACTTAATGCTCGCACAAATCAAACTCAAAATAATTGATCACACTAATATTATACGAGTAAATGCGAGTGCTTGGAAGTTTGTTATTTTTGTATTTATTTATTTTTTTGTTTCTTACTCAATCTCGACGTAACGACTGAACCAATTTAGATGAAATTTTTGTTTGTAAGTTATAACCTGAATAACTTATCACAAATGCTACTTTTTATTGACAAACCACGCATGCGAAGTGGACACGTGGACTACCTACTCGCAAAAATAGCCAAGAAGCTAATTTGCAATGACGAGTTAGCAGATGAAAGACTCTCGGTTTGTTATCGGATACATTTCAGAGAATGTTCTGCGGAGCTTTTCAGCCTGATACCATCCCCATTCTATCATCGGACAACCAGACGCTCCGCGATGCGCCACCGCTACATGGGAGACATACCTCCCATACGCACAAAGCGGTACTCTTCCACCTTTATTATGCGCACCGCCAAGGAGTGGAACGCCTTGCCTAAGTGTGTTTCCTGATAACTACAACCAAGGGGTCTTCAAGTCGCGAGTGAATAGGTTTCTTCAAGGCAAGCGTGAACCATCGTAGACTGCATCATCGCTTACTATCAGGCGAGATCATGGTCAAACGCTGGCCGATAATTTATTAAGAATAAAAATAACTACCTTATCTAATGTGTGCCTATATCTCTTGGAACAGGATTTTTAAAGCTAAGTTCGGTCTTGCCAGCTATATTAGGGTTTATGGTAAAAACATGTAGATTTTCTTCTAATTCTTTAGTTAATTTTGCTTGTATAATAATTAGTCTTATAACTAGTGGTTCGCCCCGAACTGAGATCTCCCTTAAAAACAATAAAAATATTATTTGTAATCTATGACTATCAAAATAGTGCCACGAAATAACCAAATAACTTGACCTACATTTTTATTCTAATTACAGGTAACGGGAGTTCATGTAAATAGGTTTCACTTTTTTGGGGGTAGAAATTGCAGTTATTCTGAATTTTAGACTTTTTCCTTTAGTTGTGTCATTAAAGTTACACGTGTACCAAATTTCAGCACTGTGAGGTTACTTGTGTACCTTGTGAATTTCGTAAAATTCAGTATTAATTATAGCTAATAACTTAAAAACTACAACGTTTAAACTGAAAATAAAAATGGGATCAAAATTTACTCACAAATACATTTTATTGGACGTACCACTTGACCGGATAGTCTCACTTTGTTTTTTTTTTACCCCTCTTGAATCCCAATATCTCAACATTTTTAGCTCATTTAGTCGCAACAAAGTTGTGCGATGACTACCTACCTATACACCAAATTTCACGATGATCGGATAACCGCTTCGAAAGTTATCCTCTGACAAAGAAACATGCATACATAAACACATACAAACATACATACAACGCCGATTTACCCAATTTGGTTTGGGGATATCGCTTCGCTCGAACAAAAATGTAAATAATGTCCTAGTTGTATTAAATAATTATTTGTATCGTCATTTTAGTTATTTTAGGTTGCCATCGGCGGTTTAGGTCGCCGTCATGGAAACTGCTGGACCGAGGACTACGACTATAATATAATGTGTATTATAATGTTACAAAGTTTTATTTTATTTTAATACAAAATGAAGATGGAGTAACAAATGGTCCATTCGCCTATACCAAAGCATTGCCTCGTAGATCACCTTAGAGCTTGTCCAGAAAGGGCGAATTCGCCAGGACTCTCTCGCGCGTAACGACCGTTGCGTCCAGAAGGAGCATACCAACGCGCGAGCATTTGAGGACGGATAAAAAGTTCAATATCAAAATTATACGTGCACTTGCTCTGAAGTGCGCGCGTAATGTGGACGCAACAAGGCGTCTCTAGTCTCTAGTCTGGCGAAGTGCACGCGATTATCGCGCGTATTTAAAATTCGCGCGACGCGTGGACGCGGTGTATTGGCGCCATGTATCTCGCCAACGCGCGTATGAATTTGCGCGTATCGATTCGCGGCGAATTCGCTCCTTCTTGACACGGTCTTAGGATCGCGCCCTACGATGCACTGTCCTGCGTCCATCAACTTGAGGCATTCATAAACTTAGAGAAGAATTTTCACAAATGTGCTTTTTCATGATATATGAAAAACATTTTCCAGAGACGAGCAAAAGTTCACAAGAATTACGCTTACTTCAAAAATAGCTGAACACAGCACAATTGGAACATATAAAATTAAGTGGGCAGTAAGTTCGTATATCCTAGCAGTGAATAACTCTACAGTTAGTGTATATGCCACTCAATTTTTTTATGCTACAAGGAGATGGAACAAGCTTATGGCCCACCCGATGTTAAGTGGTAACCTACGCTTAAATAATTGTCTCGTAGGTCACGCTCCCGCACGTTAGAAATGTGCCCTACGATGCACTGCCCTGCGTCCATCAACTTGAGGTATATAACTGCAAAGCCTGTAATGTCACCGGCAACCATAAACCCTTTCAACTGAAACACAGCAATACCTACCAACATGGTTTGACAAGATCTTAACGATTCCTTCCAAAGAATGGAAACGCTTAGATAAAAATGCTAACAACGGCCATCTATTCAAGTCGCGGAACGTCGTTAGACGACTAAGCTACAACATTAGCGCCGAAAAAAATATCTTGAATTCTAATATGGTATTCTAGCTACAAAGCTCACATGACGTCCGAAATTTTCGTTATGTTCATTTCAAAATGCCAAAGCCGCAATCTAGGTCAAGTTTCAACACTCAGGTTCCGCTTTGAGAACTAAAAGTGTTGTTTTTTAACGTAATTAGTGTAGCTAAGTCAACTACATCCTCTGAAAAGGTTGAAAATGACCGCTATTACAGGAACTCTAGCCGCTTAAATACAACCCGTCTGAAAAGTCCAACTTGCACTGGTTGATTCGGTCCAGTCTACAGAGAACTTGCAGTGAAAAAAATGCATTGTAAATTGGAGGTCTGCGGAAATTGGACGTGTAGTTCGTTAACTTTTCTATCCAAAGAGTAAATGCTATTTAGAGTTAAAGGGGATTAACATTATTGCGATTAATTGAAATTGATATAAGTATAGATAAATCAAACATATCGATATAATTAGTTTTAAGATTCAATTTACTGTTACTAGAGTTTCGTAGAATAAAAGGAAAAAAAAACTTTTTAAATAGCACTAGTGGTTCGCCCCGAACTGAGATCTCGCGAATCTCCCAAAAAATACAATAAATATTATTCTTAGGGCGATGCCCAACGATGCCTTAACGTATTTAGTGGCTAAATATTCAATATTCAAGATTAATTTATGTAAATAAGAGTAACATTACAGACAAATCCAAATCGTTACCGTAATACACAAGAATTAATAAAATAAACTTAAGAAATAACACAAATATATCTAAATGAATAATAATAATAAATAAATAATATAATAATAAATAATCGTGACGACACTATCTCTGGGGTCAGCAGAATACCAGCATTAAGTAGCTAGGTTCTAGCCTACCTACTTGGCACATGCTGAGCTGACGCCATTTTGGCATGACTCGACCTTGTAATTTATGATGGAAGTTGCGTGAGATATTCCTGTATTTTTTGATAAACCTGTAATCTTTGACTTTTGGCATTATTGTCCTTCTATGCCTCATATCCTTCTCTTTACACCCATCTACTTCTTAGAGCCAGAAGTCAAGGTTCTACATTACAACTTTGTCACCATCTTCTTTTGTGATTTAATTTTGTACGTGTGTTGTGTCAAATATATGTTTTCATTTTAATTTTTTTTTGTATATATTTCAGATAAATAACAACAAAACCATTAAACATTAGACAAACACTCACACAGTAGTACCAAAAAAAAAACATAAAGTACATCACAATAACACATTAACAACTAAAAATATACAAAATCATATCCCTATGTACCTACCTACTTATATTCTAATTGTTCACAGTATAGCAAGCAAAATCTGATTTAAGGAGTTGTCAAATCATACAAATACGTCAAATTTAAACATGTTTAGTCGCCAAATACGTTTGGTGATCTATGTGCATGCCGGTCTTAACATTTGACTATTAAATTAGTTCCACGAAATATTAACCAAATTACTTGACCTACAGTTTCATTCAAATTAGAGATAACGGGGGTTCATGTTATATATTTTATTTTTAGTGGTATAAATTGCAGTTATTCTGGATTTCAGACATTTCTCTTTATTTTATCACTGAAGGTATACCAAATTTCAGCATTGTGGGGTCACTGGTGCTGTGAATTTTGACAAAGTTTTGTTTTTACTATGGCTAATAACTCAAAAACTGCAACGATTAAACTGGAAATAAAAACGGGGTTTCAATGTACTAATGAAGACCATTTATTTGACGTCCAATTTGACCTAATAGTCTCATTTTAATTTTTTTTTTACCCTTCTTGAACCCCAACACATATCTCAACAACCCCCCAACATTTTTAGCTCATTTAGTCACACCAAAATATTGCCATCACTACCGTCCTATGTTTCAAATTTAACGATGATCGGATCAACGCTTAGAAAGTTATCCAACAAACAAACATACATACAACGTCGATTTGCCCAAGTTGATTTGGAGATGTCGCTTCGCTCGATCAATTACTGTCGTATCCGCTCGCACGGAGGTTTTTTTTCGGAAATTCGAACTTTAGCATAATGTTTCGTCTGGATGATACATAAATCAATATTTGATAAAAACAGTCATGGATTTTTTCATTAAAATTTAATAAAAATATATGAGAAGTGAGAAGTATTGCGAGCGGATTAGTACCTACGGTTTGTTATATTAGGTTGGGGAAAAAGTTTCTTCGCATTTTTTAAGAAAATTCAAAACATTTTTTAATATAGTTTATTTACATTTACCTAAAGTATGTAGGTACAATTTTGTTCGATAACTTTTTGCCATCTTGTAGGTGACATGACATGATCCCATTGCTATAGAAATTTTGGGGCTTCTGAACAAAATACAGCGACAAGTAGTTTTAGCAGTCCTCTCGTGATGTTAACCTGACACTGCCTAAAAAATTCTGAAGAGACCGAAACAGGTGAAAATCTGAAGGTGCAAGGTCAGGACTATACGGCGGATGCATTAACACCTCCCAGTCAAACTCTCTTAATTTTTGCTGAGTGGCTAAAGATGTGTGAGGTCAAGCGTTATCATGATGAAAAACCACACCCCTTCTGTTGATTAATTCCGGCCGCTTTCTCTCAACTTCTTGCTTTAATCTCATCAGTTGTTCACAGTAGATTTCAAAACCGATGGTTCTGCCTGGTGGTAACAGCTCATAATGAATAATGCCCTTCCAATCCCACCACACACACAGCATCACCTTGTTGCGAGTTAACCCGGGTTTTGCCACAGTCTGTGAAGCCTGACCGGCCTTTGACCACGACCTTTTTCACACGATCTTGTCGTACGTGATCCACTTTTCATCACCAGTTATCAGCTTCTTCAAAAATAGTTCGGTTTCATTACGTCGTAATAAAGAATCACAAATGAGTATACGGTTCGTTAGGTTTCTTTCAGTGAGGTCGTGAGGTACCCAAATATCGAGCTTTTTGGTGTACCCAGTTTTTTCAAATGCGCCAAAACTGTTTTGTGGTCAATTCCCAGTTCTTCAGCTACGTCATAACTACTGATATGCCGATCTTGCTCCACTTTTTCAAAAATGGCATCAATTTTATCCGTAATAGGGCGACCAGAGCGACGTGCATCTTTGACATCAAAATTTCCGGATTGAAAACGCTTAAACCAAATTTGTGCTACTCGCACAGACTAGGTCCATAAATTAGCAAATTTTTTTCGCGGCTTGCGTTGTATTTTTACTTTTTTTGTAGTTAAATTTTCAAATGTATCGAATTTCTTCATTAGATTCACTCATCTTTACAGTACGAAAAACAAATAAAAATCACACATTTTCCAAATTTGAATTTGGAATTATCTTCTTTAAAATTTAAACTTTGAATGTTACTAAAACAAGCTAGATACAAATAGTATAGCCAAAGAGATTTTATTACAAGTTCATACATACTATAATGCGAAAAGACTTTTGCCCCAACCTATTAAAAAAAAAACCTATAAAAAACACGACCATCCTTCTGCGCAGTCGAGTAAAAAGTAACTTTGAGTGAGGTGAGTAACCCCGGTCACATTATATCTATTCACCAAATTTCACCGAAATCAGTCCAGCCTTTTAGACGTAAAAACGTAAAAATAGACTAACTAACTTTCGATTTTATTGATCGAGCAAAGCGAGATCTTTAAATCAACTTGGGCAAATCGGCATTGGTATCGGTATGTACATATGTGTGTTTGTTTGCCCGAGGATAGGTAACTTTCGAATCGTTGGTCTGATCATCGTGAAATTTAATACATTGGTAGGTAGTGATGGCACACTTTTGGTCTAGCTAGATAAGCTAAAAATTTTGGGGGTTGTTGAGATAATGGGGGTCAAGAGGGGTAAAAAAATGAGACTATTAGGTCAAGTGGAACGTCAAATGAAAGACCTTTATTAGTATATTTAGACTCCGATTTTATTTTTGGTAAAGTCTTTATAGTTTTTGAATTATTAGCCATAATGAAAACTGAACTTTACAAAATTCACATGGTACACCAGTGACCCCACAGTGCTGTAATTTTGTATGGGTGTAGCTTACGTGACACAAAAATATAGACAAAAGAAATCCAGAATAACTGCAATTTGTACCAAAAAAGCTAAACCACATAACATGAACTGCCGTTACCCATAATTTGAATGAAACTGTATGTTAAGTTACTTATTTCGTGACACTATTTTGAAAGTCAAACATTACAAATAATATATTTTTTTTGTTTTAATCGTACACTCGCGAGATCTTAGTTTGTGGCGAATCACATACTACGAGTAAGCATTCACTAGGCATTTTTATGCATTTGTACACGTGCCTCGAGTATAAATAATCGTATTGTTATTCATGGAAATAAAATAATCGACCTCAAAATGTTATTGGACTTTGTTTATTTTAAAGATACTCTTTGATTTATATCAGAGACCCCCAAAATTTAGGATTCAGTTTATTCAAAGTTGTTGAAATTTAATAATCTCAACAACAGCTCGGCAACTTTGCGTGTTTGTCTTTCTTTACCGGGTGTGTCGCATCTGGCACTAAGGAGGGGAAAACCAGGACTTGGAATCAAAATTTACAATTAAAATATCCCAAAAGTATTTATAAGGCGAAGATATACTCAGCTAAAGATCTGAAGCGGCGCTGTAACGGAAGTCTTGACAGAGTATTTGAGCCATTTGGGGACCAGACCCTGGGTCCATGGGGTACCGAAGCTTCATGTTTTCGATATTCTTTCTGGAAGCGACGTGCGATCCGAGAGCTGGCGCTTATCTGAATCAACGCAGTGTTATAATCATCATTCACCAGGTAGTGATCCTATCTATAGATCGTTTGCAGCAGTCTTTAATGGTTCAAAGTTTTATTACCCATTTATGTGAGATGTCTAAATCATACTACAATAGTATTATATATGTGAAAGTTTAGATGTTTGTTTATTTATTTGTTTGTTCGTTTATCACGTTGTTACGGATGAACCGATTTTAATGAAATTTAGTATGTACCTCGATTACCACAACGGTTTCTTTTTATCCCATAAATCAGGTATCATGGGATACAAATGGGATGTCAAGTTAAGTTGCAACAGCGAGTTTAGCTTTATTTCTAGGTTACCCACACATTTAATAGTGTAACGCGTACGAAGGCGTGGGCAACAGCTAGTAATTATATATTCTTTCTGTTATTAAACGACACGTCGGTCGATTGATGTATGCGTGACGATATACAGTCTCTTGGATGCTATGACGCCAATCGGCACGAGTTTTGTAGATGTGTGTGTACGCGAATACGGCGTATTAAACGACATACTGAAACCCTGCATTCCGAACCACGACATAATTGCTGCTAGCGTTCACGTAGCTATTTTGTGTACCGATTCAGTTATCGCGCCGATGACAGTTGAGTGTTGTCAAGGATTCGGAGCGCTCGTGAACGTGCTGCAAGTCAGTGTTCCTCTAATTTCATAACATCAATAAAACCAACCAACCACAGAACACTATTACTCACAAGCAACCAACCAGCCAGCTGTCACGTCACTTTTGACAGGGAGGCTCACGGTGATTTCGGTTTGGAGCATGGACGTTGCTAGCGCAAAATTGTGGATGTAATGCCGTCATCTATGACAATCCACGAGACATCGTTGCCGTGATCTACAAATACATATTTGTTCCGGGATTGAGTGTTGTGATACCATTTTATACCACTATCTATAGGTAGGTATCTTCTTTTGACCATCGTAAGTTCCGTTAGTTATTAGACAGAGTTGAAATGCAATTAAGCCAATTTTCCAGAACAATGCAAAAGTTCGACCTGCCGCTGAAGCCAGGATGTTAGCACGGAAACTCCTCGAGGGTTAATTAATAGCGAACAGATTTAAATCAATTTTGTGTGAACTAGATTATAGTGAAACTAGGGTAAATCTTATGGAATTACTTGCGTGTTTACAAGCTTCATTGTCCCAATTTACTGTCTTTCGGGGGCTGATATTCGCTCTTAAAATTTGATAGAAAATATTAATATTGATTTTATTTGGTACGTTTGAACATTAAATTTCTGTATCACTGCTGACCAAATTTTGTTGGCTTTAGTTCTGAAGGCTCCCAAAAATGGCAAGGGGTTATTATATTGTATTTTGTTCTTTATGAGAACTAACGAAGTTATAAATAAAAAAAAATAAAATGAGCCTTTATTTCTTATACTATTTCTCACATGAAGTTCACTACTTAAACCTAAAACTGACCTACATATATCTGAAACTTTATCTGAATAAAAAACCATAAAATACGTATAAAATTATAGATTGTAGTCGTCTCTGTTTCCTTCCACCTGCTGAAGTTAGATGTCCTTGATTTTTAATTTTTGAAGATGGATCATTATCATCGTCATTATCATAAACCTCGTTAACCCATAGCAGTCCACTGCAGGACGTAGGTCTGTACTATGCCACATGCTACTTCATCTGCAGAGTTCCTTTACTAAACTTACCTAGACGTGGTATCCCTTTTAGAACACGTTTACTCCAACGGTTATCGATTCAATAATGGATTTTTAAAAATACATTCTCGAGAATAAGGTATTTGTATACAAACACATGATGATACAATCTTATACATGATGATCAAATACACGACAAATAGATACAATCTGTAATCTGTGTGATAAGACTGATAAGTTTATTACTCGAAACTCATTTGGATTCTGAGGCCTCATTTATCGACTTATCGCTTATGGAGCCCACTGTTTTAGTGCAGACACTTGGATCAACCGTTTCTACCTCAAAAATAGATGCAGTAATTAAATAGATACCAAGATTGGTCCCTCAGTCTCATCCCTATACCTGAATTGTTTTAATTCACCCCAGTGCCATGTGCCGCTGCACTTCCTCAAGTTCGGACTTTATAATTCCGACACAGCCTGCTTCGTTATTCTTTTAGCCACCTTGCATGGTGTGAACATTTTCAGTTCTATACAATGCAATCCGAATGTATAATTATAACAAAAAAAAATCGGTGTACTTTACTAGTTTACTGTGCTAGCTTCAAGTTTTTGCATACTCAATCTAAGGATCTTAAATGATGTTTTTATGTTCACCACACTAGATTTATCAAAGTTAGTTACAGGTAATCACTATTCATTAGTCAAGGATCGCGTCAATACATTTTTGTATGGTTGTGGTGCCTGACCGATTACGCAAAAGCATCTTGCCCTTACTCTACTATTCTCTGCATCGGACGGCTGCCCGATGCACTCAATCGGCTGTATTGCTCGGACCACAATCACTTTAAACTGGATCTTATCTAGTTTACAACTAGCGCCGTAATAGTCAGTAGCACATTATCTACCATAATAGTTTAAGAACTGTATGTAATGCTAATCTACCGTCAATAAATCATATCTTTATTTATTTAAAACTAGGCATTTAAGTGTTTATGTTTTTTAAGTTATGTTTTAATAAATTATTTTTATTCTTATTAATAAATGTGGATATGGGTGTCAATGGATGAGACTCGCAAGGGACTGGAAAGAATAGCGTAATAAAGAGGTGACCTATACCCAACAGTGGGTGCAGACGGTCTGAGATGAGATTATTATAAATAAAACCATATTTCTGTCTAACTTTCTGTAATACCATACCTTTGATTGAATGGAAATTATACTTAACATCATTGTTTGTGGTTTTGGCATTTTTTTAGATGTTTCTAAATTATTGTAGACACGGTTACATAAGTTAGGGTACATAGTTTGCGGTCAAAATGTTCCAAATGCGGCAGTTTACCTAATAGTATAGAATCGCGTTTACAATAGTCAAACCACTTACTTACCTTGTGATGTGTCAGATGTGTGTATGTATTTTCTTAATTATTTAATAATATTCTTTAGAAATTGTAACGATAATAACATAATTAGTCTCGATATCGTCTATTTAAATTTTTACTCGTTAATGAGAAATAATAGATTTTCCTATTGCCCTGTTTGACGACATAACTGCAGTTTTTTACGAGTTTTGAGTTCTGAACTGTACCTAAATAATCTATGTGTGTTTCTAGCTGTACCATAAAATCTTGAAGTAAAACGACAATATTCGTAGTCATTTCACGAAAGGAACAATTCAAAATTATCTTGGATTTTCAGTCTCACTTAAATAGTTTAAGCAATTAAACAAAAACTTACCCATCGAGGATTGCCGGCGGTTAAAATCAACTTTAACTTAATTTTCTTATCTTACTATCTTACCCGAGTATCGTTCTAATTCAATTATGCCAGTAACTGGCACTAGTTACTTGGTCTAGTCACTTGACTTATTTACTTTGCTCTTAGACATCCTCATTTCAGAAAAAGGTTTTGAAGGTTTTCGTTGTCGTAATTTAATAAGATTTCTTTTATGAGTTGAGAAACAAGTGTTTGTATAGAATATTGAATTGTGGTAATGGGTTTGAAAATTAATCTTAGTCTAGAGAGCTTACTGTAGGTACCTACAAATTTACTAATGGTGTAGGTTGTTTGATGTAAAATCAGAGTAAAGCTTCACTTAGTATGAAAATGTAGGCGGATTAATCCACTGCGACCCACAGCCACGCTACGTACGGGTGCTTGGTTTGATGACGTCACCAACACTCACGTGGCCTGCTTTGATGCTTCGCCCACGCATGTTAACGCGGCGCACGCTATACTTGCGGCACACGGCGTAGCTTTCACAAAGCGTATGAACTAGAACTGACGTGCTAGCAACTGGCCCGGCCGTTGGCGTGGATCAATATCCATAAGCCGCAGGTGCTGCTACTGCAGTGAAAAGGTAGGCACATGATATCAGATAAATGGTCGCTGCAGCTAACACTCGTAGCCTCTGCGTGCAGTGCGCTTTTCAGAGCGTGGTCTCCACTCGAGAATCTTTCAGTTCTTGTGACGCACCCACTGCTACTTCAGTTTGCTAATCCTCTGGGCTATCAGTGATTTTAGTTTTTCTACAAATCTCTTAATTTTTTATTCGATCCGTAGATAAATACTAAGCATATCCCTGTCCGTAGCACGTTTATAAAAGCCACACTTCCAAAAAGTTCCTTAGCAATATAACACATATCATAAGTCTAAAATCAAAACAACTATAAGTTATAGCAATTTTGCGGGATCCCCACGATAGGCCAGGATCCCAGCATGGCCCAGAATGGTCCGGGATCAACTGCGTACTCGTTCGATCCCGTTTATTGCCCATTACCTGGCTCGGTGTTAACTTCATTTGAGTGCGCTGGTATAATGTTGGCGTTTTACGTCAGCTTTTACAATAAACTGAACTTTGAATGAAATGAAGTCAAGCTTGGTGAGGACGATATCTATATGTGTAAATGGATGCAGAAATTTGGTCTAAGACAGTGAGTTTTCACTATAAATAAGGAAAACCTTTCATCAATTAAAATCTTTAGAATAAGATGATGACAGTTTCCGATTTTTTATAGTAATTAATATTGTTATAAACATAATGGCTAAATAATTATCCCCTGAGGGGAAAAGTGTACCAGAAAAGTAAATAGGATTGGTAAACATCCTAAATAGTGAGGCCCAGAACCATAAAATAAGAGAACACTCACTTGCTCACTTAATGTTATTATTTTAAGACTATAGTCTTAAAATCGTAATAAAACGCAATCTATGTCTTAGTAAATATTTAACCATAGAGTATTTTTAAATTACGTAGTTTTACGATTTTTTTAGACGTTTCGTTCGTGAACAACCATATTCCTACATGATAACATCTACTAATTTACTCTGTGCAAGCACATGACTTGGGTAAAGTCTCGCCATATTGTTTACCAGAAAATTAAAACATTCATATGGGAACAAAGACGGTAAGGACTTCGAATTCGATAAAATGGTGTATGAAATATCGAAAAAACTATCTACGATTTGAAAAATTACACAAATAACTAGACAATCTTACTGAATTTAATTGCAACAACAGAGAATTTACTGAACGTAATCCAAGTTAATCCAAATGCGGCCAACTCTATATCAGCCGTTAGAACGTTTAGACCAGTGTATACAGAATAGTTTTTGGAATAGGGTTGCCTGGAGTCCTTAATAATACTGGAACATACCTTTGTAATAAACACACAGAATACTTTAGATGTTCTTCTTCACATGTCAATTACTCGTGCGGGGAGGATTAATCAATAATCATATAACAGATAAAAAATATAGGTTACATTGATAAGACATATGCTTGACTCATCAAGTTTCGACTAAAATCGTACAATTTTAGAAGCCTCTCCATAAATCTAGCTTTATCGAGCCTCCTTTTGAACCGTTCTCGAATGAAGGTGGTGGAGAACAGGGGACAGAAGACACTTTAGACGTTAGGTAGATAGGAAAGCCTTATCCAATTACAGAAGTGGCAACGGCAGTCTCTTGACACCATAAGTCATAGTGGGCAGAACAAACTGATTATAAAGCGATTTTAAGGTGCGTCTTTGATAAGGAATTATGTTCAAGTAAAACTTATTGTATTAAACGCTGTTTTGGAGAACGCTGTGATTGGCAAAATTAACTATTGTCTTGCTAGAGTCGCTAGCGTCATAAGTAAATATTTGTGTTATTTTCTACGGTAAAACGAAAGCTGCCAATAAGTTTGTGTGAGTAGTTTCCAGTCGAATTCCATAAGCATACTAACACTTACAATTGCGTTTGATCGAACCACGAAAGAAATTGGTTTCAAAATTATCATCGTTTTTGTCCCAGTTAGGAAAAATTCTAGAACCGGGGCTACTAGTGAAGGCCGTTGACGTTTTTGGCACGTCTTTCAAGTGGTTAACGGTCAGTAAAAAGGCCAAATATGAACCTCAAAGACATCTAAGCTCCAATAAATAATGTTGATATTAATTGGCTAACTGTAACAACCCTAGACTAGTGACATAGAAAACTACAGCAGTAAGTAAAGTCCAGGATTACTATACAGTAGATAAGATGCAGGCAAAGCGAGTTTTAATGTAAATCCCAGTTTATATTTTTCGGTTGGACACTTGGATAATGTGATTGGTTTTTTTAGTTATTTATTATTGAAATTCTAAAATACAAATCTATTAGTGTTTTACGTACGGTTTTAAAGCGGTTTTTACAAAACATTAGCACGATCTTTTTGAGTAATAGAAAACGTATGAATATGAAAAAAAAACAACTGAACAATAACAAATGAAGATCAATGTAAAATAGGCAGCGTTTCTACTAAGAGCAAAAATGAAATTTTATAAATGAAATGTATTAATAAATGTATAAAAGAAACAAATCCTTAGATAAGTAATTATTTAAGTGATGCTCAATTAACTGGAAGTGAATATAAAAGATGGGGTTACTCTTTAAAATGATAATACAACCATATCTAATCTTGATTCCACACTAATTAGTATTCCTTTTACAAGTATCATAAACTAAGAGTGCCATAACACCTAGATCTATCATAGCAAAAACTGTTTGCAGATGCTGCAAATATTCTTTCCGCGGGAATCAAACCCCTTCTTGCATCTCAGTAGGCTACTCTACAACGTCAGCACACTATACATCTTCATAACCTTCTATTATTATTCGTATAAGTAAAACCGGTCCAAAAACACTAATCCATTTTATTGTCATAATATCAAAATTATAATCCCAGAGCAATTACAGAAAGTCCTGCAGGAAGGAAGCCCCAAAAACTTCCCAACAGTTACTCATACACATTTCCCTCAGGAATCATAACGATGTAAGTTAAACTATCATTTCATTGCGTCCAGGAGTAATGAAACAAGCGTTAAATTTGTTGGATTATCCCGAAAACTTACTTTATGGGATTGCCACGCATATATAGAAACTGAATCATCCGAAGGGCCAACTTGCCACTTTCCTCTGTCCATTGCCATCTCTTGCTAGTCGTCGGCTTCAAAGTCACGCACGTCAGCTTCTATCTAAATGAATTGAATTGTTGAATGAAAGTTTGAATGATACCTGGGACCACAAACTGGTCGGCAGCCAATCGGCCGGCAAGTAAGACGGTAGTTTTAAGAATGTTATAAAAATGCAAAATAAACAGTGGAATGTTAACGATAATTTCTTACATGCTAATAATTTACTAAAGAGGAATACTTTGTTCTACACGTAGGACAAACCTTTCAATGTTTTTTAATGTATTTATTTTATAAATATGTGTTACTTTATGTTAATAATAAAAAAGGATACTCTCTTAACGCTTCAATCTTCACCCATTCGCAGTTTATACCCGAGCGCAAAGTTGTTTACCAATTACATATAACAATTTCATTAGGTACCTCACAAATTACGGCCAACTAAAACTTGGCCTACAAGCAGTCGGGTTACGGCAAGTGCCGTTACCCGACTGTATGCCACAGTCATAACTGTCTACTTATTTCACGAACCTCAAATATAAAATATTTAGGTGTTCAATTGGACTGCACCCTGGATTGGGACTTGCACTTGCAGTCTGTTGTGTCACGTGTCAGAAAATTAATCTACGTGTTTAAGCGTCTTAGATCAGCGACTTATCTAGATATAATAAAGAAGGTATATTTTGCTCTAGCACAGTCACTCTTGTCCTACTGTATCACGGCATGGGGAGGAACGTATGTAACGTACATGCTACGCTTAGAAAGGGTACAAAGAGCTGTTCTAAAAGTTACGACCAACAAACCCTACAGATACCCTACAACCAAACTCTATGCTGATACTTCTGTACTTACCACCAGGCAGATTTTTGTCCTTTATGTAATACTTCGAAAGCATGCGGAATCCCCGTATAACTCAGACATCAACGTAAATAAACGGAGGAAATATCAAGTGTGCACTATTGAGCAACACAGAACTGCGCTAGCTGCGAGACATTATAGAATAATAAGCTCCCGCCTCTACAATCTAGCCAATGAGAAGTTGCAGATTTACGATCTTTCCGCAAGAAATTGTAAAAATATCACAACTAACTGGCTGAAGGTGTCATCGTATACTGAAACCGAGGAACTTTTTAAAATAATTATTTAAGGTGATACACGAACACTCAAAACACACACACACACACACACACACACACACACACACACACATAGACACACACGCACACACTGTAATATTTAATTCACACTGTAAATTTACTTAATATAATTTGTCTTTAGTTCACATCTCTGTAAGTAGACTACCATAAGTAAGAGCACTAATTGCCAAGATACAAGTTTTTCAAAAACTTAGTTTGGCAAGTAAGGCGCCATTTGTTATAAAGCATATCAGAGAAAATAAAGAATTTTGAATTTGAATATATGGTGCATTTTGCCGTACCCTGAAAAATACAAGTGAAAAGTCTCATGTGCCTGTAATTTAATATTTTTTGAGAGAATAGTAAAGCTTTTGATTACTACTTCATCTAATAGTCAGGTCAAGAGTGAATTGTTGTGAGAACTAACAATTCACTCTGGACTTGAAGATTTTGATACTGAAAATTTAGATGTTTTGACGATCCTACCTCATTTTGGGGATTGCATGTAAGTAGGGGTTATCAATTTTGTTCATTGTGTGATAAAATTACACGTATGCATCTTATTTTATCGCGTACCGTGCACTCAAGGCACTCATAATAATTTGGGTGTTGGCGCATGCCTTTTATATTAATGAATATAAATATTGCCACACAGCGCTATCTAGGCCCATACTAAGCAGAACTTGTACTATGGCAACCAGATAACTGATAGAATACTTATATACATTTTTTTTGTAAATATGTAGATACTTATAGAAAACATCCAGACCCGGAACAAATATCTGTTTAACATACAAACATTTGTTTCACGGAGGGAATCGAACCCGCTACCTCCTGCGTCTCAGCCGGCTATTCGCCCACTGCACCATGGAGGTCGTTATCTTACGGATATGGTGAAAATTTTCATTAGGTATATTTCTGTTATAGAATTTTATAAAAAACCGAGGAGACTTAATCATCTTTATCCATTTGAGGCTTTTTCGAACTTGCATACATAATTTGCACAAATCATAAAATCGTAGGTACTTCACTTCGTTTCCATGAGAAATAATTCTGGTTTCATCTTACATTCTTATTTCGAAGATTCAAGAATTTTGAAACACTCGTTAAAGAGTTGTTTTAACTTTTTATTGGTAACAAGGTAGGTGTTTTTGAATGTGAGTTCTTATAGAGCTCATCTCTGTTTTTATTATAACGTTAAAATTCTCAAAATAATTCAGCAGGTTATATCTTACTACTCGGAGTTTTCAAGTCCAGAATATTTTTTGGCAAACTATCAGGTGAGGCAGTGGTCAATAACTTGATCATAGCCAATAAAATATAAAAAAATGATAAAACTAAATTATGATTAACACATTGTCTACTAGACAATTTAAGCCCATGGCCGTCTTTGTACTTTTCCAATATGCAGTTTAAACTCCTGGTAGATTATAAGCCACGAACGTACCACATCCAGTCTTTGCAGTCATAGTCCCGCATTACCGGGAGCTGAGGTTTCTTCACTGGCGCTGTTTATAGCCCATTAGGAGACCAGCAGTTACAGGAATGAAGTGGACGAGCTCATTATCTTGGGATTATGTTGGGTTTATGCGTTATTGCTCCAAGTTGTGCATTGACTCGAGGCTTCTGAAAGGAAGTGTTACTTCCCAATGTTTATATTATTCTAACTTATGCTTATGAAAGGCAGGTAGAAACCTTTCACCCTAATTGTTTCCTCATTGTCGGTCAGAAAGCCAGCGGATTCAAACCTGCGGAGCGGAACGCACTGGAAAGCGTGTGATATCGTAGACTGGATCATTGCTTACCATCACAGTCGTAATCTCATAATCCCGTTTAATTAAGGGAAAGTTGGTAATGGTATTTGATTTTGTTATTTAAACACGTCGTAAAACAGCTTTATTTGAATAAAATTCAAAAGCCTTGCTACGGATTTAAAGATGAACTGTTTACCTAAAACAGTTCATCTATAAATCCGTAGCAAGGCTTTAAATAGAAATTAGGCTGTGGTTCTCATGCAGTACATTCTCTGAGCACGGCATAGGTGCCTCATCGCTTGTGGAGCTTGCAGCGAGCCAAGTCACGGGCGAACTAGATCTATACTCGTGGAAATATCGGGTTGCTTGGATTTGGCGGCTGTCAAATTACTACCAAAGAACAACATAATATTTAAATGATATAAAATTAGAACAACGTCCTCTCAAAATATTGATCCAGGATTAGCTAGTGTTTCTGAGTGTAATTTTCAATTTAAAATGTAAATTTCATAGTGTATGGATAATATAATAATTTATTTCGCATTAATTGGTTGATTTTTCGATTGCTTGTATAGATCAAGTTATCAGACGTCAAGTTTATTTTATAAGCATGATTGGATAAACATTATTAGATGATCTGCAATCTGACATTAATAGTTCTGGACCATAATATGATCCAAAGTCTGTGGGCAACTAGAAACCAACTAAATACATTTTCCCGCTGTAACTAATAGATGTGAGATATAATTGGAGGAAAACTATATAATGAAGCCTGAAGCGTTCATTGATCGAATATACGATTCAGGATTCTTCAAACCCCTTCCTAATGAGGGTCTAGTCAGAATGTCTTAAGTTACACTAACATAACATGAGGTGAGTACCTACGGAAAAATAAACCTTTAAAATGAACAAGCCGAAGAAGTATATCAGGATCATATCAAGTGGAGATCCGTGGTCTCTGCCTACCCCTACGTGATAAAAGAATGACAGTATGAATGTATAGCGACATCATAATGCGCACGAAAGGCAAACCTTGTACTAGTATGCCTCGGCACAAAATAAATACTTCTTCATGATTTCTAAGAGTAGCTAGTAAGAAGTTAATTAGCATTTTGATTTTCTGTCCCTTTTTAACATCTGACGCAAAAAGAGAGGGTTTATGTGTTTGTTTTTAGGTGTGTCTGACCAATTTAGACGCGGGTTTTTTTTATTGAATGCTAGTATAATTGGGGTGGTTCTTAGCTGTGTCAGTTTTTAACACCCGTCGCAAAAAGAGGGGTGTCAGGGATTTTTTTAAATTTATATATATTTTTTTCATTTTTAATAATTTTGACACATCTCAAAGGGTCAGCAAGCTGAAGTGGCAGTGGACCGGTCATATCTGCCGCAGAACCGATAACCGTTGTAGTAAACGTGGAGACCATGACTAATTGAGTGAAGTGTAGAACGCCCTTCGGCAAGATGGAGTGACAATTTACGTGCTGTGGCTGCCATAGATTGAATGAGAAGAGCTGAGGATCGGTCTCAATGGCGCACCCATGGAGAGACCTACGTTCAGCAGCGTACTGTTATAGTTTGATGATAATGATGATAAAAAAAAATGTTTTTGTTCAAGCACGCCAACTAACGTACTTTCTATCTGTCAGTTATCGCTGGTAGCAAAAGATGTTTAGCATTAAGTCATTCATTTGTGCATACTTTTCTGTGCAATAAAGAAACTGTTTTCTAAGAATACCATGTAAATGCTTGTACCTTGTACCGAGCCTCGTAAAAGCTAAAGCTGGCCTTGTGCCACCGAGGCTGGTTATAACGCGGCAGTCAGCAGCCGCGCCGTGACAAATGAACCGCGGGGTTATGAACACTATATTGGAACACCTTGAGATCCAGCACAATTGCTGCACTCATATTAAAGTAGAATCGCTATTTATTAATACTAACATAGATTGTCTACAATGAGGACATTTGTAGACAAACTAAATACACATACATAGCCCAGAGGATTAGCAAGCTGAAACGGTAGTGAGCGGGACACATAGCTCGAAGCACTGACGACCATTGGAGCAGTATTGCTTCTCTAGTGGATACCACGCACTGGAAAGCGCAACGTAGGTCCCCCTCTATATGGAAAGACGCACAAAGCGGTACTCTTCTAACTTTATAATGCGCACCGCCAAGGAATGGAACGCCTTGGTTGAGTCTGTGTTTCCTGATAACTAAACCTAGGGGTCTTCAAGTCGCGAGTGAATAAGTTTTTTTTTAAACTAGTTAGATCTTCATTTGACCACAACTTCACACCTGATGGTAAGCAATGATGTGGTCTAAGATGAAACACGAAGATCTAGAAGAAACCTATTCACTCTTACCTGAAAGAGATCGGGATTGCATTCTTTAGGAAAAACAGACAACGGCAAAGTGTTCCATCCATACCTTAGCTGTACTCGTCAAGAACGTAGAACCAAAACGGTGTGTGCGAATGGATGGTATATCAACTAGGTACGGATGGTACTAAGCTGTGCGCCTGCTTGTCTTTTGATGAAAGGGAGATGGCGGAATCAGATCGTATAGTTCCTGGGCACATTCCCCGAAATATATTCTGTAAAAGGTCGATGGGCTTGCAACTTTACGGCGGTGTTCGAGACTTTGGGTCTTAGTGTCTGCCATATATTGTTCACCAATAAGCCTACAAGCTCTACGTTCTATCGAGTCTAAGGTAGCGAGCTGATATTTGGCCGAACCATCCTAAAGATGATAGAAGCACTCCATACCAGATCGGACTTGTGCATTGTAAAGACTAAGAAGCTGTCCTGGTGTGAAGTATCTCCTGACCTTATTGAAGATGCCCAGTTTCATGGCAGCTGTTTTAGCCTTAGACTCAATGTATGAGCTAAAGTTGAGAGTAGGTGTGAGCAAACCCCTAGGAGCTCAAGGTGACATTTTACAGCTACCGATCATTATCATCATCATCATCCACAGCCTGACTTTACCCATTGTTGGCTATAGAACTCCCCAAGATTGTGCCATCCACCACGATCCTGCGCTAGTCTCACCCACTGACTGTCCACGACCTTTACGATGTCGTCCACCCATCTCGCTGCTGGTCGTCCTACCCTTCTATACCCGCTCTTCGGCCACCATTCAGTCACTGTCCTGCTCCATTTGTCATCACCACGTCTAGCCAAGTGTCCCGCCCAAGACCATTTGAGCTCCATAACTCGAATCATACAGCTACCGATACATCTGGGAAAATGGGAACTTGGAGAAACTGACTCTTTTTCGCTGAGACGAGACATACTTGCAAGGTGTCTTCTAGGCACGCGTGTACCATCGTAGACTTCGTCATCACTTATCATGAGGCGAGATCGTGGTCAAACGCTAGCCAGTAATTAAAATTAAAAAAAAAATGGGAAGACCTGATACAGAGCGCCAGGTCACTATCAATAAATAATGCTGGACATTTCACACAGCGCTATTTAGCCCAAAATTAAGCTGAGCTTGTACTATGGGAACCAGATAACTGATAGAATACTTATATAATTTTTTTTTGTAAATACATACTTATAATACATAGAGAAACAACCAGACCCGGAACAAATATCTGTAAATCATGCAAACATTTGTTCCGCGGCGGAAATCGAACTCACTGCCTCCTACGTCTCAGTCGGCTATTCGCCCACTGCACTACGGAGGTCGTCTATGAGTGCTGGATGCACAAATCGCTTTGAAAATCTATGGGGGAGGCCTATGTTCAGTGGTGGAGTAAACGTAGGTTGATATGATGATTCATCCAACACATAAATCACTAGACTTTCGTATTCATACGCGTTATTAGATCTGTGTTAGATGCAACAGCGCGCACAAGGAACAACACCTAACTAAACAAATCTTATCTAATATAGTTAACCTTATTCAAAATGCCTAATTAATTTACCTACTTTATTATTTATCAGCGAAGTGATCGGATATGAGTTTTTTTTCCTTTTGAAGCACTGAACCCTGAAAGTATTAATTGTATCTATCTACTGTGAAACGTATCAATTGACATACATACTATTAAGCACAAATGTGTCATAGACTACTAAGTACTGTATGTGTCCTATCATTATCATTATATCAGACGTCCACTGCTGAACATAGCCCTTACCCATTTTCAGAGCTACCGGTCTTGCACCCAACGGCTCCCAGGAACTCTTAACAGTTTGTCTTTCCATATAGTGGGGGAGCCGACCTGCGCTGCGCTTTCTAATGAGTGATCTCCACTCGAGAACCTCTGTCCCAACGTACGTGCATTGGTTGCTCTATTACGTTATATATTATGGTATTATAATTGTATTATTAAGTTTGTAAGATCATGATGATGATACAAACTTAAGGAGGAATATGAATCCCACAAACCATCAGCAGTGGACTAATTCGGGCTGTGGAAAATTATTATGAAACCTGCATCCAAATTCTGAGTCATTACACAGGGCCGGATTTAGAGGAGGGCAACCGGGGCTACAGCCCCGGGGCCTCCACGAAAGAGGGGCTCCCACAGTAGAGACTTCGGAAAAAAATCAAATTCAGACTAGTAAACAACTTTTCCTTCCATATTTTTTTCGCGTTTTACCTTTACCTACAGTACTTTGTACAAACATGATTATATTAAATATTAACAAAAAACATCCATCTATATTTGTTCACTCCAATCAGGCAACCAGTAAAATATCAAAATCTCAAATGGCCCTGATAACCACTTGCAATTTACTACCCATCTTGAGGGAGTATCCCAATGGCTCAATGGCTGAGTGGGGTGGTGCTCGCCCGCAGCCTGGAGGTTGGGTATTCGATTCCGTGTCTCGACTCTTTATTATTGTTCTTTAAAATTTAATTTTAAATAATTCTTGTTTCTATTTATATATATACGAGTATGTTTGTTAAATAATAAAAGAATCAATACTTGGTTTCACAATTAATTATTTATTGGAAATCGCGACTGAAAAAAATTGTTCATATTATTTGGAAAATAATTTGGGGCCAAGGGGCCTCCACTTCTTTGTTGCACCGAAGCCTCCAAACCTCTAAATCCGGCATTGATAACTGAACAGAAGAGCTTGAAAAACTGTCCACTGTTAAGAGTGTTAAAAACTGAAAACTTTAGATCTTGATTTTTTTTAAATAAAATCTTAGACCGTGATTGGACGCGCCGATACAAATCAGATAAGCAAGATACAATGCCTGACTCTCGGCAGTTACGATATGTTGGCGCCATCTCTGTTTGTGTAGAGCGCAACTAGCTATAGTTTCACAACTTACCGCAACTGCCTCTGTCGCTAGTGTCTATGCGTCTGGATTTGTGAATAATGTTTCATATGTAAAATACTTATACCATTTATAAACTATCAAATAGAATAGAATTGAAAAAAGTTTATTTTTCGTCACAAGTGTAGGTACATTGCCTATTTAATAGTCTATTTTATAAGTATATTATGTATTAGGATTAAAACTTCATCATAAGTTTTTTTTATTATACTTAAGAATATATGTGTAAATGTATCCTCCAAAGTACACCGCATTGGAAGAGATCGCTTTCAGTAATAAGGCCACCCATTGTATTGCCTTATTTATCTTAGCCTAGTACCTAATTTTTAGTACATTTTTGTATTATATCTGTTTGTGTGGTAATTCAATAAATAGTTATCTATTCATCTACAATAATCTACATTACAAATTTAGAATGAGTATACATTAAATAGCAAATGTGATTAAAAACGGTGACTCAGCATTGTGCTATAGTATCATATATATACCACTATAGCGCTGGTATTCCGTGATACCATTTTTTGTGATGCAGGGCAGCAACTGTTAAAAATTATCGATTGCAAGCATATAAGATATAGACAGTAGTCCTTGATATAGATAACTTTCAAACTCGTTTAAGTACCTAATGACGAACTAATAAAATAAATTGTCGTTAGAACTTTCATACGTGTTTGAAATCGTTTTAATTTTGTTAGGAGAAAAGTATATGGCGGGACGGCTGAATAAATTCACGACGGATTGGCCTCAAACAGCCTTTGCCCTACAGTGGGACACGAATAGCTGAAAATAATATTAAGAGAAAAGTATGGGTACAAATATATTGCCAATATAATTTTAGCAACATTTAAACCCAACTTAGGAGATCTCGCTACTTTGTAGAAGCTACTATACCACGGATAGATACAGACAGACGTTTCCCTCATTTTGAGTCGAGATTATTTTTATTAAGGACTAAATATTATTTTTATATCTGTTGTATATATGCCCTTACTAATGGGACTATGGGACTAGGGTGTTTCTCTATCTATACTAGGTATTTACAAAAATAGACATAAAAAAATAACGTTTTTTGTTACCTCTGAGGTTGGCAGGTAGAAAATGCTATTAGCATTAAGCCCACCTTTTGTACATGAAATTTGTAGTTTTGTGCAATAAAGTATTAAATTAAAATAAAAGTATTATATCAGTTATCTGGTTTCCATAGTGTGTTGTGTAAAATGTCCAGCATTATATTGCTATATCTATTATCATATGAACATAACCAACCAACCCCCAGCCACTTTTAGTTTTTAAAGACAATACACACCTTAACATCACTAGAATTCACTTAATCATCCTTATTTACTCAATAAATCCTACCGATAAGTACCATGACTATCCTAGGCCAGGAGCTTAAACTTTTAATGGCACTTGACAGCGAAGAAAATGGGGTTCAACTGCATTAAATGGGTTTATCGTGAGCTTAACTTACTTGTCTAAAAGTGTATATTTTGAACGTAGTTACAGCCTATATAAAGAGATGGCCTTGACTTTATACAATACATGTAAGTCCTTAAAATAAATGTGAGCTCTTTCCAATTCAGAGGAAACTGAATCAATTGAAATACGACTTTAAGGGCCCATAGGTACTTCCTCAGATAGATTTATCTTAATGATCTTATTCTTATCCATAACTAGCGAACCCGCCGAACTTCGTACCGCCTTGATATGCATACCTATGACGCGGGCTGCCAATGTGAATTGTCAATCGGCCATCATTAGCTGCATCTATGTAGGTATGAGAAAATTAAATACAGTGTAAACTCTATATAACGATACTCAAGGGACTGAGCATATTTTGACGTTATAGAGAGTTGTCGTTAAATGGAGAGAAGTAAAATCTGTATTAGAAAAAGAAAACGCTTATTTCTGATTTGTCTTGAAACTTTTTCGTCAATACGCAGTGATTTTCTCTTACTAGCCATGTTTACAATTTGAAAGTTTGTGAGCTACTAAGAATATGACAACGTATAGATAAAATCCATCACTTCTACTAACAACAGTCTGCAGCTACACGTGCAAGCAATCCCATTTTGTAAACAAAAGAACGGATTTCTTAGAAAGTTTGGTGTGTATGATGCCGACAGTCGAGTTTATTATGGTCTAGGATAATAAAACGACAAAAGGATATACACAGCTGCGCAGTTTTTACTAATTTGGCAACTTAAAAAGAACTTTTTATTACAACTTGTTGTCGTTATTGAGAGTGGGTGTAATACAGAGTGTTCCATTGTATGCAAGACAAGCTAAACCAACCAAAGCCGAGTGATTTCGACGCTTTAGAGAGTGTGTCGTTAAAACGAGTGACGTTACATGGAGTTTACACTGTATCTTAATTTTTTTTTGGTGAGTTTTCAATCAAAGATCATCATTATCGGTTCAACCGTTCTTGAGTTATAAATGGTGTAACTAACTCGACTTTGTTTTATATCTATACTGCATTATTTACTTTTTAAGTAATAAGTTGGGGATAATAATAATCTACTATGTAAAGAAAAACACGATATATAAAAAAATATCCGGTATGGAGTACTGCTACCACCTTTGGGATGGTTCGGCCAAATACCAGCTCGCTACCTTAGACTCGATAGAACGTAGGGCTTTTAGGCATATAGGTGAGCAATATATGGTGGAGACTGAGACCCAGTCTCGAACACCGCCGTGAAGTTGCAAGCCTATCGATCTTTTACAGAATACATTTCGGGGAATGTGCCCAGCAAGTATACGATCTGATCCCGCCATCTCCCTTCCATCAAAGGACAAGCAGGCGCACGGCTCAGTACCGTCCGTATACCTAGTTGATATACCACCCATTCGCACACACCGATTTGTTTCTACGTTCTTGATGCGTACAGCTAAGGTATGGAACACTTTGCCGTCGTCTTTTTTCCTAAATAATACGATCCGGGTTTCTTTAAGGTAAGAGTGAACAGGTTTCTTTTAGGTCTTCGTGCTTCGTCTTAGATCACATCATCGCTTCATCAGGTGAGATTGTGGTCAAACGAAGATCTATCAAGTTTAAAAAAAAAGCATAGAAAATAATTCCAGTCACGTTGAAAACTTACAATAATCCTGTAGTATTCTATAAATACTATTAATTATATCTTGAAACTTTATATAGTT
Organism: Philereme vetulata; assembly: GCA_918857605.2. Taxonomy (NCBI): domain Eukaryota; kingdom Metazoa; phylum Arthropoda; class Insecta; order Lepidoptera; family Geometridae; genus Philereme; species Philereme vetulata. The sequence continues at coordinate 25,431,726 of OU975418.1, read as the reverse complement.
ATTGACACTAGCCAGTGCGCAGTGATCGAAATTCAACCATAATTCATATTTGTTTTAGCTTAATTTTAGCATTCGCCTCTACTTCTCTAACTTTACATAGTGATTGATACTAGTTGCCAGCGCACAGTGTTCGAAATTCGACCGTAATTCATATTTTTTTTAGCTCAATTTTAGCATTCGCCCCTACTTCTCTAACTTTACATAGTGATTGATACTAGTTGCCAGCGCACAGTGTTCGAAATTCGACCGTAATTCTAATTTTTTTTAGCTCAATTTTAGCATTCGCCCCTACTTCTCTAACTTTACATAGTGATTGATACTAGTTGCCAGCGCATAGTGTTCGAAATTCGGCCGTAATTCATAATGTTTTTTAGCATTCGCGTCTTCTTCATATACCTACCTACACTTTTTAACATGCCAAATCTCAAACTTCTTCGTACGCGCAATAAGCTTACAGTGGTACAAAATACTCTCTTTACGTATTTATATATATATTTATATGATGCAGGTAGGTACACACGGCTACACATCAAGCTATACAATTCCAGTATAAGCTGACCTCTCATTCTACGAAAAGCCTACACAATGCAAGGTCAGCGTATACTGGAAATTTATAGCTTGATGTGTAGCCGTTTGTACTATGCGATTCAAATTTTCATAATGTACAACAGTAAATCATTATTCATAAACAACTTTATATGGTTTTCATTCGCCTTAAATTTGTTCTTCGCAATTCGCGTAGTCTTAAATAAATGACTAATTTCAAAAGTTTGATACATAAAATAAAAATTTTATATAACTATTGTCTTGAGTCTTGTCTATGCTGCTTCTTTGATTTTAAGCCTTTTGCAAAAATGATAATCTAACAATGTGTTGTGTAAAAGAAAGAACCAATATTAGTTATTGGGTACCTACATATACCTATTGTAAATCCGAAAAGGGCAAACTGTTTGTTTACGTAATTTTAAAAACCTTTTGTTAAAAACAGTTTACAATAACGATTATTCTATTATATTCGCGTATTTTTGCATGAAGTGACAATGACAAGGTAATTAATATTAATGCTTCTAAAATATTTCAGACAGGACTTGACCCAATCAATGCCTATTTGTTTTAATGTTATAAGAAATCAATAAAAAAATTACATGGATGAATTACCTTAATCAATCTTTAATTATCCCATATCAGGATTAAGAAAGGATAATGTAAAGTTGGATGCTGACCTGATTTTGATAAGATTTATGCTCGAGTTTGTTTAATATATTCTTGTATCAGCAAGACTTGTGGGCGATATCAACAGGATTATATTGTGTGGCTATAAAAAATCTAAAGTAGTCTTACACTTGATAAATTTATCATCATCATCATACCAGTTATAAGATGTCCACTGCTGAACGGAGGCCTTTAAACTTGTAGACACACAATCCGACGGACCCCCTGATGGTCTACTCCTCGGCAAGGTGCCGAACTTAATGGTGGTCTCTCCGAATATTTTGAACCCCGATTTTTTATATTATACTTGTAAACACACAAGCTGACGGGCCTCCTGTTGTTAAGTGGTCACCGCCGCCTATAAACTCCTGCAGCACTCGAGGTACCGCAGTCGCGTTGCCTAGCACTTAATACCCTATTTACACCTCTCTTGAAGGTGCTTAATTTGAAGCCCACCGGAAAAACCTCCGGAGGAAGGTCATTCCACATGTTGCAGGTGCGTGGAAGGAACGACCGGGTAAAACGCACCGTGTGAGACTTCCACGCATCTACAATAAGTGGATGAGCTCGTTGCCGGTTGCGGGAGGTTCGATGGTAGAAGTGGGAAGCAGGAATCAAATTGAACAGCTCTTCAGAACATTCGCCGTTATATATTTTATAGAAAACGCTGAACGCTCCGATGTCATGGCGCAGACTCAGCGGCTCTAGATCCTTAGATACTACTGGGTCGTCGACAATACGAACGGCTCTGCGTTGCAAGGAGTCTAGGGGCTGCAGTTGGTATTTCGGTGCACCGTTCCAGATGTGAGAACAGTACTCCATGTGGGGCCGGATTTGCGCTTTATAGAGCACAAGACGCTGCCCCGCCGTAAAGTACCGATTTGATCGGTTTAGTACACCGAGTTTCTTGGAGGCAAGAGAAGCTTTGCTTTCCAAGTGACCCCTAAACCCCGATGCAAAAAGGGTGGTATTCGTTTGAAGCCTATACTGCCTGTGTGTCTGTCTGTTTTTGTCATTGTTATTTCCACACGGATGGAGCGATTCGGACGCGTTTACAAGATTTTATTTAGCTTGCAATATTTGTTTTTGTTACCTAGTTGGTTTAGTTAAAATCTTACGAGCTGAATTAGAACTACTTCCTCTTATCCTACGGAGTTGAAATTTGACATGTTGGTTCAGTTTCAATGACAATGCATTTTTATAGTAAGCATGACCTGATTCTACACCCTGGATTGGCTCCAGACGAAGTAACTCTTCATAGGGTAAAGCTCGCCTTTAACGTGACCTTTATATCTGTATTTTTAAATATATTTTATTGTGTGCAATAAAGAATAAAGGAACTCATCAACAGTCAACAGCAGAGACACTAAATGTTTTATACGCATTTAATTATTATAGTATGTTCTAAGTTACACCATGACATGGCTGCTGCACTCAAGGTCGACTTCCAAGAAGGAACTCAACGGTCAACAGCACATACACGAAATTTTATATACGCATTTAAATTTTGAATTATTTATTTTAACTTTGGGGATAAAGTAATAATATGGTACCATGGAGGTGGTCTCTTGATGGAGACGGATGGTATACAATGGAACTTCTGAATGGATTGTAGTGGTGATATGTATGAAGCACAATGAAACAACCTGCTTAGTTCATCATCATCATCATATCAGCCGTAGGACGTCCACTGCTGGACAAAGGCCTCCCTCATTGATCTCTAGGAACTGCGGTTGGAAGCGGCCTGCATCCAACGCCGACCTGCGGTTCTTACCAAGTCGTCTGCCCATCTTGTGGGTGGACGTCCTACGCTGCGCTTGCCGGTCCGTGGCCTCCACTCGAGAACCTTTCGGCCCCATCGGCCATCTGTTCTGCGCGATATACATATGGCCTGCCCATTGCCACTTCAACGTGCTAATCCGTCGGGCTATGTCGGTGACTTGAGTTCTCCTACGTATCTCCTCATTTCTGATTCGATCCCGTAGAGAAACCCCGAGCATAGCCCTCTCCATAGCTCGTTGAGCGACTCTGAGCTTATTCATAAGGCCAATAGTGAAGGACCACGTCTCGGTTCCATATGTCATCACTGGTAACACACACTGATTGAAGACTTTCGTCTTAAGTGCTTAGTTAAACACTAGTTATTTACTGACAGTCTCTTCAGAATTCTGTAGGCAGTGTCAGGTTAACATCACGAGAAGACTGCCAAAACTACTTGTCGCGGTATTTTGATCAGAAGCCCCAAAATTTCTTTAGCAATGGGATCATGTTCCTACCTACAAGATGGCAAAAGTTATCGAACAAAATGGTACCTACATACATTAGTTAAATACAAATAAACTATATTAAAAAAAATGTTTTGAATTTTCTTAAAAAAATGCGAAGAAACTTTTTCCCCAACCTAATACATCATTCCTCCACACTTAGATTTTAAACTCTGGTGAGAATATATAATAAACTTTATTACTTTGAATAAACAACGAACATAAATAATTTTACTATATAAAATCAAAAGTCAAATGTTTAAAAAGTATTCCTTATAGTCTACTCTCTTTCCTACACGCTTCTGACGTATAAGTGTGGGTGACGATGCTGGTGGCAAGTCAACGCGCGAAAATACTCAGAGGTGGCTCACTTTCGGGCCCAAAAGCCCCGGGCTGCACCAGCACAGTCGCATTCTCAACAGACCTTCCCTCACACTCATCGGCTTAACCCCATTCTTCCCCATCCCAACCTCGTCGCCAGTGAGATGTATGAAGCACAATGAAACAATCTGCTTAGTTAAACACAGTTATTTACTTGCAGTCGCACCACGAAAGACTTGCTTTATACATCAAGTGGTTACTAGTGTTTGGGCTCATTTGAATCTGCTTGAGGTTCTGATTTTGAATTGTATAAAAACTTATTTTAAAAAAGTATTTTTTCAACAAAAAACTTATTAAAAGAAAGCTAGTTTATCTGGGGTGGTTTCTAGTTATATGTGATGTAGATCAGGTATGCTGATCCGAAGATAATCAGCACTTTTCCTTTTTTGTGAAGGAATTTTATTATCATCATCATCATCAGCCAGAGGACGTCCACTGCTGAACATAGGCCTCCCCCTTAGATCGCCACAACGAGCGGTTGGTAGCCGTTTGCGCCCAACGGCTCCCCGCGATTCTTACTAGATCGTCGGTCCACCTTGTGGGGGGCCGGCCTACGCTGCGTCTTCCAGTCCATGGTCTCCACTCGAGAACTTTTCTTCCCCAACGGTAATCGGTTCTACGAGCGATGTGGCCTGCCCATTGCCACTTCAACTTGCTAATTTTGAGAGCTATGTCGGCAACTTTAGTTCTTCTGCGGATTTCCTCATTGCGGATTTTGTCACGCAAAGAAACCCCGAGCATAGCCCTCTCTATAGCTCATTGAGCGACCTTGAGCTTGGTCATGAGGCCATGAGTAAAGGACCACGTTTCAGTGCCATAGGTCATCACTGGCAACACACACTGGTTGAAGACTATAGTCTTCAGGCTCTGGGGAATTTTGGACGAGAAGATATCGCGAAGTTTCCCGAAATTTTATTATGGATTTTTTAAATTTATATTGTATTTTTTCACAAATATGTCATCCATTTTGTTGCTAAATATTATTATATGCTAGAAGACAGGTAATTGCTATAAAATAACATAAAAGGGTTTCAGTCAACGGATCAGCCTAGTTATTCAGAGAAGAAATGTTGCAAGCTTCTTGGGCACCTTACCTACAGTTGTGTTTTTTTTTTATTTTAGTCATAGGTATTTTCTTATATTGTTCATAATATATTTTGTTTTAAATAGAAATAAGCATTTCTCATGGGAAAAAAGTGTTTATAGTAAGGTTTTTAATTTGTTATAGACGCTTGTTTCCTAGCCCTCTTTCTCTCGATAAGAGATTCGACACGTTAACGATAAGATATTATACGCACTCGGCATCACTTGTTCTGAGATAACCTTTATTACAGCATCTCTATCAATGTTGTACTGCTATCGGTTCTGATGTTTTTATTCATGTTTTCTTTTTCTCACGGTTATTTTTTACACTCTATGGTTATTTTCTATCTGTATGTAAGCAGATAGATAATAATTACTATCTACATAATATAAGTAATTTAATATAGCCTTGAGCTTCTTAAGTAGTGTGGTAGTACCTATTGCAATAGTATGTTTTTATTTGAAATTTAAACTATAGATTTACGAGTACATTATGATTCAAGTCTAAATTTCTTGGCTGATACATAACATAGTTACCTAATTTAAACCATAAGCTTACCTGGCTACCGCTTGCCTACCTACTTATATATTATATACTGTTTATTGCTTTTATGCATAAGTATGTAATTTTTACCTATGCTACCTATTTTGATTGACAGGCATCTGCCAAAAGTCAAACCTTAGTGGTTTTTAGATGCTCTATTTATGAGCATTTAAATGTTATCGTTGTTAAAATGGTAAATAAGTCAAAATAAAAGTTAAGCGTTAAAATTGACACTTTTTACCTTTTTAGTATGAAATTAAATTAAAACAGTTTAATCGTTATTATAAATCAATTTACCGGCTAAAACACAGAAGGATGCATTGCAGGTCTTATGTAAAGAAGGAAAGTAAGAGTAGAGTTCACTGTGAAAGGGCTCGACCATCTAGCACAGGGATCCCCAAACTATTTTGGACAAGTGACCCCTTTTCCAAAATGAACTGTTACCTCAGACCCCCATGGCCAAATTATCTACTTTTAAGATCAACCCCCTTATTCATAATGGTCCACTAAATGAAAACAGCTGATACAGAGTGTTATTTTTCATTCTGACTTATGTCAATAGAAGAAGACAGAGTGAGAATTAGCAATGCTTTAAATTAGTAAGCAGACTATTATGAACAAGGGGGCATATCTTTCGTTTTTTTCCTATTGATACAAAATACCTGGGTACTAAGGTACCAATTGGAAAACTTTGCCCTTGGTTAAGTGAGTAAAGTTGACTTCATCAAAATTTAACAAAATAAAACGACATACAATTCAGTAAATATCAAGTTTAATTTATAATGATTATTACAAATTAAGTACTTAAAGAATCTTAAGTAGGTAGGAAATTATATTTAAAAAAGTATTAATTCGCAAAGAGAAAATAAAATATTCAGTGTGATGGATGAACCTGGTGACTATCTACCAATATAGCTACATCCGGTTTAATATTGGTGAGTTGTAGCCTTAAATCTCCACGTTCGTTGATTTTTAAACGGTTTCTTTGTTGTATCAAAATGTTTGTTACCACACTGAAGCTTTTTTCAACTAGGTATGATGACGGAAAAGCGATAAGGTATTTTTCAGCAATGTTCCACAATATAGGATACTGTGTTTCAATGTTGCGTTGCAACCAAAACTTCTGATAGCCTTGGTTGAACTTCTGCTTAAGCTCTTCGTCTGTGCTGATGGTAATCAACTCATCTTGCATTATCACATTCGCTCCTTCTATGGCTGTGGTATTGTACGGATTTATTATCCATTGAGGAATTTGTAAATTTAAAAGATCCTCAAACCTCTCCGTAAAATCCTTGTGTAATGCGTCCGAGTGAGTGACATATAATAAAATGTCATCATCTTGAAGCATTTCTGGTAATTTTGACAAATGCGGAAACTGCGAATATTCTTTTCTGCCTAAATTTTGTTTATAAAGGATTAGTTTACCCACGAAGGCCGATATTATTGATTTTGTTTTAATCAAGTTAAGATCGTCACCCTGCAGCTGCAAGTTAAGTTTGTTGAATATTCCAAAGATATCAGTGAAGTAATAAATATCTGTTTTACAATTGTTCAGATTTTCTTTCAAATTCGGATCTTTTTCTTGTAAAAACTCCGACACAGATTCAAAAATGCCTGAAAATCTTTCTAAGCAAGAGCCTCTTGATAGCCAGCGAACTTCAGTGTGCAGAAGTAATCGAGTAAAGACTTCGTCGTTTTCCTCACATATCTGAGCAAATAACCGAGAGTTCAAAGAATTGCTTCGAATCTTGTTGATAGCATTTATTACATATTGTAAAGACTTATGCAATTTAGGACTCAGCTTTTTTGCTACTAAATGCTGCCTGTGAATCACGCAGTGAATGATCAGTACATCAGGCAGTTGTCGCTTTAAGTGAGCTATAAAACCACGATGACGACCAACTATAGACGGTGCACCATCAGTCGCAACAGAAACAATGTTTTCCCATGGAATTGCTTTGTCAGTAAAAAAAATGTTCCACGGCCTGAAAAATCGATTCTCCTCTGGTATCAGTCTCCAAATATGTAGCAAAAAGCAGTTCTTGGCACATATTTTCATCTTTGATATATCGAACATATCCTAACAACAGAGCTTCATTGCCGGGTAATGTAGACTCGTCCAACTGGAGAGAGAATCTGTTGGTCTGTAAGAACTTGCATAACATGTTTTCCACATCCCGTCCCATCTCGTCTATGCGTCTCTGAACGGTGTTATTGCTCAAAGTTATTCTCTTTAAAATATCATGTGCGGGTTTGTGCAATACATTGTTAAGGACCTCCGCAATGGCTGGTAAGATAAGCTGCTCTCGAATTGTGTGGGGTTTCCCCGACTTCGCTATTAGTAAAGATATATTATAGGACGCTCGTAAACCATCATCGTCTTTAATAGATGATAACGCAAACATCGATCTTATGGATGGTCTTTTGTCTAGTTTTTCTTTAAGTGCTTGAAAAAATGACAAGGGCTTACTTTTTTTGTCTTTTTTTTTTTACTCTTGATATTGGCATTTTTTTTTGTGTCCGCCATCATAAAACTCTCAGTAATCCTGCAAATAAAAAAATAAGAAACTACCTAAATAAAAAACAATAATAAACTGTTAAATTTATTGGTAATTTTTTACAATTGAAACAACTGAGGCAACTGCAAACTGTTGCAAACAATCTACACATAGTTCAACTGATCACTATCACACAGTGGGGTAATGCAGACAGCGTCCCCAGCTTGCACAAACTTGTCCACACTGACTTGTCGAGTTTTTCATCTTGTACGAACTTGAGACTTTACATTACTACAACAATGCTATTTCCTACAAAAATATTAATTATTCTTAGTACACGTAACACAACATAAACAATAAAGTACCTTAGGTAGGTACTTTATTGTTTATGTTGTGTAACTATCTTGAAAGATTTAAATAAGAACTTGTGTTAATTAAATAAGGGTCGATTTTTAGACCTCGTCGACCCCCAAAATCAGGTTTCGTTTATGTCGACCCCTAGGAAACCGATATCGACCCCTTGGGGTCGACCACTTTGGGAATCAATGACTAGCGCATAAGTGGGCGCTAAGACATGAACGTGCTGCAAGCCCTGGACCATTTACACCTACAGGGGTGGTTAAAATTTCGCTCGTGGCTGCCGCTCCTTAATAGGCTTCTTTAGCCATAAAAAAAATAAAGTGCTAATCCATTGCCAATACTATCCAACCTGACGATTACTTACAGTATTTTTTAAATAGCTCGTCACTTCTGACAGGTCCATAGAACGTAACATAATTACGTAAATACATCATGTGATGTCATTTCGGATGTGTCATAGGTGACTAGCTATTTGAAAAAGGTACTATCTTTTATAGATGTAAAGACATTCAAAATAATGTAACAAAGACGGAACTACACCTACACAATTGAATATTTATTGTATCGTAGTGGATAATCAGGAAACAATTACAGCAGGAACACAAACCACCCGACTGCGAGATAAGTTAAAAGCAAGTTATGCTTTCAATTACTTATCTTATAACCGAAGGCTGTGTTTGAATACTATCACTTGGCCTGCAGGTTTTAGCACGATGTTACGAAGAAATATATGTAAGCCTTGCTACTTAATCTTTGACTATTTAATTGCCAGGACAATAAGAGCTGTTATTGATTGAGATGTATAACACTTTACATTCTGTATCTGGTTTGAAGGGTGTCATCATCATCATATCTTAAAGTCACCTCTCAAAAACTCTTTGCCTCGGCAGGCTCTCTGAGACGACTGCGGAACTTTCTCCCAACTACCACCAAAATTGCACTTGCACAATCCCTTCTTCTACCAGTGTTGGACTCTGCGGATGCTTGCTACCTAGATTTGACAGAAAAGCAACTGGATAAGCTTGAGCGTCTCCAGAAATTCTGCATAAGGTTTATATTTGGGTTGCGCAAATATGACCATGTTTCCCATTATCGCATCATTCTCAAGTGGCTCCCTATTCGCCTTCGCCGTGATTCTCATATTCTGTATCTTCTCTATTCTATTCTATTCAATCCTTTCTCCCCTTGTTACCTTAAAGAAAGGTTTGATTATCTCCATTCTTCCAATACTTTCTCCCTCAGGTTATCGGAAAACTTATCCCTCAATACACCCGTACACTCTAGTTCCTTTTACGGAAAATCATTCACTGTCGAAGCAGTGCGCCAGTGGAATGCTTTGCCTGTGGAAATTAGACGGGCTCCTTCACAGCACTCTTTTAAGCTGAGATTAAAGCAACATTACCTAAATGCTTAGCTTTCTTGTCATTTGAGTTACCTATTTATTTATTTATTAATTATTTGAATCTTATTGCCTTCGTTTTATTACATTTGCAAGAATATTGATTTAGTTAGGTTATTAGTTTGGTATATATTAGTCTATCGTTAGGTATTCATTTATGTATTAGGATTATAAGTATTTCTTTCATTTGTAAATATACTCTGTGCACCGCTGCCCATTACTGCTTTGCTCTTTACTTTCCAGCCAAAGGTTGCCTGGAAGAAATCGCTTTCAGCGATAAGGCCGCCCATTGTACTATATTTAACATAAATTAGTTTTTATAAGTATTCCTGGTGTACAAATAAGAATTATTCTATTCTATTCATATCAGTCCAAGGACGTCCACTGCTGATCATAGGCCTTTCCCATAGATTTCCAGAGGAACTGTCTATGTCGCACCATGCGAGAATACCCGCAGTCTGAGAAGGTCTAATTCGTAAATCTAGACGTAATATTAAAAAGTCAGTCATTTTATACTAATAATATTTACGCAAATTCCATTTAAATAAAGGTTTAATCAGTACATACATTCTACCAAAATCATAAAATAATTGGCTAACAAAAACAAACATTACCCGCACAATCGGTTAAAAAGACCATTAAAATTACAGAAAACAAAGCGAGCAGACGTCAATTACCCATACCCCTGATATTTGCATAGAATAAAGCTAAATGTACATACAAAAAGACCACCATTGTAAGTTGAATTAGGGCCTATGTTAATATGGTAACGAGAAATGCCACTATGGTCAGTATGGTCAGGCCTGGATGTAGGTAAGTGAGCACGGTTGATGGATATGGTATGTTCACCTCTCAAGAGGTATATTAATCGCTGTACACTCTAATTAGATATGTTTTTATTGGTAAAAATTAACCTAAAATAATAAGATATTTCGTGGGGCCATTCAGCATCCTTACTTTTATATCTTTCATGATTATGCAAGTAAACCTACGCACAACCTACGCATCAAGAAGATTCACGGATTGAACCGAAGCATTGTCAGTCTTAATATCGATTAATTGATAAAGAAGATCCACTATTTATATTAATAATGGTATAATAATTATTCAGATTTTTTTCATTATGAAAAAGATATCTCTTTTTGTAATGACAGCAATTTTGTCAAGTCTTTTTATGTAAATTAAATTAATAATGCTAGTGCCCAACTTCAATGTTAGTGTTTTTTTTAACAATAACGACACACCAGATTTAAATTCAAATTTCTTTATTACTTTATTCTTTTCACAATACACTATGTTGGAGCCCCGTTTACCAAACTAAGCTGTTGCCATCTGTATGTTTGTATCTTGGTAGACAGTGCCCTTTTATTCCAAATAATATTACAGTTACGAGTACAATAATTTATTTTAATTAATTTTTTAATACTAAAGCTAGGACAACAAAAACTGATTAACTGTAGTAAAAAAAATTATATGTTAACTATATTTTTACGTACGGTCACCAAAAAAAAATTGTTTACCTTAATTTGATTTGTAAATAAGAATACCACCTCCACATATCCTTGCTCAATACTTTTACCATAACGGCAACAGTTTTTGCCGCATCCAAGCCAGCTGTTGCTTTGTTTATGGCGTGCAGCCGGTTTTTAGCTTTTTGCTGCAGTATCTATAGCCCGTGCTCCCAGCAAGGACACCTGAAATGTAAAGCCACAGCAGGACTATACATTGCCATTATTGTTATTTAAACGACGACGTTTGAATGTAGTAGTTGAGTTTCTTGTGAATGAGTTCGTCCGAGGAAGTAGTACCGTACTACTATTAAAGTTAGGCGCCTCGCAAATTTCGTATATCTACGGAAATGCGGATTAAATCGGAATCTATGTACTTCTAAATACTGCAACCACACGTGCTACCGCCTTTGAAACTCGCTGGTGACTGACTGACTTTGAAACTTGCAAAATTTAACTTATTCTGAAACACGAACGTTGCCGAGCCAACTAACTTAAATCGTAGCATTGTATCTAATTCTACCTTCAAGCAGTACTGCTCGCATTACTGTTTTCTAGTTTGAAGGGTATTGGTACCGCTGAAATTACAGGGAAATGCTAGATTTACCTATACTGAGGAGATCCGTATACAATAAATATTTTAAAATTATGTTGCAGGACGCACAGAACAACCGTCTAAAAGCATCAAGGTGTACAAGTGTTTAGGGTCTTATTTTTATCAGCCATTCTTTATCCTTCACACAAATAGATATCACACAAAAAAGGTTATAAAAATATGTATCACGGCGAGCTTAACTCTAATAAAATTCGTGTCCCACTGCTGTTCAAATGCCTCCCCCAGTCAGCCCGAGACCATGACTGTTGCAACACAGCCGAAACGTCGGTATAACAAATAAAAAAGGTACATACTCGATAAATACCCGTTTTAATCAATAATTATGCCTCCCCCATTCCTTTCTGAGGAATATGAAAGGAATGTGGGATGCTTTTTCGCAGTCTTGAGCTGTTCATGGCCAATCCGTTAGAAATTTATCCAGCTCGTCTGACGTTATCCAGACAGGACTTCTCGGTGCATCAGGGCGCCACTCGGTGGCTATCCTTGGTATGTTTTATGGTAAAAAACTATATTATGATAAAAGTATCATATATTATGTGTAGGTCCGTCTAACCTTCATCAGAACCGGTGTGTCTACGTCCTTAGACCTTTTCTGATCGTCTTTCCTTTTGTGATTACAATGAGCGATCAATATTTGGATCGAACTGAGCGCCCGGTATTTATAGCATACGCCAATACTTTCTTACATGCAGTCTGTGGCTATTTGTAGACACAACAAAAGATATTTTGTAACCTGTTCCTTTACAGACCAGTTTTTAGAATAGGACCCTCAACTTTGTAGTTATTATCGATAGAACGTGATAATTTGTAATCGGGATATTTTGTAAGACAATGAACTTAAGTCAGTGAAATCATCATAGTACTTCCACCAAACTTATTTATATAAAGAAAAAAGATTATTGATAAGACGTCCGCTGCTTATAGTTGAGAAGGCTCTTGTTCTTCTTTCTGCCCTTTTCCTACATTACACGGGATCGGCACAACATGTATTCCTCCTCCACATCTCTCTATCAGCCGTTATCTTCGTTGTCACTTTCTTCCTACTCATATTATTCTTGACACAGTCCATCCATCTCTTCTTCGGCCTTCTTTTACTTCTATATCCATCCACACTCATATCTAACACTCTATTAGTAACGTGATTTTCTTCCCTACACATGACATGCGCATACCACGCTAGCCTCTTACTCCTCAATTTTTCTAACATTGGCGCTACTTTTAAACTTCCTCTAATATACTAATTCCTTATCTGATCCAGTCTCGTTACCCATCCATCTCAACATTCGCATTTCCGCCGCGTGCACTCTTCTTTCATCCGTCCTTTTCGGGGCCCAACACTCAGAACCATACATTACGACAGGTCTCATGATCGCGTTGTAATTTTCCTCCTGAGTTTAAAGGGGGCATTCGAGGATCGCACGGTGCTCCTGTAACCTGTCGCCATTTCAACCATCCCGCATTTATTCTATTTTTAACGTCCCGGTCTATGTCGCCTTCGTTTTGGATCAATGGCCCAAGGTATCAAAAGTTGGAGCAAACTGGTAGGGACGGGTGAGAAGGCTATGCTTGGTATTTCTCTACGAGATGAGATCAGAAATGAGAAGATTCGTAGACATAAACCAAAGGATTAGCAAGCTGGATAGGCAGTGGACGGGGCACATAGCTCAAAAAATTGAGGGCCGTTGGGGCAGAATGGTTCTTTTTCCACGCACTGGAATGCACAGCGTAGCACGGTCCCCACTTGATGGAAAGACGAAAAATGAATAAAAAAAACAACCTTGGCTTGCCGTTCTGGATTTGGAAAATACTCGTGAACGTATTTATTTTATTTTTATTTATATATAAACTTTGTCACCAGACCTTACGGTACCAGAAGGATACTAAACAGATAACTCAAGGGGGCAAGTAAAAGGGTGGCCACAAAAATTACGCCGACTACGTCGTTATTATATAGCTTAGTGCAACTTGTAGCGGACGGTACGGCACCGCCGCGTCTCCCTTTACAGCTTTAAATTACCACCACCGTCTAGTTATAATCTTAAGTTATACAGTATGTTGGAAACATTCCACAAATATAAGACTAGTGGTTCCTCCCGAACTGAGATCTCGCGAGTCTTTTAATCTTTGACTGTCAAAACAGTGCCACGAAATGAAATGCATAACTTGACCATTTTTCCGGTATTGGGAGTGCGTGTAAATTGTTTTTTTTTGGGTAGAAATTCCAGTTATTCTGGATTTACCTTTTCCCTATATTTGTGACACTAAAGTTACACGCGTACCAAACTTTGTCTTTTGTCCAGAATTTGTCAAAGCTCTGTTTTTATTATGGCTAATAGCTAATAAACTACAAGGTTTAAATTAAAAATAAGAACGGGGGTCAAAATGTACTATCTTTCATTCAACTTCGCATTAGACCGGATAGTTGTTTTTTTACCCCTCTTGAACTTTAACATCTCAAGACCCCCCCCCCCCTCAATTTTTAGCTTCTTTAGTCACACAATAATTGTACAATAGCTACCTACCTATATTCTAAATTTCACGATGATCGGATCAACGCTTCGAAAGTTATCCTTGGACAAACACCTACATAAAAAAAACTATTTCCAAAACAATGTCCCACCACCCTGTTACAAGACGAGGTTCCAGAACGTCTGACGACTCTCGCGACAGTACTAACTGCTGATCGCGATTACAATAAACTTGCCCTAACGTGTAATATCGGTCTGGCCATTCGTGTAGATGCACCGTTAGGCTATTGTTGGTTGAGTGGATTTTGTGCTTTAAATAAATTTATAGTTTCTCTATTACCAATGTATACTTTTCAACGTTCATTAAGTTAATCGTCAAATCGCTCAGCATCAATCTATTAGATCGAGTTCCAAACGTCAAATCCGTAGAGGAACGAAGGTTCATGACGGTGGGAATCGAGTTGTGGAACTCAAATGGCCTTGGGCGGGACTGTTGGCAAGACGTGGTGATGACAGGTGGAGCAGGATAGCGACCGAATGATCGGAGAGGCCTATACCCAATGGTGGGTGAAGTCGGTCTGTGGATGATGATGATGAGTCTCAAACTATTTTTATTTGTATGAATTGACTGTTCCTATGTAGGTATTATTATTTTAACACATTTACTTTGTAAAAAGTGTTCTATGTTATTGTAATAGGATATAATATGTAATTATTGAATGATTGTAAATACATATGTGCTTACAAAAAATACATACAATACAATTTTTTTAATGCTACATGTAGATGTAACAAGCTTATTGCCCATCTGATGTTAATTGGTAACCATCGCCTATAACAGAGAATTGCTTCATAGGTCACGCACGCTAGAAATCTGCCCTACGATACACTGCCACTGATTACACTTGTATGCCTCAAGTTGATGGACGCCTTCCATCAACTTGAGGCATACAAGTGTAAAGCCTCATGTGCCGGTACTTTCACCGGCAACCCCTTTTTTCCCTTCAAACCGAAACATAGCAATGCTGTTTGGCAGCACAAATAGGTATGGTATGGTATAATAAATACAATACTTACTAACTTAATTAAGTATTACTGCCACTTCAAGAATCTCATTTTCATTTACACCCGCTGTCTCAGTACTAACTGTAGAGTGCGATATATCCAAAGACATGCTAAAGAGAGTTCAGGCTACGGTAGTCGCATTCCCAGGCAGAAGTGTCGTTAAGCTATAACAGTTAGTTCGGAGGCTCCATTTTGGGGTAGTTTATCGCTAACTAGGCGGTGCACGCTCACTGAGGTGGAATTTGCGATCATATTCCAAAAATGTGTACGGAAGAAAATATGAATTGTTTTTGGAGAAACGTTCTTTTGTTTCAAACTATTTTGTGCATGACCTGGCAGTGTTTTGAACGGTCTAGATATATACTAGATTTATTACATAGTATATTTGAACTTTCTATACAATCTCCCCTGATGGTAAGTTTTAATGGGGTCTAAGATGAAGCACGAAGATCTGGAAGACCTCACAGAGACTTGTATTGCCGTCTTCACGAATAGATGACGGTAAAGTGCTCCATATCTTGTTCCAAAAGGGTTTGTGCGAACGAGTGGTATGTTTACGAGATATGGATGGTACTGAGCCGTAAATTGTATGAGTCCGACTTTCACCACTAAATTATTAAACTTAAAGGTACTTAAGGTTTTTGATATGGTTTAATGACGCTTAGTAAGTTTATAAATAAAATCTCTTAGGGTACCTACCCTGTATGGAAATTGTTGGTATTTTTTTTTTATTTGTACTCCTCGTCATGTGGGGTATCGTTGAAAAGGTCTTTCAAAACAAAAGAAGGTTCTCTCAACATTTTTTGTAGATACAACAGCCCGTTTACGAAATTTTCATAATAGGCGTCTGTGTCTAATTAATATGGATCTTTGACATCTAAAAAATATATGAAGTTAATTGAATTAACCCCTGACCCAAAAATATGGGTCTAATAAGTTTGACGCCTACGTCTATGTTTATCTGTCTGTGGCATCGTAGCTCCCAAACAGATTGGCCGATTCGGACGTGTTTTTTTTAATAGAAAGCTTGTTTAACCGGGGTGGTTTTTAGCTATGTCAGTTTTTAACCCCCGATGCAAAAAGCGAGCATACGGATTATTTAAATTTTGTAAAACTTTACTTGTATCTTTACATAAAATAAGGTTTAGAACACCCGCCCGATAGTCGAATGACATTGTAAGCGTAGCGTAATCTATTGACATCCAGGTCAATGGATCAGACTCGCAAGGAACCGGAAAGAATGGCGTAAGCCTCCTCTTTATTACGCCAGTATTCTACTTCCATACGCAACTATTGAGTATAGACCCAACAGTGGGTGTAGACGGGCTGACATGATGATAATAAAGGTTTAAAATACATACTCATTAAAAAATTAATTTAAACTGGCACTATCTCATACGAACATAACATCTCATAATATTAAGGATTACCTGTCTACCGTAAACTCCTTCATAAAAAACATTCCAACGCCATTACTCACAAAAATCCCATGCCTCCACGCCGACGGTTCATCCCTCGACTATTGTCTCGCCGCATTGTGCAGAGGAGGCGAGCCGAGTCGGATGCGCACGTATACCTCTCCAAAGGATTCTAAAGGTAAGTGCGACACGGAAATTAGATTTTTACACGTCTGCTCTGAACTTTTGTCATGCTAATGCGAAATTCTTTTAATGAGTTTTTCGTAATGCGATGTATTTCCACTCAAATTATGATTACTGATTTAATCGGGTGCTTATCGCGTATGTACCTTTTTTATTTTTTATCCCGACGTTTCTACACTATAAAGACCCGTTCAAATCAATAATTAGGTACAGTGATTGTGAAAGTTTAAAAAATACTTGTCCCTTGTCTTATACAAATACAAAAAATCGTATATCTTAAATTGAAACTATTATAGAGCAAAAAACTTAAACTTATATAAAATCATCTTAAAAATATAAGTAGGTAGCACGTTGGGTAGGCTCACAGGCACACAGTCCTGAACCCACACTAGGATTCCCTGTGTCGTGGATGTCAGGAATATGTACATGTACCATCTGATATGTTGTCTCGCCAACATTCGTGCTACATACTAGAATGAAGTCAGATAGTAGGATGGTTCTCTAAACTCCACACTAGAATAACCTGTGTTGTGGAGTTTAGTGTCTCTATTGAGTCTCTATTTAGTGTCTTATGTGCATAGGTGCATAAATGTAAGTTTTCATATTATCATGGTTAAGAACAATATTTGTACTAAACGCAGAAAAAAAACTCACAAATCATGATTAACAAACATAAATTAAATGTGTCCAAATAAGAGGCTTGTATTACATAAGTGGGCACTTAATTAAGTTAGACAGGTAAAATGTATAGATATATGTGTAGGTACAAAGTATTGGGTATAAATAAGTACAGGGGTATGTACGTGAAAATGTAGGCATAGGTTTAGGTATAATATAGTAATCTGTGGAGGAGGTCCATGCTCCGCGGGTGTCCTAGGGCAGATATTTTGCTAATTAGATATGTTTGAGTTCCGGTATAGGTATGGTATAGGAATAGATATGGATAACGGTACAGGTGCAGATATAGGTGTAGGTAGGTAGGTAGGTATAGGTATGGATACAATTATAGGTATAGGAAATGACTAGGTACAGTAAGTACTCTATTCTTCGACAAATTAGATAATCTGACACCGACTTGCAAAACGTTTGACGGATACTGCGAGTCTACTGTATAATTATTAATTATTAATGCAGTAAAAATATGAGCACTGGAGGCTCAGCGACTGGTTGCTCATGCGGGACAGGCTCTCAGACTATGCCTAATTGTACAGAAGAATATGAATTAATCTATTTTATTGTATTTATGTAGATAACCACTCATCATACGTAATGAAGTTAAGCATAGTGGTAGTAGTAACAACTTGAAATTCAACAACGCAATGGTTCCCAAATTTGCTGTCCGTAAAGCAGTAGTGTATATGGAACCTAGGATATTTTAATCAACTACCCAAATATATTTTAGAAGTTGACCAAACTCGTAAGTTTTAAATTAAAACTTATAAGAAATACTCTTACAGAATGCTTACTTTAATAAAAAACGAATATTTAATATACAAATTCCAATGATTTGACACGTAGAATAAGATTGGGTTATTTTTATGATTACTAAAAATTCAAATACAAATTAATTTCTTCAAGAATTCGTAGAAGAGATAACTTTCTTCGATTAACAAGACTTTTAATATGAATCTTGATAACTGACTTAGAAGTTTGTTATTGATCTGAAAGCCGGTAACTTCTCCGTAATGCAAAAACAAGATAAAGACTTTGCATGGGTTTCTAAGGGTTTAAATTGAAATTAAGTAAAGGCATTATTACTGAGATTAAACCAGGTAGACGTTAATAGACTTACGTTCGTGTTTCGGAATACTTTTATGTAAAATTGAATGATTAAATATTTATATTTATGATCTCCGCTAAACTTGTCTAGATTAGGTAATAACGGCTCGCTCTGGAACTGAACGAATAGTTCACAGTTATTTATTAGTAAAATAATTTTAATACGAGCGGAATTGAACCTTTAAGTTTCAGGGAAGACTTTTCGTCAATATCGAAATAAAATAAAATAAATAATGGATATAATGATACAATTAGTATATATATGAATTAAACTCATTAGTTAATTAAATTATTTAATAAAAAGGCATAAGGTCTGAAAAATTTTGTTCGATATGGTGCCAACAGATTCCTTCTATCATCGCACCGCTCGCCATGGACAGGGACTCCTCACTTATTGGAGACGATGTGTTCACGCACCGTGTTATTCCAGAAGAATTTCCTCACGCGGGTATTTAGGTTGCGGAATCATCTCTCTGCTGAGGGTTTCCCCAGAGACTATAGAAAGGAATTCTTCAAAAGGGCTTTTTAAAAATGTTAATGGTTCGCATCGCGGGACAGTTACTCTTGATGTTACGTATGTCCATATGCTATAGTGGCCGCTTAATATTCGTAGGGCCGTATGCTTGTTAGCTACCTAGAGAGAAACTACGAGTAGACACACTACCATACATATATTTCTACTCATAACATTTAAAATTATTGTGGTTATGAACACTTTTTGTATCAAAAACGGGATACTTACCATGATTTGTGAGTTTTTTTAGTATTCCGGTATTTCGACGCAGTTGCATGCGCCACATGATCACGAGTAAACATCGGGATACTCAAAAACTCACAAATCATGGTAAATATCCTATTTTGAGCAGTTTTGAGCTCAAGGTCACTCAACGAGCTATGGAGAGGGCTATGCGCGGGGTTTCTTTGCGTGTCCAAATCCGCAATGAGGAAATCCGCAGAAGAACTAAAGTTGCCGACATAGCTCTCAAAATTTGCAAGTTGAAGTGGCAATGGGCAGGCCACATCGCTCGTAGAACCGATAACCGTTGAGGAAGAAAGGTTCTCGAGTGGAGACCACGGACTGGAAGACGCAGCGTAGGCCGGCCCCCCACAAGGTGGACCGACGATCTAGTAAGAATCGCGTGGAGCCGTTGGGCGCAAACGGCTACCACCCGCTCGTTGTGGCGATCTAAGAGGGAGGCCTATGTTCAGCAGTGGACGTCTGCCGGCTGATGATGATCCCGTTTTTAGTTCACTTATATGATTATTCTCTTATATGCTAAATGTCATTATTCTATATTTTTCCGTATTAATTCTATAGGGCGATCATGTTAGCCCAGTTGGTAGTCTTATCTTATGAGAGTGGTATTTCGTTTTATTTTTGATGCTGACATCGTAACCTCGATCAAACTCAATCTTTTTAAAAAACACGTAAGGGGTTTTTCAAAGCATGCCAGAGAATTACAACGCATGGTCTCTACAATTTGAATAAACACAGCCTACGAACGTATTTAATTGAACGTTGGACAAAATACAGCGTTATTTCTTACAATTGTTCTGTTTTTTACACCCTTTGGCATTTAATAGCCGTCGATTTCACGCATAAATGTTTAAGAAATGTTTCACTACAACTTCAGTTAGAAGAAATAACAGGGAAGGTTTTGCGAAAAATAGGCGGCATGATGTTAAATTGTTTTTCAAATGCAATGAATTATCTTTTTATATTTTGAATAAAAATGTAATCCAAATATAAATTTACCTACAGTCGATGAGAGTGGAGTTCGCTATTTCCAGCCACGATGTAAACAACCCGTTTTTTTATTATAATCTCAGAGTATTCAAGTCAAGGGTGAATAGGGTCTTTCTAGGCCATCTTCGACCACACTGTTACTTACCAACAAGTAGTGACACAATGCTTGCCTATAATAAAAATAAAGAAAAATCTACAAACTGCGTCTGTCGACCTTCTACTTGATTCGACGCACCAAGTGGACTTCAGTTATTGGCTTAAAACTCTAACTTAATCACAATAATACTTGAATGAAAGCAAATAAGTGCTGTATTGCCTGGTTACTCTGTCTCACCGTCATAATGTCTGCAAAACAAGCTTAAATTCTACCAGATAAACTGCAAATGAGAGGAAATTTCAAAGTACGTTCTCGGAACGATCAAAGCGATGATAAATCGATAGCAAGTGGTGCGTGGGCGCACGGGTCGATCGCACGACCCCGCTATTGTACCAATTGCGCCTGCGATTATACATATTGTTGCAATCCATTGTCCTAATCAAGAAACATAATGACGGCAATGCAACCAATGCTCTCACTTTTTTCTGGTCATGACCAGGATCCCAGAATCAGCCCAATTCTCTATCACCCAGTGAGATTAGGTCACTGAGTTAATTGACAATTCTTGAGGGCATTGACATTTCACGGTAAATGTAACTTACATTATTTCGCAACGGTTTCCATTTCGCCTTGTAAAATTTTATGCAGTCTAACATATATCGGCTTTTTCATCATCGCAGTCGGTTAAACCCAGACCGCACTGCAGACTGCATTATCGTGTTTATGCATGTTTCTCGAAGGTTATCGCCTCGTCTCGTTTTACGCAGTTTATTAAGACAAACGGGCACATTGTTAACTACGAGTTTAATTGGCTATAAAACGTGAGATGACGCTCTTAAGACTCGTTGTTACTCTACTTATACAGTCTTATGTTATAATGTTGATGTCGTGGATTAAGACTGGAAACATACGTTGTATTTTTTCATACAAAGATCGGATCCGATAGTCTGAAACGACTATATTTTTTTCTGTTTTAACGTGGTTGACCACTTTATAACTGACAGCACTATTTTATTATTTTATACCCAACGTAAAACGTTTGACTCCATTATATGTCTGTGCGTCTGTCTATCTGTCCGTGGCATTGTATTTATCAAACGAACGGACTGATTCTGACAGTTTTTTTTAATAGAAAGCATATATAACTAAGTTGGTTCTTAGCTATATGTGATCAAAAGTACCATCATCAAAGATATGTCAGCTATTCTGAAGATTATCAGCCCTTTTCATATATGTTAGTATAGTTATTACTATTTTTATTACTGTACTAGCTGTTGCCCACGACTTCATACGCGTTACATTACTAAATATGAAGGTAACCTAGAAATAAAGCTAAACTCGCTGTTGCAACTTGACTTGATACCTCATTTTTATCGCATGAGACCTGATTTATGGGACAAAAAGTAACCTATGTGTTAATCCAGGTCTATGTGAATACAAAATTTCATCGAAATCGGTTCAGCCGTTACGACGTACGACGTGATTGAGTAACAAACAAACAAATTATTAAACAAACTTCCAAACTTTCGCATTTAAAATATTAGTGTTATAGTGTGATACTTATAGCATCATTATTTTTACTGATCATATTAGTATTTCTGGTAGTTTTGGTTATTGATTTTCAAAAAATATATATCTGGACCACCCAAAACCTTAAAACATCACAAGTACAAGTAACCAAAGAGACAATAAAGTTTGGAGACAAAAAGTTGCTCTGAAACGACTGAGCTGACAAAAAGTCGGACATAAGAATCGGTCGTATACCGAGTGAATACGATCCGACAGTCTGCCACAACCAACTAACATCTGAAGTATATTTCTCGGCCTAAGTCTTTGAAGTTGCAATAAAATTCGGGACATTGAGGGTTTTAATGACACAGAGACCGTTAAGTAATTTTAAACAAAGATAACCCTATTGGTGGGTACACATGTACGTACATGCGCGATGAGCATGTTTCATCCGAGCATGACTATCTACAAACATGCTCGACCCTGCGTCTTCACTTAAAAGCTTGCTCGAAGAACATATTTAGTGCGCGTTGAAGCTCTTCGAGCAATGGACGATTCGTTGTTGTGTTTGGTGGGCATCGCCTGCTACATTTACTGTCAGGGAAAAACTACGCGAAGAAAGCGTCGTCGTCGCTGGGTTAGACCAATGTTACAAAGAAGAGAACGTCACAGTCATGTTAATTTGAATTTCTCTTTTTTATTACTCCGTTCTTGTCAATATTAGGTTCTACAGTTTTGCACAATAAAATTAAACGTTCATATGCTGCGTTTCTTTTACCCTTATCACAATATTCTTTTAACGTAGTTTTCCACAAGCACTCTTCCTCCTAATACATATTTATAAAATGTTCCACAAAATCCCGAGAAAATGAACAAAAGTCCGACATTTTAACAGCGCACTCGCACCCTCTTCACAAAAATATCAATCACGACTAACATGCTCGACTTCGCGGCTACATGTACAAACATGTTTGCATCAAACATCGAGCAAGAACTATGGACGTTTGAGTCTTGTTCGAATCGAACATTTTGGTTGGCTTCGAGCATTTGTCTTGAGACTTGCATGGTACACACGTTCGCACTTGCTCGAGATCGAGCAAGTTTATCGAGCAAGTACGTACGTGTGTACCCACTATATGAGTAAAAGTCGTTTAAAATTATTATTGACATACATAAGCCAATACAATAGTATTATTTTGAGATATGAATAAGGTCATTTTAAGTAAATTTTCAAAACCTGTGAAATGTAATGTAATTGAAGGGTGATTCCGATTACCTAGATCGTAATAAATAAATAAAATGAAATAAAAATTGTTTATTTCGAAATCAAAATTATTACAAAATCACACACACATTGGTACTGCGACCGAAAGTTGACTATTAACGTTATAGTATTATTCAAACTTTCGCGATCACTGTACATAATTATTGATTAAAACGGGTATTTATCGCGTATGTACCTTTTTTATTTGTTATCCCGACGTTTCGGCTGTGTTGCAACAGTCATGGTCTCGGGCTGACTGGATTACTTGGAGCTACCGTCGGGAAGTGCGGCAGCTGCAGCATCTACCCTCACTTGGTCTTCAGAATTAGAAATGTCCTCGTTCATATAACGACACACTACACTAACCGTATCTACGCACTGAGTCGACCGATTACGACGCGCACACCTAGCAATTACCGGGTTCCAAGACGCTGAGAGTCTATAGCCATCTTCCCGATTTAAATTTGGAAATTTCTTGATTTCAATCGCTTCACGAACTATTCTCTTGTAATAACGGCGTTCACTAGATAGAACCTTAGGATCATGAGTTCATGATCCTCTAGTTCTCCTACGTATCTCCTCATTTCTGATTCGATCCCGTAGAGAAACCCCGATCATAGCCCTCTCCATAGCTCGTTGAGCGACTCTGAGCTTATTCATAAGGCCAATAGTGAAGGAAATGTTAAAATTTACTTAAAATGACCTTATTCATATCTCAAAATAATACTATTGTATTGGCTTATGTATGTCAATAATAATTTTAAACGACTTTTACTCATATAGTGGGTACACACGTACGTACTTGCTCGATAAACTTGCTCGATCTCGAGCAAGTGCGAACGTGTGTACCATGCAAGTCTCAAGACAAATGCTCGAAGCCAACCAAAATGTTCGATTCGAACAAGATTCAAACGTCCATAGTTCTTGCTCGATGTTCGATGCAAACATGTTTGTACATGTAGCCGCGAAGTCGAGCATGTTAGTCGTGATTGATATTTTTGTGAAGAGGGTGCGAGTGCGCTGTTAAAATGTCGGACTTTTGTTCATTTTCTCGGGATTTTGTGGAACATTTTATAAATATGTATTAGGAGGAAGAGTGCTTGTGGAAAACTACGTTAAAAGAATATTGTGATGAGGGTAAAAGAAACGCAGCATATGAACGTTTAATTTTATTGTGCAAAACTGTAGAACCTAATATTGACAAGAACGGAGTAATAAAAAAGAGAAATTCAAATTAACATGGCTGTGACGTTCTCTTCTTTGTAACATTGGCCTAACCCAGCGACGACGACGCTTTCTTCGCGTAGTTTTTCCCTGACAGTAAATGTAGCAGGCGATGCCCACCAAACACAACAACGAATCGTCCATTGCTCGAAGAGCTTCAACGCGCACTAAACATGTTCTTCGAGCAAGCTTTTAAGTGAAGACGCAGGGTCGAGCATGTTTGTAGATAGTCATGCTCGGATGAAACATGCTCATCGCGCATGTACGTACATGTGTACCCACCAATAGGGTTATCTTTGTTTAAAATTACTTAACGGTCTCTGTGTCATTAAAACCCTCAATGTCCCGAATTTTGTTTGAAATTCTTGAAATTTCTTGATTTCAATCGCTTCACGAACTATTCTCTTGTAATAACGGCGTTCACTAGATAGAACCTTAGGATCATGAGTTCATGATCCTAAGGTTCTCTCTAGTGAACGCAACACAGCCGAAACGTCGGGATAACAAATAAAAAAGGTACATACGCGATAAATACCCGTTTTAATCAATAATTATATTAACTTTATTGTGATATTGGACGTTTTCTAAGGTACTCGTTTTACAGTTAAAAGAAAGAAAGTGTTTAAATTACCACGATATACTAAAATAAACAAAGCGAGACATAAATATATTTTTTAAGACGTACAAGAGAAAGAAAGTATCTAAAAAGTAGCTAATAAGAAATGCAAACAATCCATATTTCAATTAAAAATTATTAAAGAGGCCCATAGTCTTGTTGTAAACAAAACCAATGGGTATTTAACAAATTTTCTTTTTGAAACAAACTGTTATTAAAACACTTTTTTTAAATTTCCTCGCATTCGTGATCAAAAGTTATGTGTTATACTCGGGTTTAAGCGATCGATAACACTCTTGATTAGCATTCGCTCGCTCGTATGCCAAACTATATCGGGTAAACTATACTATATCGGTATCGGTATGTACTATATCGGGTATTTTATAGTATAACTATACTATAAAATAGAGAGCCTATTTACACACGGCTACACATTAAGCTATAATATCCAGTATAAGCTGACCTCGCATTGTGTAGGCTTTTCGTAGAATGAGAGGTCAGCTTATACTGGAACGGTATAGCTTGATGTGTAGCCGTGTGTACACTCCTTGTAAAACAATGTACTAACTGTCTTGGTTGTTTAATTCATGTTAATGATATTAAAATAGAGGTAGTTAAGTAAGCGACAGGTAAGACTTAATAAAACCGGTTAGTGCGAGTCGGATAGATAATGGTACGGAACCCTTCGTGCGGGAGCACGAAGGGTTCCGTACCATTATCTATAAAAACGGCAAAAAAAATCACGTGTGCTGTATGGCATCCCCCTTTAAATGTTTGTTTTATTTTAATTTAATTATTTACTTTTAAAGTGAATTTTTAACTAAATATTCTGTGAATATTTCAAGCGTCTACCTGTTGTCGTTATCAACATCGAGTTAAAACGAGAAAAAAATCACGTTTGTTGTATGGAAGCACCCATTAAATATTCATTTTATTTTGTTTTTAGGATTTGTTGTTGTAGCAGCAACTGCAGCATCTGTGAAAATTTCAACTGTCTAACTATCACGGTTCATGAAATACAGCCTGGTGAAAGAGCCTGGACAAAAAGACAGACAGACAGCGGAGCCTTAGTAATAGGGTGCCGATTTACCCTTTGGGTACGGAACCCTAAAAATAGAGTTAGACCGAGAAATGTAAAACAGTAAAACTTAATTATTCGTATTCTATTTCTTAGTAATTCTAGTAGGAGATAAGACATCCGTAAAGGGTGTATATATGCACTGCCGCTCATTGCAGTACTGTTTATTTATGACTAGCTTCTTCATACGGCTTTGCTTGCTGTTATTTGAATAGGCAGTAGCTAATGTCATATTCCATGAACAGAAACTGGTCTGATCGCCTCAGAAAAAAATCCCAGAACACGAATTCTTGTATCAAATATAGTCAAACTAGCTTCCGCCCGCGGCTTCGCACGCGCAAAGACCAAAATATTTTTTGTGTACAAACTTTGACACCCCATTTTTATCCCATGAGACCTGATTAATGATACAAAAAGTAGCATATGTGTTAATTCAGGTTATAATCTACGTAAATACTAAATTTCATCGAAATCGGTTCAGCTGGTGTGACGTAATGGAGTAACAAACAAACAAATAAATAAACAAACATCCAAACTTTCACATTTATAATATTATTGTGATTAAAATTTTATAACATGCTTATCAGTTACCGTTTTTAGTTTTATGGTAGAAAGTTTAAATCAGATAAAATTACAAAATTTTTGTATTGGCTAAACAAATTGTTTAGACTGGCATCGGCCGGTCACGCTTTCCAAACATCCAAACAAACTTTCACAGTTAATCTAAGGAAGGATTGGTAGGGATTACTCGAACGATAAGTGACGGAAAACCCGTTTTCTATTTAACACTGAGGGTAGGTATTTTACATCTAGACCTATGGTAATGCTAACCTTATCTAAGTGATGGATAGGGGCGGCTGTGACACGCGACCGGTAACCTAAGCATGAGCACTGTAACAGGCCCCTGACGCTCCATATAAACGAACTAGTTTAATTTTATATTACGTCTATAGGCGCAGCGTCCTGTCCGCACTCGGTTTGTATGTGTCGAAGTACACGTAAGCCACTTAGATGTGTGACTCTGTATTTTTAAAGTAATACTTCTTTACACACGCTCGAGTTGGGGAGTAAGCTGGTGAATGCGTTACGAAAAGTGCGAACGGAAGTTGAGAGGGAGATATAAGTTAGTGAAGATAGAAAGAGTGTGCGAGTGCGAGCTGCGTCTGTCCAGAATGAACACAGACTGATCAACCTAGAGACGTGTGGACAATTTTGTAATTGAACAATTTTATAAATTAATATTTTGAAAAAGAAGTTATACTTCAGTCGTGTGGCCTAAAGCACACTCGTTTTTTTTTTTGTAATACTTGGTGCACATTCACGACCGATCCACGTAGGTATTGAAATCGTAGGTATGAAATATGAGTTTAACCAAATAGCCAAATTTCGCTTTATTGTACGTGTTATAAATAGTTTCAAAAGCCAGCTACAGTAATCAAATTATGCTATATGTATTTCTATAGTTGGTTTAATTCGTCTATTTAAAAATATACATTTATCCAATAAAACATTTTCAATATTGTAGCCTCTTTCACAATTATATGTGCAAATAACACATTTTTTTTTAAAATGTGACTGGTCTACGCATCGATATATTTCCGAAAACTATTCCAAAGTAAACTCAGAATACCGGTACAGAACCATTTCATAGATACGCCTTAATACTTGCAAAGCTTGGATTAGCCTGGTTAGATATTTTTTCGGAAGTCATTAATTAGTGATAAAATAGTTGTTGTCTTTATTAGGACAGGTTTTATAACAAAAACCTAAAAAAATACTTTACTAAACTTAACTCATTTTAAAGATTTTAAACATTTTTCTGGTGATAAAACATTACCAGGAATGTATAAAAGAATACAAGTAGATAGATAGATAGATAACTCTTTATTGAATTACCACACAAACAGAAATAATAAAAAAAATAAGTACTGGGTTAAAATAAATAAGGCAATACAGTGGGCGGCCTTATCGCTAAAAGCGATCTCTTCCAGGCAACCTTTGGATGGAGCGAAATTTTTAAAAATTACGGAGTGCGGTGTACTTTAGCGGATACATTACATTTACACATAATATATTCTAAGATGTAATAATAATATGAAGTTTTAATCCTAATACTTAATATACTTATGAAATAGACTAATATATAGGTATAAACATATAGCAAACTATACTAACAGATAAAATAAGTACATAAATAGTAAATAAATACTGCTAGGAAGATGACATCGTCAGGTAATGATGTTTCACCTTCAATTTGAAGACGTGTAAGGACGATGAAGGACAAGTAAACATTCGATTAGGGTTCTGGAGGACCTATTTTTTCTAAAATTATGATTTGTAAGTTTTTGAGTGTTCCGATACTTCGGCACAATTGCATAAACTATGATCACAGATAAATCGAAGTATTTGCGAGCAGGTGGTTATTGTGACTTGTGGTGGTTATGATGTATGGTAAACATTCATAACCACAATAAACTTAAAAGCTATATCTAGATGGTCAAATAGGAGAACCATCATTGGACGCCTTTAGACGGCCAAAACACCAATACAAAACCTACTCACAAACCATTCTTATTACAATAACACAATTTTTACACAAAATAAGATGGTTTTCATGTCTAAATATATATTTTAAAAAGACTGGTCTTCTTCTCTGAATAATATTACCACCATTAAACTCAAAATTACTCTCATACCTTTAAAAACATTTTAAAACCATTCCCTTCCTCAAAAAGCACTCACACTCAACCTCAAGCTCCTTAATCACCAACCTTAAAACGTTCATACGTAAAGATTACCGAAAACCTTCAACTTTCAAACTCAGATAACGCAAAAGCCTGCATATTTTCAGCGGCTTCAGTTGCCAACCTATGGGCGGGCGGCAGTCGACCCGTAGACGTTACGGTGGGCGGCCGGCTGCGAAGCCTTACCGTAAAACGTAATGTGTTGTGATTTTCGCGTAGCTTATATTATCGTTTATTGTTTTTGATAGAATTTAGCTTGTGTGGTGGACGATTATTTTTAGAAGTTGAATGAACCGATTTTAGAATAGTTTGACGTTTGCAACAGCTGACTTTGACAGTCGTGTTGCAGTCCAGTGCTTGTGAGTTTATTTACGTCGTGTCTTGTATACTTATATCTAGGTAAGTTATAATCTATAGCAGTTTATAGTTTATAGATTTAACTACATCCATGTAATCAGGAAGAGCTAAAAAAGGCTCTATATATAAATACATTTGCGGTCTAATATTAATACCTAGGTACTATTGAATATATATAATTTTTTTAATATGCCTTTTTAATAAAGATGTAGCGTTGTTATACAATTATGCAGCTTTGGATGTATAACAAATTAAGAAAGCACATAAATACACATGAAAAATAATAGATATATTTCAACAATAGAGTTCAAATAAAGAGGTAAAAAACTTTGTTTGAAGATAACACTAGAAAAGTCGTATAAAAATACATACTATTAATTAAATTTCCAATATAAAAATAGTGTAAAACGAAAGAGAACTTGACAAACCGCTCTTTGTCCCAACAAGTTACTAATTTAAACCAAAATGAAGTGACTTCAAATGTATCTGTCTCACAAACCTGAGCCAATTGGCTTGATGCATGCAAAGTGATCTTAATAATTATTTACGAGAACACACTATCGCCAGTACAATTTTCACTCAACTTTAAACCATATTGCTTTAAAGTTATGGTGAAAAATGCTAGTGGAAATGTTCGCAATGAATCATGAGTTGTGCGTTTGATTTATTCTCAGTTACAATTTTAACTTGGCGTTCATTTGCACGTGTTTGATTGTTGTTTTTCATTCAGTAGTGGTCAAGTGTGAATCAAATCGTAGTTGTGAATTTTATGAATGAGATTTAGATTTTAGGTTTTTGCTCTAGGCATAAATAAGAAATTCTTTGTCGTTGTTTATGAGCAACCTTTCTGTGAATATAGCCATCAATTTAACCAAATATCCTCAAATGATCATTAGGGTTTTTTGGCTGTTATTTATTTGTGTACAATAAACAAGAATTCATGACGACCTCCGTGGCACAGTGGGCGAATAGCCGGCTGGGACGCAGGAGGTAGCGGGTTCGATTCTCGCTGCGGAACAAATGTTTGCATGATCTGCAGATATTTGTTCCGGGTCTGGTTGTTTTTGTATATATTATAAGTATGTATTTACAAAAAAAAACGTATATAAGTATTCTATCAGTTATCTGGTTCCCATAGTACAAGCTCTGCTTAGTTTGGGGCTAGATAGTGCTGTGTGAAATGTCCGGCAATATTTATTTATTTATTTATTTTATTATTTATTCATTTGTAATAAACAGAATATAACTCAGAAAACGAATTAAAAGTTTTTAATAAAAAACTGAAAGCCATTCACGGGCACATCCATTTTTATGACACATAACATCTATAAATGGATTTATCTTAGATTTATCTGATTTTGGTGGGGCATTGATTCTTTCTGAGCTACCCATTCAAAGACTCGACCCTTTCAAAATCCCCTATGATTTGAGGGTAGAGCAGTTTCTTTCAAATTACAAAAAATCATTTTAGACCAATAATTGTACTAAAAGTAAATGTATATATATGAGTAAGATTAGAATAGAACAGAAAACGCTTTATTGTATACCACACTTAGGTAAATTAACAATATATATTTAAAACATATAACTAGATACGCGATAGTACGATTGGCGGTCTTATCGCTAAAAGCGATCTCTTCCAGACCACCTTTTGATGGACTGGAGACTTTATGGATGAACTTTTAAGAGACCGTTAAAGAACGATAGCTTTCCTGAACATAGGCCTCCCCCTTAGATCGCCACATCGAGCGGTTGGTAGCCGTTTGCGCCCAACGGCTCCCCGCGATTCTAACTAGATCGTCGGTCCACCTTGTGGGGGTGCCGGTCTACGCTGCGTCTTTCAGTCCGTGGTCTCCACTCGAGAACCTTTCTTCCCCAACGGTTATCGGTTCTACGAGCGATGTGGCCTGCCCATTGCCACTTCAACTTGCTAATTTTGAAATAATAAATATAATACATAAACAATTAGTAATATTAAAATACTAATAATAAATAAAGTGTAATTAGTAAGCACACTATCAACTGCCCACGATAATTAGTAAGCACACTATCAACTACCCACGATAATTAGTAAGCACACTATCAACTGCCCACGATAATTAGTAAGCACACTATCAACTGCCCACGATAATTAGTAAGCACACTATCAACTGCCCACGATAATTAGTAAGCACACTATCAACTGCCCACGATAATTAGTAAGCACACTATCAACTGCCCACGATAATTAGTAAGCACACTATCAACTGCCCACGATAATTAGTAAGCACACTACCAACTGCCCACGATAATTAGTAAGCACACTATCAACTGCCCACGATAATTAGTAAGCACACTATCAACTGCCCACGATAATTCGGCCCACATTATACTGTATTTGTATTCCTTTTTTCCGGATAAGTCGTAAATTATACCCATAAATATCCCGGGACGTACCAGTTTCAGATTAATTAAAGCTATGTACCTAAAGCTGTATGTTTCATAGGCGTAATTTGATGGTTCTACGGGTTGGCAATCGGCCATTTTGGTATAGAAGCACGTTCGTAATAATGTACCGTGCATACTGAATCTAACGACTAAGTGATATACTTACTCATCTTCAACATCAGCTATAGGACATCCACTGCGACAGATCTTCCGCGGCCTACACCCAACGGCTCCAAGCAACCCATATCACCCTCATCACCCTCATCAACCTTTACTACTAGGTGGGAAGATGACCATTTTTTCATCGAGTAATATTAGCACGCCTGCATGCAGATTGAATACATTGGCAAGCATAGATTTAAGACCATTTAATGTAATTTTTATATATAAGTACTAGCAATCAAACGATTGTATTTAAGTAGGTTTGTACGATTGTTTCTTTGTTACTCAATCACGTTGTAACGGCTAAATTGATTGCGATGGGTATACAGGTAGATTATGACTTGTATTAACACATATTCTACTTTATATTGACAAATCACGTGTGCAAAGCCATGGACGTAAGCTAGTTTACTATATATACCAAAATTAAAAACCCTCGGGAATATAACATATAAAATTAAGAAAATGTATAAATCTAGGCGGCTATTATTTTACTTCAAGCACTCATCAATTTCTAAGATCCATAAACCTAAATTCGATACTTAAATTCTTTTATCAGCAGATATTTTCAATTTAATTGAAATACTTAGCTGTCTGTCGGGTTGACAATAGACGCATTTGAGATAGTTATCTATGACTTAGCACTTTCATTGTTATCTTTTGAAACTAAAAGTTAGCTGCTTGAGAAATAATCTACATAGAACATTTTTGGGAGAGAAATATAATTTTACTTAAAATTCTACTATTTTCAAAAATAACTTTTAAAGGTAAGACTTAAAAGACGAGAGTTTAATAATTGTATTCTTATAATTAGTACTACTAAACGGGTATTTGGTATAATACCCGTTTGATAGTAGTTATGTACAGTGATTTTAATAACGACGAAATTTTAATAACTAGTATTATATACGCTTATACCAAATATAAATGACTAAGTAATTATACAAACAAAGCGAAAATACCGTATTACTTGTGTTTTTAGGGTTCCGTACCTCAAAAGGTAAAAAAGGAACCCTTACGAGATCACTCTCTTGTCCGTCTGTTTGTCCGTGTGTCACCACCGATTTTCTCAGGCGCGGGTGAACCTAGCAAATTGAAATTTATACCACATACTAAGGTCTATAATCCCTAATAGGTGCATAAAAATCAAGCTCCTGGGTCAACAAGATAAAAAAATTGGGCAAATTTAGATTTTCACGAACACTTGTAAGTACCAAAATATACCATAATTTTTAACTTTTTTTTATTTTTCGGACTTTTCCCTTGACTTGTGCTGTAAGACCTTGCTTTTAACCAAAATTGACAATTCTAAGTCAACAGGAAGTACCCTATAGATTTTAGGTTGACAACCTATATGGTGGTTCCCGTTGACCTAGAATCACAAAATTTGGCAAAAAACAAGGTAGCACAAATAAAGGAAAAGTTCCAAAAACAAAAAATGCTGAAAATTAAAGTGTATTCCCATACATACATAGTTGATGCCAATTAAGATAGTCCTCTGAGTTGTATGGGCGTTCATACAATTTAGAAGGACTAGCTTAATCGGCCTCAACCTCAAATAAGGTAAATAAATAAAATTGAGTTATTGAATAAAAGTGGGGCTTACAACAGACATGATTTTTCGCCGTTTTTATAGATAATGGTACGAAACCCTTTGTGCGAGGGTCCTACTCGCACTTGGCCGGTTTTTTATATTTATATTTGATTTTTTTTTGTAATACAATAAAGTTGTTTAATATATTTTTTCATTCTATAACACCGGGTGCTTTAGCACACGTGTAAAAGCTCTCTCACAAATAGTATCACTATATCTATTCCCGCCGCCCATCAACATTGCTGTGTTTCGGTTTGAAGAGGTTGGGTGCCGGTGAAATTACAGGCACATAAGACTTTACACCTGTATCCCCAAAATTGATGGACGCAGGGCACTATATCGTAGAGCACGTTTCTAAGGTGCAAGATCTACTATGCAATGATAATGTTACAGGCGATGGTTACCACTTAATATCAGATAGGCCATGTGCTTGTTCCATCTTAAATTTGTGCAAAAAAAAGATTCTCTCCAAAAAAAGTCGATGTTCTTATATATTTTTGAAATTCGATGCAGAAACACGTTGATAATAAGTATTTTGTTAAAAATTACTTTTTCAAAACAAGCTTGCATACAATTCGTAATCAGAACCACAAGCAGATTCAAATGAGCCCAAATACTAGTAGCCTACTACAATCCATTCCGAAGTTCCATTGTCAAGCATCCGTCTCTATCATGAGACCACCTCCATGGTATCATAATTCAGATAGGCAATGCATTATCACCAAAGTTACATATGTATGCCAAATTTAAATGCGTACACAAAGTTTCGTGTCTTTTCTGTTGACCGTTGAAGAGTTCCTTCGTTTGGAGCCACTCCAGGGTGTAGAATCAGGTCATGCTTTCATAAAAATGCATTTTCATTTTAACTGAACCAACATGTCAAATTTCTACTCCGTAGCATACGAGCAATTTGGTTCTAATTCAGCTCGCAATATTTGAGCTAAACCAACTAACTAACAAAATTAACATTGTAAGCGAAATAAAAGCTTGTTAAAAAATGTTATTCAGTCGCCGAACTATAACTTTTAGAGATGACATAATCTCCCACCGAAAATTTGATCTTTTGAGATATTTTTGTCCCATATCCGTAGTACAAAAAACACTACTTGGCCTCTCATCAAAACACTCTTTAAAACTATATTTTCGTCAAACAGTTGCTAACTGCAGCCGAATGTCCTTGACTCTTTGCCAATACAACCCAGATACAACTGTGAAGGAATATGAAATGTCATGGATGAGAAAGTTGCTTTATCGACGTCACTATTGTAGCTTTTATTTATTTTCACTCTGATCATGCTCCTAAAGTTGGTCATTTTAAACTAGTTGTAAAAAGGAGGTTACATTAATAATAATACTTTATCGAAATACAACCTCCAAAACAAATCCTTATTTCTATTTAAAAATTAAAGAGGACATAGTCCAGACTATTAAAATAAAAAATATAATAATAATTAAAACCGGCCAAGTGAGTCGGACTCGCCCAGCGAGGGTTCCGTACAAATTTGTAGGTACTTTAAATAAAGACTATATTTTTATTATTTAATTACAAATATATAGTTTTAGCCGAAAGGTTCTCGAGTGGAGGCCACGGACCGGCAAGCGCAGCGTAGGACGTCCACCCACAAGATGGGCAGACGACTTGGTAAGAACCGCAGGTCGGCGTTGGATGCAGGCCGCTTCCAACCGCAGTTCCTGGAGATCAATGAGGGAGGCCTTTGTCCAGCAGTGGACGTCCTACGGCTGATATGATGATATGATGATATAGTTTTAGATTTTTCCTGCTCTTGTAGTATAAGACGATATTAATTGTCAAATTTCACAGTTCTAGGCAATGGAAAGTACCCTATAAAATTTTTGATTCTCTTGAGAGTGTCGAAATATACGTTTTTTGCGGCATAAACGGCCGTATCTTTTTAACGTTAACTTAGAAGTTTGATTTTTTTACAGCTTCAAGAAACTGTAGACCTGAGTAAATGGTTTTAATTTCAACTCGATACCTCCACGTGTTCCCAAGATAAAGAGTCTTGTTCGACAGACAGACAGATAGACGGGCAATAAAGTGATCCTACAAGGATTCCGTTTTATCCCTTTTGACGTATCCCTAAAAAACAATGGATACCGAGGACGCAATTTCTTTTGTTAGAAAGCATCAGTGAACTGCGCTCCCAAACACAAATCGCGGACGTTGGGCACCAAGTAGGCAAGTTAAAGTGGGACTGGGTGGGCCATCTCAATCGCATTTCAGAGGAGATATGCACAAAATCCACCACCGAGTGGATCCCAAAAGATAGACAACGACCACGTGGCAGACCACGGCGCCGATGGAAAGATGAACTCGACTCGTATATGGAAGACTGGACTACACACGCGCATGATAGAGTGGAGTGGAAGGAAGGCTCCAAATAATACAAAAAAATAATAATAGCAACAAACTATCATAAAAAGAGTTTTTTATTTCCTCGCATTCGTGATGAAAAGTTATGTGTTATACTCGAGTTTAAGCGAATAAAATACCAAACTATCTCGGGAGTGAACAATATATCGCTTACAGCCCTCGTGTAATAATGTACTATTACTAATAATGACCGATACAGAATAATTTGACAATATTGTTCAATGTCAAAGTCAAAATCTTTTATTCATTTAAATCACAAGGATCACTTTGAAACGTCAATTTTACTGCCTGTTCCTTCGCGTCCAAGCCAGAAAAGAACGGCAAGAATAGTATTGATACATAAATAGATAGATAGACGACGTGATAAAGGTTGCTGGGGGCTGCTTGGTACAGCTTACACAAGATTGGTTGCTCTGGATATCTATGGGGGTGGCCTATGTTCAGCAGCGGAGTCATAAACACGTTTGATGAGATTATAGTTGACTAGCCGACCAATCCGCAGCTTCGCGTGCGTAGTTTTTCAATAAAAACATTACCCTCCTTTGCGCAGTTAGGTAAAAAGTAGCCTATATTACTTAAGGTGAATGAAGCTTTCCAGTGGTGAAAGAATTTTTGAAATCGGACCAGTAATTATTGAGTTTATTCATTACAAACATACACACAAAAATACAAATCTTTCCTTTTTATAATATTATTAGTACAGGTAAACTGTTTTAAACTCGCGAGTCATCGTAAATTATCCCGTTTTTTTGAGACGATAAAAAAACATTATTTTTATATTAAAAACCTAGAACAACAGTTTTAGATCAAGCAGTCATTAAGGTCGGCTTGCACACCGATCCCTAAACGTATTTAGCCACTGAACATGTTAAAAATGACGTATTTGATTGATTTGACAACTCCTTAAATCATATGTATGTACAAAAAATGTATATAAGTATTCTAACAGGTTATCTGGTTTCCATAATATAAGCTCTGCTTAGTTTGGGGCTAGATAGCGCCGTGTGAAATGCCTAGAAATAGTTATTTATATATTATTATGGAGGTAGCGGGTTCGATCCCCGCCGCGCATCAAATGTTTGCATGATATACAGATTCTGTGTCTGGATGTTGGATTATAAATTATATCCAATATAATTATAAATTAAATTATAAGTATGTATTTACAAAAAAAAGTATATTAGTAATCTATCGGTTATCTGGTTCCCATAATACAAGCTCTGTTTAGTTTGGGGCTAGATAGCGCTGTGTAAAATGTCCAGCAATACTTATTTATTTATTTATTAGCTGACCCGTCCGCGCCTTTGCATGCGTGGTATTTCAATAAAAACATTACCCTCCTTTTGTGCAATCGGGTAAAAAGTAGCCTATCGCCTTCCTCTGGATATAATCTATCTCCTTGCCAAATTTCATTACGATCCGTTCAACCGTTCAGTTATGAAAAGGTAACAAACAAACTAACAAACAAATATTTACTTTCGCTGTTACTATGTATGTATTATACATAATAAACATTCCTCTTGAATAACTCTATCTATTGCTGAAAACTGCAATAAAATCAGTTGAGTAGTTGAAAAGATCTAAGCGAACAGCGGAAACGACTTCATTTTATACTTTGTAAAGATTAATTTAGCTAATAAATACGTTTAGCTAATCGTTGCGCAAGGTCTCGTTGGGAAGAGTCTCTTGTGTCAGTGTACACTCACGCATTGGTAAAAAATACTTTCGAACAAAAATAGCTCTATCTCTAAAAGCACCGCCAGTGCACTAACAGATTACACACTCATTTGTCATACACATATGCGTCCGATGGTGACTGATGCCGCGATATTTGCCTCGTTTGTCTTTGTGTTCAAACGCCTGGCTCTATCTTATTGCTTCAGTGCCGAAGGGTTATGTTTTTACGGTTATTTTCTGTGATTTGTTACTTGCACTTGTTTTGACTTTTGACGGTTGTTTTGACCGTTTTGACTTTTGTATAAAATCCAAAATAAGACACTCCGTGAGAGAAATAAGAACTAAAAACCCATAAAAATTATGATTTTACAGGGTTTTCTACCAAATTCTATTTTTAAATTTTGTTGTCATAAGTACAGATTTATGATTGATTCTATTCAGCTCAATTTCAGGTCCAGTTCATTTTTCTTAACTCTACTAAAAGGATCCGCACTATATAGTTAATTCTAGACCAAATATACCCATATAATTTAATTATATTTGTAGAAAAAGAAAATTCATTTAATTTGGTATTAATCACGTATGTAAGTTTTTAATTTGTTATCCCAAAAATTAGTAACTATGACATGGTATATTTTATTTTTTAATTTTTATTTATTTTTATTATTAATTGCAAATGTTTGCAAATACTACTTTAAAAATATTATAATAATATTCTCGTCTACTCTACATTATTCCAATTAATCTGTCATCCAAAATCTTGATAATTTTAGGGAAACACTCCAACTATTTAGAGACAGCACCGTAACATCATGTTTCGTAACTGACGGGTTTCTAGGGCGGCTATTTTCATTGATATTTTGTCGTAATTTAGAAGTTTATACTGAGTCCAAGATAATCTGTCTGCCTGTATATTGAAAGCTGATCAAATGCAAGACATATTAATGTCTGACTCTATACATTTTGGTCAGCCAATCTTCAATTACGAAAACCCCATCTCCAAATCTTGGCGGAACCATATCGTGAGGTAATCGGGGTGGCCTAGAACCAACAATTCAAAATCCACTAGTAAGCATACGTTTTGGTATAGAATGGCGTCCGTCAGTCCAACTTTTTTTAATTTAATAAATTGTTCTTAAAAAAACTTCAAGTTTTATCGTAACAATACACAACTAGTAGGTGTAATGATTTCATTTACAACTCTAGTTATTCTAAGATAGATATTGACATATCCTTTATGCTGACCAATTCATAATTTAGCGGCCCCTTTACTCAATTTACTTGCATTAGCCGTGAACGTATAAATTGTAACAACAAAATGTGCATCGCATCTTCAGCTTGTGTTTCAATTTTAAACGTAAATATAGTTTTTTTTAAATGAGGTGATTTATATATCGCGAGCGAAGCAAGATCTCTAAATTAACTTGGGAAAATCGGCGTTGGATGTATGTATGTCTGTTTGTCCGAGGATAAATTTCGAAGCGTTTATCAGATCATATTGAAATTTGATATACAGGTAGGTAGTGATAGCACAATTTTGGTGTGACTAAATGAGCTAAAAATGTGGGGGGGAGGGGGGGTTGTTGAGATATTGAGGTTCAAGAGGGTTAAAAAAAACAAAATGAAACTATCCGATCAAATGCCACCTTTAATAACAGGTGTTTGTGAGTACATTTTGACATATTTATTAGCCATAATACAAACTGAACTTTGACAAAATTCACAGGGTATATTAGTGAAATTTGGTATGCGTGTAGCTTTAGTGACACAAATATAGCGAAAAGTCTGAAATCCAGAATATCTGCTATTCGTACCCCAAAAAAGAACATCCAATTTTCATGAACTCCCGTTAACTGTAATTTGAATGAAACTGTAGGTAAGTAAATTGGTTAGGCATTTCGTGGCACTATTTTTTTAGTCAAAGATTAAGGCCGGCTTGCACAACGATCCCTAAACGTATTTAGCGACTAAACATGTTTTAGTTTTACGTATTTGTATGATTTGACAACTCTTTAAATCAAATTTAGCCACTAAATACATTTAGGCATCGTTGCGCGAGTCGCCCTAAAAATATTTTTTTTTGTTTTGGGAGATTTGCGAGATCTCAGTTTGAGGCGAACCACTAGTATTATAAATTCGAAAGTAACTGTCTGTTTGTTGCGTTTTCACAACTAAACCGCTGGACCGATTTTTAAGAAATTTTGTATATAAATAGATTATGACCGGGATTGAGACACCTACTTTTTACCAGAGAGCGCAGAAGGAAGGTAATGATATTATTGTCAAACCACGCGTACGAAGTCGTGGGCCAAAGCTAGTAGACTTTATTTACCGTAAAATAATACTACCGGTAGCATGTTAAGAGAATAACAAGATGCAAAAATCTTTATAAGACCTTCTTAGAGCCCTAAAAAGGGAAGGGTTACCTCAAAAAAACCAGTGACATCTATAATTAGTAATTACTGACTAAAACGGT
This sequence comes from Philereme vetulata, assembly GCA_918857605.2. Lineage (NCBI taxonomy): Eukaryota > Metazoa > Arthropoda > Insecta > Lepidoptera > Geometridae > Philereme > Philereme vetulata. Next base: position 25,391,581 of record OU975418.1, on the reverse strand, counting down.
TATTTATCGAGTATGTACCTCTTTTATTTGTTATTCCGACGTTTCGATTGTGCTGCAACTGTACCGCTTTAATCAGTAGCTATGTACACACGGCTTCACATCAAGCTATACTTTTACCAGTATAAGCTGACCTCTCATTCAGTCAGGTCAGCTTATACTGGAAATTCTTATGTGTAGCCGTGTGTACAGTGATCGCGAAAATTTTAAAAATAACGGTGACATCAAAATGACGTATTTCCAAAATAATATATTTCTGACTACTTCCGATGAAACATAAATATTTATAATAAATGAAATAAATCCAGTCACTGATCACACCGGGATTGATTCCCGCCTAATGGGATATTTATTTAAGTAATGAAAATACTACGCTGCGTCGTATTCTAGGAAACGTCACAATTTCATCCCGAGTTATTAAGTAAAATAGAGTACAATTCGAAAAAGTTCCATTGGTATTTTTTGCTACTAGTATCTATAAGAAAAAAAAATATTTCCATAAAAACGTGTTTATTGCGGGATTGTAATTTAACATTGTTATTTTTTTAATGTGTTTCATCATCATCATCATCAGCCGCAAGACGTCCACTGCTGAACATAGGCCTACCCCTTAGATCGCCACAACGAGCGGTTGGTAGCCGTTTTCGCCCAACGGCTCCCCGCGATTCTTACTAGATCGTCGGTCCACCTTGTAGGTGGCCAGCCTACGCTGCGTCTTCCAGTCCGTGGTCTCCACTCGATAACCTTTCTTCCCTAACGGTTATCGGTTCTACGAGCGATGTGGCCTGCCCATTGCCACTTCAACTTGCTAATTTTGAGAGCTATGTCGGCAACTTTAGTTTTTTGCGGATTTCCTCATTGCGGATTTTGTCACGCAAAGAAACCAAGTTTGAATGTGTTTGCTCTTACATAAATTGCGAGAAGCATCAAAACTTTAAAGCACATTCAACAGCATTTTTTTAGTAAAATTACAAAACTTCAATATAAAAGGTAACGTAATTATACGACATGATTATCCAAAAGCTTTGCAAAAGCATTTATTTATTTAATCACAACGAGCGACGATGTGTCAAAACACTAATTTTACATGTGGTTAAATTTTTTTAATGGCGATCTGCAAGACTTATGGTGAACTGAGCAACGATGCCTCAACGTATTTAGTGGCTAGATATGATTTGAAGTATTGTCAAATCATACAAATACGTCTAATTTAAACATGTTTAGTCATTAAATACGCTTAATTAATACGCAAGGGTTATCAAGGGGTGCAAGGGCTTATTATAGAAGCCGTATGTCAATGACAAGTAAATCATTAAGAAAATAATAAAATACCTACTTATAATAAAGTTTTTATAACTTTGGCATCATCGTCTTGAACTCATTTATATAAGACTACCCCTGAGGTAGATAGATAGATAGAAAACGCTTTATTGTAAATCACACTTAAAATATAATACAATATAAAAACAAATAACAATACACGCAGAAATACAGGTGGCGGTCTTATCACCAAAAGCGATCTCTTACAGACAACCTTTGGATGGACTGGATTTCATGAGAATGTAGCTATAAACAGAATTGAATAAGCAGTGTACATACATAAGCAAAATAAATAATTATATACAAATATATAAGTACTCATTAATAAATTAGGTACATAATAATATAGCATAGTACATAAACATTCTATACCAATAATAAAAAAGGTATATTATATAAAATACTATAATAGTATAAATAGGTAGGAATATACAATATATACGATTTTAATGATTTTATTTCCTTTAAAAACGGGTACCTCAGGGTTGCCCATTTTTTAACAAAAAACAATCATTAAAGTCGTATATATTAAAAAGTGGTTATAAATTATCGCTGACACATTAAAAAACCCAACGAATTCCTCTTTTTTTAAAGTCGGTTAGAAGGGTGATTTTTAGTTAACGCAATCCAGGATAATTCTTATTTATTGATGCAGATTGATGGCTGTTCAATCTGTTCAACCTTAGGAAGTATTTCTGTAACTTACCAGGCCGATGTAGTTCCTTCGTGACGTGCTAGATGTCGCACTATCAGTCTCGCACCGAAATCGTTCCACAATGCAATCGCCTGTTACAGAATACGTGCACACAGTTCAATCATGTAATGGATCGAACGATGCCATACACCATTCAGGGCCATACGCTCTCAAACCGGAAATCCAAAACATTTTTTATACAGCCCATCACCGTTATATCGGGAATTTTATTGATGCTTGGATTTTGAGGTTAGCAAAATTGTAGGTTCGTTGAAAATAAAGAAAATACTGTTTTATCAGTTATCACTCATGCTCTGAAAGTTGGTCGTTGTACTGCTCCGTTAATGCAATTTACGACCCTAGAGCCGTAAGTATATATGAAATTAGAATCGGGCTCATTGAATTCATATTATGCTAAAATGAAATACAATCTCCATGTCGAATCCATATTTCTATTTAAAAATAAACGCGGTTACATTCATAAATACTAAAATTAAATGCAATCTCCATGACAAATCCTAATTTTTATTTAAAAATGAAGGATGCTACATTCATAAAATAAAATGAAATACAACCAATCCTCATGACAAATGAAAAATAAATGAGGTAGGTAATTATTTTAGTACTGAATTAAAAACAATGGATACCGGGAACGCAGATTTATTTTTCAACATTTAAATGATTTAATAAGACTTTTTTAGTTTTTTCTCGTATTCGTGATGAAATATTGTGCTATACTCGGGTGTAAGCGATCAATAACACCCTCGATTACCGTACGAGCGAGCGTTATATTGGATAATAGATCGCTTACATTTACAACTCTTGTATAACAATGTACTAGTATCAACCATCGTCATTTTAGTATCACCTAATGAAGGTCTACTCCTGAACATAGGTTCGTCCCGTAGATTTCTTCAGCTGAGCGATATTGATTAGGTCAAAATAAATTACTAAAACTAAAATCTAACCAAAGTGATGTACAAAAATTGACAATTAACAAATTCAAAAACGCAATTAAATAAAATCTTTATTAAATAGCCTACTATAACAAATTGGATTAATTAGATGATACAGAAGCTTGGGATTGAAATCGCTCCAACTCGTACAAAAATGTTACAATTTAGACGTAATTTGTTTTCTTTATGTTAAGTATTCCAAAAGGATCTCCAGCCTTGTTTCTTGCCTTTATTTACTGGCTTGGTCGCGAAGAAACAACAGTAAAATTGACGTTTCAAAGTTATCCTTTTCATTTTATTGAATAAAAATATTTTATTTGATTTGATTAGGACTCTCTTCTACGAGTACTTACGACTTTTATTAGGTCGTCTTTTCATGTGGAGATCGTACCTATTATCAAAAAATAGATAATGCTACAATGATATATTCTTTTTTATACTTTTTATTGATGATAGCCAAGCCCTTGACTACTACCTCACCTGGTGGTAAGTGATGGTGTGATCGAAGCACTCTGGACTTGAAGACTCCGAGATTATACTGGTTCGGAAAAACATACGCCGTAAGTGAATTCCACTCCTAACTTGTGCTAACAAGAAAATTTAAGCAAAATGTCTAAATACAAGTCTTATTCTATCTACGAGTATACCAAATTTCGAAGTCAGTACAGCCGTTTAGTCGTAAAAACGACTTTTTTATACCTCCTGGAGATGGGTGAGGCCTATGGCCCACATGATGTTATATAAGTAACCATTGCCTACAGCAAATTATTGCCTCGTAGGTTACGCATCCTAGAATCGTGCCCTACGATGCACTGCGCTGCGTCCATCAACTTGAGCTATACAGGTGTAAAGCCTCATGTGCCTCTAATTTCACCGGCAACCCTTCAAACCGAAATAGCAATGCTGCTTGGCGACAGAAATAGGTAAGTAGTAACCGAGAGACAGAGTTTTTTTTTATACTATTTATATGGCAACCGAGCATGCAGTCCACCAGATGTTAAGTGGCTACTGCAGCCCATAGATATCCACATAGAATTCAAAACAAGGTATTATGTTGTCTTGATCTCTATGTGGATACGTTGCCATACTATAGGACTTAGCTGTAATGCCTATGTGCCAGTAATTACAGGAACAGAGTTGCTTTATTAGAGATTTTTAGTATAGATTTTATTATTGTATTCTTTTGTTAGTAATAACTAATAAGGTATGTTCAAACACGATTTTAGTAAACTGTTAATGCATAAATGAAATAAAATGAGATAATCTTGGCTCAATAGTGGGACAATACAGGATAAGAAATATGTGTTTTGTTTTTTACAGTTTAAAGCGTTTAAGTGGATTAAAGTATAAAGACCGGCACATCACTATCCGTTTCCATTAACTTTAATATATAAATTTACGATCTTGGAACGTTGTTGGGTCGAGATAAATTCAATGATAAATCGCTTTTACTCACTCTGAAACTAAGGTAGGTACGAACTTTAATATGATATAGGATACCTCGGAATATGCATTTTTTTATATACATTATAGGCCACAATCTCGCCTGGTGGTAAGCGATTATACAGTCTACGATGGTACACGCTTGCCTAAAAGAAACTTATTCACTCGCGACATAAAGATACCCAGGCTGTAGCTATCTGGAAACACAGACTCTGGCAAGGCGTTCCACTCTTTGGCGGTGCGCATAATAAAGGTCGAAGAGAATCGCTTTGTGCGAATGGGACTAGCATATAGCGGTGGCGCACCACAGAGCGTCTGGTTGTCCGATGATGACGTCCGATTTTGAAAATGGACATAATCGCCGTTCCGATAGATCTGATAGAACCATATATTGATAAAAGAATATTAACATATATGTATGTATAAAAGACACGTGATACTAATACCTACTTTGGTATGTTCTGCTTTTTGCATGATGTTACTGTTAATATGTATGTATGTTCGATTGATTACTGTAAATTACATCAATGTAAGGAAATAAAATCCCATTTAACTTAAATATTTTTAATTTTAATAAGAATATACACTGAATACGTAACTAAATAATCCAAATAGTATAATTAAATCGCCACCAAACATCACTAAAACTAAATGAGACAACATCACATTTCAAGTACCTACTTAACTTTATAACTTCGCACCACTTTCCTGGTTAACAGTCCAACCCAAATTACGAGACTATTGTGTCGAAATTATTATTCCAGAGATCTGATTTTTTTCTCATATTTCTTGAAGCCATCTTGAAACAGATTTTACAATTGTTTTCATCTGAACATAAAAGCACCTTATTAGACACGAAATAACATCGTACAGAAAGACTGTAATTTTATTGGATGTTCTTGTGAAATAGTTTGGGTCCCACGTTCAAAGATGTCCGCCAATCTCCTTTAGAAACTTTGTTATCATTCACGCACAGGAACGCATTACTCGTCAAGCGAATTCTTGCGCCCTAAGAGTGCGATTCCACTTGCTGCGCGAGAAAACTGAGCGGTGAGTGGTTTTGGAATTTGTAAATTAAGTTCTTTTATGTGATTTTACTAAGAAAACTTTCGTGATTGATTTCAATCATTATTATAAATACAGGATGAGTGCGAGGCGAGACGTTATTCGGAGCGGATCGCACTCACCCTGATGAAGGTTCACGAATTGAACCGAAACATTGTCGGTCGAAACACCGATAAGACGGTACGTGATAAATCCCGTATTTATAATAATGATTCTTTTATGTGATACCACATTTGGCCTTGTAATTTTGACATTTTGAGTCTCACCATTTTGGCACTTTTGGCAATTAAAAAGAAACTATTTATGAATTATTAGCAATAGAGGTGGGTCAATATTATTTATAAATCCGGGACCCTAAAACACCTATAATATGACATTAGGCTATGCAAGGCTAGCCAAATAAAGTAATTCTATTAGTATTTTATTTTTCTAGTGTTATCTGAACACTTACAGAAAGTTCTAAGATTTGTAAAACCATTTTAAAAATTATTGATTAAAACGGGTATTTATCGCGTATGTACCTTTTTTATTTGTTATCCCGACGTTTCGGCTGTGTTGCAACAGTCATGGTCTCGGGCTGACTCTCAGTTTTGTTTTTTTTACCCCTCTTGAACCCCAATATCTCAACAACCCCCCCACGTTTTTAGCTCATTTAGTCACACCAAAATTGTGCCATTGCTACCTACCTATATACCAAATGTCACGATAATCAGATAAATGCTTCGAAAGTTATCCTCGGATATGTGGTTTATCCGAGGATAACTTTCGAAGCGTTATACACACATATAACGTACACATACCCATACACATATACATACATACATACATACAACGCCGATTTACCCAAGTTGATGTACAGTCTCGGGCTCGGGAGTCAGCCCGAGACTATGACTGTTGCAACACAGCCGAAACGTCGGGATAACAAATAAAAAAGGTACATACGCGATAAATACCCGTTTTAATCAATAATTATGTACAGTGATCGCGAAAGTTTGAAACAAAACATTTTTAAAATACCATTTTAAAAATGTTTTGTCTAGGCTTGGAAATTTTCGAGATGGTTTTAATAATTTTAAGTAGGTAATCCTTTTGTAAATTTTTTTCTCGCTTACTGCTTAGCTACTTTAAACATTTCTGGTGGAAACGCAGCCTAAGACTCCCTTATTAGTGTTACTCACACACCCTCTTGATTCACGTGAACTTATATCATTTCATCAGCAGTCGGAATCATAATCTGCAACTTACCGAACTTTGACATGATGATTACAACTCTGCAAACACTATCAAGCGAGATGTATCGCAACCCTTCGTCACAGTGAAAGGGTAGCTGGTACACTTTGTACAAACGTTCAGCTTTGGTATGGAACACTTTACCGCCGGTTGTTTTTCCTGAAGCTTCTTGATCTGGGTCGCTTTAAGGTAAGAGTGAACAGGTATCATCTAACTCTATGTGTTTCATCTTAGACCACGTTATCGCTTACCATCTGGTGAGTTTCTAGACAAAGAAATATATTGTTCGTGTGAAATATGACAGGAGTTATAGTCAGAAAAAAATATGACGTCAAATCTTGATAAAAAGCCCTTATCTTAAATGTTTTAAGGTATTCCTTAATAATATACTCTTGCAACATATACAAAATTTAGTCAACATTTAAATAGTTATCTATTTATCATGAATTTACATTCTTTTTATATAGTTGATCGAGCGAAGCGAGATCTCTAAATCAACTTGGGTAAATCGGCGTTGTATGTATGTATGTATATGTGTATGGGTATGTGTACGTTATATGTGTGTATAAACGCTTCGAAAGTTCTCCTCGGATAAACCACATATCCGAGGATAACTTTCGAAGCGTTTATCCGATTATCGTGAAATTTGGTATATAGGTAGGTAGCAATGGCACAATTTTGGTGTGACTAAATGAGCTAAACACGTGGGGGGGTTATTGAGATATTGGGGTTCAAAAGGGGTTAAAAAAAACAAAATGGGACTATACGGTCAAGTGGCATGTCTATTAAAAAGTATTTGTGTGTTCATTTTAACCCCATTTTTATTTTTAGTTTATACTTTGTAGTTATTAGCCAAATTAATAACTGAATTTTGACGAAATTCACAGGGTATACCAGTGACCCCATACTGATGAAATTTGGTATGCATGTAGTTTTAGTAACACAAATATAGGCAAAAGTCTGAAATCCAGAATAACTGCAATTTGTACCCCAAAACAAGAACCAAATTACATGAACTCCCGTTACCAGTAATTTGAATGAAACTGTAGGTCAAGTAATTTGGTTATTATTTGGTGGCAATATTTTATTATTCAATGATTAAGGCCGGCTTGCACAACGATCCTAAAACGTATTTAGCGACTAAACATGTTTGTACATATTGTAGGTGTACTTTTGACAACTCCTTAAATCATATTTAGCCACTAAATACGTTTAGGCATCGTTGCGAGTCGCCCTAAGAATATATTTTAATGTTTTGGGAGACTCGCGAGATCTGAGTTCAGGGCGAACCACTAATTGTAAAGTTTAGTTTTAATTTTCGCCAATAAAAATCTTAATTCTTGCAAGCGTATTGCTAGCCAGTTCAACCATGTTGAGTTATAATTGTTTGTAAACGTCTAGTTCCGTCAATAAATTTAACATTAAAAGTACTGCACTGTAAAAAAAATGCTTGGAAACAGACAGTCAAGCTAACTAAACATAATCATAGACAGTATAAAAGTATACATAAAACAGGTGGTGTTCCGTGCCGATAACGTAACGTGTGTTTGTAATTTGTTCATAATAGCATTCGAAATACTACACTCTTTTATGAAGTGCAACAGCTATTTCCAAAAGACTGTGCCTCGATTGACATCCATGCCTTGCAGCGACAAACAAAGATTACGGTATCATGTTTGGACAGTACGTAAACGGGGCTTATTGGAAATGTTCAGAGATTGACTTATCTGTAGGTAATATTTCAGAAGATATTCTTGGTTGAGATTTATTATTTAGATAAACTATGCAGTAACTTACATAGTGCGCAAAAATGGTTTAGAGTGAAACATCATTTACGAAACTATATAAGTTTTCCTGTAGACGCTTTGAGTCATAATCATAATCATCTCACTTAGTTTGACCCTGGCGTGACAAAAGCCTGCAGCATAATTGCCAGTGCATCATGAGGAAGTTTGCGGGTTCAAGTCCCGTCGAGGCTAGAAAGTTTTTGAAATGCTTTTAAAAATCTTATCAATTACAAAATGTGCCTTCTTTTATGGGCTTTAGTATTAACTTGAGAAAAAAAACTGGACAAGTGCGATTTCGACTCGTGCGCCGAGGGTTCTTTATTTTTTTAAATTATATTTTGGTAATTTTGTGAACTGTTTACAAACCCAACTACAGACATAAGTTGGTGGATTAGTGCTAGTAAAGGAGTAATAGTAAAGTCTACTCAGCTTTGTTAATGATAATGATACAACATGGTATGTCTTATGGATAGTTTTAAGGCATACAAGAATAGCATGTGGTTGGAAGGGGACACACCCGTGGGACACACACATTGGCATCTTTGAGGCTCTACATTTTGTAAACGGGCTATCGTATCAAAAAAGTGTTCAGAAAACTTTATCATATTTTTTAAAGAACTATTCAACGACACCGTGCGTGAGTAAAAAACTAACTATCCTCAACTTCCCTCAAGAGGATTTTTTGCGATATAAAAACAAATTAACGATTTTAGACTTTTCGCATTACTTGTATTGTGTGACCTTGCTTGCTTCTTGTCAAATTTCGAGATTCTAGATCAACAGGAAGGTTTTGATTTAATATTCAAGATTTGCACCTACGGCATTTTGAATGCGTTGACTTATTATCTCCATTTTTTAGCTCCAAGGGACCGTAGGCCTAACTATTTGATATTAATTTCAACTTTACGCGTTCCTGAGAAAAAGAGTCAGACAGACATATAGACAGACTATAGCAATGATCCATAAGAGTTCCCTTTTCCTTTTTTTTGTTCAATACTTATTCATTTATTCTATTTCACAAAGTAATAATAGGTGGTAATTGTTAAATACATCATCTTTTGCGGTACATAACCCTACAAAACATAATTTATGAATGACCATTGAATTACTAGTGTTCCGAAACAACTTCAGAACTTTAATTAGTTTAGTTATTCAATTATCTTTTCACCGTCGTCTTAGCGAATGTTGTATACACCTGTAATTGGTACACGTATTAGAATTGTGCTTATAAATGTCATCATTTAGAATATGATCTCACGTGGCCGGACTGGAAGTCTATTAACCAACTCCGGACTCAGGTTGGGCGGCGTAGGAACCCTTTCCTAACGCTGTTATTGTGGGCTTTCAGACTATAACCCACCTGATTAACTGTCCTTTGTTCCCTACGACATGCACAAGGGAAGATCTTAGTATGTTCCATAAATGAAATCGACGTAGCCTGGTTCTCATCATCATCATCATCCACAGCCTGACTTCACCCATTATTGGGTATCGGCCTCCCCAAGTTTGTGCCATCCGCCACGATCCTGCGCTAGTCTCACCCACTGATGGCCCGCGACCTGTACGATGCCGTCCACCCATCTCGCTGCTAGACGTCCTACCTTGCTCCATCTGTTATCACCACGTCTAGCCAAGTGTCCCGCCCAAGACCATTTGTGCGCACTCAACAATAATATAAAAAGTTGCGAATTGAAATACGTTGTAAGCTATTGACACGAAAGAAGAAGAATTATAAAACTGCCAATTAGCTATAAACTGATAAAATATTTGTACTATTATTGGTGTAAACATTTTCATTAAATGATATCTAACGCTCCTCCTCCCACTGACCCAGTAGCTGATCAACTCAAACGGCTGACATTCGGAGCGCGTTTGGCCCGTTTCGTCCACAATGACGGCTGCGGGCCCATTCAGAGTCGAGTTGCGCACTTCAACATTGAGCCCTGTGTATCTAACACATTTCCCGTGTAAGCCAATACATTTTACTGTAATTTTTAAACCAGGTCGCAAAACTAGGAGTGTTGTTATACAAGTGACGACTATATCTGTCTGTCCGTGGCATCGTAGTTCCAAACAGATGGACTGATTTGGATGCGATTTTTTTTAATAGAAAGCATATTTAACTGGGTTAGTTCTTAGCACTGCTTCTTGTGTCAGGGCTATTGAATGTCACGGAATACTAAGACACTATTTTAATTCCTAGTCCACTTCAATAGATAATTTCTAGCTACACAGCAAAAAGCTAGCAAGTTCAACGGAGCTGCTTCCAAAACCCGTTGTTTGTCTAATGAACTCGTTCACAACCACAGATCTGTACTGACTAGATAACGCAAGTTCATCTACTTTGCGTGTTGTTAGTTGGAGCAAAGCTCCAACTTTTACGGTACATACATCATTCCGAACATGGCCAGCTTTGCAGTAATGAAATGAAATGACATTTACTTATTTGCTAGAATGTGATAGTCAGCACGTCAGCAGCACGTCAGCAGCACGTAGCAGCGGCGCTCCGCGGTGCCTTTGAATAGTCTGCGCATGGTGTGTGGGCATCTTAACATTAAACTGCTCATAGTAGATACAACAATTTAGCACGCTTGGTTTTCATGCAAATTGACGCACTTACGTTATCTATTCAATACAGATCTGTAGTCACAACGCTAACGTAACGTGAATAGTCGCTATCGCGTCCAACGGGCTGTGAGAACAATGTGTGCGGATGAGACTAAAGGACTGTCTTGGACAAGAATTTTGGTACAATGTTGCTTATAGTCCGCCCACGATACATCTGCATAGCGGTAGTATTACAAAATGTATTGTTTCCTAGTCCTAAATTCTGTGAAATTTAAATCACGGTTTTATCAAAACAAACGCTGCACGTTGTCCAGACCATGTTCTACTTATCTTACTACATCACAATATCTTCACCGACATCTTTAGCTAGGCTTTCTCAATTATGTCTCAAACATTACCAGTGACATAAAGTTTACTCACTGCAGTAGCAATACCGTAGTAGGTTTTTTTTTACTGTGGCAAGTATTTATTAATAATATTATTTCCTGTGTGTTGTAGAGAGTAATGTTAATACAGACATTTAAAGTTTATAACATTTACGATTTTTCAAAGACCAACGAAGAATGGGTTTTAAATTTATGGTTTAAACCGCTAGTCTGTACAGAGTTTGTTCTGGAAAAAACAGTAATTTAAATTTCACCGCGTATTTTTTTTATCTTACTGGGCAACGAATATTTTATGTATTGTTTATTAAGGGATTTTAGAGACTGGATTGGACAATAATAGAGATCATCTACTCTTAAAAATAACGCCCTTCTACTTCATAACTGTACGTCAACACCACAACAAGACGATTTCAAAATGAGCCTTGTAATTACAGTGAATAAAAATTAATCAGAATATCCAATTTATTAGTAAAATAATTTACAAGTCAATTTTAACAACTTATTTTAAATGATAATAATAATTAATTGTAAATTAACAATTAATAATTGCAATAAAAATTAATTGATATAAAATAATATAATTGAGACATTGACCTACACATTGATACCAGAACATTTCGCTTTGATGTAATGACGTGAAGAATAATAATATTTCAAGATAAAAAATAAAAATAATTGGTTTATTTATATGGGTTTTGTTGTAGAAAAAATCCTAAAACGGATCATTTAAAGTTATGGAGACATAACATGGTAGGATAACAGTGAAATTACTAAACAAGTACTGGCGTAGCTTGCTTACATAACAGCTAAAACTGTCAGGATATTACAAATGATGTTTATCAACCCGGTGAGGCATTAAACAACTATCGGCATTTATTTATATATTATATATTGACAAATTAGCTGAAATCCTTTCAGAAAAATAGAATTCTCATTTCATAGTAAGACATATATATTTTGTATACACTTATAATATATAGATAAACATCCAGACCTGGAACAAATATCTGTAGATCATGCAAACATTCGTTCTGCGGCGGGAATCGAACCCGCTCCTAAAATATTATTAAGAGTAGTGAAGTTTTTTGTGAAAAGACTCGTCCGGGGAAGTACTACCACTAAATTTATTTCTGCCACCAAACATTTTTGTTGTGTTTCAGTTTGAAAGGTATGGTTGCGGGTAAAATTACAGGCAAAAGAGGTTTTATACATGTAAGCCTCAAATTGATTGACGCAGGGCAGTGCATCGTAGGGCACGTTTCTAAGGTGCGTGACCTACGAGGTAATACTTTGATATATGCGATAGTTAGCATTTAACGTCAGGTGGGCAATAGGCTTTTTCTATCTCAAAGTAATATAAAAAAACAAATTGTCAATGTTTTATATATTTCTTCTGATCCTTTTCCTCAATTTGTGTATCTTCAGCATTTTGATTGGTTTATCTAACTCCAGTGGCTTTACACGCGTGGTTTGTCAATTAAAAGTAGCTTACATTTTAATTCAAGTCGTAATCTTACATAATACCAAATTTCATCGAAATCGGTTCAGCCGTTACGACTTAACTAACAACAAATAAACAAACATCCAAACTTTCGTATTAAGAAATATTAATGTGGAGTTACCCATATTTTTAAATGCATACCTATGGAAAATACGCTAAGTCGTGTGGCGCAAAAAAAAACGATTTCGTAAGTAAGTTCGGAGTACCATTATATTACTCATAAAAATAAAATATCTTTCAGAGGAAAACACTAAAACTACGAAAGCCTGATCAGAATAAACACACGTCGATAAAGTTAGATATCTTATTATTATACCAAGACAAAGTGCTAGACGCCAGCATATTTTCCCGCCAAAAACACTGACGCTAGTGAAAGCAATAGCACATTACTTAAGAAAGGGGATCCCGAAATTTGTAGATTGTACTAACAGAGGTACGGTGAGTGGGTTTGTCCATTGTCATACGTCTTTACACGTAACAACTGCAAAACCCGACTCACTATAAAGCCAAAATATTTTTAAAAAATAATGTCATTGATAAAGGTTAAATGTTAAATTAATATGTACAGCTAAAAACAACACAATTTAAACTATTAATAAAACCAGTCGGTCCAACCGTATAGGAACTACGATGCCATATATAGGTAAATGCATTAAAATTATAACAGCCCTCCTTTTGTGTCAGGGGTTAATAATAATATCTAACGATTGTATTTGTTTGAAGCTACTTTTTTGAGCTTTTTGTCGCTGTTCCGCAGAGAATCAAGCCTCGATCAGCTGTTCGCCCAGTGAGCCAAGAAACTAGAAAAAACTTTATAACTTTTTAACTTAACTCGCATACCCAATATATTGTAATTTAATATATCGTTTTTAACAAATCTTTTTTTTTACTGTATTTTCTCACTGCTGGGCAAAGGTCTCCCCTATGATCCTCCACATCTCATGATCACTCGCCACGTCCCACCAGCCATCTTGGAATGCATCGAGATCGTCACGCCAACGCTTCCTCGGCCTGCCCTCAAAAGTCCAAACTCAAGATTTGCCAAAGATCCATGGAACGCAGCGTGTTAGGGGTAAAGAGAATCGACAGGATCCGTAATACCACACTGCACGCGAAGACCGGCATCGCAGATGTTAGCGACAAACAAATCTTATTAAAAAAAACTGTAACTAATATCCTGCTTATGACTAACGTTCTTGGCAGGCTAACAGGCGTCAGTACATTTATATAACGTCGTTTTTAAGCATTTCTGACTTTAAAAGTTTTTTTAGTCTGTAATATATTTGTGTACAATAATAGTATATTATGATACAAGTCCAGGCTCCTCAGCCTGGAGCATCGACGAAAGGTTGCTAGCCTCTCGGTTTTTTATCAAGTACATTTCGGGAAATGTGCGGCGGAACTTTTCAACCTGATCCCGCCATCTCCTTTCTATCAACGGACAACCAGACGCTCTGCGGTGTGCCACCGCTATATGGTAGAAATACCTCCCATTCGCCATTCGCACAAAGCGGTTCTCTGCTACCTTTATTATGCGCACCGCCAAAGAGTGGAATGACTTGCCAGAGTCTGTGTTTCCAGATAGCTACAACCTGGGTATCTTTAAGTCGCGAGTGAATAGGTTTCTTCTAGGCAAGCGTGTACCATCGTAGACTGCATCATTGCTCACCATCAGGCGAGATCGTGGTCAAACGCAAGCCTATAATATAAAAAAATAAATTAAAAAAAGTGAGCTAAGTTGCTCATTACACACGAGGGTATGGGTTGCAGCCCGAACCATAGGCGAGGGCGTAAATCAGCCGAGTCTCTAGTGAGCAAGTTGCTTACGAATTTTATACGCACTTTTTCAACACTCTTGCGAAGAAAAAACTTCTACAGTGTTTTTTTTTACTGTAACAGTACGGCAGCACCCATAACCAGAGGAGATACAGGTGCAGTTTCTTTTAAAACATCAGCTCGTTTTCGAAGAAAAACATTTTAGAATATAATTTTTTTTGGCCAAGTGTGAGTAGCGCCTTAAAATGAATCAAGTTGGTAAAATTTTTTTTGATGCCGTTCGATGCAGTCCTTTATAAGGATCATTTTATTGGATCGGATGGAAAAAATCTGAACAGCGAAAGTTATTCAAATTTGATAAAAAGTATTCTCATACAACAGAACAAACAAAATTCCTTCTACAAACATTTTATTAGATTCTAATTGCACATTAAAGAAGTATTAATACTGTAGCGATTAAGAAGTTTAGGAACTCCATGCTCTCATGAGCAATTCAAAAACATTTCGTATTTCAGAACAATTTTAAATTTTGAACATGGTTCTTGCACCTGTCGGATTTTTATATCAGTCATTGCATCATCTTATTTGTCCTATCATGGCGTTGTCAAATACGCAAAAAGTAGACTTAATTGAAGCATACTTCCGTAAACGACGAAGCCTAACTAATGCGCTGAAGTGGTATCAGGAACGCTACCCAGACCGCGATTGAGGAAGTTTGCTTCAATTAAGTGTACTTTTTGCGTATTTGACAATGCCATGATAGGACAAATAAGATGATGCAATTCAATGAATATGATGATATGATCAATGAATGACAATTTTGAATTTCGAACATGTCTGATGTAAAAGTCCGACAGGTGCAATACTTGTCGGACTTTTATATCAGTCATTGCATTTTGACAACCATGTTCGAAATTCAAAATTGTTATGAAATACGAAATTTTTTTTAATTGCATGGAGTTCCTAAACTTCTTAATCGCTACAGTATTAATACTTCTTTAATGTGCAATTAGAATCTAATAAAATGTTTGTAGACGGAATTTTGTTTGTCCTGTTGTATGAGAATACTTTTTATCAAATTTGACTAACTTCCGCTGCTCAGATTTTTTTTATACAGGACAATAAAATGATTATTACATAGGACTGCATCGATCGGCATCAAAAAAACGGGCTGATGTTTTAGAAGAAACTGCATCTGTATCTCCTCTGGTTATGGGTGCTGCCGTACTGTTACAGTTAAAAAAAACACTATCTACACTAAAACTTGCAATTTTTATAAGTATTTACCACACAGCAACAAATGCAATACAAACAAAAAAATGGTAAATGACGCGCAAGTTTTTTTTTTTGCACGCACCTACTTCAAAATTGTAATTTTAGTGATAAAATGCAAATATTTTATAACAAATTATTGTGAATTATAAATAATTTGATAATACTAGATGTTTTTTCTTCTTAATTTGGGATACATTTATTTATTCCATAATGTAAATGAATTTTCAGCGGCATAAAACCTCTTTGTTGTTACAAAAAAAAATATGTATTTCCCAGTTAAAGTGAAAATGCTCTGTTTACTCGCACACAATTTGCAGTTAGGTACTAACTTAATTTTGTAGTGATAATTCTATTATGCACTAGTGTGTAATAATATTATGCACGTGTGTGGTGTTAAAGTTCGGTTTATGACCCTAAGAACCATGTAATAAGGCTCACTTTACGAGCAAGTACGTTGAAAAGAATATATCGTTTTCCGGCTGTAATATTCGATTATCCTAGCATTCACGCACTCAATAAACCAAATATCACGAATCATATGATTAGATTTTTATGATAACTGCACTAAACCTCACCTTCGTACGACAATCCATCGATGTATCGTGCAACAGCCAACAGTGGAACCGCAAACTCCAAACGAGCCGTCTACAAATATTTGCGTAGTAGAATCATCCGCGGGCTAAGTCGGCTCTCTGTAATATCGTGATGGATAACATCAGTCGTTATCTTGACTTATGGAAAGTTTTGTTTTTAAGTGATTGCTGATTAGATTGTTTGAGGAGCTTCTTTCTCAGCGTTCTATAGGATTTTTAAGGCTTTATAGGGGTAAAAAACTTTCTGAATAAAACTTGATGTACAATTTAATTTGAATTTTTATCATGTATGTACAATTTGATAAAAAAATATCGTCATTCAAATTACTTATAATACAACGATGCCTGAACATATTTAGTAGCTAAATATGATTTAAGGAGTTGTTAAACCATAGAAATACATCAAATTTGAACATGTTTCGCTAAATACGTTTAGAGATCGTGGTGCAAGTCGTGCTTAGAGTAGGTATGTACCTACTACCTGTATCTTTTACTCATATACGCTTGTTACCAAATTTGTTTTGTCACAAATAAGTATTGTATTTCACTCACCAGACTGGACAATGTGACACTGCACTTTTGTACGAGTATGATGTTCTTGACATAAAATGAAGACTCTAGTTGTTTAAAGAAAAAAAAGTGTGTACCTAAATAATTTTCCTAAATAATTATCTAAATAGTTAAAGAAGTAATACTTCTATGGCGAGAGCAAATCCATAGTTTAATTTGATTATGTCATTTGCGTTGCGCAGCACTTGGATAACTTACTAAAAACTAAAAAATGGTGTGTTACAACGGTACGCGCAACTTCCATCACATTGTATCTCATAACGCGCTAAAAGTTGTATAAATAAAAAAATGTATTATCTGTTAAATCCTAGAATTATATTTACACAGTTAGTTTTATATACTGTAAATAGGGCATTGATCTAAAATATGCAAACTTAACTAACACAACACGATTAAAATTTAAAGTATGCTTTTACCAAAATATTTTTCGTCTGAATACAAATTGATAAAATTAAAACAAACTCAAATTGACGCATACCAACTCAAATGTTTTTATTTTAAATACGCTCCTAAACTTATTTATTCAATTCCCTAATGCCCCGTAGTCACGTTTAGAATAAGCAGAATAGAAAAAACAGAAACCCATTTCGTACAAAATGAATTTCAAACATGCACTCGAAGAAACGTTTTTCTTTAATTCTTCCGAAGTTATTTTTGTATCTTGAAATTCCTTTATCGTGATAACTTTTATCTTAGTCCAATATATAATTGTCATCATCATCATTATAATCATATCAGCTGTTCCATATAGGTCCATTGCCACTGCTGAACATTGCCTTAATTCTCCATAAATTTCCAGAGCGACAAATCTTGTGTGACCTGCATCCAACGGCTTCCAGCAACCTTTATCAGTTCATCTTTCCGTCTAGGTGGAGGCCACTCTAGAACCTTTCTGGCCCAACGGCCGTCAGTAATTCGAGCTATCTGCCCCGCCCACTGCCACTTCCGCTTGCTAATCCTCGTGGCTATGTCTGTGATCTTGGTGTGACAGATCTACACATATCTGATTTGATCTTGTAGAGAAATACCAAGCATAAGAGCCTTCATAAGAGGCCCATCTTGAAAGACCACGTTTTTGTGCTAAATATCCTGGTAACGCGCGATCAGAGTGCGTAAATGTTGTAATACAGGTCTTCATATATTATTGTATTCTCTTACTTTCAATAAGAAATCCAGTCCCCGTATCTTTATTCTCGAAGTCACCCAGCAAGTTCCGCGTAATTTTATCAAAAGACTTTTAGAGGCGCTCCAGCCTGTCGAGTCAGTGGATTATTAGATGTTTAAGATACCTAGACTGTATTTAGCGATATTTTGTTATTTATGAATTTCTGATGATAAAGACCTTTGAAAAAAAACCCAGCAAGTTCTGGTCACTGGGTGATTGGCAAGGCTTGTCAATCACTCATTGCAGTGACTAGGGCTTAACAGCTCTTGAGCGACCTTGAACCTGCTTAGGAGGCCTATAGTGAGGCCTCCCACTAGATGGAAAGACAACCTGATAAAAGTTAATGTGAGTCGTTGGGTGCTAGCCACACCAGATCTGTTGCTCTGGAAATCTATGGGGGAGGTCAGTGTTCAGTGGTTAATGTCCTTTGGCTGATAATTATGATGGTTGTGATGACAGTTCTTGAAAGTTACTTGAGCAAGTAATAAACATTTTGCTGAGTATTCGCGAAAAAAAGGTGTAAATTGACGATGATAAATAAAAATTGAGGGGGTTTGATAGCTGAGACTAATATAACAGTAAGTAGTCTAAAGGAACCAATACCTATCACTTGGTGAAAGTTAATAGTTAAAAAAATAGCCAATCTGTTTTAAAAATCAGGGCTTAAATTTAACGACAAAAATTAGCCCTTTACGAGACCCCCGCATCAAAATCAACAACACAAATCCCCATTAAATCGAAACCGAACACCCTTTGAAATAAAAAATATTTTTTTGACAAAATGGGCGCGTCTCAAATTAGCTACATTTCGGAATCTAGGGGTTGTGTGACTTTTGTTACAGTCACGTTGTTGATGACAATCAGAGGGGTGCAATCCCTCAAACTATTTTTTCTGGATGTTTCTGGACAAAGATGTAACTTTTAGGGATGGGAAATAAAGCTATCGATGAAAAAAAAAACTTTGTTATAGTCGATGGTTACCACTTAACATCAGGTGGGCCATGCTTGTTTCATCGCCAGTAGAATAAAAAATAAAAATGACCTACTCATTATTATTTAGGCAAATGAAATAATAATATTCACACTTACATTTTCTTTTTTGCATACAGTTTTGTTAGCATTTTGTAACAATTCTGAAAATGATATTAGCTTTTTTTTTTATTTTTATTAAAACCTGAAACTAAATATAACTGTGTTATAGTATTTTATTTGACTGAGATTTATGCTCCCGATATTGAAATAAGTTCTTAAAACATGGGTTGAGTGCAAAACATCGAACATTTCGTTGAACTGAACTACATATACATATACTGTATATTTAGGCACGCAAATACATAAGTCAAATTAAATTCAATTGTACCTACTTCTTGACAATTATTTTATGTGTCATTTTGTGTGTACCATATAAATAATTATTCTATTCTATTCTATTAGGTACTCACCTAATTATGTTAATTAGCAATCTCTGATCAAAAAACTCATTGATAATCCGATCTAGTGCGTGGCAGATCCCTAGTAGTTTTCTGGACATACCTAGCCACGTTTCATAAATCGAGATATAACACAATGCTCTATAAATACAGCTTATTTACAATTGCAAACTACAGTGCTTATTGATAAACGTGTCCCATCACTACGTAGGGCTGATCCAAATTGATTTTAACACAATAACGACCGGCTGAATAGCGACCCTTATTTGTAGCCGCGGCGACACGCTATCCATCATCCCTGTCGCGTGGATTTGTGCATCTATGGAAATGGGACACAGCTAGCGATAAATAGCACATCTGCTGATGGAGTGATAGCATGCAAAATACACAGACATACTTTTCCTATAAAATGATAAAAAGTCGAGCACGTTTATACTTGCTCATCGAGAATGAACGTATGTACGTGTAGAGACACCATACTCTGTCCATATGACAGAGTTATAAGGTCGATCCTTCACTGCAACAGCCATACGACTGTGCAACGTTTTGCTTTTCTCTTTAATATCATCCAAGTGTATTAGTAATTTTAAAACTTAAGTACACACCCATTTACAGTCCCTGTGTTGAAGTTGTAACTGATTGCTAATTCATCATAACCATTTTTATGTTCGCTAATATTCAATTGGTGTTATTAATATTACTTTAGGTTTATTGTATGTAGGTATGTTTCGAATAATATATATTATAAAATAAATAAATATTGCTGGACATACTTAAATAATATTTTTTTATAAATACGTACTTATAGAGAAACAAGCAGACCTGGAACAAATATATGTAGATCGTGCAAACAATTGTTCCGAGGCGGGAATCGAACCCGCTACTTCCTGCGTCTCAGCCGGCTATTCGCCCATTGCGCCATGGAGGTCGTCCTGTATTATGTAAATACACTGTCCGTTATTCTTTATAGCACACAAGAAAATACATTTAAAAATACAGAAATAGTGGTCATGTACTTACAAAGGCGAGCTTAACCCTAAGAAGAGTTTTCTTCCAGTAAACCTTTGATGCTAGATGGAGAGATGATTTTAAAGGTTGGTGAGTGTATAAAAACATAAATAAATATATCTATATATATATATATATATATATATATATATATAGCCAGCTGCAGCCTGGTTGCCGAGTGGTCAGTTTTATAAGATAAGATAACTCATTATTGTACACCAAAATAAAATACAGAACATAATTTTTACAAATAGTTTTGATACAATGGCGGTCTTATCGCTAAAAGCGATCTATTCCAGATAAACTTGGCATGTACAGGATAATAATTGATCACATGTCGGAGGTGTTTTGTGTATAGTTTTAAGTATATATATATATACCGCCATTGTATCAAAACTATTTGTAAAAATTATGTTCTGTATTTTATTTTGGTGTACAATAATGAGTTATCTTATCTTATAAGACTGACCACTCGGCAACCAGGCTGCAGCTGGCAAATGTCAGTTTATACAGCTATTCGACGGCCAGTTGTAGCAGTTCTACAGATTCAGATTTATTTTGACTCTGATTTTATAATACCCACATGTTACGAAGACCTAAATAAAATATTAAACAGGCAAAAAATTTGAGCCATATCCTTAAAAACGAATCACACACCAGGCAGCCAGACTGTGACCAAAAGGCAGCCAGTTTGAACAGTCAACCGTGTCTTCTTTGACTTGTGCGCGAATAACAAAACGGCCTCATTGTTAAGCAGAGTACGGGCCAGCTTCAACAGCATTCTGCAAGTTATACCTGATAGATATGACCTGCTTGTGATTCAATCTTTCATTGGGATCCTGTTCAAATAGCTTTATGGCTATTTGATTAGGATCCGAATGAAAATTTTAACAAAATACATGCTACTATATACTAATACTATTGACATAGATGATATTTAGGTTTTATAACCTAACCTAACTAACCTTACACAAATGGAATTGTGAATTGTCTGATTTAAAAAATGATTTGTAGTGTTTAACATTAATAGCATACTTGTTTCGCTTTGGCTGCGACAGCCAATTGGCTGTCATGCATGTACGTTCTAACAGCTGCCAGACTGCTTGTAATAGTTCGCTGAACGTCTTGATCAGTCTTGACCGTTGAATCGTTTCGACTGTCACGGACGAATGGATGAAATTTTGAATGTTGCTACTCCAAATTTAGGCGTATTGCTGAAATAGGCATAGGTTTCCAGAGCGACTGAACTTGTACAGCCTGTATTTACAGATTTCTAAGAATATATATTATTACCCGTATCATAGTGATTTGCTTCTTGGAAAAAGATTCTACTCACATTTAATATCAGTAAATAGTAAGAAATAAGGAATTTAATATACATAAGATCCGTATTTACCAAATTCAAAGGAAAAAATGTCTTCCACTCTCAGTAATTTTCCAGAAAAAGATTTTTTGTTTATTGGAAATGTCTGTAGATATAAGTAGAGTATTTTTACAATTACAGTTGTAAACATCTGCACTCATAATTATTAATTTTATTTTAAATTGGCAATGCATCCTTGTATGAAGAGGAAGGTAGCGGGTTCAAGTCCCGTCCGGCTTCTAATTTTGCGATAATGTCTTTATTAAGCCTGCTTGTCAATTATATTCTAAAATGCTTGTAGAATTTCTAGTAACTAGCATGCCAATCTGGCAGTAACGGTACTTTATAGTTCATAAGATAGGTACTCTGAAAAACGAGACCATTGTACTACCTTGTGAAAGTCTCAGTCACTCCATGCAAAAATACGCGCAGTGCAAAAAGGACAAACTCAAGACGCGTGAGCGAAAACTACATTTTTATGAAATACTAGCTGTTGCCCGCGGCTTCGTACGCGTTACACTACTAAATGCGTAGGTAACCTTGAAATTAAGCTAAACTTGCTGTTGCAACTTGACTTGACCCCTCATTCTTATCCCATGGGACCTGATTTATGGAATAGAAAGTAGCTTATGTGTTAATCCAGGTTATAATCTACGTTCATACCAAATTTGATGAAAATCGGTTTAGTTGTTATGACGTGAAAGAGAAACAAACATCCACACATACATCCGTACAAACTTTCGCGTTTTTAATATTAGTGGGACAATTTATTAGTGTGTTAGGTAATATTGGTGTGATTGATGTAGGTAGGTATATCAAAACTATTAGTTGTTGATAATGTAAACACTTACATAATTATTGATTAAAACGGGTATTTATCGAGTATGTACCTTTTTTATTTGTTATCTCGACGTTTCGGCTGTGTTGCAACAGTCATGGTCTCGGGCTGACACTGTCGGGATGACTGTTGCAACACAGCCGAAACGTCGGGATAACAAATAAAAAAGGTACATATGCGATAAATACCCGTTTTAATCAATAATTATGTACAGTGATCGCGAAAGTTTGAAAAATACACTTACATAGCCCTTGCGTCATCCTACTTCCTACTAATATTATAAACGCGAAAGTTTGTGTGTATGGATGTTTGTTACTCTTTCACGCCGGAACGGCTGAACCGATTGCGATGAAATTTGGTATGTACGTAGATCATAACCAGGATTAACACATGGGCTACTTTTTATTGGCATACCACGCGTGCGAAGCCGCGGATTGGTCATCTAGTTTATAATAAATCTTTTCCAGACGACCTTCGTGGTGCAATGGACAAATAGCCGGCTGAGACGCAGGAGGTAGCGGGTTCGATTCCCGCTGCGGAACAAATGTTTGCATGATCTACAGATATTTGTTCCGTATCTGGTTATTTCTCTATATATTATAAGTATGTATTTACAAAAAAATGTATATAATATATATTCTATCAGTTATCTGGTTCCCATTGTACAAGCTCTGCTTAGTTTGGGGCTAGATGACGCTGTGTGAAATGTCCAGCAATATTTATTTAAATTTTTTATTTATATGGAAAAAAAATTCCATTATTTATGAAAAGATAATCTCATTTATAGTACATATTTAATGAATACTACGAGTTTATTGTAAACTTTAGAGGGATTTGTCGCACTGCGCTTTCCAGTGCGTGGTATCCACTCGAGAACCTTTCTTTCAGTTCTTCGAGCTATGTGCCACCCACTTCAGCTTGCTTATCTTTTTGGCTATATCTGTGACCGTGATTGATCTACGGATCTCCTCATTTCCTAGGTTACTGGGAGCCGTTGGGTGCAGACCGCGTAAGGTCGCCCTGGAAATCAAGGGGAGGTACATATATATATATATATATACAGTTCAGCAGTTGACATCCTATGGCTGAAATGAGGATTTCTGAGGTAGTATGGACCTTTCACTGACCGGTTCATAAAGCTCCTTGTTTTCAGTCCATTACTTCTTCTTCTTCTTTCATGTCAATGGCTGTTTGACTTCTAAATTTTAATAGCCCAATAGAGAAAAACTTCCACACCCCCCTCTGTCCATTACTGACATGTCAGTTACTTTTCTAAGGAGTAAAGAAAAACGTAACATTAGCAACCAAAAATAGGGCACTTTCACTAAGTACCAGTTCATACTTACATCATTTTTACGTCAGCCCTTTGTAAAATATCAGTGAATTACAATAATTTATCCAATACAATGTAACAACTATTTTGTGGACCCCAGGCCCCAACAGCTGGGATAGACCCCATAATAACATTCTGTAAATTACCCATCGGCCGATGTCTTACAAAAGGACCCTATTCATTCGACTCCCATTATAAAAATACCCCATTTTATTATAACGTTACAATTTTAATGATATCTACATGTGCTTGTTTGTTGCTTTCTGTCATCGGGTTTGATAGTACTAATAAAAGAATGCATAGGAAATGAGACTCTACTACCTGTAATAGTAAGGTTTATAGTACTACAACTCTGGGGGGTTATTTTTTGTGATAGTGCGTTGTTTGCTACCATAATATTGTGTCATTCTCTATCAAGTAGAGAAGGAGGTATGTAAAATCTCAATTAACGGATACTCTGCTTGAATTAGACTCACAAAAGCAGATTATTGGAATTTGACTTCGGCAATAGGTTATTCTCAAAGTCCCCACCACAATGTCTCTACTGGTGCCTTGCATTGGGGATGGGTCATGTGGTCAAAATTGTGCTCGCAATCCCCACTGTTTCGTCGTAGAATGGCTCGTGTGAACTTCGAGCATAATGTTGTTATTAAACAAGGATTTATTATGAAATTTAAAGCTTCAAATTAACCATTCTTGTTGTGAGTCGTGTGTGTCCAGCCAAACCGCTATTATTCTACTCCTAAAAAATATCCAATGTTAGCACATATTCTAAGAAGAAATATGAAAGCCGAGAAGACTTTACTAATTATCAAGCAGTAATCGACCAACTTATGTTTGTAGTTGGGTTTGTAAACAATTCATATAATTTGCTTACAATATGTCCAAAATCATCTGCGGAATTAACGTTGTATTTTACAATGACTAAGATTATAGCCGTACTGAATACGAAACCCTTCACTGTGGCTTTTGCTGGACTAATTTTTTATTCTGGATTCCACGTTCTTGAGATGTTAGACTTAAAATAGACATATTAAAAAATAAAATAATAAAACTGTTCCTTCGATTCCCCACATTTTTCACACACAGCGACAATGTAACCTATTTCCAGAATTCCTAGCTGTCTGTTCATAGCGATAAGTAACTGTATTGCCTTTGTAATTGACTTCAATTTCACTTGCAATGGCCGTCACCGAAACTCCGGCTACTCTATTCACCTATTGAAATTCAAATCGCTTCAAGTGGGCTGCGATAATGCTGAACTGTATTGGTGCAGTATTCCAATGAACCACTAAGCTTCGACGATGCTATCTATCTATGAAAGCGTATTTTTTTATGCATGTGCTTTGATGTGCCACATTGCTGTTTTGACAAAAAACAGTAAACAGCGTTTTGAATTGGCTTTGGGAACCAGACAAGATCAAACAAGTTTATGGGCCACCTGAGTGATCATCACTGCCTATAACAGAGAATTTCCTCATAGATCCCGTTATAAATGTGCCCTACGATGCACTGCCTTGCGTCCATCAACTTGAGGCATCATGAATAGGGATGGTAGGATCAAATTGCGAAATTCCACTGTACACTCTCCGAACAGATCCAACCTGAACTTCGGCTCGCACATCGAATCTAGGGCCAAAATTGCTACGAAGCTGGACATCCTAGCTACGGTTCGGCGGTAATTCATACCGGGACAGTTGCTCAGTGTCTACGAAGCACAAGTCTGCTCATGTATGGAGTACTGCTGCCATCTCTAGGATGGCTCGGCCAAGTATCAGCTTCAAGCCCTTGATTCGATTGAGCGACGTGCTGCTAGACTCATTGGCGATGACTCCCTAGTGGAAGCCAATTAACAAAGTCTAGAGCACAGACGCCGAGTAGCCAGACTTTCAGTTTTTTTACAAGAATGATTTCGGTGAATGCGCGCAAGATCTTCATGACCTTATTCCTGCTTCCTTAAACCACCGGACAAGCAGACGTACCGAGAAGTACCACTCATACCTGGTCAGCATACCACCTTGCCGTACCAAACGATTTGCTTCAACTTTTCTTGTTAGCACAAGTAAGGAGTGGAAATCACTTCCGGCGTATGTTTTTCCAAACCCGTATAATTGTGGAGTCTTCAAGTCCAGAGTGAATTGGTTCTTTTTAGGCAAGCGTGCTCCATCTTCGATCACACCTTCACTTACTTTCAAGTGAGGTAGTGGTCAAGCGCTTGACTAACATCAACAAAAAAAAAGAACGTTGTTCTAGCCTTTGACTTTTTAGACTTTGCAATAGATCGAAAAGTCACAAAAGTTTCGCCAGTTTCCCTAATAGACACACCCATCCAATAGTGACCTCAATTAAGTACATAAAGATCTGAATACCTTCCAATCTATGGATTCCATTCCCTTAGTATAAAGGGTCGTGCTGATTAAATTCGGATAATCCTCCCGCCGTAAGATTATTGTCACACCATTAATCCGTATCTGTTTAATTAGATTACATTTTGTAACGGACGGTAGTTGCGACATCGGGATTATGGGATCTGGGATATTTGAATTTGGGAGATTGATGGGGAGGATTTCAATGGTGCGGCCAGCAGGCTTTAGTTTGTCTTTGTCTCGGAGAGTAACCGCCATGCTGAACTTGCATAGCTGTAGGAGGAGGAGATCATACCGTTTACGGTTTAAGATTATTTATTTCATATTAAAATTACATAATAAATTACTTTATTGTTTTTTACTAGCCCGTACTATCCCACTGCTGGGCAAAGGCCTCCCCCTCTTCCTTCCACTTATCACAGTCTAAAGCCATATCCCACCAGTCTCTTTGGAAGACGTCCAAGTCATCACTCCAGCGCTTTCTAGGCCTTCCTCGGCGTCGCTATACAAAAATAAATAAATATTAAAACACTTACTGAGAAAAACAAAATTCTTATCTAGGTAGATTAGAATTTAGAGTACAATGAGCTAACTTTACTATGATAAAGATTTATTTTCAAATACACTACACTTATACTATAAATGCGAATATTATGAATGCGTTTGTTTGTTACTCAATCACGTCATAACGACTGATTTAACAGCTTTTCCTTCGAAAAAAGCCTAAGGATTTATACTTCATCCTGACCCTGGCTGTTCTCGTCCATTCTGGACCAGCTACTTTATTCAGGTCATCTTTCCAATCCATGATAAACTAACACAAATTCATTCATAAAAATATTTTAAGACACTAAACCGCCAAGTGCGAGTCAGACTCGCGCACGAAGGGTTCCGTACCATTATCTATAAAAACGGCTAAAAAATCATATCTGTTGTATTGTATGGGAGCCCCACTTAAATATTTATTTTATTCAATAGCACAATTTAATTTATTTACCTTATTTGAGGTTGATTCCGATTAAGCTAGTCCTCTAAATTGTATGAGCGCCCATACAACTCAGAGGACTATCTTAATTGGCGTCAACTATGTATGTATGGGGACCTAACTCTTTAGTTTTCAACGTATTGTATTTTTTGGAATTTTTCCAACGGGAACTACCATATAGGTTTTCGACCCAAAACCTATAGGGTACTTCCTGTCTGTTCCTTTGCGAACAAGCCAGGAAAGAAAGGCAAGACACAAGGCTGGTTGTTTTTTAATGATCCTTTTAGAATACTTAAAAATAATTAAAATAACTTACGACTAAATTGTAACATTTTTGAAAGAGTTGGAGCTATTTCAATTGCAAGATTCTCAATCATCTAAATCAGAGGTTCTCAAAGCTTTTTCTCATAGACCACTTTCAAAGTTTTGCTGGTTCCGGTGGACCCATTGCAGCTATATTTCTACCTATTATCAGTCGACAAAAAATGTGACGATTAGATCTAACCAAGGAAGTTTGCATTGCGGCTGAGTTCCTACCACGAATTAACAGTTTTCGCTTTGCAAATCTCAGAACGTTGTACTGAATATGGAATATCCAAGTTTTAACAAATAACAGTCACTGAGCTTCTTTTAGTATTATCTCCCTACATTGATAGGTGAAATCAAGCCAATTTTTTTTAAAGTTGATAGAATTTCGTTTGACCACAATCTCACCTGATGGTAAGCGATGATGTGGTCTAAGATGTAGCACGAAGATCTAGAAGAAACCTATTCACTCTTAACTTAGTGACTTAGAGGCCCGGATTGTATTTATTAGAAAAAACAGACGACGGAAGTGTTCCATACACTGCTGTACGCATCAAGAACGTAGAACCAAAACGGTGTGTGCGAATGGGTGGTATATCAACTAGGTACGGATGGTACTGAGCCGTGCGTCTGCTTGTCCTTTGATGGAAGGGGGATGGTGGGATCAGATCGTATAGTTGCTGGGCACATTGCCCGAAATTTAATGCCAATATTTTAGTTCGTCACTATCGAAACCAGATAAATTTTCGTGGAACCCCGCTTAGGAATTGGGAACCCTCATTTTTTTGTCAAGCCAATGCAGAGCCCCGTCGAGTCTCCCGTGGACCCCTTGGGCTCAACCTAGACCACTGGGAATCAATGATCTAAATAATCCGATATTTTATACTAAGTTTTTTAATAATAATTTTGTACAATTACTTTTTAAATTTGTTAATTGACAATTTTTGTACATCAGTTGGGAGTTTGTTGCAAAATGTATTTTTCTTAAACAAATTAATATTATTGTGAACTTATATCAGTTTTTCATAGATGTATTGACAATGCTTGGCTTTTTTGGCGCAAAGAAGTCGTTAACGCGTGTGGGCTCTATAGGATGAAAATCAACAAGCTTAATATTTCAATACAGAATTACCATAATACAAACAAAAGGCGTTGTCTGTATAGTTGTAAGTGGTACCGCAATCAGAGGTGACACGTGCCGGATTAACTCGTTCTCATGCAAATTCTCTTACAAGCCAAGTCACGAACTTACCTACAGTCAGCGACATAACTTGTGTCTTGGTTCGTCGTTTTCGCGAGCGACTACACAACACAGCGCAAGTGCGTCACACGTTGCAGACTGTACATGTCATCAAACGGTTTTCAGTATTTTACTAATATGTAAGTCACTAAGGTATAGTAGTGATATGGGCTGTTGAATTAAGTTTTAAAGTCTTGTACGTTTCTATTGTTTCCTAAAATAAATATTTATAAATATTATTCACTCCACACTTATTATAAATCCGAAAGTTTGGATATTTATTTGTATATTTATTTGTGTCTGTTATTCAATCACGTCGTAACGGCCAAACCGATTTCAATGTAATTTAGTAAATACGTAGGTTATATAACACATAGACTACTTCTGATCCCATAAATCAGGTCCCATGGAATAAAAATTGGATGTCAAGTCAAGTTGCAACAGCGAGATTAGCTTTATTTCTAGGTTACCTACACATTTTGTAGTGTAACGCGTACGAAGTCGCGGGCAACAGCTAGTTTTTAGGGTTCCCTATTACTAAGACTCCGCTCTTTATCTGTCCGCCTGTCTGTCTTTCTGTCTATTCGTCAGTCACCAGGCTGTATCTCATGAATCGTGATAGTTAGAAAATTGATATTGTATTTCTGTTGCCGATATAACAACAAATACTTAGAACAGAATAAAATAAATGTTTAAGGGGGGCTCCCATACAACAAACGTGATTCTTTTGCTAGTTTTTGCTCGATATTGATAACAACAACAGGTAGACGCTTGAAGTATTCACAGAACATTTAGTGATATATTCACTTTAAAAAAAAATTCTTAAATTAAAATAAACCAAATATTTAAGGGGGGCTCCCATACAACAAACGTGATTTTTTTGCTTGTTATAATAGATAATGTTACGGAACCCTTCGGTCGCGAGTCCGACTCGCATTAGGCCGGTTTTATTGTAATATTCAACATTTAACATCTATTGGCGCTATTTAACATCTTTAAGGATGGAAGGTAGAAGGAAGGATAATTTGGCATTCATAAAAACAACGATTACTGTACCCACTGATGAGCAACAGTCGCACGATGGACGCCTGCATGGCGTTGAATCCAAAAATGTTGGCGTGACAACAATGAGAACGTTTTATGCTTAACAAGTTAAAAAAAACTGGTTTAAGATGTTTATAATACTGACTGTACCCGTTAGATGTAGGTACACCTGCGGTTTTGTTTGTAAGCTTTATTACGTTAAGAATCTTGTGATTTGTTAGTTATTGAAAATATTAAAGCTTTTATGAACTACTAGCTGTTGCCCGCGACTTCATACGCGTTACACTATTTAATGTGTAGGCAACCTAGAAATAAAGCTAAACTCGCTGTTGCAACGTGACTTGACACCCCATTTTTATCCCATGGGACCTGATTTATATGATAAAAAGTAGCCTATGTGTTAATCCAGGTTACAATCTATGTAGAGATTGTTGTCAAATAATGATTGATCTAGTTTAAAAAAAAAACATACTAAATTTCATCGAAATCAGTTCGGACGTTACGATGTGATTGAGTAACAAACAAATAAACAAACATGGTATCGAAAAATTGCTAGATCTGACTGGAAAAGAAGTTGACTGGCAATCTAGGTCATAATAATAAAAATAATTCATCGGGGGAAGTCCTACTAACGTATATCTGCCGCCAAGTGATAATGTTCACATTGCTGTGCTTCGGACTGAGGGATATGAGTGCTGGTGAAAATTACAGGCGAATGAGATCTATATGTCACATCAAAGAAGTCATAAAAAACTTCCCCAAGTTAAACCATAAATCTTGTATTAAAACATAATGAAACAGGAAATACAATATATTTCTAGAGATTGTTCAAACAATGCTGAAATAATGCAGCAGACGTACCCATTCATTTGATTGCACAGTAACACTTGACACAATTTCGAGAGCAACAGGCCCACGCTAAGTCTGCAGAACTATTAGTCTTCCAGTAGCCTTAATACGTAAGCCAAATGCAGCGCAGTCGCTGATCAGCCCGTCCCTTACACAAGTGAGATACACACTATAGACGTGACAGGGACGGCGTAGACATTTATGTATTATAAATATTATATGTATCTTAATTTATTTATTATAGTCTAAGAATATGATGTAATAGTATTTGTATTATAAAGTATTTAGGCATTAGTTGCACTCCCTTCATCCATAACTAAGTCTTGAATGTAATTTTTATTTTTAAACGTGTACAATAAAGTATTTTCAGTTATTCCTTAACACCAATTGCTTACTTAACAAGGTTACTGGTGATTAGTAGCATAAGATTGAATTTTTCTGTGACGCCTTAGTAGTTCGAGAAACGGGAAGTGACTTCTAACATATTTTTGTCTACTTGTTTTTATTCCCCAACAGAGTACGAACAGAAAGAAAACAAAGGAAACATAAACATTATTAGCGCTATGCAGACTTAACGAGACCGCGCTATAGTCTAGGAGATGGCGGCACATTTCAGACCAACAATAAAAACAGAAAAGCTCTTTCAGTTTAATTGTAATAATGAACTTTTGCCGACTCCGGGACCGCGGTGATCGAAGATATAATCTGTGATAGAAGTGCTCTCAAATTTAATGTAATCAAAGCAAGAACAAAGCTGCTTTTAATAGGATAAAAATAATTTTTCATCACGAATGCGACGAACTTGAAAAAGTCCAAAGTCCCATCACGTGGTTCCCTTTCCCCGCGTTAGCACCCTCTCCTACGTTGGCTCTCTTCTTCCGCATTGGCTCCCTCTCACTTTAGGCTTCCTCTTCCTCAAAAGTTTTGATGCCAGCATAGTTATGAACATGGTTGTTGACGAATTTTCTCATTTCTGATTAGATCTTTGTTGTTTCCCATGTCCGTCTGTCTGTCCGACCAGTTACAGCCGTTTTAGGTGATGGTTACCACTAAAAAACAGGTGAGCCATACCATCTTCAGGTCGTATAAAAGAACCCCCATCTTTTTGCGTTGGGGGTCAAAACCAGACGTTTCTAGTTGATTGTACATCTGCAATAGCAAAGAACTGTTGGATACAATTTATGTGGCCCGATGTCGGGGCTAATTGGTCGTATCAGGAGCAAGTGCGCAAACACTGCCTTTTGATTGCACCCTATCGGGACTATCGCGTCTGAGTATGATACAAGCCAGTGTCATTACGATACGGTGGAATTATCAGTTGCTACGCTCGTAGGCAGACATCGCGCATTACACGGGCTGCGGCAAAACGAAGACGAGGTTATGGTGGTTCGATTCCTATTAGAACGTTTAGTGCACATTCACTAGATAACTGAACAGCAGAAATGAAATGATTTACTTACGTCATATTATAGTCACAAAAGCACACTTTAATTCATCAATATCTATGTAGGTGTTCATTATTTTCATTTATTTGAAATGTATTCAAAAATGAGTTTTATTTCCGAACTATTATGTTTGTAGAAATGTGCAATTTAATGGATTTTGCTTTTTTATTGGTGATATTCAAGCCTTTTACCACTACCTCACCTAATACTAAGTGATGTACACATGAGTGGTCAAAGATGAAGCACGCTTGCCCAAAAATACCAGTATCTCGGAGTATTTTAGTCAGAGTGAACAACTCTGGCATTCAAGACTCCGAGATTATACTGGTATTTTAAAAAAAGATTTTTGAAATGCATACACTGGAAGTGATTATGTCTTTTATTTATGTCTGATCCTTTTGCGGTGTACATTAAACTGTTTACATTCATTCATTCATTCATTAAATACGAGCCTGCTTCTCACCGTAACTATAAACATGACTAGACACAACATATACTATAAACAAACAAAATGCGTTCTAAATTGAAGATGTTCTGCAGAATGGAAATTTTAACTCATTCGGTGTTTATTAAGTGAACATTTGCTTAGAAAAGTTAGGTATAGTTTTTATACGTGGTTATACCATAAAACGAAGTAATGTGTAGAGGCTCAAGTGTCTCTAAGCATCGAGACAAGCCTAGGGTTTTAAAGAGTTTGTGTTTAATTGTGAAACGTTTAGCCGTTTTTTTTTTCTAAAAAGTTATGTCTAATAAGATGAGAATGAAAAATGAGAAAGAGAGATACACAAGTAAGAAGTGGAACTCACTTCCGGCGTATGTTTTCCCGGACCAGTATAATCTCGGAGTATTCAAGTCCAGAGTGAAAAGGTTCTGTTAAGACAAGCGTGCTCAATATTCGAGCTCACCATCGCTTACCATCAGGTGAGCGTTTGACTATCATCAAAAAATAACTGTTATGGCCATTAAGTATTACCTTTGAGTTTGCTTACATTAATATCAAGTGCTGTTGATTCTGATAAGAACGTACAAAAAAAAATGCAAGTCTAATAACAGACTATACTAGTCTGTATGGGATGGGGAAAAAACTAATAAAAGGAAAGTAGGTCATGGCTCAGTGGGACAATATTTGCGGAAAATAATAAAGTAAAAGCCCTTTGCCAGTATTTGAAATGCTATGGGTAATATTTTTAACTCCCAATACATGAAGAGGGGTGTTATAAGTTTGCCGCCTCTGCCCGTCTGTCTGTCTATGGCAGTGGTTGGGGTTCCTCAGTTGGTAAATGAAACGCAGTGGACTTCAAGTATATAGCTGATATAAATAAATTAAAATAAAATAATAAAAATCTTTATTTATAGTGCGTATTCTTATTACATTACTTACATAATCACTTATATTTACAAACTAATTAATTATACTATCACTATTTTGGTCTTATGTATCTATTTCTTCCGCAATATCGCCTCCACGGCGTAGGCCTCCCCTAAATCTCTCCACACATCTCTCTTTCTCGCTGGTCTCATCCATACCGCTTCACATCGTTGGGTAAAAATAACTCGCCATCTCCTTTTTGGTCTACCCTGTCTCCTTTTTCCTTCCAGTGGGATCCACTCTGTCACCAGTTTTGTCCACCTATCGTTTTTCAATCTACAGATGTGTCCTGCCCACTGCCATTTTAACTGTCATGCGTTTTCTTATTTCTATTAACCTTGTGTCTTTCCTTATATATCTGTAAAGAACAGAATAAATAGCTGATATATTAGGACGTAAAGAACGCGCCTAATTTGTCCGTCGATTTAAATGAAAGAATATAATATTACAACAAAATAAAACAATAATATAATTTAGTTTAGTCATTACAGTTATTATACTTAAACATTATAATATAATAAAGACCAAATACCAATAGGTGAGATTTAAAATAATATTTTGTACATACAATTTCTAAAAAGTGTATAGTTTGATATCCACACTACTCAGCGATAAGACTGGCAATTGTATACATTCATATAAATACTGTTACTTTTAATTGTTTTATTGTTTAAAGTGTGTAATAAAGTAATATTTAATCTAATCTATTTGGAATGAGTGATGGGTCGCCGCCGATGTGCGCTGGCGGTCGATGGCTTCAGCCCCCGCTCCAGTTGTTCCTATCCTTGAAGGTGGCGACGATGCGGCGATTTGTCTCCAACAGTAGTTCCCAAACGGAAAGACCGATTCGGATGCGGTTTTTTTTTTAACGAAAAACTAGTTTAACTAAGGTGGTTCTTAACTATTAACTATATAAAAATTACGACTCATCAAAACCAAAACGTAAGTAAATAAATATTGTTGGAAATATCACTCAGCGCTATCTAGCCCCAAACTAAGCAGAGCTTTACTATGGGAACCAGATATGTACGTACAGATATGTAGTGATATGTAGTGTATGAACCAGATATGTAGTGTAAAATATGTACGTATATTTTTAATGTAAATACATACTTCTATTATACATATATAAAATGATCCAGTCCCGGAACAAATATCTGTAGATCATGCAAACATTAGTTCCGCGGCGGGAATCGAACCCAAAAAAAAAATATGGTTGCGTCAGTACGCAAACCAAGAAATCGTTTTGTAAGAAATAGCCCTCAGTTCTAGCCCCAAAATTAGATCAATACACGCTACTATCCAAAACACACACCCTATTAATCTTACTGCGAGGTATTCGTAAAAAATCGCGTAAGTACTCGTAGGTACAGCCGAGTAACGAAGAGGAATGTAGTGCTCTCGATTTATGCGTTCCGGAACGAAGGTTAATTAGTGTGTGAGGTTGCCACTCACTGTGCGACATACGTCTAAACGTTTACGTGTAAAGGCGTATGTCGCCTTTGAAATATCATAAAATGTGTATTTATTTTAACTGTGGAGTATACATATATACATATTAAAACAACACACACATCAAAACTTATGAAATACAACTTAAGTAAAAGAAGTAAAGGAAAATAGTTCCAAAACTTGACTTCCAAGTCTCGATGCTTTATTTAAATAGTTGATACTAAAATAATACATATATATAACTGTATATTTGACACAGCGCTATCTAGCCCCAAATTAAGCAGAGCTTGCACTATGGGAACCAGATAACTGATAAAATACATAAATACTTTTTTTTTGTAAACACATACTTATAATATATGCTGACTGCTCTTATACTAGGCAAAACTCTGTGTGATAAAAACAGTTTAATGAATATTGTGTTTTAAAGTGTTTCATTAGTAAAAGTAACGTGTATAAGTAACTTGTTTACAAAATTTTATATTTGAGCAAGTTATAAATCAAAAAACCCAGGGTAAAACTAAACTAATACTAGTGGTTAACCCCAAATACTCGCGAGTCTCCAAAAAAAAAAACAAAAAAAAAATATTATTCATAACCCTAACTACTTATATAATAGCGTTACGAATTCAACTTACTTGACCTATAGTTTCATTCAAATTACAAGTAACGGGAGTTCATATTAATTGGTAATAACTCAAGTTGATTTAGACATCTCGTTTCGATCGATCAAAAACTATGATGATAAAAAGAATAAAAGAAAATATTAACGATAAACTGAGCCACATAATTCATAATTCGTACATTTAATTTTGACACACCACCCGAAAATTATTTTTGGTTTGCCTTAATCCATCAGTGTAACCATGCAAACTAAATACTCTACTAAAATAATAATAATACCTTTGTCGCACCACGAGTGGCAGGCTTTACATGTTACTGCTGTTTTTGTAGGCGTTTTAACAAAATTTATCGTTTTTCTTTTTGCTGCTAGGTTCTGTACCCTTGTTTGTTAATTTCAAATAATCATTAGATTACACACTTTTATATAAATAAAATCAAATGTATTTGTTTCAGGTACGTTGAGAAAGTGATAAGATATATTACACCTGTTTAAACGTAAGTTGGTAAAAAATACTATTTAAAATCAACCTTTTCACACCACCAGCTCGACAATGTCAAATTATATGTCATGTAAACCTCACAGAAAGCAGGTGATTAAATCCCTACGGCTGAGCCGAGAGCAAAGTTGTACTGAATTTCATTTTGCCCTTGCGAGCATATTGTGATTTTAATTTGGAACCTCATCTGTGTTAAAATTTGAACCAACGAGATCCACGCAATAAGAACTTATTTGTAAATCGAACTAACCTCTGCACAGAATGCACCAACCTAGATTTGGTTTTTATTGTCTCGCAGAAAGTTTGAAAAGTAGAGTATTCTTCTCGTGGATAAAACTGTCTGCTTCTTGGGCGTGCTTATATGAGGGATATAAGCACGCCCAAGAAGCAGAATCTCTCTCTCTCAAGAAGAAATCTTCACTCAGAATTCTAGTAAATCCCTCGCTCCACTCGTGAGTTAACTCTAGAATCCTTCATTACGTTCGGAATTCAATATAGCGCCCGTGACGCAATCAACTATTATTTTCTTAGTCACAATTCTGTGTTTGAGAGGGAAAAGAGTTACCATAATGTTGGATCTATTGAAAAATAACATTAATTAGTTCATTTACCCCTTTTTTCTTTCACACGTTATAATTAAATATGCAGCGCTAGAAGCATTAATCATTCTTAACGGCAAAAATTAGGTAAAAAGACAAATCGAACTTTGTTTACCATATTTGCAAGTTTTGGAATGAGCTAATATCTGAGGGTTTCTCGTAAGGCTACATGGTACTCTTCAAGAAATATGTAAAGAGGTCTTCAGGGTAAGGAACGCATCGACAATACTACGGGTGTTGCCGGTGGCAACAGGTGACGGTGACACATACGGTCACGTCCGCACAAACCATCATCATCATGATATCACAGGATGTCCACTGCTCAACATAGGCTTCCCTCATACATTTCAAGAGTGACCTATCTTGTCTGGCTTGCAACCTTTATCAGGTCGTCTTTCCATCTAGCGAGGAGCCATCCCACGTTGGGCTTTCCAGTGCGCGGTTTCCACTCTAGAACCTTTCTGCCTCAACGGCCGTCAGTTCTTCGAGCTATGTGCCCCACATGGCACTTTAGCTTGCTAATTCTCCTGGCTATGTCTATGACCTTGGTTAGCCTACGGGTTTCCTCATTCCTGAATCGATGTCCTCAAATTATCAATAATAATTAATAGATATTATGCATACTCTTAATATAAATGTGAAAGAAACTCTGTTTGTTCGTAACCTTTTCACAATTAAACGGCTGGACCGATTTCGATAAAATTTGGTATATAGATAGATTGTGACCAGGATTGGGACATATATTACGTTTTACTTGAATGCGCAGGATGGTAATGTTTTTATTGATAAACCATATGTACAAAGCCGCGGGCAGTCAGCTAGTTTAAGAATTAAATAGATAACGCTTTATTGTACACCACAATTAAATTAACAAATCATTTTAAAACATATAACAAGAAACGTGATAGTACAATGAACGGTCTTATCGCTAAAAGCGAAATCCTGTGTAATAACTTCGCCGGTTTGATCCAAAACATTGACTTCATTTTGATTGATCATCCCGTGCTCGTAATATATAGTTTTTAGGGTTTTGTGCAGAGAGGCGAACGGTGACAGAGAATTGTGAATAATGCAGTTATGCCTGTTTGCATGTAGAGCTAAGTTTGATGGATGGTATGTCGTTTTGAGGGTCACAAAATATAGTCAATGTTGAGAAAAAATTGCGTTTTGGAAATGTATTGAATGACTCAAATCTATACCTACCACATTGATACTTATAATATCGAACAAGTATAATATTACAATCTGCTGTTTGTGCTAATATTATGGTTTAACAAAGATGTATTGTTTTGTAGATAATATTTCCACAATGAACATGTTATTCCTGCAATCCTTAACTATACTAATATTAGAAATTGGAATGTAACTCTGTCTGTCTGTCTCTCTGTTTATTAAGTTTTCACGACTACACGGCTGGACCGATTTCGACGAAATTTGGTATACACAATAGAATATGACGGAATTGAGGCGTAGGCTACTTTTTACTCAATGTGCGTGTCGTAACGCCACGCACGTGCAGGCAGTCTGACATTTCCTTAGAGTTTCGATATATAGATATATAGAATAGAATATAAATCGCTTTATTGTATACCATACTTAAATTGTCAAATCATATTTAAAACTAGATACGCGATAGTACAATTAGCGGTCGTAACGCTAAAAGCGATCTCTTCCAGACAACATTTGGATGGACTGGATTTTATGAGAACGTTAAAGTGCGGTAGCTTTTTATAATAACTGTGTACTTACTTAAGCAAAACAAAATAAATAGATACCATAGTACGTATTTATTAGAATTCGCATTCTTCTCGGTTTGGGAACTCAACTCTCGATGTTGTTGACGAGTATATCTATCTAGGACAGAACATCCAGTTAGGTAGGTCCAACCTCGAAAAAGAGGTCAGTCAACGAGTCCTACTCAGTTGGGCAGCGTTCGGGAAACTATGTGACGTTTTCTCCCCCAAAAAATCACAGTATGTGAGGACGAAAGTTTTTGATCCGTGTGTGTTACCAGTGGCACATTGTTACATAATGGCACAGTTACGTAGTCTTTCACTATGGGCCTCATAAGAAGGTTCGCTCAGCGTGCTATGGAGAAGACTATGCTTGATGTTTCTCTTATTTTTTTTATACGACCTGGAAATGGTACAAGCTTATGGCCCACCTGATGTTAAGTAACAACCATCGCAACGTACTGCCTCGTAGGTCACGCACCTTAGGAACGAGCCTTACGATGCACTGCCCTGTCCATCAACTTGAGGCATACGGTGTAAAGCCTCATGTGCCTGTAATTTTATCTACGAGATCGAATCAGGAATGAGGAGACCCGTAGACAAACCAAGGTCACAGACTAGCATGCTGAAGTAGCAGTGTGCGGGGCATATAGCTCGAAGAACTGGCGGCCGCTGGAGCAAAAATGTTCTAGACTGGAGACTACGCACTGGAAAGTGCAGCATAGAACGCCCCCCACTAGATGGAAAGACAATCTGATAATTGTTGCTGGGAGCGATTGGGTGCAGGCCGCACAAGATCGGTCGCTCTGGAAATTTATGGGCTCCACCATAGATTTCCAGAGAGACTGATCTTGGTCGGTGGACGTCCTGTGGCTGAAATCAGCCACATCAAGATTCAAGATATTTATTTGCACGAAACACAGGTAAATTGTACAAGACAGATGGTGATAGTATAGAGGAAATACTGTGCTTCACCTACTAGAGGTATACAAATATTTAGAATGGCTAAAAAGCATAACACATAAAACACATTAAAATGTCAACGACATGTAGACATATGTCTATAATGATGATGGCTTATATTTGGCATGTTATCTTAAGCTAGGAAGTCCACACTTGTTAATATCACTAATATGTACCTATCAAACTTTAAAAAACAGAGCTACTTACCAACATGAGTAGAATTCTTTAAAAAAGGGCATTTTCAAAGCACTAGTTCCGCCCACATCAGAATAATGTTTTTAACTCTGAAAAGATCTACCAAACCTATTCAAGTTCGGTGTTGCCCGCGGCGTTTTGTTGTGTCGGAATGACAATGTCGTATCGCGCGCGTGACGTCACGCCGCGGGCCATATCCGTTTTTTTGCACCTCGTTTTTGCGTTTCTCTATCTGAATTAGTGTTATTTTTTCGCGAATGTTTTTTGGGAAAATGTATTTTGACTAACGTGTGGGACTAAAATATGGGAGTTTAATTTCAGAAAAAAGTGTAAGTTCCAATGATAAATTAGGATAGGATTCATGACTCTTAGAATGCCGTAATTTTAATAATAATTTAGCGTCACATCATTATTTCCAGTGGCCACTTCTTTCCAGTGCCAATATCGTCCAATCCGCTTGGAAATTAGTGAGCTCGTCCTTGCATCTTTTTCTTGGGAGGCCTTTGCCAGCAGTGGGACTCAGAAAGCTAAAATAATAATAAAAAATGTTATAGCGTAGGTACTACTTTAAGTTTAATCTAGCTCACGATTATATTAATTCATATGATGGCTCTCTTACTCAGTTTGCAGAGCCTTAAAGATATCCCACAAGGGGTTTTTTTCATTTAATGTCGTCCATAACAAAACACGTAGCAAACGTCATTTGGAATAAATTTGGTGATAGTTTTTTTTTAATCTCACCTTATGGTAAGAGATGATGTGGTCTAAGATGAAGCACGAAGATCTAGGAAAAACAGACGATGGTAAAAACATGGTCAAGCGCTTGACCACTAAATACCTCCCCAGATGGTAAGTGATGGTGTGGTCAAAGATGGAGCACGCTGCTTAGTAAGAACCAGTTCACTCTGGACTTGAAGACTGATATTTTAGTAGACCGAAAAATTAGACGCCAGAATAGATTTCCACTCCATAGGGCCTATGCACGCGGCGTATTTTAAATGCGCATACGAAGTACAATTTGGGAACTCGCGTATACGGCGGAGTCGTAGATTCCCAAAGAATCATAGGTAATATTAGAATTGCGTTGAAAAGATGCAGTGTACAGCAATGAAAGTGATGATGAAGTGATTCGTTTGGTAAACAAACACAATAAAAATATTCTTTATGACGTGGCAAAACAGGTATCTACAAAAACCCGCTAATTCCCAACTTGCAATAAGATGCTAGAAAACTTTGTCAAACATGATACACGAAAAACTTTTCTAACCGAAAAACTCGTAAGCTGGGGTCTAAACGAGGGTTCCGTATCATTTATTACCAATGTCAGGGTAAGACATGCTTGCCTCCTGGTTTTATTTAACCGTTTTTACATATTAGCTAAATAGATCAGAATTAAATAATTAATTGTACCTTATAAGCTAGATACCTACAACAAAATGAACAACACGTTAATTATATTCTATCAAAATTACCTAATTTAACTTCAGTCAATTTTTGGTCACGTTAGGTATTTAATTTATGAACAATAACTATTGTGTCGTGTATTGTGTAATTAGAATAGAATTTATTATACACAATTGTTTATTATGGGGCATCCTTACCAAGGTCGGGAGAAATTTCACACCGGGACAGCTTCTTAGTCTCTACAAAGCATAAGTTCGGTCTGGTATGGAGTACTGCTGCCACCTTTGGGATGGTTCGGCCAAACACCAGCTCGCTACCTTAGACTCGATAGAACGTAGAGCTTTAAGGCTTATATGGTGAGCAATATACAGAGTGTTTTTTTTAACTGTAACAGTACGGCAGCACCCATAACCAGAAGAGATACAGGTGCAGTTTCTTTTAAAACATCAGCTCGTTTTCGAAGAAAAACATTTTGGCAATAAATTTTTTTTGGTCAAGTGTGAGTAGCGCCTTAAAATGAATCAAGTTGGTAAATTTTTTTTTTATGCCTATCGCTGCAGTCCTATGTAAGGATCATTTTATTGTATCATATATGATGAAAAAAATCTGAACAGAGGAAGTTAGTCAAATTTGATAAAAAGTATTCTCATACTCCGACGACCTCCGTGGTGCAGTGGGCGAATAGCCGGCTGAGACGCAGGAGGTAGCGGGTTCGATTCCCGCCGCGGAACAAATGTTTGCATGACCTACAGATATTTGTTCCGGGTCTGGTTGTTTCTCTATATATTATATAATATAAGTATGCTTCAATTAAGTCTACTATTTGCGTATTTGACAGTTCCATTATAGGACAAATAAGATGATGCAATGACTGATATAAAAGTCCGACAGGTGCAAAAAAATTTTTATGCCAAAATGTTTTTCTCCGAAAACGAGCTGATGTTTTAAAAGAAACTGCACCTGTATCTCCTCTGGTTATGGGTGCTGCCGTACTGTTACAGTTAAAAAAAACACTCTGTATAGCGGAGACTAAGACCCAAAGTCTTGAAGACCGCCGTTTGGGGAATGTGCCCAGGAGGTTTAAGATTTGATTCCGCCATCTTCTTTCCATCAAAGGACAAGCAGGTGCACTGCTCAGTACCATACGTATCTGGTTGATATAACACCCATTCGCACACACCGTTTTGGTTCTACGTTCTTGATGCATACGACTAAGGTATGGAAGAATTTGCCATCGTCTGTTTTTCCTAAAGAATACAATCCGGGCTTCTTTAAGGTAATAGTGAATACTCATAGGTTTCTTCTAGATCTTCGTGCTTCATCTTAGACCACATCATCACTTACTATCAGGTGAGATTGTGGTAAAACGAAAATCTAAACGGTATAAAAAACCCTCAAAGAAGATGCTAAATGTTTTTGAAATTA
The DNA here is from genome assembly GCA_918857605.2 of Philereme vetulata. NCBI lineage: Eukaryota > Metazoa > Arthropoda > Insecta > Lepidoptera > Geometridae > Philereme > Philereme vetulata. The sequence continues at coordinate 25,348,787 of OU975418.1, read as the reverse complement.
GTTGAAAATCGTTGACCTTTCCAACACCTCATTAATTCTCGCGAACGTTTAAAAGAGCGTTTTCTAATAAAGGTTCAGCAAAACAACACTTATAAGGAAACCGGCAATCCATCAAGTTCAGGATTTTCCGTTTTTCCAAAAAAAATAGGATTCCGTACGTGTTTCTTTTAGTAAACACGTCTGTGTGTAACCCTTTTCGCTGTTTCTTCACTTTTTAGTCGTCTTTGATTGATTTGATTCTGTTTATAATGCATTTTTACCTAGGAGGTAGGTGCCCTACTGCACTATGCTAAAACTAAACAGTCATTGTTATTTAAGAATCAAAATCTGAAATATCGTATTTTTGGAGCTAATACATTGTAATAAGTTTAGCTTAAATAAATGTATTGAGAAACGTGGATGGCACTAAGAGACACAACGGAATGCGAGGATAGTTTTTGGTTTTTTTTTTATTATGTGTTTATACTTTCTATGGGTAACTTATTTTCCTCTGTTTGCGTCTCGCTATGTGGTCCTAAAGGGCCGTTACAAATTAAAATGTTTTCTTTCTTTAATTTTCTTTATTTATCTCTAGTTATTTAGTATATGTAGAGAGAGAGAGAGTGAGAGATAGATTACACTTTATTGTTACACCAAATTAAAATAACTTAACCTAGAAAACTTATAGGATAATACATGTGGTACAATGGGCAGCCTTATCGCTCAAAGCGATGTCCTCCAGGCAACCTATCTCCAGGATATGGTAAGTATGCCTGTAGTTACTGTTATGGTGGCAGTAGAAGTGACATCAGATATATTAAAGTTCCTGAATGACGTTAACGCAATACATGGAGGCCTTATCTTTGTATATTTTTGAGTGTAAATAGAATAATACAGACATATCCAGGAGAATTAGCAAGCCAAAGTAGTAGAAGGCGGGGAACTAGATCGAAAAACTAACGGCCGTTAGAGAAAGATTCTAGACTAGTCATCATATCCCCCCTCCCCTTCCCTCTCCCCCTGCTCCCCTCCCCCCTAATAAAGTTTGCTTAGGGGCAGTTGGGTGCAGGCCGCACAACATTGTTCGCTCTGGAAATCAATGTAGGAGGCCTATGTCCAGCAGTGGACGTCCTATGATTGATATGATAATGATGATGATTAATGAAACAGATAACATTTTGCATGCCATACATGCCTTACATGCTGATACTTATTCTAGGATTACGCAAGCATAGACATAGTATATGCAAGCAGTGGCAGTAAAGCAGTATATGGTAGTTATATAAAAAGAGATAAATCATGCGTCGCCATGGCAACCGCGACGATTGGGGAGCGAAATTAGAAAATAAATTTCATTCGATATGCAGTCACAGCGTTGACAGAAGGTTAATAAATTGGGAATCTCGTTGAGACCGAGACTGGAGACCAAGGCCGGAGAACGAGACCGAAACCGGAGATCGAAACCGAAGCAAAATAATTATGGACTTATACAATAACTATTAAGATTGTTATTCCTGACATTAGCTACCAAATTTTCAACGGTGGTAATTGAAACAAATATTCATTATTATAAATACGGAATTTATCACGTAACGTTTTATCGGTGTTTCGACCAATATTGTTTCAGCTCAATTCGTCAACCTTTGTCAGGGTGAGTGCGATCCGCTCCGAACTACGTCTCGCCTCGCACTAAGCGATAATCTACGTAATAATTTAAACGGTACGTGATAAATCACGTATTTATAATAATGATTTAAATAAAGATACGGACACAAAACGGTCAGTGGGCGTCAACAAAACTGATAAAAGTAAAGGTGTGTTCATATGCAACATTTACATTTATTTTACATTTAACATTATTTACATTATTACATAAAGTTGAGGAAAACGCTCGTTTGCGCCTATTTTCCACAGATTTACCGTCGACCATTTTAAAGTTGCAAATCGATAGAAAAATTGAACAATCTGCAAGTCTTCAGGAATAGAAACAATCACAAAGTTCAAAATACCAGCCGAGTCACACGTTACAAAATTATCAAGAGTCCAAATAACAATTAAGCCGGGTCAAATAATAACATAACAGATTGCACTAGCACAGTGAGCGCGTCTGAACAGTTCGATTCGCACGAACAAACTAAAAAAAACTAGCGCTGTGTACGCATACTGTGTACGTGCATACGTACGCAGTTACACAGCCTTGGCGTAATTGTTCTACCAATAACATCCCAGTCAATTTCTTCCCTACGTTTCGGCGGATAGACTATAGTACCAAACTTAAAACTTAAAAGTGATTTTTCCTTCTGCCATATTTTATACTGTGCCATATGGGGTTGATTTGAACCTTATCGGTAAATTTGAACTTGAATGCGGTGTGTCAGGTGTGAAAAATGGCAGCGGCTTCCACATGACAAGTCCTGAATTGATTCATTGGCGCACATCATGACAATTTGCTTATTTCCTCGGAATTCCAGATTGGAAGGATGAATGATGTTTTCTTTAACATATTGTATGATTGTTTGAAAACGGACAAATAGTTTATAATCATTTCTATATATTATAACGTTTAGAGATTTCTAAAATATTATGGTTATCTATACAAACATAGTAAAAATAGATAATATATGTAGTTTTAAGTGTGTAGGAGTGTCAGAAACTACTGAATACCGAATCCGAAAAGCCTTACACTGATAGAAAGCAACACTCTCATAATATGTTACATTTTTATTTAAATAAGAATGCGTCTTAACTAGTGATCTTTATTTTGTAATTTCAAAAACTCAATAAATATTGTACCCTAATATTTAATTTTAATTGATATTGCATAATAATAAAATAATTTTACACAACCATATATTGAACATAACGAACGAACAATGAACATAATTTTAATAGAAACACTAGTAACGTTATTGGCGATGTCAAATAGTAGATTATTACACGAGGGGATAAAGCAGTGTCTTGCGTCACGGGCGTTATATTGAATCCCGAACGTAATGAAGGGTTCTAGAGTTAACACACGAGCGGACCGAGGGACTTACTAGAATCCTGAGTACAGAGAGGGATATAAGTACGCCCAAGATGCAAAAAGCTTTAGCCACGAGGCGAATACTCTACTTTTCACACTTTCTGTGAGACAATAAAAATCAAATCTAGGTTGGTGCATTCTGTGCAGAGGTTAGTTCGATTTACGAATAAGTTCTTATTGGGTGGATTTCTTTGGTTCAAATTTTTATACAGATAAGATTCCAAATTCAAATCACATTATGCCCGCGAGGACATAATTAAATTCAGTACAACTCTACTCCGGGGCTCAGCCGTAGGGATTTAATTACCTACTTTCGGTGAGGTTTACATGACATATAATTTGACATTGCCGAGCTGGTGGTGTGAAAAAAATATTAATAGAATATTATTGTGTTTGATTTGAAATATTAGAACGTCAATTTCATTTACAATATGAAGTACATACAATATTATTATAGTTCTACAAAAACAAAGCGTGTCTATGAGCGACTGTAACACAAGACGGTGTTTTCTAAACATTGGCACTAGCGATGGCGTCCGCTTGCGAGGACTGCTTGGAGTATGCACATCTAGACGAGCAGCTAATTCTTAGCCAATCCAAAAAGAGATACTAATTCAAAATTTCTTTGTTTGACATACTAAGTGTTTTGTTATACATTAAATGAATACACAGGTATTCCTAATGGCTAGTATTGGTGTAAAATAGCATAATATATGGCGCAGTCTGAAGATAATCTGCCAAACAATATAGTTTTTATGTCAAAATCTCAAACACACTATAAAATAAATAAATAAATAAAGTCTTAATGTATACAATTTAAGCTCATAACATTCTACCAGATAATGTCCTGGTGTGCAAATATTACATAAAATAATTAAAAATTTAAATTAACTATTCCTACACAAAATAAAAAAAATTCAATAAAATAAAACAATGTCATGACAAGTACTTATAATTAAAATATTCCACAATAGTGTAAATACATATGGATGATAACCATTTATTAATTCGGCGTTTAAATAAAGTCAAAGGTAAATCTTTAAACTAAACGAGTGACAGATGTCATTTTATTGCAGTCAAATCTAAATTTAGTTAAATTTGTGCCAACAAAATTATAAGTAAAATGTTTTTTTTTGCGTTCTATAACTAATACTCCTTCGTATTAGCCTTGGGCCAGATATCTTATTACGAGACTTGTCGCCGTAAATCATAAATAATTTAGCAATGATTAAAAATATTTCGGGACAAAGGAACATGATCCAGTCCTCTTTTAACTAATCTCAGTGGATTAAGCTGTGTGTTGTGTATAAGTATTTATATTTTAAAAAGGATACCTCGTAATATAAATATTTGGTTAATTTGGGGTTTCCCAAATTTTTTTTTCTTCTTTTTTATATTTGTTAATTTTTTTACAAATAAATATATTAATAAATCTTACCTCACCTAAATAAGGACTATGCCCCTGCTTAGTACTTCATTTTGTCTGAAATAAACGCACTGAATTGAATTGAATTATCTTAAGCATACACACATATATTATTGGTTTGTACATCTACACTAATTTAAATAACATTATATAAAAAAATGATTAGAATTTTTGTATGTTTGTAACTTTGATTATATACTTGTCTAGATGCCACATTGACCCTACCTGAACGGCCCAAAAAAAGCCACATTGACCCTACTATAATTGGTAGACTCGCTTTTTTCTTACGTCAGTGTCATTTGAAACACCTAAGGGTAACGTGTTCAGGAAAATTAGGAAAAATAATTAATTATGCCGGTTTGTGCTGTCAGACTGTGTCGCAATTATGTGGGAAAACCGTACAATAACACCAAGATCACTTTTCATGGGTAAGTTTTGTTAATTAACCACTATTATTATAAGAAAAAACGACTTTTAATTCGTAATTTTGTAGGTTAGTCTGATTTAGCCAGTGTTGTCAGTTTATTAATAGGGAGATTTAATGAAACTATGGGAGACAAAATACAAATAGCATTTCATAATCTTTCAATCAGAAGAACATTATTTTTTTAAAAATTACATTATATATTTGATCAGTAAATGACAACTTACAATGTACAAAATAAATGAAACCCATTACGTCATGCACTAAGTAGTATTTTTATTAGTTCTTTCTAATATTTTGGGTTTCAGATTTCCTACGGATCCCATACTAGCAAATTGCTGGAGAGCCATTATATTGCGAACTCGATATGAAGACCAGTGGAAACCTCACAAGACTTCAGTCGTGTGTTCCGAACATTTCTCTGATGGTGATTTATATTTTACCAAAAAAGGGTTACGACGGCTAAAGAATGGATCGGTACCAAGCAAGGTACGATGTCTTAGTGAAAAAATCGTGCATCGTTTTAACCAACTTCAAAAAAGGAGGTTTTCAATTCTACAGCTTTTTTTACTTTTTTATGTTTGTTCCCCGATTACCCAAACACATCTCAACCAATTTCGATTTTTTTCTTTTGTATGAATGTAAAAAGTTGTTACCGAAAAACGAAAAACAATAGTTACTTACCAAAGACACCGACTTTGGAAAAAAAAGTTAGTTTTCGCTTTGAAGTGTTTTGTTTTGGAAGTCAATTTGTTTTTTTTTTAAGTATTTATAACACACATCAAGATGCATTCAAAATTTGTAAGGCTTCTGAGTACGTAATTAGAGACTTTATAAAACAGGGCTATATAGTAACATCATCCTCTAATTATGAACAGATTTGTTTTAAAATAATAAGTAAGTTTGTCGGTCACGCTTATTTCAAAAATATCGATGATTGTTGTCAACATCACCAAACAAGCCTGTTAAGACTAATAATTGAAAAATATTTGCAAATAAGATGTCACCATATTTGTAAATCAGATAACGTAGCCCAGGCAATAAAATCAAAGAGAAAACTATTCCGAAAACAAACACAAAGAGATGGGTTTTAATCTATAAATTACTGTATTTTGTTTTTCATTGTATATTTTGTTGTTACTTAAATAAATGATACATTAATCTACAAAATAATTATTTTATTCAACCTGTTTTGTTTAACTTTCATCGTATTAAATAATGGAGAAAAGGTAAGTTAATAAAATGACGGTAAAAGAATGGAGCAGGCATTCCTAGACACGCACACTTTGACAGTTTGACGACAATAAGTACACGAGTGGTACTCACACATATCACGCAATTGGAGTAGAGATGGGGATTCATCGTCGATTGTCGACTAGTCGATCAAGTAGTTGAATTTTTCGACTAGTTCATAACGTGACCTATAGTCTATTCGTTAAGTAATTGCTATCCTTTTTCTTTAATCGACAGGATAATTTTAATAAATGCTTAACTCACTATAACTACTTATTCAAATATGAACGCTACCTACATAACTTTAAAGTTCAAATTTATTTTATCGTCGAGCCAACTATCTACCGTTCCCGTATTATACGACTATGTTTACGCGTCGAGCCGTCGCGCTCTAGTTGAAACAAACGTCTCAACATTTTATTCAACCGTCTACGAATTCAACAAGTCTACGAATAAACGATAGACCGTTGAAGCGTCGAATGTTAATCAACGGTTGATCGTCGACTAGTCCGTTGAATTAACGCCCATGCCTAAATTGGAGACAGTTTTAGCGCGTCGTTTGTTTGCAATGCTCTATCTAGACAAGTATATAATCAAAGGTTTGTAACTAATATACTCAAAATCTACGGATTTGATTTCAAAAGTTCTTTCACCGTTAGAATGCTACAGTAACATAGGCTATATTTATTACTAAAAAATTAGGGATCCCTACTAAAACTTCAAGAATAGAACCCAAGGGATAAAAAAAATTGCCATAAAATGTATTTCGTCGCATGCGCTGTGGAAACTATCACACTAATATTATAAATACGAAAGTTTGGATGTTGGTTTGTTACTGAATCACGCCGTAACGTCTGAACCGATTTCGATGAAATTTAGTATATACGTAGATTATAACCCGGATCACCACATAAGTTACCATTTATCTCATAAATCAGTTCCCATGGGATAAAAATGGGGTGTCAAGTCATGTTGCAACAGCGAGTTTAGCTTTATTTCTAGGTTACCTACATGTTTAGTAGTGTAACGCGTACTAAGTCGCGAGCAACTGCTAGTAATATTATAAATTCGAAAGTAACTCTGTCTCTCTGTCTGTTTGTTACGTTTTCACGACTAAACGGCGGGACCGATTTCGATGAATTTTCTATACCAATATAATAAAGAGGAAAGATGTGTATTTTTGTATTTTTATGTCGAAAAAAGTAGTAGTGGTTGTTTTTGTATTTTTTTATGTGTAATGAATAAACTCAAAAACTACTGTGACGATTTCAAAAACTCTTTCTTCATTGGAAAGCTACATTCACCCTGAGTGACAAAAAATATATTTATTGCTAGAATAGATTAGGGATCCTTACTAAAACTTAAGTAACGTAACCTAAGGTGTAAAAAAAGTGCCCTAAAACGTCTTTCGTCGCATGCGCTGCGGTAACTATTGATGATAGAACAAAAGTATGTTCTACAATAATAAAGAACATATCATTAACTACAAAAAACTTTGTAATATTATAAAGAGGAAAGATTAGTTTGTTTGTATTGAATATAGGGTCGTTGCGCCGGTTGGCGGCCTTTTAGTCGCCTTCCCACCTTTGCTCCTTGAAATGAGTATGATATGTCCATTATTCAGGTTCTGATTGTTTCTTTAGGCGTAGCAGATATCATCAAGTTATTTTTCGAAATTAGTATTGGAGGACTACTGTAACAGTTTTTTTTAAAATAAATAATTACCTAAAATTTGCTCAAAATGCTGGTTGACGGCCACTTTTTTCAGATCGCGGCCATCCTAAAGTTAGTTCGCGGCCGCCAGTTTTACATACAATAATGACTTACGAGTATTTCATACTTTTTTGCGTTTATGTACACTTTTCACCTTATAATGGTCCTATTATAAATTTCCACATAGGGCATAATGATTACAATTTTCACTCAAATGCCTTTACTCTTAAAAAGCACGTTCTCTTCAGTATTCTTCCCTTTCTTGTGCTCTAACTTAACCTTACCTTACACTATTCTAACATCTCTTATTTCCACAGGATTTGTTCATCTAATCTGGGGTCACGCACTACAATCTCGTCATTCAGGCATTCTAATCTCTACAGCATTTTACCTTCTCCTCCCAACTCACCTTCATAATTTCTGCAACAATTCTTTCTTCTTTCCTTTCTCTATTTTTCCTCCTTTTTTTCCTTACTTGAAACTCCTAACCACTAGGTTGTTTTTGTTACAGCTTTGTTCAAATTTTCTGGCTTTCCAAGGAATTTTCTGACGTGACTCTTCCACTGGGCTTTTAACGGAGCAAACACGCTGACATCGGCAGGCTGCAGCATATGCATAGTGTTCGGGGGAAGAGCATATAAAATAATACCAAGCTCTTCACAGATAGAGCTCAACATTAAAGACATTACCTATGTCTTTAATATTGAGCGACTTATGCCCATCGACTAGCAGAAGAACGGGCTTCTTGATATTATTTTCTGTTATGCAATTGATGAATTCTGTCATCCATTTATCCACCCGGATTCGCTTCTTCCTGGACTCCAGTGTTGTGGCATGCCGTCTGATAAACTTTTTGGTTGTCTAATATGTATTAGACCACCAAAAAGTTTGTGTTAAGTCTAAGTTTTTCTATATGGAAAAACTACCAATGGCGGGCACATCTCACCAGTAACGTTAAATGTTTAGAGTACTGTTAGGTTATATTCTGTTCTGTTAGGTCTTCAACCACAGTGGAATCGATTCTTCGGTCACCCTAGCGCGAGCTTTGTTGATTCCTTCTGCCGATCTTACTGATATCTCAGGGTGCCGTTTTAAAAAGTTTAGATACAATGTCTGTCCAGGACGATCATCCTTAAAAGGATTCGGCTTTTTTAAATCTTTGAAGTTTTTTGCACGGTATCTAATAGCTCTTGTTTCTTCACTGGAAAAACCACATTTGGCTATATTTATAAGCCACTCTACAACTTTTTTTCGCCTTCTTCTCCCAGCACTGGCTCAGGGCCCAGTTTTTTTAGTTCGTCAGTTCTTCTGCCACATAATCGATCTTGAATTATACGTCTCGGAATACCGAATTTACGTGATGCTTTCCTGATTGGGACTTGGTCTTCGCGAATTTCTTTTAATGCCTTCTACAGAGTTTCAGGAGTGTAAGTCACAGTTTTTTTGGGTTTGTTCGTATACATCTTTAATAACAAAACTTATCGAAAAACCAAACAAAACAGTATGTTTGAAAGAAGTGGCCGTAAACTTACACCTCTATTTGCAAATAGTCAGATAACGGCCGTCTATTTTTCATATGATTTTCGGACGGCTGCTAACCCGATTTGTTTTGTTAGCATGTTTTAGTTTGCGGCCACATTATAGATAAAATCCGTATAAAATTATATTTTGGTGGCCGTGAACTAACCATATCATTTAAACCAACCCCTACAATAAAAAAATGTTGCACAAAGAGAAGCTTTATTTACATTAATAATAGAAAAGAAAGCAAACTTATTGCATTCAATGAGCTAGTGCCACGGCCACCCGGCCGTATACCCACTTTACTAAAAAAATATTGTGTTGGTTGGCGGCCACCAAATAAAGCTGGTATTAATGTAATTTACTCCCATAATAAATGCAGAATTACATGAAACAATCAACTATGATCTCTCAAAAAACAATCCCACTAGTAATAAGTAATCGTAAACTTGAAATACTTACGTTGAAAGCGGGACCTGTTCGCTATTTTTTGCGCAGCTTTACGTACGTGTGTACGCTGACAGCGCGGCTGGCAAAATTGACGATTTATTTCCGGCACACGGATTAGGATAACCGATTAATTTGAATAGGCATTACATTCTGCAACTATCCTACTTTTTAAAGTGCCACAACGCGTTGGTAACAGTGAGATAGAATTCTTATTATTGCAATATTTATACTGTTGGTCCTCTAAAAGGCCGCGAAACAACGCACGGCCGCGATCCAGCGTAATGACCCTACTCCGAAACTACTGGACCGATTTAAAAAGTTCTTTCACTGCTGGGAAGCTACACTATCTCCGGATGACACAGGCTACTTTTTACCCAACTGAGGAGAAGGAGAGTAATGTTTTTAATAAAAAACTACGCATGCTAAGCTGCGGATTGGTCAGTAGATTATATAATATTGCCACAATTCACTTCTTTTATCCCCAATAAAGCTTTATACGGGATATCAAACAAATACAATCAACCACAGTACAAATAGACACAAAACAAACAGAAAATATTTACGGAATCCTCTAAAAGCGTGTTTCTGTATCGGACATTGACTTTGTGCATCGAACGGGGACAATCATAGAGTAGGGGTACTTTGAGGGCTCTCAGATAGATACAAATATAGGCTGTGGGAATAGAGGTTACCTTATTCGTAAATTAACTAAACACTGTCACCGTTACAGAAACTTCAAGCGTGGTTAGAATGAGGAATGTAAGATCTTGTATTTTTAGGGTTCCGTAGAGAATGGCAAAAAACGGAACCCTTATGGATTCGTCATGTCTGTCTGTCTGTCCGTCCGTATGTCATAGCCACTTTTTTCCGAAACTAGAAGAACTATTTGTTGAAACTTGGTAAGTAGATGTATTCTGTGAACCGCATTAACATGTTCACACAAAAATAGAAAAAAAAAAACAATTAATTTTGGGGGTTCCCCATACTTGGAACTGAAATTAAAAAACATTTTTTTCATCAAACCCATACGTGTGTGGATAGGTCTTCAAAAATGATATTGAGGTTTCTAATATAATTTTTTTCTACACCAAATAGTTTGCGCGAGAGACAGTTCCAAAGTGGTAATATGTGCCCCCCCCTGTAACTTCTAAAATAAGAGCATGATAAAACTAAAACAAATTTATGATGTAAACTTGCAAACTTCCACCGAAAATTGATTTGAACGAGATCTAGTAAGTAGTTTTTTTTAATACGTCATAAATCGTAAACCGCAATTTACCTTTCATTCAATCAACTCAAATATAAAAAAAGTTACAACGAACTACAAAACCTTTTATATTATGTTACTTGCTGCTACGGAACCCTTCATGGGCGAGTTCGACTCGCACTTGGTCGCTTTTTTAAATTACAAGAGCTGAGCGGTGCGGTGGCCCGGCTTCGCATGGCTTTTATCAAATCTTCGTGTTCAAAAAAAATAAATGAAAAATTTATTAAGTTAGTAAATTAAATAATAATTTAAATAAATTGGACTTTTAAAATTGATGTGCCTTGTATAATAATCTATTCTTAACTAGTTTCAAACAAAGGAGGAGGTTCTCAATTGGTCTGAATATTTTGTGTTGTTGTTTTTTAGGGTTCCGTACCCAAAGAGTAAAACGGCACCCTATTACTAAGGCTCCGCTGTCTATCCGTCCGTCTGTCACCAGGCTGCATCTCATGAACCGTGATAGTTAGACAGTTGAAATTTTCACACATGATGTATTTCTGTTGTAGCGCAAGAAATACTAAAAACAGAATAAAATAAATATTTAACGGTGCTCCCATACAACAAACTTTATTTTTTTGCTCGTTTTAGTTCGATACTAATAACGGCAACAGGTAGACGCTTGAAATATACACAGTATATTTAGATAAATATTCACTTAAAAAAATGAATTATATTAAAATAAAACAAATATCTAAGGGGGGCTCCCATACAAAAAACGTGATTATTTGCCGTTTTTACAGGTAATGGTACGGAACCCTTCGCGCGCGAATCCACCTCGCACTTGGCCGGTTTTATTTTTTATATATGTTCCCCGTTTACCTACCCAAAAACACCTAGACCGATTCAATAAATTCATATGTTTTAAAAGGGTGATCCCATTGCCACCAATTCTGGATGTTTAAATAGTTACGATTTGTATAAAATAAATCATATCTCTGGATCTACGTACGTTTAAACTACGGGTGTTTTACTCATGCAGTTGAAACCATTTCCTTTCTCGAATGGATAAATAAAAAGTGGGTGACCGTTTTTCCGGTCATTTTTCAAACTGTGCGTCAGGATAACAAATAAAAAAGGTACATGCGCGATAAATACCCGTTTTAATCAGTAGTTACGTAAAGTGATCGCGAAAATTTGAAAAATACTACAATAAACACCCTTGACAGCCCGTCAAAATACATTACCCACCCTTCAATCTAATAAAGATCTGTGACTAAGACGAAATCCTATTTAATTCGCGAGAAAATAAAGGGAGAGTTTATAATTGGTGGTAATTCTTGACGTGATGTCAAGATTGTTAGGGAGTGACCTTGAGGGGAGAAAATGTTTGTTGTTGAATGTGTTTTGAAGTAACTGAGTTATAAAGTGACTTAGAAGAAAACATCTAGGAGATCCTGTAAAAATATAAGAAAATATTTATGTAACTGGTTTGTTTCAAATAGGCTCTGATTATCTAGGTTATTCTTCTTCTTTCGTGTCGATGTCTCAATACCATAGCCATTTTGACCAGTACACCGCCACGTTCATGGCAGCGTCGGAGTAGGTCATCAGTTGCCCCATCGTGCAGGTGGTAGGGCAGGATGGGCATGCAAGGACGTGTGCCATTGTTTGGAGCTGGGACCACATTGGCATTGCGTCGCCGATTCGTCTATAATACCCCATTTACTAAGATTACACCTGCAGCGGCCGACTTGGGTACGCAGTCTGTTGAGGGTCCTCCACACTGGCCAAGGCAGGTGTTGACCAGGGGGTAGTTCCTCTGCAGGTGTAATATAGCCAGGTTGGGGTTATTATTATCTAGGTTATTTAAATGTATCTATAATAACATCATGGCTGTTAGGTAATTATACTTAGGTACTTATCTATCCTAATACCCATATTAAAGTTATCTGGAAGATTTCTCAAACCCAAACGCAAAAATGTGGTGTGATTGAATCTTTTGTCAGCGTATGTTTGTGTAGTGTTTGTGGAAATAGTTTTTAGTTATAAAAATTTGTAAAATGGTCCAATATGACTAGTATTCATGTACCTATATTAGCATTAAGTCCTGCCTCATCGTTCCAACGGAAGATCAGCGTTCTGCCAAAAGCAGAACACATGCTGAGTTGGACGCCTTTTTGTGACGTCTCGGTCGTTTATATATAGGTATTTGTGAGATACACTTTTGTTAGGTATTGCTGTTTTTGTGTGTATGAATGTGTTTTCTGTGTGTACCTTACATGTGTGCTGTGTTGTGTTTTGTACCGTCACAAATAGACATTTTTTCTTTCTTTCTATAATACTTTGTTATGTGTTAAAGTATTATATAACAACTTCCTTGAACGTTTTTTTTTGGATTTTTGATGACCCTATTTCACCACCTCGCGAGTACCCAACGCTATCCAACAGACAACATATTTACGTCTTTTGTTTTGACATGAAAACAGATACAGAAATAATTATTGTTATCCGTCAATTAACGTTACTGAGGTCATGAAATTGGTGTACATTTAAATTACGTTGGTTACATTGGTAGGTGCGTTTTCTATTATCTATCTATCTATAATATACAAATAGGTAAAGTTTGTTGTTTGTATGTATGTTGTATTGTAAAATAATTTTCCCTGTCAGGGCGGCTTGCTTTACGAAAAGTCCATAAACTTCTGTAAATATTTTTATGTATTCCACGGTAATAACTATTACTAAAACAGTTGGGCTCCAAACTCTTCTTCCTTTTTTACATCAGATGACATCCGTTAATCGGCATATTTTTTATAATCTATCAAATAAAATAGGCATGGAAATACGTTAATTGTCCATGATTCTACCTAATTTTTTTTTATATTACCAAGGTAGCAAACAAGTATACGGCCCACCTGATAGTAAGCGGTCACCATAGCTATGGATATTTGTAACACCAAAGGCCTTGCTCGCGCCTTGCTGACCCTATAAAAGTTTTAAAATGCCCTTTTTGTAGAACCCCATACCCCATTTTTGTAGTCTCTGGGGAAAACCTGGACAGGGAGTCCTTTCTACAAGCAAAGTGTTAGCGGGAGGAAATTTCTTTGGATCCTTACGGTACACGACCACACGGTGCAATCAGACATCAGAACGTTTATTTGCCAGAATATAGGTACATATATTTCGATGTCACATTTTGTTGGTCCTTGTATATTTTTTTTTATACATGCGTTTGATCACGATCTTGCCTGATGGTTAGCGATGATGCGGTCTACGATGGTACACGCTTGCCTAGTAGAAACCTATTCACTCGCGACTTAAAGATACCCAGGTTGTAGCTATCAGGAAACACAGACTCTAGCAAGGCGTTCCACTCTTTGGCGGTGCGCATAATAAAGATCGAAGAGAACCGCTTTGTGCGAATGGGAGGTATTTCTACCATATAGCTGTGGTGCACCGCAGAGCTTCTGGTTGTCCGTTTATAGAATGCAGATGGTGATGGGATGGATATTCTACCATCCAGATAGTATGCAAATATAAATTATTACTCAAATAGTAACCGTTTTAATTTATGATATAGTTACAGTATTTACTCTTCGAAACTACTTCTGAAAATTATTTCACTGATAGAAATCTACACTATCCCTGAGTGCTATAGACTATATTCTCTTTTGATAAAAAGCCGTGCAAAACCAGCAAACTCATCTAGTATACTTAAGGGAAAATTGATGTTTCTATCGGGGTTTTAAGTATTGTACTATGAACCAACTATAAAATCTTCCATAACGTAAAGCAAATTGAGACATGACCTCTCCTCATGGAATATGAGAGAGTCGAAGCGACGCGGATGATTTATTACCTCGATAGTGGCACTATCAGCCGCCATCTTAGATATTCGACGTTTAAAATGATGGTCCTTCGAACGTAATATGAATTCGGACGGAAATTAACGGTTTCTCCCTGGTTTTTTTCAGGTTTCTGTAGTTTATTCATTGTTATTTCAAAAAACAAATGTTTTGAAATGGGTGTTCTACGAATCTTTGACTTTATATATAATTATCTGATTTTATATTTTGACATTACTCTGTAAAATTCCGCGGTTTACGGAGAATTTTTTTTATACAAACAACTGTTTTATACAAGCCCCAATTTAGGTAAACGAACAACTGATTTGAAGGTCTACAAAGTTCATTAGATGTTTATAATTTTTTTCATGCCGAATTTTGAATTTATTATAATGAAAAAATATGTTTCTTATATAGATCCACTCCCTTTTGAATTACTATATATATTCCAATGCATCCCACAGGGCTCTAGAAACCTAAAGACTGAAAAATTAACAAATAATGACAAGAATTGAATGAAAAATTCGATGATTGCTATTGAAGAATCACTTTGTAAAAATCTGCTGATTGTGTCAAACACTTTAAGTCCTTAGTCATTAGGGACCTTAAGTCGTACATTATGTTTGTATAAGGTAAGTTTTAAGAAGGCGCAAAGTTTCAAAACAGCTGATTTAAAGTCAAACAAAAAAGTTTAAGTATCCTGAAAACGCATATGTACTATTTCTATGAAATGTCGTTTAATTTCATGGTTGAAATCATCCCGTTCAGGCTTAAAATACTAGTTCACCTTGTTTGCCTAATAGCTCTACTGGGTCAACCTAGCGTCTGAATAGCAGAATAACTATTAAGATATAGGAGAGATTCACGCCTAAAAAAATATGAAGAAAATTCATTTTCTCATACATAGATGCGGTTAATGAGGGCCGATTGACAATTCTACCGGCGACGTGCATTGGCAGCCCGCGTAATATGCATGTGAAGGCGGTACGAAGATTACCGGCTCAGCTGGTATGATATAAATAAATGTAAAACTGTTACGACAAAATAAAAGTTATATGTTACCAAAGCCAATAATCCAGAAACAAAGTACAGATGAATGAAGGTCGGGTCACGTCGGCGTCGGTCGGCAGGCGAACGTTAATACATCGCAGGAGCGTCGCGCGTCGCCTGCCTAATGCTCGCGATAACACGTGCGCGACTTGCCGCATTGATTGCGGCGACGTGGCCCGGTACCTTTCATTTGATTATAATGAAGTCGAATGTAATAAGGGACATTTATTTCCCCAGATGCAAAAAAAAGGTGTAATATTTTTATACTTTTATTCACTATTCACTATTGGTTGTATGGCCTCTGCGGTAGTTGTTGCCACAATTATGCCAATGTCAAGTTGACAGGTTAAAAACGATAAAACGATGGAGTATTGAAATGGTTGGCCAGTGTTTAAAGAGGGAGACTCAACCAGAATTTAGACTATAAGGTGATTTATTTGTACCTAAAACGCAGAAACAACACAATTAAGGACATGCAAAACACAAATAAATATGTATATGTACAAATACAGAACATATAAACATAGAATTAGTGGGTCAACATATTTACAGTTTTATTTTATTTCATCATCATCATCATTGGCCGAAAGACGTCCACTGCTGAACATAGGCCTCCCCCTTAGATCGCCACAACGAGCGGTTGGTAGCCGTTTGCGCCCAACGGCTCCCCGCGATTCTTACTAGATCGTCGGTCAAATATTTATTTTATTTACATTAATATATTTACATAGAAGCGCTATGAAAGGGGAGAACACTATAGAGAGAACAATATAGTTTTGGAAGAGAAAGGACGAGAGTAACCGGGGGAAAGACATCATACAGGGATGGCCGCAGCCTAGAGCATGAGAATGTATACTTTTAAAAGGGCATTGAGTCGCTTGCGACTATGTCAGCCAGAGGTGTAATATATTAC
This sequence comes from Philereme vetulata, assembly GCA_918857605.2. Classification (NCBI taxonomy): domain Eukaryota; kingdom Metazoa; phylum Arthropoda; class Insecta; order Lepidoptera; family Geometridae; genus Philereme; species Philereme vetulata. The sequence continues at coordinate 25,332,001 of OU975418.1, read as the reverse complement.
GTGTTTTGTTATGTACTCAATTAAACGAAATTACGGGTAGGGTTAATGGCTAGCATTGTTGTAAAATAGGTTTTTTTCGAATACATTACCATTGAAAATTTTAAATTTTCAAACAACCTTAACATCAAGTCAATTGTAATGTACTACAATAAATGAAAACAACCTAGGTTTACGTTTATTAAACATAGTTTAATAAGTACCCTATTTTACAATAATATCGAAGCTAATATCAAAATATTTTATAAATGAAAATCACAAGGATCACTTTGAAACGTCAATTTTACTGCCTGTTACTTTGCGACCTAGCCAGGAAAAAAAGGCAAGAAACAAGGCTGGTTGTTTTTTTAATGATCCTTTTAGAATACAGAAAATAAATTACGTCTAAATTATAAGATTTTGAACGAATTGGAGCAATTTCAATCCCAAGCTTCTCTATCATCTAAATAATCCGATATTTTATAGTAGGCTGTTTTATAAAGATTTTGTTTAATTGCGTTTTTAAATTTGTTAATTGTCAAATTTTGTACATCACTTGGGAGTTTGTTATAACAGCGAACATTTTGCCCTTAAAACGATTTACTAACTTTATGGAGTCTACAAGGGGCAACAGCGAGTTTATCTTTATTTCTAGTATCAAAATTATGATTATCGCTATTTTTCTTAAACAAATTAATATTCTTGTGAACATACATCAGATTTTCATAGATGTAATGACAAGGGAATGTCATATTATTTATTTCTTTAAACATATTGAGTAATGATTCTCTGGGGCCCATATTATAAATTGCACTAACAGCACAAAAACGGTGTTAACTAAACCACAGCAGTATACCGTATGCCATAATGCTGTGGAAGTAGTCGAAGTAAACTAGTCTAGCTGTGTCTACGTCTGTAAAAAGACAGATCTTTTTGACTGCGTATGCCGCAGAACTAAGTCTCTTCGACAACTTATCAATGTGACGGTCCCATTGCAGCTTATTATCTAGTGTTATACCTAAGAATACGGTGGTATCCACAAGAGCCAACTTCTCGTCTTTCATTTTTATATCTGCTTTAACTTGTGTTACATTAGATAGTATAAATCTAATACACTTTATTTTCTTTTCATTTTGAAGTAGATTGTTTACATTGAACCATTTTACGACCTTAAAGATTGCATTGTTTACATCGTCAAAGTTGGTTTGTCATCGCTTTAATTTAAATAAAAGTGACGTGTTATCTGTAAACAATACAACCTCATGATCGTCCCTTACAGGATGGGGAATATCATTAATATATACTAAAAACAAAAATGATCCCAGAATTGATCCCTGTGGTACACCCATTTTAACCAGAGACCCCGGAGAACGCTTCCCATTCACGTCAACTCTTTGCACTCTGCCACTTAAATAAGAAGTGAGAAAGTCTAGAGCAACGTTCCTAATGCCATAATAGTGTAGTTTCCTGATCAATGTGTCATGATCTATGCAATTAAAGGCCTTGGACAAATCACTAAAAACACCTAAAGTGTCGTGAAACTTCTCCCAGGCATCAAATACGTGCGATATTAACTCAATACCAGCATCAGTGGTTGAGCGACCCCTGGTAAATCCGAATTGTTTATGATGCAGTAAATATCACTGTAATATCGGTTTCTTTTTCAAATTCGTAACCATAGAAATTTTTCAGTTTTCAAGTCCTAAAATATCAGTGAAACGGCCTGTGTAAAATAGGTGCCTGTTTTACCGACTAAGCGGGATCGTCGCAAATGCGAGTTAATTTACGAGTACGTTAAAAATTGTTTATTGGAAATGTATCGATTACTGAATAAATAATCAAGCTACCGGTATTAAACCCACCTCTAAAATCATTTTTATGATTCCGGGTAGTATGTGTTTTAAATTAATGACGTACATAACAAAACAGGTTGTATAAGTTTGAAGCCTATGTGTGTGTCTGTCTGGTGCATCGCAGTTCCCAAACGGGTTGACCGTTTCGGACAAGGTTTTTTTTTTAATAGAAAGCTTGTTTAACTGAGGTGGTTCTTAGCTGTGTCAGTTTTAACCAAATCCAAACTATTAGATTTCCACGAGTTTAGCATTATTTGAAAAAAAAAATGCAAAAACAATTATTTCAGCAAAACAATAGGAATAAAAACTCAAGTAACAAAAACAATATAATCTTACAGTTAAGATAAGGATAGTCATCTGAAATATAAATATATAAATAGAACTAATATAATATTAGACTGATTTTTATTAATAATAATATAATACTAATTATAAACCTAGTTTATTAAAAGAGAAATATAGTACATTACTGCAGCGGCCAGCAAAAGAAGCATTGATGGACGATCGTCTACATCCATACGTAAGTCCATCAATGCCTTGTTGTGGCCAAGGCTTGTGTAGTATCTACCTAATTTTCTCAATTAATGCGCTGGAATTATAAAATAAAATAAAAAAACGAGTTTAACAAACAAAACTTCGTGTGAAGTAAAACTTTTTTTTCAAAATATTAATTTATAAAATTGTTCAAGAACGAAATGAAATTACGAAAAAATCAAGTGTGCTTTAAACCACACGACTGAAGTAAAACTTATTTTTCAAAATATTATTTATAAATTTATAAAATTATTTATCAATCGCAAAATTGTCACTAACTTATATCTTCCTCTCAACTTCCGTTCGCGACGAGCGCGTTGAGAGAGTTCTCAACTTTCTCAACGCATTCACCAGCTCACCAAATCAAGCGTGCATAAAGGAATTTTACTTCAAAAATACAATTACCTGCTTTTCAAAATAAATGACAAACAACGAACAACAACTTTTTTCCCGCGTTTGTTCATTTGTTTTTTGTTTTCAATAAACAGCTTTCTATTTGCAAGCCAGTTCGAAATTTAAATAAAACCTTTGTTAAGTTACCTCCTTGGTTACCATGTTTTGGAGTAAAAAATCCATTCCATTTTTAAATTACACGACAGATATGAGTTTAATATGTAATTTATTTGGCCACGACATATATGGATTTTCATACAACTTTTGCCGGCCGCTGCTCGCATTTATTTGGCCAGTACAGCAATTTCGATTTATCTCGAAGAAGGTTGTCAAAATAAAGCTTAAATTTCCAAACATGTTTGAGAAAATATTATTTTATAATAAGATTATTGAGTTTTAGCTCTAACATAGGTATATATATATATATATATATATAGCGTATGTAATAGAGTCACTTAATTTCCAAATTATTCAATGAACAGCGACTAATTCGTCACTAGATACAGCTACGAGTAATTAATTTATATTAATCGAATGCCAAAGCTGACATTACACGTCACCTAATGAATTCATTAATATCGTCATGTCTGTCTGTCAGGTGTAGAGGAAGCTGTATTCAGGTGTAATACAGATAAATCTTGTTTGTACGTAGATACTTGCATAGTATACGCACTAATTTTACCAATTTACCTACAATCTATATCTATACTTCTATATCTATACTTCTGTATCTATACTTAATATTATAAAGAGGAAAGATTTGTATTTTTGTGTGTATGTTTGTAATGAATAAACTAAAAAACATCTACGCCGATTTCAAAAATTCTTTCACCATTGGAAAGCTACATTCACCCTGAGTGACATAGGCTATATTTATTGCTAGAAAAAATTAGGGATCCTTACTTAAACTTAAGTAATGTAACCCAAGGTGTAAAAAGTGCCCCAAAAGTCTCTCGTCGCATACGCTGCGGAAACTATTGATGATAGAACACAAGTATTTTCTACAATATTAAAGAAAATAATCAATATCTACAAAAAACTTCGATATATTATAAAGAGGAAAGATTTGCTTGTTTGTTTGTATTGAATAGGCTCCGAAACTATTGGACCAATTTTATTTAAAAAAATATTTCACTGTTGGGAAGCTACACTATCTCCGGGTGACATAGGCTACTATTTACCCAACTACGGAGAAAGAGGGTAATGTTATTATTAAAAAAACTACGCGTGCAAAGCTGCAGATTGGTCAGCTAGTAGTTGATAAGTTAAGAGTACGTCCGGGGAAGTACTTCCACCAATTCAGTACCCATTGTTCACATCAGCAAAACGGCTCCCGGTAATTTTTCATCTAAATAGTAGCAACCCCGGATCTACGAGTACAATTTTTTTGAACTTGATGTGGCGCCTCCTCTACTCCAGCGTTTGAGAGGTGCCTCCCCTCCCCCCACCTCCCAGCTCCCTCCAGTATTAATACAACACACGCACTTTTTGCTTTTAACTACAATATTGTACGCAAACATTTGAATCACTTTCCGATTAGGTTTATGACCGACAATCAACCTTCTGCTATTTTTTACATTTTTAATCATGTAATGGCAGAAAATTCAGAAATCAACTAAGGATGTGTTCAAAAACCAACTAACGATGCGTTCCAAATCATATGAATAATCAATAGCACGACGTGCGCTGGATGCTAGCTTAGCGCTTTGTAAGACAAGTTTTTTTTCAAACATGAATTTGGCGCCCCCTGTAATTGCTTCCCATGTGCCCTGGTTTGCCTCCTAAGTCATAGCAGAAAATTCAGAAATCAACTAAGGAAATCAACTTAGGTGTCCTTTTACGCTGCACTTTCCAGTGCGAGGTCTCCACTCGAGAATCAATAGTATGATTTTTTTTAAACGTTAGTCATTATCACTACCATCAGCTTGCGGTAGGTTCTTCCGTCGTGTGTGGCGACCGGATCCGGATGTGGTGTCTCTTTAACGACCGTAACGTTGTTAGGTGACCGATGAGTGACGTCAACCTGACAAGCGTGGTGACAAATTTATATGCGTGAGATGTAACTTGATTACCGTCAGTTTCTATATCTGTACGCTTTTATAACACACTCCCAAGTGCACTTACTAAATATGTGATTCAACAAAAAATTTTTTTATTGATGATAGTTAAACACTTGACAACTACCTCACCTGATAAGGTTTAAAAACGTAATTATGCAAATGTTTATAATAAAGCCTACATATCAGATTATTTAGATCAGGGATTCCCAAAGTGGTTGATATCGGCCCCTTGGGGTCAAAATCGGTTTCCCAGGGGCCGACAAATTATTTTTTTACATTATAAAATATTATTTACTTTGCGATTATAACTTATTTTATAAAAATGATTACCTACTTAAGTGTTTTCACTAATTTGTCTAGGTAATAATTTTTAATTACACTTGATATCTACTAAATTTTATATCTATTTATTTTGTTGAATATTGATGCGAAAATGATGTCAAGTTTACTCACAACCGCAAAGTTTTTAAATTGGTAAGTATTTTATATCAATAGGAAAAAACTAGGTCTGAGGTATCTGCTCATTTTGGAAAAGGGGTATCTTGCCCAAAATAGTTTGGGAATCCCTGATTTAGAGGATAGAGGAGCTTGGGATTGAAATTGCTCCAACTTGGTCAAAAATGTTACAATTTAGACGTAATTTATTTTATTTACTGATCGTATTCATAAATAAATAATAATAAATCTTTCTGGACATTTCACACAGCGCTATCTAGCCCCAAACTAAGCAGAGCTTGCATTGATGGGAACCAGATAACTGATAAAATACTTATATACTATTTTTTGTAAATGCATACTTATAATATAAAGAGAAACCACCAGACCCGGAACAAATATCTGTAGATCATGCAAACATTTGTTCCGCAGCAGGAATCGAACCCGCTACCTCCTGCGTCTGAGCCGGCTATTCGTCCACTGCACCACGGAGGCCGTCAGGAACAACAATAAAAAGAACAACCAGCCTTGATTCTTGCATTTCTTTCCTGTTTTAGTCTCGAAGAAACAGGCAGTGAAGTTGACGTTTGAAAGTGATTCTTGATATTTTAATGAATAAAAACATTTTTAATTTTGTAGTTGGTGGTTGGTTTTAAAGTGTGGCCATGGTCAAAGTATCAAAATGTATAGTCATATTCTAAAATATTTCTATAGGTCAAATGGCAGGCGACCACTGCTGAACCCTATAGATTTTCAGAGCGACCGATCGAAATATTAGGTTGGGGAAAAAGTTTCTTCACATTTTTTTAAGAAAATTTAAAACACTTTTTTAATAAGGTTTATTAACATTTAACTAAAGTATGTAGGTACCATTTTGTTCCATAACTTTTTGCCATCTTGTAGGTAGGGACATAATCCCATTGCTGTAGAAATTTTGGCGCTTCTGATCAAAATACCACGACAAGCAGTTTTGGCAGTCCTCTCGTGATGTTAACCTGACACTTCTTAAAGAATTGTGAAGAGACCGGAAGAGGTGGAAATCTGAAGGTGCAAGGTTAGGACTATACGGCGAATGCATTAACACCTCCCAGCCAAACTCTCTTAATTTTTGCTGAGTGGCTAAAGATGTGTGAGGTCTAACGTTATCATGTGAAAAACCACACCCCTTCTGTTGATTAATTCCGGCCGCTTTCTCTCAACTTCTTGCTTTAATCTCATCCGTTGTTCGCAGTAGAAATCAGAACCAATGGTCCTGCCTGGTGGTAACAGCTCATAATGAATAATGCCCTTCCAATCCCACCACACACACAGCATCACCTTGTTGCGAGTTAACCCGGGTTTCGCCACAGTCTGTGAAGCCTGACCGGCCTTTGATCACGACCTTTTTCACACGTTCTTGTCGTACGTGATCCACTTTTCATCACCAGTTATCAGCTTCTTCAAAAATGGTTCGGTTTCATTACGTCGTAATAAAGAATCGCAAATGAGTACACGGTTCATTACGTTTCTTTCAGTGAGTTCGTGGTGTACCAAAATATCGAGCTTTTTTGTGTACTCAGTTTTTTCCAAATGCGCCAAAACTATTTTTTGGTCAATTCCCAGTTCTTCAGCTACGTCGTAACTACTGATATGCCGACCTTGCTCCACTTTTTCAAAAATGGCATCAATTTTATCCGTAATAGGGCGACCAGAGCGACGTGCATCTTTGACATAATAAATTCCGGATTAAAAAAGCTTAAACCAAATTTGTGCTACTCACACAGACACTGCACTAGGTCCATTAACATCGCAAATTTTCGCGGCTTGCGTTGCGTTTTTACCTTTTTTGTAGTACAATTTTAAAATGTATCGAATTTCTTCATTAGATTCAATCATCTTTACAGTACGAAAAACAAATAAAAATCACACATTTTCCTAATTTGTATTTAGAATTATCTTCTTTAAAATTTAAACTTTGAAGGATACCAAAACCAGCCAGATACAAATAGTATAGCCAAAGAGATTTTATTACAAGTTCATACATACTATAATGCGTAAAGACTTTTCCCCCAACCTATTATACATAGTTATACAATATATTGCTAACATAATTTACATAAAGCCATAGATTGTAGTTACAAACACTTACCAATTTTAATAATCTTAATATTTTTTCTTCTTCCTGCACTTTCCCACATTACACGGGATCGGCACAACATGTATTCCTCCTCCACATCTTTCTATCAATCGTTATCTACGTTGTCACTTTCTTCTTACCCATATCATTTTTCACACAGTCCGTCCGTCCAATTCTTCTTAGGCCTTTCTCTACTTCTATATCCATCCACACTCATAGAAAAACAGAAAGGTGTGAGATTTAATTTAAATTAGTTTCACTGTACCCAACCCCACTCAGGGGCGTGCAATAAGCTTGTAAAGCTTTCATATTTGTTCACTTAAATATATTATTATTATATTTTTATTACACTATTTATGTAAAACATTTAGTATTTAATTATAATTATTCTCCGTCAAATTAAGCCTGTCATTGTTTATAAATGTATTCTTCTAAAGTAAAAAAGGTCTTATCTAAAAGCCATAACTTTAATTGGTGTCTAAATGACAGTTCTTGAATGTCCTTTGGTAAATTAATAAATATGTGTACAGCCATTACATATATAGATATTTTTAATAACAATTTGTACGTTATGTCGCAATACGTCGCGTTTATTTAAACTTTGTGAATGAAAACATGAAGTTCGTATGCTTAGACAAATAGACTATAACTATGGGACTACCTGTACGAAAGCATTTTACTAGAGACGATTCTATTACTGAAGTCTTAGAAGTACTTAATGTTGAAAGTCTATCTCGATATTTTTTATAAATTTGTTTAACTTTCAGAAATCATCAGCATCAAGTTGCATGGCATATGAGTCAAAGTCAAAATCTTTTATTCATTAAAATCACAAGGATCACTTTGAAACGTCAATTTTACTGCCTGTTCCTTCGCGACCAAGCCAGGAAAGAAAGACAAGAAACAAGGCTGGTTATTTTTTTAATGATCTTTTTAGAATACATTACAAGCCAGAAAATAAATTACGTCTAAATTGTAACATTTTGAACGAGTTGGAGCAATTTCAATCCCAAGCTTCTCTATCATCTAAATAATCCGATATTTTATAATAGGCCTTTTTATAAATATTTTGTTTAATTACGTTTTAAATTTGTTAATTGTTAATGTTTGTACATCACTTGGGAGTTTGTTATAAAAACGAACACATTGCCCTTTAAACGATTTACTAACTTTATGGAGTCTACAAAGGGCAATAGCGAGTTTATCTTTATTTCTAGTATTAACATTATGATTAACGCTACTTTTCTTAAACAAGTTAATATTTTTGTGAAAATACATCATATTTTCATAGATGTATTGACAAGGGAATGTCATAATATTTATTTCTTTAAACTTATTGTTAATGATTCTCTGAGTCCCGCGCTCCATAATAAATTTGTTTAGCTTAATGTCATACACTATTATAGAACCTTTTTAGATACTTACTTGACATTGTACGTATGTACAATTAGTTTGGGCATGCATCTAGAACTAGTTTTTATTTAAAGACACTTTTAACCTATGTCCGTTGCTACAGTACACCAGGGGGCTAATTCCCGTTATACGATTTTAAAAACATAACGAAAGTTGACCCAAATCATTTGATTGTCATCATAGTTATCCACAGCCTGATTTCACCTATTGTTGGGTATAGGCCTCCCCAAGTTTATACCATCCACCACGATGCTGCGCTAGTCTCACCCACTGACGGCCGGTGACTTTTACGATGTCGTCCACCCATCTCGCTGCTGTATGTCCTACTCTTCTATACCCACTCCTAGGCCACCATTCAGTCACTGCCCTGCTTCATCCGTCATCACCACGTCTAGCCAAGTGACCCGCCTAAGACCATTTGAGCTCCATAACTCGAATCCCAACGTCATGAACCTTCGTTTGTCTACGGATCTCGACGTTTGGAACTCAATCTAACAGTCTGATGCCGAGCATGGTACGCTCCATGGTTCTCTGTGCAACTCTTAATCTGTACACAGCCTCCTGCGTGAGTGTCCATGTCTCGGCACCGTAGGTATTGTTGAGCAGAACATATTGAAGTTTTAGGCGTCATAAGGATGTCGTTTAGCTTGCCGAATGCAGCCCATCCCAATTGGAGCCTTATTAGATTTGTTTATGAATTGAGTATATTTTCTGCTCCATTAATAATACAATATTAGCTCGATATAAATAAAGTCTATAATCGCATGTCAGTCAACTCATACTATTGTATTGTCAGTTACGTGAATACCATTTAGAACATTTAACAAATCGAGACTAGAACGATACTAGATTTTTACTATTTAAGTCACGGGAATTGGTCCCCAGGTTTAACCAGCGCTGAACAATAAATTTGTTCAGCGTTAATGCCCTACCCCTTTTGTGGCACAGGGTTCGTAGTGACTAGGTAAGTAATATTTGATGTGACATATCTATTGGCTCGCCTTAGGGTTGGGCCGACTCATATCTGGTCACGCTCTGCCGTCATGGCGTCATGGCGTCACAGAGATGCCATGATAATATCGTCATCTATCAATCAAATATCAAAGTCGTTGGGTCATTGTGTAAGTGGTTAGTATAGTCGTTGCGCCACTTGCCACTTGCCGTAACGGCATGACGCCGACTCGTCTATATATATAATTGTATATAAATTGCGTCTGATAAGATAAGATGATTAAAACGTTTTTTTTTTTAATTATAAATTTTTCAATTACCTACCATCAATTTAGGTGATTCACATCTGCCGGGCGTCCCGTGACGGGCACATTTTCCTAATATATTTGTTTGTTTGTAATTATCTACCGTTTCTGTATGTGTCGAAATACATGACTCAATCTTTTTATCTTTTTTGATTGAAATCGTATCGTCACAGAAAACGCTCCATCGTCATTTGCGTTACCAAAACTTGTTCTCACCCCGACTTCGCTAAGGTTTTTAACTTTCTAATTAAGTTCGAAAACTCTTGAGTTAACATTTAAAGACGCTGATTAACTGCGAGTGCATGTACTGTGTCAGATTGTATTATCGTAGTTTTACAACTCATCAACATTGACAGGGGAACAATTCCTAGAAAAACAAGACTGATCAAGTGCAAGTCAGACTCGGCTGCCGAGGGTTCCATAACCACCTAGATTAATTTTCATTTAGCAGTGGCATTTAGTTATGTGAGCGGTAAACTTCAAAGGCAAATTTCTAAAACACTATCATAGATAGATCAGCAAATAACATTTCAAAGAGATCTTAACTATGAGCGATCTCTTCCAGACAACCTATTTGTTTTATCTATACTAATATTATAAAGAGGAACGGTTTTTTTGTTTGTTTGTATTGCTCCGGAACTACTGGACCGATATAAAAAAATCTTTCACTGTTGGGAAGCTACACTATCCCCGGGTGACATAGAAAACTTTTTACCCAATGGCGCAGAAGGAAGGTAATGTTTTTATTAAAAACTACGCGTGCGAACCTACGGATTGGTCAGCTAGTTCATAGTAAGTTCAGATTCTTGAGATGGGAGGGAGAGGATATATAGGATATGATAGGGAAGGATTAGCCCATCGACGCTTATTAGAATACTAACCCGAGATGACATATGGCTTCGACTAGAAAAAAACCATTCGTGCACGAGCCACAACCTCCAAATGAGTTGGGTAGTCGGGGTACACTTACTCATACTCACCACGGCTTTCGAAGGTTGAAAATTACGTTTTATATTAAGTTGTTTATGATTGTGGTCAAACAAAGATCTATTCGTAATAGAAAACAAGACCGGCGCACCGAGGGTTCCAAACACAAATTTATTTATGTTATTTAAGCAACGCCATCTAGTTATGTGACCGGTTAACGAAGAAAACTTTTAAAAAGACAGATATCTAAAAAAAAATTATTGTAGATAGAGACTGTTATAGTTTTAATAGAACACTAGAAACTGACACGAAATCGAACTACCCAGTAATTATTAATTCTAAGTTTTTAGCTGATAAGTGGTCAAGATCTAAACTATTTAGTCACCGCTTAAAGCCTAACAAACTCCAAACATGAACTTGACTGGTAGCCATGTCAAGGTCACATCAGACAAATGAGGTTATTTAAAGACTGCTCGAGGGAAATCAGGAGCTGGCTTCAGTCTGGGCCTATGACGGGAATTTATGGGACTCTGTCCCGGACCGGATTGGATCGAACTGTTCGGGCGTAGGGCGCGCACGTGCGATGGGCTGCAGGCTGCTGGTACCAGTAGGTAAACTACTGCTTCCAGCACCCTTCATACTAAAGAATACTAACTATAAAAAAGCTCGGCAGCTAAGCAAATCATATCAGCCACAGGACGTCTGGACAACACTGCTGAACATAAAAGTACCACCCATACCTGATCTGCATACCCCACCTTATCGTACCTAATGATTTGCTTAACCTTGGCTTGTTAGCACGAGTAAGGAGTGAAACTTACTTCCGGCTTATGTTTTTACAGACTAGTATAATTTCTAGAAGTTTAAGTTTTCAAGTCCAGAGTGAGCAGGTTTTTTTAGGTTTGCGTGCTCCACTTTGGATCACACCATCACTTACTAATAGGTAAAGTAGAGCTCAAGCGCTTGACTATCATAAGTAAAAAATCCCCAAGTTTTATCAGATCTTTCCATCGGGTGGGGAGCTGACCTACGCTGCATTTTCCAGTGCGGCGTCTCCACTCTAGAACCTTTCTGCCTCAACGGCCGTCAGTTCTTCGAGCTATGTGCCCCGCCCTTTGGCACTTCAGCTTGCTAATCTTCCTGGCTATGTCTGCGACCTTGATTTGTCTACGGATCTCCTCTAGATACCTAGATATCTAAGCTCAGTCACAGTAAATCCCATAAATTCAAACCGCATACGGTCAGGCCGCTGCAGCTGTAGATATAATAGGTAATTATATAAGGTTGTGTATGTGGAGTGGCATGACGTCCGTCGACGGCTGGTAAAACCGTCAAATAGTACTTGATTGAAAAGCTTTGCTTAGTTTGGGGCTAGATAGTTTGCTTTTCTTACTATTTTTACCTTGAGAAAAGCAAGCGATCAGATCATCAGCTCAGCGAGGTGCACTGAAGAGTACTCTATTTCTTCTTGCTCTATTTTCTGCATTCCATAAATGTTGTATTACCGCGTTCATAAAACCTCTATTTCAAAGTCACAAACACGTACATTCATACTTATAAAATGTTCAGATCCAAAAAAAAACCAAATTTATTCCCTCAACGAACTAAAGCAGAAAGATTAAACAATAATAAATTGCCGCTGATAGCATTTAATTTTGCGCGTTACAAATTTACTAGTTGTCCCACCGTATTCATTTACACTGTGTACTGCCCCGTGGGGCACAGTTCCAAGTTTTTGTAATTCATGTCGGCGAAAATATTTTTGGAACGTACCTATCGCGAATTGTTTGCGATTTTCCGAGGCTTTTTCTATTTCTTTGCTTTTTGATTTTAATGGACCGGATGTGGAGCATTGGAGGCTGTAGATTGTTTAACGTTACTTGCAATTTAATGTAGCCTTCATTTTGTTTGGATTTATTCCCAGGCTTTTGGATTTCGATGGGTGTATGGACAATGAATGCATTTCTATGAGTTTTCTCTCAGATTATCTACGCCAGCGCCAATGTGTGACGTCAATAAAAACATTGGGTTACGATTAAAGTTATGGTCGTTATGCAAGCCTGGTTAACTCGTATAAAAATTGTATTTATGCAAAATTACACACTGACAGTTTTAAAGCAAAAAAGACATACTTACATAGTCAGTAATAGATTCCAAGCATCCTTTTCGCAATCTTACCAAAACCACGAAACCTTTTTCGTAGACTAATTATGTTATTCGTTCGAAACCCAAAGTTTATTAGGTCCCGCATATTTGTGATTTGACCTTTAATTTTTATAAAATTCCAATGAAACGATTCACAACTTATGCTTTCTTCTGAATTGCTAATAGATTGCTTACGTACGTCAAATTCTTCGTTACATAGTTACAGTACATACAGGTAATAAAAACAATATATTTTGTCCTTCACACACACTTGTAACAGTAAATAAAAGCGTTTTCGTACCACTTGCTCAAAAAAGTGACATTCTATGCCACAAAAAGCGAACATAACTATAGTCATTTTTAATCTGTTAAAAACATGGAAAGAAAGTTGTACTGAATTTCATTCATCCTCTAGGGGGAGAATGTGATTTAAATTTGGAATACTTACCGAAATTTATACTGAACTACATCTGTGTTTACACCATTGAGTTTTTATATAAAGCATTATACATCTTTTTGAAAAAGGAATACGCATTTATTATGCAGTTATGATTATTAAATAAAATTACGAAAACCGACGAGGCCGTATGAGCTTGATGTCTTTGCTTTTCTGACAAAAAAATATTAGTCTAGGAATTTGCCGCGTTTTTGTTTTCTTCAAATACATAAACTTTAAGTTTATTTTATTTGTCATTATTTTTAATAAATGCTTATCTCATATTATAATTCTGTTAATTTTTTCGCAAATGGTACGAAAACTAGAGTATTTTCCTCAGTGATAAAGCTGTCTTAGTCTTAGGTGAACATAAATCCCTCGCTACGCTCGGGAGTAAACCTCGATTCCTTCGTTACGCTCGCGATTTAAATCGTCACCCGCGACAGAAGACACTGCTTTATCCCCTTGGTTAATAATCTACTATTTTTACACCAACTGCTTGACAATATCAGATTATATGTCATGTAAACCTCACCAAAAGCAGGCGATTCAATCCTTACAGCGGAACCGGGAGTAAAGTTGTACTGAATTCCATTATGCTCTCGCGGGCATAATGTGATTTGAATTTGGAGCCTTAATTTGAACCAAAGATTGTGTGGGGCATACAATAGGAACTTATTCATAAATCGAACTAACCTCTGCACAGAATGCACCAACCTAGATTTGGTTTTTATTGTCTCGCAGATAGTGTGTAGAGTATTCTCATAGTGAATAAAGCTTCCTGCATCTTGGGCGTGATTATATCCCTCTCTGATCTTAGTATTCTAGTAATTCCCTCGCTCCGCTCGTGAACCCTTCGTTACGTTCGTGATTAAATATATCACCCGTGACGCCTTACACTAGTTTATCCCCTCGTTTAATAATCTACTATAATAAGTTGCCTTTAGGTATAAGAGATTTAGATTGTAAGGAATATAATTGTCCAATTCGAAAATTATCACTAGCGTCAGATGTCATCATCATCATATTAGCCGTAAGACGTCCACTGCTGGACAAAGGCCTCTCTCATTGATCTCCAGGAACTGCGGCTGGAAGCGGCCTGCATCCAACGCCGACCTGTGGTTCTTACCAAGTTGCCTGCCCATCTCGTAGGTAAACGTCCTACGCTGCACTTGCCGGTCCGTGGCCTCCATTCGAGAACTTTCCGGCCCTATCGGCCATCTATTCTGCGCGCTATATGGCCTGCCCATTGCAACTTCAACGTGCGCCAGACGTACGTGTGACTAATTATTTTATGTTGTATGTAGATACTGTTTTTACCTAAATGTTATTTTCTGTTTAATACAATGATAATGTTAATTACTTTTAAAATGTATTCTGCTGTGCCGTTTCCGAGTGTAAGTACATTTATTGTATCAAAAATAAATACAATAAACACCAAAAGCAAAAATCGTGCAAAAAAAAGCCTGAATATGATAATTCAAATTCGATACACAATCGATAACAAGTGAAGCTTATAATCCCATAATATAGGGACATGTTCGAAAAAATATACATTTTCCCATAAAATAAGACACAGCTCAACATCTCTTTAAATATTTATGACAGAGGTGCTTCAAGTACCAGGAGCTAGAGATTATTTTCTTAAGACAAATAAATAAATAAATATTGCTGGACATTTCACACAGCGCTATCTAGCCCCAAACTAAGCAGAGCTTATACTATGGAAACCAGATAGCTGATAGAATACTTATGTATATATTTTTTTGTAAATACATACTTATAATATATAGAGAAACAACCAGAACCCGGAACAAATATCTGTAGATCGTGCAAACATTTATTCCGCGGCGGGAATCGAACCCGCTACCTCCTCGTCCTAAATGTAAAGACAAACTGAATAATTACGACCTCTGTAGTGAGAATAGGCTTCTGAAAAGTAAAAGTGAGTCAGTGTCAGTCAAGTCAGGTGGGGTACTGGTCAAGCGCTTGGCCAGTACCCCACCTACATCCTACAACATCTACATCCTACTATACCTAGTACTACATCAATAAAAAATATATATAAAGTTTGCAAATAGGTTCCTGATAATCACGAGGTAAACCTCATCTTATAGTAAGACTATTTATACGTGCCTATCTACTCAGTTCATATCCAATCAATGTGTGTACAGTATTACTAACACAGGCAAAAAATTACCTTTAATAAAATACTTATTTCATAGTTTTTATCGTTTTATAAGATAATTGTGGCTCTGACTAGATTTAGTTAGTTTTAACCAATTAAACAATGACCTTGTCGTTTATGGCTTCAGTTTCCATAACAATTAACAGCAGAATCGTTATAGACTTCTCCATAAAGTAGGAAATATGTTAAGTAATCCAAATTTAAAATGATAGCTTTTCTATGCTCTGGCTGTCGCATTTTCGTAACAAAGTTCTCACTAGCTTCTGATCTAAAGAAAATCTTTGGTAACACAAAAGGCATATTGATATTGGTCTTATGGTTTCATTGCATAATACGATCCGCTGAATATTGTATAAGTAGGCTGTGAATCTTCCATAGTTTATGGAGTTTGAATATGGCCTGAATTTGGGTACTTCGCTTCTATTACACGGGCGCAGATGTGGTTACACGGATTATTTATAAACTCAAATCATCAGCATCACATCAGCCATAAGACGTTCACTGCTTAACCTAACATAGATTTCCACAGCGAAAGATCTTGTAAGGCCATACGAAAGCATAAAAGTCAAATTAAAATTATTAATAAATCATTGAAAGGTATTCCACAAACAGCACTGATTTGATTAGCACCTATTTTAATAGCACCAGTATTATTCCACGAACAGCAGTAATTAATATTTTGGTTTGGTGCCTTTCGTGGCAAACTAAAAATTATTTGTAATGTTTATACCGCACCTACAATGTGATAGCTAGTGATGAGTTATTTATTTATCTATATCATATGGCGGTAGTTCGTGCAATAATATTTTAAATAAAAAGTCTTTTAAAACCTTTACAGAGAACTTTCACTTCATATTTTTTCATTTATAAACGCATACTTGCTTAAAAACCCTAGTCTTTTTTCATTAAAACCTTTTCTCAAACAATATTCAAGGTACAAATCCAGTTTTCTCAGACGTAAGAAGCGTCCTTTACTCGGCTCGTGGAAGCCCACTTGCTTTCAAAAATCTTACAAGCTAGATTATTTAAAAATGACCTAGCTAAGGAAAGCTGAAATTTCCTTCAGGATTAGCTGAACCGTTTCCATCTACACTTGGAGCGTCTTGCTTCTAGGATTGCTCGAATTTAGATTGCAGTTTTAGTTTTATTTTTTGAAAACCGTTTTAAGATTTTCTTGCTTGTTTTCTATGGTAAAATTCTTTTTACTACAGTTAAACAATTTAATATAGGAGTCAGTATGTATTTTTACTTCTGGATCATTTATGCCGAACACTTTGCTCGCAAATTATTCAAGCCCATTAAGCTTATATACGTTTTTTTTTATTTTTGACTGCTGTGTCTAGCTTGTAAGGTATGAAAAAGAATTTATACCACGTTCGCGCGTTCCAACGAACATTTTGGCGCGCGTTCCAACTCGGTATCCATTTCGCGCGGCTGGAGCGCGCGCCAATGTTCGTCCTCTTGGAGCGCGCAATCGATACGCGGCTTTCATTCATTCATTCAAAACATATAGTACTTCCCGTTGACTTAGAATCATAAAACTTGGCAAGAAACAAGGTAAGTAAAGGAAAAAATCCGGAAATCGTTAATTTGTAAATAAAACATTTTTTTACGGAACCCTCGTTGTGCGAGCCAGACACTTGTCTGGTTTTTTTGTTAATATGTTTGTTTTTTGTGGTTTTCTATTAAATGCTGAACATAGGCCTCATCAATAGATCTCCAGAGCAACCGATACATACTGCACCCAGCGGCTCCCAGCATTAGCAGGTTGCGTTTCCATGCAGTAGAGGTTCGTCCTTTACTGCACTTTTCAGTGCAAGAACCTTTCTGCCCCAACGGCCGTCAGTTCTCCTAGCTATGGGCCCCGCCCACTGCCACTTCAGCTTCTTCTAGGATATGTCTATGAGTTTAGGAATAAAGGTCTGACTTCGAGAAATGTCGAATGACATCACAAAAAGAACATCGCGATATTTTCCGTTGATACTTTTCAGTTTTCTCATAACGTTACCTCCTCAAAACTATTGAAACAAATAAAGTCTGCGGAAACTCCGGTTTCACAAAGTTTCCCCTAATCATTATCTAAAATTCTGTACCCTTTCTCTATAAATCTTGGAGTAAAAACCAACATCGCTCGGCCATGTATCACTGTGTGAACTTTAAAATTCAGCTGTGTTATAGTTTGTGTTCCACTGTTAGCTAGACTTTTAAGTAAGATTTTACTAGTAACGTTTTTAAGTAGTTCTGTTTACGTGTCACCCTTTTTTGATAACAACCTAAACTATGCCACAACTAGTCGAAAATCTAGCAATTGTTTTATAAAACCAATCGCCAATCGTACAGGTCGAGATGGTTCTACCTGCCGCAGTATTTTTAATTTTTCTTTTTTTTTCGTCTACGATATATATAAACAAACAAAATTTAAACTCCTGAACTATAGTACCTAGTCAGGTCATAAATTCTGTCACATGTATAATATAAAATAATTGAAACAAGTTTATTCATTATGTAACCATTTATATACCAAAATGAACTTAACAAAACATAGATTCTTATGACACTAAAGTTTATTCAAAATGACCTCCATGATTTTGAATACAGGTCTTCAATCTGCGCGGCCAGTCGTCTATCGCAGCACGAACGAGGTCCATGTCAATATCGGCGGCTGCCTTAATCAAGGATGTCTTGAGTGACTCCAAATTAGGATGAGGCTTTGAGCACGCCTTTCCCTCCAAGTGTTGCCATATCTTGTAATCTAACGGATTCAAATCTGGACTGGAGGAGGGCCAGTCTTCGTGCCGGATGAAGTCGATTTCAGGCGCCGCCAGCCAGTCTGGCTGACTGGCAAGCAGCTGACTGAGCAAGACTGAGCAAGACTGGCTGGCGGCGAATCTTGTTGGAATACCCAGTGCCTGTTATTGAACATGGTATGAGAAACAGGTTCCACAAGGTTCGTCAGGACTGTATTTTGATACACAACTGCATTCGTTTTTACACCTTTCTCACAAAAATGTACCTCTGTTAAGCCCCAATAAGAAACTCCCAACCATACCATGAGCGAGGATGGAAAATGACCTCGTTGGACACGTGGAATACGGTTGCTCGCTTCTTCACTACTGTGTGCGTACACCTTATCATTTTGTTTGTTGTAGCTCTCTTCTACGGTAAAAATTTTTTCATCCGAAAAAAGAATTTCCCGATATTTTTTTCCCGCGTACCGCTTCAACAAAGCGCGGCATTTCTTCAGTCTCAGGTCCATTAGACGAGCATTCAAACGATGTCCTGTTTTTTTCGATATGCCCAAAGCCCTAAGTCTTCATTTAACACCCTTTTCACCGTGGTTCTGCTTAACCCCATCTGAAGGGCCAACAATTACTGCTTACGTTTGGGATTTCTTTGAATTCGCGCCTTCACAGCTTTTATCACTGCTGGAGTCCTAACAGACCGAGGGCGATCACTTCTTGAGCTGTCATCTACACTAGAGTCTTCATTGTATCGTTTGATGGTGCGATAAATGAATCTTTTGGTTATATTAAAATTTTCCAGTATGTCAAAAATTTGAATTGGCGCGTAACCGCAACGATGCAACGCAATAACTGCAACACGGTCTTCTTTAAGCGTCCACTCCATATTTAAAAATGTGTAAAATTCTAAAAAGTATACATTTTTATTTTCATCACAAATTTGAAATTCGAATTCTATAAACTTTTTTGTGGCCAGCATTCTAAAAGAAAAGTTTTTACTATGTGACAATACTTATGACCTGACTAGGTATATATTTTGTTGAATTTTGTTAGATTTACCTACATATTCACTGCTAAACTCAATTCTTCTTTATTAAGTAATTTCTGGGTGAGACTAGCGCAGGATCGTGGCGGATGGCATAAACTTGGGGAGGCTTATACCCAGCAGTGGGTGAAGTCGGGCTGTGGAAGATGTTGATGATGATGAAGTAATTTGTACATTAATTCTCCAGCTTTGCATAAGAGCTAATTAGTCGCCTGAAGTCAGCCAAAAATTGTTAGTGCTGAAAATTACTTAACCTAGATTTGAAGAACGACTAGGCCGGGCTACGAGCGCTAGCCCGTAACATTATATTATTCGCTCAGCACAGTGGAAGACGGACCGATACTGGGTAAAACTAGCAAAATGCAGCTTACAAGTAGGGTAAAAGTTTTCCGGAAGCGGAACTGGGTTTATTAACTTTCCCTCTGATTTATGATAGTTTATTGTTTTTGCGGCCCGGGACTGGAGCCCTTGGTGACAGTTTTCAACGCTTAATCTGTTTTTTTTCTGTTTTTTATTTCTCTGTTTGAATTTGGTTCTGGACCAATTGGTTTGGACCCATTGCGGAAACATGGTATTATTTTTTTTAAGAATGCACTATAGTTGTTGTAACCGTAATGTTATTCTTAGCTTCAATGAATAATAGTAGATCATTAAACGAGGGGATAAAATCGAACATATCTATAATGTACACGGAACTCATTGCTATCGCAGAAGCGGTATCTTACATCAATTCCTTTGAATCTGGATTTTATGTTATTCTGACGGACTCTAAAAGTGCCCTCCATCATCTCGCTCGATGCACCACGGGTTTTCGTGGCGCACCGATAGCGTACGGCATATAAGAGTCAATTAATAAGTTGTCGAGTAAAAACAAACATGTCACACTGCAATGGGTGCCATCACACGTCGGTTTGTCCGGCATTGAGGAGGCCGATCGTCTTGCTAAGGAAGCTATTGTAGACGGCATCGTCATGAACTTTTTACCCTATCACAGCGATCTTTTATATGTAATAAAAACAAGATGTAGATTAGACTGGAAAGAATATTTTGACGAGAGATCGCTGAGTAAGGGTATATGGTACAGGACGGTACAACCAGGCCTAGCTAGATCGCCGTGGTTTGATGATTCGGGTATGACCAGAACTGACATCGTTATTTGAATGAGATTTCGAACGGGACACATTCCATTAAATAGTTTTGGATACCTAATGGGAAAGATCAGTTCTCCAAACTGTGCTGAGTGTGATGTGATAGAAGATGCTTATCATATTATTGTGGAATGTGTCCGGAACGAAGCAGAAAGAATAATGTTTTGTTACCTGTTCGATGTTGATTTGTTTTCTGTAGGTATATTGATTGATTGATTGATTGAAAATACTTTATTGCACTTATAAAACTAGTACAAAGGCGAACTTAATGCTAAAGAGCATTCTCTTCCAGATAACCTTTGTGTATTGTAGACAAAGATGTGTAGGTAGTGCACAGAAAAGGTAAAAAAGAAAATTTGCACAGGACTAATAAATATAGCATAATATAGGTACATACTACCTAAATAAACCTACTTAAATACTTTATATGATAGACTAAACTATACCAATATCGAATTAAAATACATACATAACAATAGAAGAGAAGTTTTATGGAAATATTAAGTTGCTCATTTTTGGTCGGTTTGACCGAGAAGGTGCCTATAGATTCTCAATCTGAATGCTTCCACTGAAGTAGCCTCGAAATAGTTTGGTGGCATATTATTCCAGAGACGAGTAGCGGTTATGGTGTAAGAGTCAGAGTAAGTAGCCGTGTTATGCTGTGGAGTAATTAGTTGGAAACTACGAGACGATCGCACAGGTCTGTCCTCAGTTGATACGGATGCAAATCGCTCTCTGAGGTAGCTGGGAGATAGAGGGTTGCAAAGAATATTA
The DNA here is from genome assembly GCA_918857605.2 of Philereme vetulata. Lineage (NCBI taxonomy): Eukaryota > Metazoa > Arthropoda > Insecta > Lepidoptera > Geometridae > Philereme > Philereme vetulata. Next base: position 25,310,561 of record OU975418.1, on the reverse strand, counting down.
TATAAGAGGGATAGCATGTGCGCATCTCGACGAGCTTTGATGTCAAGCCATTTTAGCTGCTGACGAAATACCGAGACATGATCATATTTTCGTAGGCCGTAGATATAGCGAATGCAAAGATTCTGCAGACGCTCCAACCTGTTCAGTTGCTCTTCCGTAGCATCGGGATAGCATACATCTGCATAATCTAGGATGGGTAAGAGTAACGCATTAACCAGTGTGGACCTCGTAGATTGGGGCAAGAAATTTTTTAGGCGTTTCAGAGTATGCATGGTACCATACATCCTCCTACTAATCTGGGTAATATGGTGGTCCCATGACAAATTATGGGTAATGAAAAGGCCTAAATTCTTAATCTCCTTGCAGAACTGCAGTGGAATATTATTATATTTAACCGGAGGAAGAGTGTTAAGATTAATTTTGACAATCTGTCTGTTACCACCAATTATTATCACCTGCGTCTTGTTGGGATTAATTAGTAGACCAAATTTTTGAGTCCAGTCATACACAGCGCTTAGATCATTAGTGAGATTTTCAATTCCAGATAGAATTTGATCGGGATTACAACTGAGATATAACTGAACATCATCGGCATATAGGTGATAGGATGTGTGATGTATTACCGATACCAGGGTGTTGATAAAAAGAGAGAAGAGGAGGGGTGAAAGAACGCCTCCTTGAGGTACACCTGCTTCGATTTTACACCAGTCAGAGGACAGATCATTAATTCGCACACATTGTTCGCGTCCGCAAAGATATGAGCTGAACCATGTTAAAGAAGACTGAGAAAGATTAATAGAGCGTAAGACGGCCAGCAAAATTTCGTGTATGTAATAACATCTTGGCTTGCCCCTTATCGGAGCAAGCCAAGATGCTAATTAAGGTTGTTAAAATAGGTATAAGAAGAAGATAATTCGGTTTAAGTGTATTTTCGAGGGTGCCATAATCATGATGATTAAACCCTCACTAAATATAATAAAGATAAAAAAAAACAAGGGGATAAAGCAGTGTCTTGCGTGACGGGCGCTATATTGGATCCCGAACGTAACGAAGAATTCTAGAGTTAACTCATGAGCGAAGAGAGGGAGTTATTAGAATCCTGAGTGCAGTGAGGGATATAAACACGCCCAAAATGCAGGCAGCTTTGTCCACGAAGAGAATACCCTGTAACGTGACAATTCTATGTCACGTTACATCCTTCATTTAACTAAACATAAACACTTATAAACAATTTAACTTTACATATTACACTCATATACAAACAAAATGCCACGACATCTAGCGGTATGGCGGCGTACTCACTGCCCAAACACTCAATTCGCAGATATTGAATTCCAAGCGTACTTTCAACGCAGTTCGCTAAGTATACCGCAGATGGCGTTGCAAGCACTTTGTTAAAATACAATACTTATGTTTATTGATTTATAATCTATTTTAATTATGAAAATCATCTTTGTTTACTAAATTAAAAAATCCTTTTCTAACTAGAAACAAAATATAAATAAAATATTAAATACCATAAGACAAAATTCAATTAGTGTCTATGACTGAAGTAACTGATTGAATCGTCAAACCTTTTCTTGAGTGACACCAGAGAGTGTCAGATTTTTCTATATGGGATCACCAAAAATATTATATCAGATTTTCTAGAAGCTTTGGAACTAATTCGATTTTTATATTTACTAAAGGCCGGTAGTTTATTATCGGGTATAAAAGGACATTGCCGTCTGTGCCCGCGCTTTTTTCCACGCCTGGACTCAACTGTGAAACTTCTGAACTACGTGTTACAAACCTTGGACAGTATTTCTTTTGTCTTTTTATTGTGAATTCGTGTTACTGCCAAGTTGGGAAGTCGATTCACCGCCTTCGCTGCTGATCTCTTTGATTACTGCTGGATATCTACACCTTGACGCACGTCAAAACCAAACACCGGAGCCGTGGAGAAGCGTGGTCTTTTCTTGCGTCACCCTGTTGACCGAACCACGCTCTCACAACAAGACTACCGCCACGAGCTCGATCGCCAAGCGTCCTGCCAGCTGCTTTGGAAACACCAGGGACCACGCCTGCCCACGAGGTCTACCGCCCGGCTCAACCCACTCCATCACTCCGAGCAGACGCCAGGGACGTTCGACGAAAACACACGAGGTGTATCGATTCCATTATTTTATCCGGATCAAACCCAAGTAATCCTCCTTTTTTTTCTGACGCTAACGTCAGATGGCGCCCATTTATTTTAACTAAGACGAGTCGGCTGGACCAGGTGCTCAACGTTCTTAAATTCTAATAATCTAAGCTCTTCAAGCCAGCGTCTTTCTATACTACCTTCAATGTAAAGTATTTAATCTAAAACCTTTAGTCTATAAATCTGTAATCTGTAAATAAGTAGTCTAAGTTAATATTCACCGTAAACCAAGTCATTTGTGATTAACCTCTGTTTATCTTGCCACATGTATAGGAAATAGAATCTACGAACCTACTCGCTCTACCGATTTTCTCTTATTTTATAATTATATGTATTGAAATCAAAACTTAGTTTCATTCATTCACTAATATATATAATACAACCGTTACATCCCTACTTTTCACACTTTCTGCGAGACAATAATAAACCAAATCTTGGTTGATGCATTCAGCGCAGAGGTTAGTTCGATTTACGAATAAGTTCTTATTGCGTGGATCTGTTTGGTTCAAATTTTAATACAGATGAGGTTCAAAATTCAAATCATTTTTATCACTTCAATGTACTGAAATTCAGTACAACTTTACTCTCGCTCGGCTCAGCCGTAGGGATTTAATCACCTGCTTTCGGTGAGGTTTACATGACATATTATAATTAGACATCGTGGAGCAGGTGGTGTGAAAAAATTTATTATTTGAATATTAATTTAATAGTAACTTTTTCTATATCCTTATTTTCACAGTCATAAAATTAGTTAATTTGATGGTGCATTGACAAACGGTCCTAAATCCTGATAAGCCAGATATAACTTTCGATAGATGGAGTGCATGGTTGCCGATGAAATTAAAGGCACATGAGTATTTACACCTGTGAGCCACAAGTTGATTGACGCAGGGCAGTGCATCATCATAGGGCACATATCTAAGGTGCGTGACCTACGAGGCAATTCTCTGTTATAGGCGATGGTTACCACTTAACATCAGGTGGGCTATAAGCTTGTTACATCTCCATGTAGCAAAAAACACAAGATGCATACAACTGTTAATCGTAGCAAACAATGAAGGAAGCGTACAATATTCATTAAAGCGGTGTTTTTTTTTAAACATGATAGATTTTCGTTTGACCACAATCTCACCTGATGGTAAGCGATGATGTGGTCTAAGATGTAGCACGAAGATCTAGAAGAAACCTATTCACTCTTACCTTAAAAAAGCCCAGATCATATTTATTAGGAAAAACAGACGACGGTAAAGTGTCCCGTACCTTAGCTGTACGTATCAAGAACGTAGAACCAAAAAGGTGTGTGCGAATGGGTGGTATACCAACCAGGTACGGATGGTACTGAGCCGTGCGTCTGCTTGTCCTTTGATGGAAAGGGGATGGTGGGATCAGATCGTATAGTTCCTGGGAACATCATCTTATCAGCTGTAGGATGTCCACTGCTGAACATAAGCCTCCTCCATAGATTTCCAGAACGCCCGGTCTTGTGTTGCCAGTAGCCAAGCTCCCAGGCATCTTTAACCAGGTTGTCTTTCCATCTAGTGCGATTTCCAGTGCGTGATTTCCACTCAAGAACTCTTCTGCCTCAACGGTCGTCAGTTTTTTGAGCTATATTCTCCGCCCACCGACATTACAGCTTACTAATCCTCTAAAATTAGTCTATTTTAATCAGCTAAATATGGCATACGCTGGAAAAATAAAAGAAGCCCTATTCTGTTACCGCATTTAGTTTGAAGCTACGAGTTTGAGTTTTATATTATGAGTTTTCTGCATAATATTATTTAGTAAATTTCCACGACACATAAAAAAACCTTTGCATTCTTTCCTAAAAACATTTCCTAACTTAAATATTTATTGTAAAACCAGCGTCTGGACGCAGCTCGTCCGTTCTACTGAAACTCACCAACTTTTTATATGATATTAAAACTTTGTAACCAGCTCCAAGTAGGCTCCTTACATATAACTTAAAAAGTATCCTTAGCTTAGTAAGTTAGCTCAAACTTCATTTAAGTAGGCAAGTAGACATATCTAAGTTTGCCGACGACATATGCCGCTCACAGAGTTTAAATGTGTGGTATTAAAAAGAAATCCGGGTTGTGTAAGGAAGTGTGGAGTCTTGAATCGTGGGGATGGGACATTGTTTTATCGATACTTTAAGCACCAACTTACCTTAGAAATTGCATAGCCTGAAACTTGGTCAAATTCTAGTTTTAGAGTTTCCTAGATTAGCTACACTAGAATACCTTATAGTTTTGTCATGTAGATTTGATTATATAAACAACTTTTTTATTTTTATATATATTACATATCTAGAAGATGTTGCATCAAAGTCGAAACGTCGGAATAACAAAAAAAAATTGCTACATACGCGATAAATGCCCGTTTAAATCAGTAATTATGTACAGTGATCGCGAAAGTTTGAAAAATACAAGAGGTACAATTACGTACAAAATTTAGAAGTTCTCTTTTTAATTAACTAACGTGTAACGAAATAATTCTCATTATTGTGATAAAATTAATTAACATGAGATACCTTTGAAGTATTTGTGTAGGAAAATTAAGATATTTTAATCTTTGTTCCTTTACGTATACTAATTATACAATTATCCTCACAAGTTCCGACGTAAGGTACTCACACAAAATAGATTGGTACAGAAGTTAAGTTTAGTACAATGGGCGATAACAGGCACACGCACACAAAAATGCGCGCGTACGAGAAACTCAGATCAGCCGACAGTTCCGTGCTTTGACGAGACGTAAACTCATTTTGTTAGCTGGTTGTGAATTAGCTTATGATAATTTACCATAAAATGTTTACGTGACAGTAAATAAACATTTTTTATCAAAACTGTTATGAATATTGTAGGTACCAGGCATAAGCGGTCTGCATCAAGCGGAATATTTATCTCGGGCTAAAATGGCAGCTATACGCTTCCTACAGTTGGTCGACTTTGCCGGTGAATGGTAGGCAGTTCAGGCAGGAAAACTTTGTTTCGGTAGTCTTCACTAGGCTCGAGCGTAGGTAATTAAAATCAAAATCACCCTAACTTTACTTCTGTACATATCTACGTTGTCTTACTTGTGTACATTGTTTGGCAGTATCTTGAATTTATTCAATAATGTTGGTAGGTTTCGATTTTTTTAGTAGGGATCTCAAGGCCAAGGTTTTTAATTTGTTTTTTTTTGTGTTTTTAAAAATGCTCAAATCTATGCATGACTTACAGATATTAGTTTCAGGTTTGGCTGTTAATCCATTAATGGTAAGTAACTATACAGTGGTTTTTTTTACTGTAACAGTACGGCAGCACCCATAACCAGAGGAGATACAGGTGCAGTTTCTTTTAAAACATTAGCTCGTTTTCGAAGAAGAACATTTTTGCATTATAATTTTTTTGGTCAAGTGTGAGTAGCGCCTTAAAATGAATCAAGTTGGTAATTTTTTTTTAATGCCGGCTAAAATGTTTTTCTTCAAAAACGACCTGATGTTTTAAAAGAAACTGCACCTGTATCTCTACTGGTTATGGGTGCTGCCGTACTGTTACAGTTAAAAAAAACACACTGTATATCTAAATATACTTTTTTTTGTGCTACATGGAGATGAAACAAGCTTTTGACTAACCTGATGTTAAGTGGTAATTAACGCCTTTAACAAACAATTGCCTCGTAGGTAACGCACCTTAAAAATGTGCCCTACGATGCACTGCCCTGCGTCCATCAACTTCAGGCATACAGGTGTAAAGCCTCAGGCGCCTGTAATTTTACCGGCAACCATACCCTTCAAATCAAAACACAGAAATGCTGCTTGGCAGCAGAAATAGGTACTTCCCCGAGCGAGCCTTTTCACAAGAAACTCTACTTTCCTTGATGATACATTTACACAAACTGAAAGTATTCTATCAATAATTTAATCATAATAAATAATGGTTCCCTTAATATAAGCTTTGCTTATTTTGCTGCTAGATAGCGCTGTGTGATATGACCAGCATTACTGTTATTATAAGCCAAATCATCGATAAACAATGATCGACACTATACATCACTATAAAACGATAAAGAGGCAGGGATAATGCAGTGCTTTCAAACATTGAAGCGAAGTTTGCGCACAGAACAGACAAATGACAACCGGCCTGAGGCTGGCTGCGATATTAGAAGCCTTTAAGATGGGAAAAATAGCAACTTTTACTTGGTACTCTTCGAGCTCTTTGCGTGGTCTAAGTTTAAAGAGGTTTTATCATGTTAGAATTTAATTATATTACTAAAACGAGATTTATCACGTACTTACCGTTATATCGGTGTTTTGACCGGAGTGCGAGGCGAGATGTAGTTCGGAGCGGATCGCACTCACCCTGATGAAGGTTCACGAATTGAACCGAAACATTGTCGGTCGAAACACCGATAAGACGGTACGCGATAAATCCCGTATTTATAATAATGATTGAAATCAATCACGAAAGTATTCTTAGTAAAATTGGAGTTTAATTTGTAATATGAAATTAATAATATGGCTCAGGACTAAGATGTATATCCTCTGATCTTGGCATTTGATCTTGGCCCAAAATCCGATTATTTTGGTTCATGCCGGTTTCCTTACAAAATGTCTTTAACCGTTTTTGGGCATGTGTGAATGCGCATAATTTTTGCATAAATAAATATTTTTGGAGTAGAAGAATCCGTTGGTGCATGGTCAGAATTCGACCCCACAATCTCCGAAACGGAAGCCAGGGTATACCTTGGCAAATTATGACTACGCCACATCATTAAATTTGTTCCTATATCAAAAACTATAAAAGTTTATCGGAGTTCTTAAGATATGTCTAAGTACCTACTCTGTTAAGCTCCATAAGGGTTTTCTGTACATATCATAAATTCACTATAAGAATAACATCGTGTTATTCCAGTCTGCCCTAAGGTTGTCGAGAAGAGATTGCTCTTAGCGATAATACCACTTTTTTACTTGGCGATTAATTTGTGTTTGTTAAGTTGACGAACACGTTTCATTTCAGCAAATAAATGTCTCTCAATGTCTGTCTATGTCTAGTTCGACGCATGATGCCAAATACGCAATATGTCAAAGACGTGAAACGGCACACTTAATGTTTTTTTTATGTGGTATACAAAAAGTATAAAACGTCAGCAAGCGAATATTGGGGCTCAAGTGGGGTTGGGCAGGACACTTGGCCAGACATAGTGACGGCAGGTAGACTAAAGCACTAACAGAGTGGAGGCCGAGAACTGGGGACATCCACCAGCAAGATAGGTCGACGACATCAATAAGTCCGTAGGTCGTACGGGTTTCAGACTAGCACAGGATGGGGAAAGTGGCACAAACAAAAAGCTTATGCCCAGCAGAGGGTCGACACGGGAGTGTGCTTTATACCACACGACTGAAGTAAAACTTCTGCTGATGCCTGCTATCTGTTGTGGAATAGCGGAGCTTTTTCATAAATCGAAGCTGGTAGATTCAAAATACGAAAAGTCGTAAATAATTTTTTTATCTATAGCAAAATGAACTCTATTATACAGCATGAAGGAGTGTTTGGTTTTTGCAGATTGTATAATTTAGGCTAATTTGGGATAGAAGATATGCAACAAATCAATTGGCTATGAGAGAAAGAGAGAAAAAATATGTGTGCTCGCACCTCTCTTGCCTCTACAGAAGTAACTCTACGTAACGTAACGTAACAGTTACGAAACATAACTCCCTCTCTTTCTATCTTCACTAACATATATCTCCATCTCAACTTCCGTTCGCACTTTTCGTAACGCATTCACCAGCTTACTCCCAAGTCAAGCGTGCGTAAGGAAACTTTGCGAGTACTTCAAAAAAAGTTTTAATTTAGTGATTGCTCGCTGTCGCCTCTAACTTATCCCACTCCATACATAAGACACCAGTGATGTTCCGCGCCGGAGCCGTGAGAAAGAATCGCTGACGACATTTGTTTCGGCGTCGTTTCGGATGCGCAAGCTTTGTAAACTTCACAGTACGAATATATTTTCATATATTCCGCGAAGGGTAAGAAATATGGGCGTTAAAGAATTTAAGATTCGGGAGCATTTGTAACGTGCAATTTTCAGCAATGTATCTCTATTAATCAGCTGACGTCCGCTGCTTGACGACCTCCGTGGGCGAAAAGCCGGCTGAGACACAGGAGGTAGCTGGTTTGATTCCCGCGGTGGAACAAATGTTTGCATCTATAGATATTTGTTCCGGGTATGGGTGTTTTTCTATAAATTATAAGTATGTATTAACAAAAGAAAGTTTGTAAGTATTCTATCAGTTATCTGGTTCCCATAGTACACGGCTACACATCAAGCTATACATTTCCAGTATGAGCTGACCTCTCATTCTACAAAAAGCCTACACAACACGAGCTTTGCTTAGTTTGGGGCTGGATAGAGCTGTGAGAAATGTCCTACAATATTAATTATTTATTTTACAGCTAAACATAGACCTCCGCCATAGATTAGTTATTTGGTTCCAATAGCTTTGTTTAGTTTAGGGCTAGATAGCACTGTGTGAAATGTCCAGCATTGTTTATCTATTAAATTAATGTGACTTTAGATAAGTCGCTAATACGATTGACGAAAAATAAGAGTAATAGAGTTCCTTGTGAAAGCTCACCTGGGAAAGTACTACCATCAAACCTATTTCTGCCGCCAAGCAGCATAGCTGTGTTTCGGGTTGAAGGGTATGGTTGTCGATGAAATTACAGGCACATGAGGATTTACACCTGTATGCCTCAATGTGATGGACGCAGAGAAGTGCATCGTGAGGCACGTTTCTAAGGTGCGTGACCTGAGGCAATTCTCTGCTAAAGGCGATGGTCACCACTTAACATCAGGTGGGGCGTAGGCTTGTTTCAAATCTAGGACGTATAAAAAAACCGAACAAGTGCGAGTCGGTTGTTATTATTTTGTAATTTGTAATCATTTATTTTATTTGTATAATTTGCACGCCTCTGTGCTAGAAATAAGTTAGACCCATCTATAATGATTTTAAGAAATTTGTTAAAACCTTATTTGATGCAAATAAATAAATTTATTTGATTTGATTTCGGACTCACCCACCAAAGGTTTCGTACAAATTTGTACCGATAGTTTTCATGATTGATTACGTACTGTAAATATAGACTATATTTTTTTATGATTTAATACAATACAAATGTATAGATTTCGGATTTTTCCCTGTACTTAGAGCAGTATAAGTCGATATTACTTGCCAAATTTCATAGTTCTAGGTCAACGACAAGTACTCTGTAAACTTTGATGCTCGAAACGTATATTTCGACACTCAAGTGTCGATACGTTTTTTACGTTTTTTTGCAGCATAAACGGCCTTATCTTTTTTTTACGTTAACTTAATACATAGGTCGAGAATGCAAGTTCCCACACGGCCAGACAGATAAATGAGTTTTTGAAAGCGAAAAACGTACAACTTATGAGTCATCCAGCATACAGTACTGACCTGGACTTTTTACTGTTCCCAAAAATCAAGAACCAATTACGCGATCAACGGTTTTCATCACAAGAAGAGGCTGTCGAAGAGTATGAAAAACATGTATTTGACGTCACCACGGAGGAGTGGCACAAATGTTTTCAAAATTGGTCCAATCGTATGAAAAAGTGCATTGACCAAAAGGGAGAATATTTTGAGAAACAATAAATTCTTTTTTGACCCTTAATAGTATATTTTTATTATTGATTCCGAAGACTTTTAGTGTGCCCCTCGTAATTTATTTTTTCACAGCTTCAAGTGACTATAGACTTGAGTACATGGTTTTAATTTCAACACTATACCTCCACACATTCCCGAAATAAAGGGTCTTGACACACCGACAGACGGACAGCAAAGTCGTGATCTTACGAGAATGTATAAAGGTTCAGTTTTTTCTTCTGAGGTACGGAACCCTAAAAACGAACTAGTTTTTACATGTGGTCATAAAACTCTAGATCACAGAGCTTTGTAATGCAAAGCCCGACAAGGTAAGACAGGTGAACTGGCTGACACGCAAACATCGGCTGTGTTTGCAGTAATGTTGCCTCGGTAGGACTAGGCTACGGTCACACCGATAGAGTGATTAAGTATATATATAAGGTTTTGCAATTAATACTTATTATATTGAAGGGATGGCTACTACACAAACCATAAAAAATAAATGTATTCATAAAATGTTCTTGTTTTAATATGAAATCTCGAGAAAATCGATAAAATGCTGCTCGACGAAATGTTAGAGAACTAGCGTAATGTACGATGTAACTGAAAAGTTACTACGAGCCATTTAACGACTCCGCTAGTACAATGACCTCGCCCAGTCAATGCCCTGGATCGGTTAATACACGTTAGATACAAAAACTCAAAAATAAAATTTATTGGATTAAAAAACAAACATTATTCCTTTTTTTATTTTATGGTCTCAAAAATATACTCTGTCAGTTTACTTAGAAATTTTTCGTGATTTATTTAAATCATTATTATCAATATGGGATTTAATTATCAGTGCGAGACGTTGTTCGGAGCGGATTGCACTCACCCTAATGAAGGCTCACGAATGGAACCGAAACATTGTCGGTCTAAATACCGTTCGTTTTATTGTCAAACATGATAGATCCCGTATTGATTATAATGATACTCTGTCATTATTTGTAGTTAAAATTGCAACACCTTATTAAATTATCAACTAAAAACTACATACAGTCTATGGTCTAAAAACCTATCTAAGGCTGAACTACGAGTAGACAATTGGTTCTCGATGTATATTGTAATACTCTCAATATTATACAGTATACGATTGAGAGTCTTATTGCTGAGTAGCGATATCTTTGGATAAAAAGGACTACTATTTTGTAATTATTTTTTGTAATAATATAGGTAAATTATTGCTGAAAAACGCAATTACTACCCGATGCAAGATGGTGTGAGATTCAGCCATCGCTCAACTCTAGGAAATTGTTCCTAGCTAAAGTGGCCCAACAATAATGAGAGGCAAAAACTCAAGCATTGATAGTGTTTGAGTGCATGAAGCGCTTTATGCTATGATGAGGGGGGTACTGGTAATGGGGGAAGATAGTAACTAGTTGGCTTAGAATGGCTTTGTTGGAGGCTACGACAAAGCAGTATAGAGGTATTATGCTGTTGTTTCGTATACAGTCTTCTATATTACGATTATCTCTATCTCACGTTGTCGCGTTCAGCGATAAGGCCGCCCATTGTACTATGTTTAGCTTTTGTTCTAAGAGATTCAGGTGGTGGGAATAATAAGGCGTTGATCTATTTATCTATATGAAAGAATATATGAAAAGACCATATCTTGTTCATTTGTCGAATTTTTGTACAAATAAATTTACATTCATGCACGAAATTTGTGCGTAAAACATCATGAGGAAACCGGCATGTCCAAGAAGCAAAAATAAGTTTTATTGTTGTAAAATTACCAAGCAATCTTTTCCAGGCCATCTTTCGATCGACTGCAATTAAATTTGTGACAAAAGAATTGTTTGAAATAGTCTAACTACATTCAATGATAACATACAATTTCCCTGTAAATATATGAGTCGCAGACGAAATAAAAGAAACAAAAGTACCTTGGCGATGCCTTACAAGTGCCTGACACGGGTAATGACAAGAATTCACACATTCTACGGCAGGAGGCGTTAGGTGATGTTATTCGACTGGAAGTGATCTATTCCTCGGACTAAATAGGACTTTGACTGTCAAAATTATCAGAAGACGTTTTTTATTCATCATCATCGCCAAAGCATGTCCACTGCTGAACATAGCCTCTTCCTTATATTTCCAGAGTGACCGATCTTATGAAGCCTGTACCCAACGGCTCCCAGCAACCTTTATCAGGTCTTCTTTCCATCTAGTGAGGAGCCATCCTACGCTGCCCTTTCTAGTGCAGTGGTCTCCACTCGAGAACGTTTCTGCCCCCACACTGCCACTTCAGTTTGCGGATCCTTTGTGCTGACTTTGGTTCGTCTACGAATCTCCTCATTTCTAATTCGATCTCGTAGAGAAACACTTAGCATAGCCCTCTCCGTAGCACGCTGAGCGACCTTGAGCCTTTTTATGAGGCCCATAGTGAATGACCACGTTTCTGTTTCATACGTCATCTCATCACTGAAAATCAAAGACTTTCGTCTTAAGACATCGAGGTATTTTGTACAAGAAGACGTCACGAAGGTTCCTGAACCCTGCCTAACCGAGCAGCCTAGCTCATAACCAAAGCAGCCGACAGCTGTACATTCATGGTTGTTATGGAAGGGGGAGGGGGGCGTTAAAGTCGTTTATGTCCATTAAAGTATTTTTTATCTTTCTATTTAATATATGGCAAACGGTTGAGCAGCGTTCGGGAACCTTCGTGACGTCTTTTCGTTCAAAATATTTCGGTGTCTTAAGATGAAAGTCTTTGATTGTCAGTGATGAGATGACGTATGAAACAGAGACGTGGTGTTTCACTATGGGCCTCATAAGAAGGCTCAAAATCGCTCACCGTGCTATGGCTCGCTATAAATTCATGAAGACTAGGCAAACCGATGCTTTAATTCCTACCAAAGCAAACACGAGTGCAGCGAAAGAAAAATACAGAGTACGAACGACTTAAAACTAAGCCCTATAATATCGCTTCCAGCGCTCTACACGTATAGATAGAGACGAAATAAAAGTGGCGGTAGAACGTCTGTCTCTGGCTTAACTTTGAAAGGCTTCGGCGCGACGCGACGGGCACGACTAATTGTCGTCTCTACTATTGTGCTATTTGGATGAATACTTATGTCGCTACTCTGTGGGCGAGCGTCTGGTGTGAAGTAAGCCGTGGAGTGTGTAGGTTTATGATGGGTCTACGAACTAGTGTTAGCTTATATAACCGACTTTAAGAAAATATAAGATGTTTGGATTTCCTATATACTCCATTCCTTTAGGCACTACAGTACAATGGTTGTATTTTCATTTAAATGTCAATGAAAAAACGTATTTGGTGTATATTTTATCTATATATCGATATATCTACCACTAGTAGTGGACGAACTCTTTGTGATACACGTAGTAGGCTCTGAAAGGCCTCGCCCGGGGAAGTACTACCATCATACTTATTTCTGTCGCCATGCAGCATTACTCTATTTTGGTTTAGTGTTGGTGAAATTACAGGCATATGAGGCTTTACACTTGTAAGTCAAAGTTGATTGACGCAGGGCAGCGCATCGTAGGGCACCTATGATGTAATGCTTTGATATAGGCGGTGGTTACCACTTAACATCATATGGACCATTTGCTTGTTACATATTTGCATTATCTACGTCATGTTCCGGGTCTGGTTGTTTTTTTATAAACTATAAGAACGTAGGTATTTACAAAAAAAAAGTATTCTATCAGTTGTTTGGTTCCCATAGCTTGGTCTAGTTTGGGACTAGATAGTGCTGTATGCAATGTCCAGCATCATTTATTTATTTATTATCTCCATGTTATAATACGTGTTGTAAGTATGAAGTTGTAATCAAATCTCTTTTGTTGGTTGCACCCACCGTTCGTACCTGGCTTTACGATACCATTGAAATGCGGCATTACTAAATATATAAAAAAAATCTGTTTGCCGCTATTTTGTTCTGTTTAAAAATATGAGTGAAATTAACTAGTACGGTAGGTTTTGAAATTTATTAAAAAACAGGGAATAATGCGACGGAAGCCGTGTACTAAATTAGTACCATTTATGGACCTAATGCGGTATCAGTAAGAGTAGCCCAAAGTTCATTCAAACTTTTTCAGTCTGGAAATTTAATAGAATAGAAAAATTATTTATTGTACACCTGGAATACTTAAAAAAAACTAATTTATGTTAAGTATAGTACAATGGGAGGCCTTATCGCTGAAAGCGATTTCTTCCAGGCAACCTTTGGATGGAAAGTAAAGAGCGAAGCAGTGACGAACAACCATAACATTAAACGCTGTCCGTTTAATGTTATGGTTGTTCGTCGCTCTAGACTCCTTGTTACAAATAAAGTCGATGCCATCTACGAAAAATTGGAGCAAAGTCAGGATAATAATAGTTATGATTAATTGAAGAAGTGGGCATTGACCACCAAACAGTTTAGACGCATTTGAAATGCCTGGGCATAAAAGAGCTCGATACTTGAATGCCACAATAGCTATGGTTACAAATTCGTACGTACAGAATACGAAAAGACTTTCTCCCCGATCCATTATGAATAATACCTCTAAAAGATTTTCTATTCAGGTATTCACTCATATTGATGAAACAGTCTGAAATTATTAAAACCAGAGTCCTATTCAGTTATTTCACACCAGGGTACATATAAACACTTAGGTCCGATTATAGATAGATAGATAGATAATTTCTTTATTGCACACCATTAAAAATAAAACAAACAAAAGAGAATACAAAATTAAACCAATTGTACAGTGGGCGGCCTTATCGCTAAAAGCGATCTCTTCCAGGCAACCTTTGGATGGACAGGATCTGTGTGAACAAATGAGAACGGCGGCGTTAATCAAATAATAACTAACAGAATAAGTACATAAATGACTAAAATAAAATATACATATAAATAAATGTAAATAATTTTATAATATTAAATAACCTACTTCTAAATACATAGGTAATTAGAAAAAAAAATAAAAAAATATATACGAAATTTAAAGTTGCGATGTCTTAGTGAGCGATGGACGACATATAATGTTTATTAACCATGTTTTTAAAAACAGGAAAGGATTTGGCGTTACGAATTGAAACAGGTAGTGCATTCCAGAGCCTGGTAGGTAAGAGTGAAGGATTATGTCAGGTTGATATTATATCAGTTATCTGGCTCTGCTTAGTTTGGGGCTAAATAGCGCTGCGCGAAATCTCTAGCATTAGTTATTTACTTTGTTTCTATACTCCTCATTTAAGATTACAATTATAAGCGTCGAAGTCGTACTATTTCTCGTAGAGGCGTTCCCCCACGCCCGTATAACATGCACTGTGAATGATCGATCTACGAATCACCCCGCCAGGAATACCTAAATGCTTCTAATTAACTAATTAACTAGTTAATTTGGGTAAAAACCATTTGTTCATCTTGTGTGGTAGGATTCTGTAGCAAAATACGATTTGAAACAAACTGATTGTCATTATTATAAATACGTTATATAGCATGTGACTATGTTTCGCACTCACCCTGATGAAGGTTCACAAATTGAAACGAAATTGTCGTAACATCGATGAAATGGTACGTGATAAAACCCGTAATTACAATAATGATGAAAATAAATCACGAAAGTTATCAAAGTAAAACTGCTTCAGATACAAAAATGATATATTTTATTTTGATAAAAATCCGCGTAAAGTCGGCGCTTGTCAGCTAGTTAGTTATAAGTTCAACACTGAACATCTTAGAAAATCTTTAATCCCGAAGTAAGGAGGCGCCGGAACTCAGTTTTGTAGTACCCTTGCAGTAAAAAACTGGCAGTTATCTTTGCCAAGATCCTGTGAAAAGTTTGCCAAATATTAATTTAATTTGAGGACTTATCTCTACCTCAAGTATTTTACGTCCTTTAACTAATATAAGTCTATCCTGTCTTTAAAAAAATGTTTTATTTTGAAATAGATACGAGTGCATTTGAATAATGTTTTGGAATCTTTTAATCTATCAAAGGTTTTGAACCAAGAAAATAATTTCCTAAAACTAAAAACATTCAAAAATAAAATGATGTATTCTGTTGATTAAACCATCAGTACACGTGTATAACTATACACTCTTTTTAATTTTTTAATCAAATTTTAAATATAATTACACTTTTTTTTTCAATACAATTTCAACAAAAATCTTCGTTCATTATAATAAAAAGACGTCACTAGGTGCAACGTGTAGCTGACTGACCACTATATCAATCCCTACGGCCTGCACCCAACGGCTCCAGGAACCTATATCGAGCGTCGCGTCGGTCGGTCGGGGCGGAAGTTCTTGAGTGGAGACCATGAAAAGCGCAGATACGGCCCCCACTAGATGGAGAGACCAGATAAAGGTTGCTGGGAGCCCTTGGGGCGGACAAGATCGGTTGCTCTGGAAATGGAGGAGGTCTATGTTCAGCAGTGGACGTCCTATGTCTGATAGGATTATGATGGAGATGATGAATCCTTTGGGGTAATGTACATATTCTAGACTAGCTGACCAATCCGCAGCTTCACACGCGTAGTATAAAGTAAACATTACCCTCCTTCTGCGCAGTTGGGTAAAAAGTAGCCTATGTTACCCGGAGATAGTGTAGCCTCCCAACAGTGAAAGAATTTCTTAAATCAGTCCAGTAGTTTCGGAGCCTATTCTTTACAAACAAACAAACAAATCTTTCCTCTTTATAATATTAAGTAATATGGTATCCTGAAGTTTTTTTGAAGATATTGATATGTTCTTTAATATTGTAGAATTGTAGAACATACTTCTGTTCTATCATCAATAGTTTCCGTAGCGCATGCGACGAAAGATGTTTTAGGGCACTTTTTTACACCTTGGGTTACGTTACTTAAGTTTTAGTAAGGATCCCCAATTTTTTCTAGCAATAAATATAGCCTATATTACTTAGGGTGAAGGTAGCTTTCCAATGGTGAAGGAATTTTTGAAATCAGTACAGTAGTTTTTGAGTTTATTGATTACAAACATACACACACACAAAAATACAAATCTTTCCTCTTTGTATTATTAGTTCATATAGATTATTTCATTTTGACCGCCTGCGCAAAAAGAGGTATGTGTGTCTACCTGTGGCATCGTAGTTCCCTAACGGATGAACCGATTCAGACTCTATTTTATTTTTAATATGATAATAATAGACTAGTTTAATTGCGGAGGTTCATAGCAATGTCAGTTTCACTTGGTAGTTTTTTTTTTCTATTTTGAATATTACGCGTATAAGTATCCCGACGAACGCGGAGTTGGATGTTGAAAATACATAATACAAAATTCATTTATTTTGCAACGTAATTACATTGGCCAGTATATTTTATGTAATTCATACAATTTTTTATAGAAAGTTTAGTTTCAACATTTAAATAATAAATAAATAAATGTTGCTGGACATTTCACACAGTGCTATCTAGCCCCAAACTAAGCAGAGTTTGTGCTATGGGAACTAGATGACTGATACAATACCTACTTAAATCATATATACTTTATTTTTGTAAATACCTACATATAATATATAGGAAAACGTCCAAACCCGGAGCAAATATATGTAGATCATGCTAACATTTTTTCCGCAGTGGGAATCCAACCCGCTACCTCCTGCGTCTCAGCCGGCTATTTGCTCACTGCATCAATACTAGCCCCCACACTAGAATACCCTGTGTTCTGGAAATATACCTTCTTAGCAAACCCGTCACAGAGAAAAAGGAAATGAAACACAATACCCCTGTTATCTACCCATAAACAAAGCCCATAAACATTTATTAAGATTGAGCAATAGCCATAGAATTTTATCATCAACATACGGCTCCCTCCCCTTAGTGCTTGTAGGTACTTTGTATGCAGTCCAGTGCTTGTATCGATTAGCTGTCTAAAATACAGCCTATTGCATCTAATGAAATTCCGGGAGGCTGTTTCATAAAAATATATTAAACTCGCATTTTTATTAGAAACAGGCCTTCTTAAAAGTAGTTAAACACTGATTAACGCGGGTTTAAAAATTTTTTTTATTGAAAATTCTTTAATGCTCAAAAATACACAAATCTGTACATAGGGGAACGTAATGCTAGCGAGCATTCTTTTCCAGTTAACCTTTGCCTAGTGTGGAAAAAATATTTTTGTAGGTAGTGCACAACATGTTGCAAGGAAAAATTTAGAAAAAATATGTTTTAAATATATTGGGTAATATACCAAACTTAAAATATAAAAATAAATATATAATTCGTTACGAACTTTTGTATAGGATTTATTTTAAACAGTGTGTAGTGGGTGTTTAATTTTTTTAAAGACCCAGAATAGAATAAAATAATCATTTATTTGGTACACACAAAATGACACATGGAGCAATTATAAGAAGCAGTCGATACAATTGAATCCAATAAGACAATTCGACTCATGTGTCTGCGTACCAAAATATTTAGCTCACCATAATGTTGGATAAGCACCCAACGCTGATTTTCAGCGGAACCCAGGATATTTACCATTATTTTTGGGTGATGTTGCCCCTCCGCTCTTGCCCGTGGATGCAGTAGGAGTCTGCTAAGGGATACCTCCGAAAGATGGGCAGCAGCGTCTTTTCGTGTTTTCAAAACCTATACTGCGCTCGCCAACCCGCCTGCCAAGCGTGGCGAGTATGGCAACAACCCCCTAATGATAAATTTACAACATAAAACCAGGCCCCAAGTCCCCGGCGGCCCCGTTAATCCTGGCTATGGTAGCAGTCACGGTAACGGCGGGGCCAGGGGTGCTAAAAATCCCCGGGCGACGATCGGC
This sequence comes from Philereme vetulata, assembly GCA_918857605.2. Lineage (NCBI taxonomy): Eukaryota > Metazoa > Arthropoda > Insecta > Lepidoptera > Geometridae > Philereme > Philereme vetulata. The sequence continues at coordinate 25,291,939 of OU975418.1, read as the reverse complement.
TACCAAACCCTATGACGACCACTGGCCCTGGTAACACACAACATCCGCACTTTGAGGACAGACGAAAAGATTGTTGAGCTGGAAGAAGAAATTAGTAGATTACACTGGGACATTTTGGGGTTATCAGAAGTCCGTAGAGAGAGTGAGGACACGATATCCCTTAAGTCTGGTAACCTACTATACTACCGGGAGGGCGACCAACAGTCCCAAGGTGGTGTTGGGTTTCTCGTTCACAAGTCACTCATCAACAACATTATCACCATCGACAGTGTGTCGAGCAGGGTCGCGTACCTGACACTCAAAATATCTAAGCGATATTCGCTGAAGGTCGTTCAGGTATATGCGCCGACCTCTTCACACCCAGATGAAGAAGTAGAGTCTATGTATGAGGACATCAGTAGAGCCATACATACGAACAAAACTCACTTTATTGTTGTTATGGGGGACTTCAATGCAAAGCTAGGCATGAGAAGCGATGATGAGTTGAAAGTGGGGCAATTTGGATATGGGCAACGGAACCCCAGGGGACAGAGGCTGGCCGATTATCTGGAGAAAGAAGGACTCTTTATGATGAATTCTTTTTTCTAGAAGCCGCCTCACAGGAAATGGACCTGGATGAGTCCCAACGGTTCCACGAGAAATGAGATTGATTTCATCTTGACCAACAAGAAACGGATATTCAATGATGTCTCTGTGATTCACAGGGTGAAAACCGGCAGTGATCACCGAATTGTAAGAGCCACATTGAATATGAACGTTAAACTTGAAAGGTCCCGTTTGATGAAATCTACGCTCCGACCCACTCGCGCTCATATCCAAAACCTCGAGAGCTTTCAACTCGAACTTGCAAATCGCTTTGATTGTCTAGAAGTAGATGCATCAGTGGACGAGATCAATAACAGGTTCGTAGAAACCGTCCATACGGTGGGGTCCCAGTTCTTTAAGACCCCCCGTACCAATAGACCTCAGAAACTCTCTGATGACACCCTTAACCTCATGGCTGAACGACGTTCTTTGCGACTGCAGTCTCCTGATGATGCTCAGTCACATAGGCAGCTCAATAGAAAGATTTGGAAATCCTTGCGGCACGATATTCATACCTTTAATACATCTCGTATTAAAGATACGATAGAGCGGAATAAAGGCTCCAAAGTGTTCGCGAGAGATAATTCTATTGGGCAGAGCCACATGACGAAGCTGAAGAGGGAAGATGGCAGCATAACGTCAAGTAAAGCGGAAGTGTTAAGGGAAGTCGAAAGGTTCTATGGACGGCTCTACGATTCGGTCACTAAACCTGTTTGCAGTGCGGCCAACGACCCAAGAGCCAAACTGACCAGACATTATACCGAAGATATTCCGGACATCAGCCTGTATGAGATCAGGATGGCCTTGAAGCAGCTTAAGAACGACAAGGCGCCGGGCGAGGACGGAATCACTTCAGAGCTTCTGAAAGCTGGTGGGTCACCGGTACTTAAAGTCCTTCAGAAGCTCTTTAATTCCGCCTTGCTTGAAGGTACGACGCCAAAAGCATGGAACGGGGGCGTGGTGGTTCTGTTCTTCAAGAAAGGTGACAACACCTTGCTTAAGAATTACGGACCCATCTCGCTTTTGAGCCATGTTTATAAGCTGTTTTCGAGGGTCATCGCGAACCGTCTCGAACGCAGGTTTGATGCCTTCCAGCCTCCCGAACAAGCCGGGTTCCGTAAAGGCTACAGTACCATAGACCACATACATACGCTGCGGCAAGTCATACAGAAGACCGAAGAGTATAACTTGCCGCTATGTCTCGCGTTTGTGGACTATGAGAAAGCCTTCGATTCGATTGAAACATGGGCAGTGCTTGAGTCTCTCCAACGATGCCGTATTGACTATCGGTACATCGAAGTGTTGAAGTGTTTGTATAAAAACGCCACTATGTCAGTCCGAGTACACGAACAGAGCTCGAAGGTGATTCCCTTAAAAAGAGGCGTGAGACAGGGAGATGTAATCTCTCCGAAACTGTTTACGACCGCATTGGAAGATGCCTTCAAGCTTCTGGAATGGAAAGGACTGGGCATAAATATAAACGGCGAATACATCACTCACCTTCGGTTTGCCGACGATATTGCGGTCATGGCAAAGTCGATGGAAGAGCTCAGCACGATGCTCGAAGGCCTCAATCGAGTCTCCCAACAGGTAGGACTTAAAATGAACATGGACAAGACGAAAATCATGTCGAATGTCCATATCGTCCCTGCCCCAGTTATGGTTGAGAACTCGGCTCTTGAAATTGTCGACGCGTATGTATACGTAGGACAAACAGTCCAATTAGGTAGGTCCAACTTCGAGAAAGAGGTCAATCGTCGAATCCAACTCGGATGGGCAGCGTTTGGGAAACTTCGCAACGTCTTTTCGTCCAACATACCTCAGTGCCTTAAGACGAAAGTCTTCAATCAGTGTGTGTTACCAGTGATGACATATGGAACCAAGACGTGGTCCTTCACTATTGGCCTTATGAATAAGCTCAACGAGCTATGGAGAGGGCTATGCTCGGGGTTTCTCTACGGAATCGAATCAGAAATGAGGAGATACGTAGGAGAACTCAAGTCACCGACATAGCCCGACGGATTAGCACGTTGAAGTGGCAATGGGCAGGCCATATATCGCGCAGAACAGATGGCCGATGGGGCCGAAAGGTTCTCGAGTGGAGGCCACGGACCGGCAAGCGCAGCGTAGGACGTCCACCCCCAAGATGGGCAGACGACTTGGTAAGAACCGCAGGTCGGCGTTGGATGCAGGCCGCTTCCAACCGCAGTTCCTGGAGATCAATGAGGGAGGCCTTTGTCCAGCAGTGGACGTCCTACGGCTGATATGATGATGATGGGGAAACAGGCCCACCTGATGGTAAGCTGTCGCCTATTGACACCGGCAACACCCGGGGTATTGTCGAGGCGTCGCCTACCCTGAACCAACCTCTTTACATTTCTCTTGAAGCGTGCCATGTCGTAGCTTAATGGGAAAACTTTAGATGGTAGCTCATTCCACATCTTGCAAGTATGGGGTAGAAAAGATCGCGTGAAGCGTGTGGTACGCGATACCCAATTGTCGATGATATGTGGATGAGCTTTAATACGTTGTCGAGAAGTGCGGTGGTAAAATCTCGACAACGGGATGAGATCAAATAGCTCCTCAGAACATTTTCCATTATACAGGCGGTAGAATACAGTGAGAGACAATTACAGACTGAACGGAAATACAGACAATTTAAAACACGTTAACATAAACAATAAAATATAATTAAAACAAAAGATACGTATCCAGTCACTATGAGCCCTGCGCCGGAACAGGAGAATTTTGAGAGCAACCGATCTTGTGCAGCCTGCACCCAACGGATCCCAGCAATATTTATCAGGTTTTTTTCCATCTAGCGGGGAGCCATCCACACGCTGCACTTTCCAGTGTAGGGTGTCCATTCGAGATTCCATACTTCCCCAACGGCCGTCATTCGAGCTTTATGCTTGTTTGTTACTCAATCACGACGTAACGGCTGAACCGATTTCGATGAAATTTGGTTTATACGTAGATTATAACCTGGATCACCACATAGGCTACTATTTATCCCATAATAGTTCCCATGGGTTAAAAATAGGATGTCAAAAATTATATATGTATTTTGCACCGCAGAGCAACGCTGGCGAAGCCGTCTCTTTACTATGTCAATAACGGATTAGCAAGTTGAAATGTCAGTGAGCAGGGCGCATAGCTCGAAGAACCGACGGTCGTTGAGGCAGAAAGGTTCTAGAGTGGAGACCACGTACTAGATGAAAAAAAGACCTGATAAAGGTTCCTGGGAGCCGCTGGGTGCAAGCCGCATAGGATCGGTTGCTATGTTGTCTGTATTATATTATATTTGTTGGGTATTATTGTATTTTTGTGTGTGTAAATATTTTTTTTTGTGTAGCATAATTGTGTGCTGTGTGTTTTATGCCATCATAAATAAATATTTTTATTTCTTTCTTTTAGTTTTTTTTCTTTGTCTGGAAATTTATGGGGAGGCGTATATTCAGCAGTGGTATGATCCTTTGCTCCTTTGGTCCTTGGGTATGGTGATGATAATGTCAATGACTTTGGTTCATCTACGAATCCCCTCATTTTTGAATAGATCAAGTAGAAAAATACCAATCGAAGACCTCTCCATAGCAAGCTGAAATACCTTGACCCTTCTTAGGAGGTCCATAGTCAGAGACCACGTATCTGTACCATATGTCATTAGATGTAACACAATTCTAATCAAATACTTCCGTATTCAAAAACTCAGATATTTTGGGCGAGTAGACGTTAAGTTTCCAAAACGCTGCCATGCTCAAATTAAAAACATATGATTGACACGAAATACGAAAACAAACAGAAACGAAGATGGTGAAACACATTCATAGACCTTGAATCATCTAGCAGTGGCCGCGCAGAACGTTCCTTAACTTAGCTGATCTGAATGACTAACTCAACTTCTATTTCTACTGATTTTGATCACATTTGAAATAAATTAATTTAATCAACACACGATTTCCCCTTTAGTGCTTGGAGGTGCTTTGTATGCAGGCCGGTATCTGTATCGATTAGCTACGTAAAATACGGGCTATATGCAGATAATGATTTCAGGATGTGAGGGGAGACTTTAACAATCAGGGTAAAGGAAAAATAATAGGAAGAAGTGGACTAAGTAATAATAAACCACAATCAGGTTGGGTGCACGCACATCATCGGTCGCTCTGGAAATCTATGTGGAGGCCTTTGTTCATCAAGTGGACGACCCATGAAAACAGTCGACGACCTCCGAGGTGCAGTGTGTGCATAGCCGGCTGAAGTAGGCGGCTACGCAGGAGATAGCGGGTTCTGTTCCTGCCCTGGAACAAATATTTGCATGATCTACAGATATATGTTCCGGGTCTGGATGTTTTTCTGTGATTACCTACATGTATTTACAAAAAAAAAGTATATACGTATTCTATCAGTTATTTAGTTCCCATAGCACAAACTCTGCTTAGTTTGGGACTATAGCGCTGTGTGAAATGTTCAGCAATAATTCTTTATTTATATAATAAACTAGCTGTTGCCCGCGACTTCGTACTACTAAATGTGTAGGTAATCTAGAAATAAAGCTAAACTCGCTGTTGCAACTTGACTTGATGTCCCATTTTTATCCTATAGGACCTGATGTATAGGATAAAAAGAAGACTATATGTTAATCCAGGTCATAATCTACGTACGTACTAAACTTCCTTGAAATAGGTTCAGCCGTTACGTTGTGATTGAGTAACAAACAAACAAATAAATAAACGAACATCCAAACTATCGCATTTATATAGTGTGATATTGTGTGTGCAATATTAGTGTGATAACACAATCAAAGGATTTTACTCAGTTGCACAAGTCACAAGTTTAACCTCTATAAAAATAAAATGGGATATGTTTTTATAGTCATCATATTAGCGACGTTAATTGCTGAACATAGGCCTCCCCGATAAAAAGACGGAGCGACGGATTTTATGCGGCCTGCACCCAAAGGCTCCCAGGAAACTTCATTGGGTGGTCTCAAACTTTTTTGTAAAAGTGCAAAAAAGTAGAATTTGTACCCATTTGTAACAGAGTAATTCAAAACCGATTCAAAATGGTCTAAAAGATGTATGACTTATGTGTATATGCATTGTTATTATTCTAGGACGAAAACTTGTATTTATTTTTGCTATTCAGATACCAACTGAATCAACAAAAGTGTCATCTGACCTTGTGGACAAATCGCGGGGGCAGATTGCACGTATTTTCCCATCCGCTTCGGTACCGGGTCCAGACAACCAGGACAGATAGGGCTAATCCAGCCATATAGGCCAGTCCTTGATAAATTAACTTAAACAGTATCATAATGCACTTACTAAATGCCCAGCTAAAGTGTACTAGTAATTTTGACATAATTCTATGTTAAAAGCCTGCACTTTGCTTGTCACTGCATCATTATTACAAAACCTTGGTTATTCAAAGCTTCCACTTCCACACCAAAAACTACCCCTATTTCAGAGGTAATAGAGTCGAAGGTTGAACGCAAAGTGTAAACAGTAAGTCGTTCTAATAGTGATGTGAACGATAGTCAATAAAGGTGGCTTAGTGGTATCGATAAGTAACTCGGCCCTGCGCACCTGTTTGGGTTTTGTTACTGAATGCAGGTTCTTGGACTTTAAGTACCATACTGGATACAATAGGTGGATATTCGATGGGTGTTTACATTGTATGGGGATTCTTGCTAATGTAAACATAGCAGTATGTTATTTCAATGGCTTTTCTACGAAATCATAATTCTAAAAAAACCTTTTATATAAAATTATAAAATCACAAATATATCCCTAACCCCTGATGATAAGAAATAGTAGAAAATACATGGCGGTAATTCGTGTAGCCCACGGTTTCTTCCAGCGATGGTTGTTGTTTGGACCACACGAGACCCACAATATTAAACAAAACTTATCAAAAAAATTATTTTAGATGCCTGGTATTATTTTTTTTTTTTTTTTTTTTTATTTATTAAGAATCATCAACACAGCATACACTGACAATATCCAGTGGTTACAAGTATAAATGTTAGAACTTAGTGCTACTATAATCACAGATGATAGACTGCATGCAATAATATTTTATGCCGAGCGAGTAAATTAATTGTATTTTAATGGTAAACCAAGATGTATGATGATTATAGCAATAAACATGATTAAACAAAGGTTGAGGCAGAAGGCACTACCTACAATCACAGTTTATGCAGCGGCCTTCACGCTAGGCAAGCCTGTATCGTGAACACCAATCAGATGGATTGGCATTTGTGATTGGCGACCTCGGACATGAAAAAAATTTACCAACAACTGAAACTTACAAATAATTATAAATTATTTTTATTAATAAATAATATTATATTTCATTTCAGCAAAGTTTATTTTTGTCATCATCTTGAAACATCTAATTAATAGACGTATTGCCAAGAAATATATTCATTCTCAGATAAATAAAAAGTGTCGCCATGTATGAACTTCTAAATTAAAATAATATATACAATATTATATACAAATTAATTATATTAAATTCATTAATAATATTTCGTTTGTCAACAGGTGAGTGCTAAGGTGGACTCGATTTGGATTATGGTGAATCAATGCAAGCTGATTGTGACTCCTGGCTGTTGAAAGGAATGCACTACACACAAGGTAAGTCAATTAATAAACATTTTATTATATTTGATGGCGGAGAGACGTTCTCCGTTGGAGATTGAATGCCTCGAGGTCTCTGTCCACTGATCATAGAAAAACGTTATATGTTTTAAAACACTACAAATACCACTATTTCATGGAGTAAGGATAGATGGGGTCAGGTTAGAAGGGGGGTAACGTATAACGGACCGCTCAGTGTACTTTACCGCCTTTATATTGGGGCATGTTCTGAGGAACTATCCAATGTCATCCCATCGTTGAGATTGAACCTTCGCACTTCTCGATAACGGAATCAAGCTTATCAATATATCATCGACAATTGAGTATCACAGACGCTTCACGCGATCTGTTCTACCTCATACCTGTCAGATGTAAAATGGGCTACCACCTGAGGTTTTTCCATTGGCCTATAACATGGTATGCTTCAAGAAAAATGTAAAGAGGTTTCTACAGGGTAGGGAACGCATCGTCAATACCCCGGGTGTTGCCGGTGTCAATAGTCGACGGTGACCGCTTACCATCAGTTGGGCCCGTTTCCCCACAAATACATTAAAAAAATTAAAAAAAAATACACACCAGGCCCCACGCGGGACTTCAGTGCAGATCTTATTCCTCTTGCCCTAGAATTAGAATTAAAATCAATTAGCGTCCCACGTTTGACTATAATCTGGACATAATTATGATGCATTTTACAATGGAACACGCTTGTCTAAAAGAAACCTGATTGTTCATGACTTGAAGATCCCCATGTCTAGTATAGAACTGCCTCTCCAAAATTCTAGTGATAACAAATTAGCTTTCCTTCTTCTTCTAGTTCCCCTCCTATCGGAGATTAGAAAACCTAATGGCTATTTTAGCTAATAGTAAGTGCGGCTCTAAAATAAAAATAAAACTGATTATTCTTCCTTTGAATTCCATCGGTTTTTGATCGAGCTAAGCGAGATCTCCAAATCAACTTGGGCATGCTGTATGTATGTATGTATGTTTTTATCAGATCATTGTGAAATTTGGTATATAGGTAGGTAGTGATGGCACAATTTTGGTGTGACTAAATGGGCTAAAAGTGGAAGGGTTGTTGAGATATTGGGGTTGAAGAGAGGTTAAAAAAAAACAAAATGGTACTATCCGTGTGTGCCAAGTGACAAGTTTAATAAAAGTTATTCGTGAGTACATTTCGATCCCGTTTTTACTTTAGTTTCAATCTTGTACTTTTAAAGTTAATAACTATAATAAAAACTTTGACAAAATTCACAGGGTACACCAGTGACCCCACAGCGCTGAAATTTGGTATGCGTGTAGCTTTAGTGACAAAAATATAGGCAAGAGTCTGATTTTCAGGCGAACTGCAATTTCTACCCCATAAAATTTAACCAATATAGGTACATGAACTGTCGTTACCTGTAATTTGAATGAAACTGTAGGTCATTATTGTGGTTACTTATTTCGTGGCACTATTTTGATAGTTAAAGATTACAAATAATGTATTTTTTTGTTTTTGTGGTTTATTATTAGTTTATTTGCATTTTAAAACATTTTTTTTATACATTATAAGGTTGCGTTTGACCACAATCTCGCCTGATGGTAAGCGATTATGCAGTCTACGATGGTACACGCTTGCCTAGAAGAAACCTATTCACTCGCGACCCAGGTTGTAGCTATCAGGAAACATAGACTCCGGCAAGGCGTTCCACTCTTTGGCGGTGCGCATAATAAAGGTCGAAGAGAACCGCTTTGTGCGAATGGGAGGTATTTCTACCATATAGCGGCGGTGCAGCGCAGAGCGTCTGGTTGTCCGTTGATAGAATGGAGATGGTGGGATCAGGTTGAAAAGTTCCGCCACACATTCCCCGAAATGTACTCGATAAAAAACCGAGAGGCTAGCAACCTTTCGTCGATGCTCCATGCTGAGGAGCCTTGCATCAACTAGCTCATCGTTGCCTATGAGCTTCTTGGCTCTTTTCTCAATTGATCAATCAAACATACTCTAAAATCAAAACACGAGATTTATTAATGTCGGTCTCGTACCTATCATACAAAATGAGAACAATAATCTAAGATGTAACGTCATTTAACTGTAATTTTTCCTACAATCCCCTTTGGGGAGAAGGGAGCCCCTATTATTTACCAAATACCTACCTTTACTAGGTACCTATTTACTGAACATAATGCAGTTAGCGGATGGTATCACGGTCCGCCGACGCGACGGCAGACGACTCGGTTGAATTCACACAATTCAGGGGCGCATTGTCACAATTAGAGGGTAGGTAGGGTAGGGTTAGTAGTCATCATCGGTAGAAAGACGTCCACTTCTAGACTGAACCATAAAATCATCAGTCCTGGAAACTGGGGGCGTAATTGGCAATCGCATCTCTTTATCTAAGGGAATGTGGCAGGTTCAAACTCCGCCTGCAAAACAATTCAAGTCAATCATAGTATTTTGAGTTTATAAGCTTTACTACAAGTTAAGCTGGAGCCCTTCTGAAATTTACACCTTTTTCTGCAAATGGCTTCTCTGAAGGTTAGGTGTAAATAGTGTCGAAGCAAGCCCTCACAGGCAAATATTATTTTGGACCACTTTTTCTAATGTAAAACCTTATTATGGACGATATCCATAGTGGTGATTAATATTAGTCGTCAGCCTATTTTTAATATATATTAGTAACATATATTATCAGCAAGAGCTCTGGAGGGATGAAACCCAACTTCTGATTCCGTGATATCTCTGTGGATCCCGGCCGACTAATGATTTTAAGAACTCGAAAATTTACGTACGAATTTACACATACTCAAAGGTTTTTAAAAAATAGTAGGTAACGGTTTTATTAAACCATAGACAGATCTTTTCCTAAAAACAAAACTCTTTTTACCTCAATCGAGTAAATATCTATCTATCACTATCACCCCATACGCGATTGAAATTGCAAACTGCAAGTACTGGGTGTTACAGTGTGGTCCCTAGGAGGGCGGTAAAAGGGCCCTAGTGTAGGCATCTGGGACCCCTTGCCCATCGATTTGATCGCTGATTGACGGTGAAATTAATTAGTTGGGAGTTGGATAGTGATGAGTAAAGTTTGAAGGGATGCCGATTGAAGTAATTTTTTGTTGGTTGTTGAAGTTGGTTTTTACATAAACATCATAAAGATTTGAAATATGAATTGAGATGTAGACTGTTTATCATAGCTCGAAGAACTGACGGCCGTGTGAGCAGAAAGGTTCTTACTAAGGCCCACCAGTCCTTCATCATCATATCAGCCATAGAACATCCACTTCTTAACATAGACTTCCCTCATAGATTTCCAGAGCGACCAACCTTGTGCTGCCTGCACCCTACGGCACCCAGCGACCCTCACCAGGTCGTTTTTCTATCTGATGGGGGCTCGTCTTACGCTGTGCTTTTGCGAAATAACTACTTGCAGATAATTTAAACATTCACAACAACCTACCAACCTCAATCATCATAGTAAGTAGGTACTGTCCTTTAAAATCTGCGCTCAATCAGGCCTGCAAGGATACCCTTTGATACCTAGACGCGGTGGCACGTAGAGGTTCCAACAAACATCGCTGTGGCAAGACCGTGAAGCAAATACCGGCGGCCAATACCTGTGGTGTGTATGGAGGAGCCATTTGACCAGCTATTCAAACCAGGTTGATGTATATCAATAGCTGGTTCAATATATGTTTTGATTAGCTGAATGTTTTTCAATGCCATCCATAATCATCATCATAATCCTCCCTCTATTCATCATTACGTAGAGTTGGCCCATTTACTAACCCAATGTAATGTTGGTCGGCCAATGTTTTCATCTTTTTTATGCCTCTATCTGCTGGTTATACCTGGTTAGATGGGTTTCCGTGCACGGTGGTTGCACTTAGCAGATAGTCCTTCCTTGGGTTAACTAGCCGATGATTTGCTGATTTTGGTGGAGGACGCTGATGTTGAGTGTACTTTTGGCGTTTGTGAACGAATTCATCAATGAGATGATTTTGCTTGATTTGTTGCGTTTCCGATAAAAATGTGAGGAGCTAAAGTTGCCTCAATCGAAAAAAAACGTCAAACGGATCGTTGCAGGACTGATCCCCACTGATGATAGAATGACTGATAGTATATTAGATCAAACTTATTACATTGAAGTGAAATGAAAATCTTTATTGCCACAGTTGAAAAAAACATTAGCCAGTAAATTGGAGCGAATAAAACCAATATGGAGCCTCAGTATGGGTTACACTTACACTTAAATATTTTGAAATTAGGTTAATTGTATTGGCTTACTTCCCAAATTTTATTAAAAATTGACCCTAATTACATACCCCCATACCCTAATACCCATTTCCGCCCGGCATTGCCGAGAGACGCACCGTCATTGATTGAAGTGAAGTGATTCGAAGAAATACGTTTAGCGGCTTTACATAGAGCATTATCAAAATGGCAATACCGCGAGTTTACTTCGATGTGGTAGCTGATGGATCTTCCATGGTCATGATTCTTCCATTCATCATTGTCGAGCTGAGGACAGACGTCACTCCCAAGACATGCGAGAACTTCCGCGCTCTATGCACCGGCGAGAAGGGCTTCGGCTACAAGAATTCCACCTTCCACCGTGTCATCCCCAACTTCATGCTGCAGGGGGGTGACTTCACAAACCACAATGGCACCGGTGGCAAGTCCATCTACGACGAGAAGTTCGCCGACGAGAACTTCGTCCTTAAGCACACCGGCCCCGGTGTACTCTCTATGGCCAATGCTGGCCCCTACACTAATGGATCCCAATTCTTCATCACCACTGTGAAGACCTCATGGCTTGGCGGCAGGCACGTCGTCTTCGGAAACGTTGTTGAGGGCTTGGATGTAGTCAAGCAGGTTGAAACCTTGGGCAGCCAGTCCGGCTAGACCACTAAGAAAATTATAATTTCTGACTGCGGTCAACTGTCCTAATTTAACTGTCTTATGAAGTAAATCCCAATATTTTTTTTAAGTTTAATACTATGTCTTCTCAGATAATACCTTTACAGTCTCTAAAAGAATAAACGTTACCCTTTCAATAAGAGGATCAGGAAAAAAGTCACCTTAAAATGTATTTTCCAAATCAACTACTATACACCAGTACTGTGAGGTGAATTTTGAAAATAAATTGGAATGGACACCCATACTGAAAGGGATAACCATTAAAATGTATTTTCCAAATCAACTACTATACACCAGTACTGCGAGATGAATTTTCAAAATAAATTGGAATGGACACCCATACTGAAAGGGGTAACCATGGGTCATTCCACTTAAGATATTGAAATTATTGCTATGTTTTAAGACGCAACTAGGATTTGCATTTATTTCTGTGCATTGTTTATTCATTTATTCATAGCCCGAAGAACTGGCCGTTGGGGCAGAAAAGTTCTGGAGAGAAGTCCTCACACTGGTTAGCGAAAGCCACCTTTATCAGGTCATCGGAAAGGAAAAATGGCCTGCTTAAAGTTGCTAGGAGCCGTTGGGAACAGGTTGCACAATATCACCGCTCTTGAAATCTACGGGCGAGGCCTATGTTTAGCAGTGGACGTCTTATGGCTTATGTGATGATGACCCTTCAGTAGACGAAGGCACAGTTTTCCAAACAGTTACTACACTTCCCCACCTCATTAATTTCGCAAAGTTGCTACAAGTTATTTGTCCACCTGCCATTAAAATTATGAGCCGTTAATTACGTCACCATTGCACATTCCATTTAAATACTCCTACACGTTTTCTAATTACGCAACAATTTGTCATTTTCCACCCCTAGGTGAATCACAATTTTCACCCAAACATCAATAGATTAGGCGGACTTCAACCCTATGTCAATGTGTTAAGAGCGAGGTTTTTGATTCGGGGGTTGTTGTATTGGCAGACAAGTCTAGAGTTAAAAATTTTGCAGAAACGTCCAATTGGAACTTATTTGTTTTTTTAACGTTCTGTCCATAGTCACTATTTAAATTCCTAATTCCACTTTAGCTTTTCGTTTAACTTTATTACGTTCTAATTGTTATTAGATTTATTTATTATATATATGTTTATTTATTTGTTATTAATGTCTATTTTATTATTTTTATAATTATGTATATTGTTCTTGCGAGTAAATATTTATTTAGTCAAATAAGTAGTTAATGGTTTTTTATATCTGTTTGTTTTTCTTTTAGTACCGCCAACCTAAGTTTTTTACCTGTCGCGGTTGACTGGTAAAAATATATTTTAGCATTAAGTCCTCCACTTGTGCATTTTTCTGTTTTTACAATAAAGAATTAACAAAAAAATAATTTCTTTTGGAATGAAATATTATAAACGTATTGTAGGTGAAAACCTATTTTGGTATTTGAGTGTAGTGCAACTAGGGATGAAAAAATTTGATAGTATATCGTCTTAGTAAACTTTCAAAAACTCCTTTTATTTTCAAACGACTATGTTCATCATCAGCATTGTCATCCACTTGTCCACTTGCGCTGCGCTTTCCAGTGCGTGATTTCCACTCTAGAACATTTCTGCCCCAACGGCCGTCAGTTCTTCGAGCTATGTATCCGTCCACTGCCACTTCAGCTAGCTAATCCTCATAATCATAAACGTGATGAATCTATAATTTGTATCGAACTCGCATGTAAAGTCACGATCGACATTTTGTCGCCCAAGGATTAGTCCCAGCACTTGAGTGTACATTGTCTAGGCTCCATTCAGTCGTATCTAGTATCTTGCAGCCTGCTTTATCTAGGTTCGTTACGCGCCGGCAAACCTCTTGAGACACCCTCCACTCGCACCTGCTGGAAGTTCAAGGTTATTGCATAGTTATGAATATATACATTTTTTGTGAGGTGAAACGGAGTATTATAAAGATAGATACAGACATTTGTAATTACAAGTAGATGCTACTTATGTTATAAATGCGAATGTTACTCTTTATCTCGGTCTTTTTTATAAGACCTGGAAATAGAACCAGCACATGGCTTACCTGATGTTAGGTGGTAAACATCGCCCATAACAAAGTATTGCCTCGTAGGTCACGCACCTTAGGAGCGTGCCCTACAAATCCTACGATACACTGCCCTGCGTATATCAACTTCAAGCATACAGGTGTAAAACCTCATGTCTGTCTGGTACGTATTCACGACTAAACGTCTGGACTGATTTCGATTAAATTTGGTATAGACTGTTTTTATAAACTGAATTTAGAGGCACTGATGTACAACAATTGACTAATAACAAATTTAAAAACGTAACATATATTTTTTTTAAAAGGTTTCTTTATCACATCGGATTATTTAGATGATAAAAAAGCTTCTGATTTAAATTTCTCTAAATCTGTAATTTATTTTCTTTATTGTTATGTATTCTAAAATATATATATCGTATCTTAAACCAGTCTTGTTTTTTGCCTTTCTTTCCTGGCTTGGTTGCAAAGGAACAGGCAATAAAATTGATGTAAACCTTTAGATTTTAATGAATAAAACCATATTTTTTTTTTACGTTTTACCAAACTGCTAAGAACTGCAACTGTAGAAGAGAGGGTAATGTTTTTATTGACAAACCACGCCTGCGAAGCCAAAGGCGGAAGCGTATATTTAATATGAATGTTTTTGCAACAAAAAAATGGCTAGAGGATGTATTATATAGAGAATAATATTAGGGTCAGTGATCGGATAACAGGATGCATATTTTTGTAAACTTCTATTATATCCGCAAAATATAGGAGCATATTTTTCATGTTTTCATGTCATTTGATTTTCAAATCAACGTACGACAGACGGAGACACCTCCACTCTACTCGACCACGTACATATACACGAACTTCTCCGCGGAGCGCATCGTGAGCTGCGCCGGCGTCGCCACGCACCTCAGCGACCATGACGCTCAGTGTCTCCGCGTGTCCCACGCCCCGGCTGCCCCGCCACAGTATGTTGCAAGACGTTCTATAACTGCTGCTAACAAATTAAATTTTGGCAGCGCTCTCGAATCGATTGACTGGGCCTCGGTGGTGGAGCGGTCGGATAACTGTCGCGCACTCGCTAAGACTCTAATGGCGATTGTTGTTAATAAGTTCGAAATCTGTTTCCCGGTCAAAAAATAACCCTTCATCCCTAGACACAATAGCTGGGTAGATAGCGAAGTTCACTATTTAAAAAACTTAATTTTCAATTTATTGAACCTCAAAAAAAAGTTTCCCAGCAATACTGACCTTGTAGAAGTTACCGACCGTTACACAACCAAATATAATTTGCTAATTAAAAGAAAACGCCACGATTTCTACTCCAAAATAATTCATGACCACCCAAATAAGGCAAAGAGTATGTGGAGCGTCATAAATACCGAACTCGGACGGGGAATCCGCGAAAGAATCGACTATACCGACCTCGTGAAAGACTCTGCCGGGGCGCCCTACAGCACAAAGCAGCAGCTAGTTAACGAGCTTAACCTCGAATTTACGACAGCCGTCAGCAAGTGCGGCACCCCGTCGGCCGACATCACGAGTGCCAGAGACTCCTCGCTGCGATTTACATTTTTCACCGCGGACGAGATTGGAAAAATAGTGAAGCTACATATAGCTCCGAAAAATAGCACAGATTTATACGGAATATCGTCGAACCTGCTCCGTACCGTCGTGACATCGCTTGACCACGTTGTTGCCTACCTTTTCAACGCCTGCATCCGCGAGAGGGTGTATCCTGAAACTCTTAAACGGGTTAAAATATCACCATTATATAAAGGTAAAGGTAAGAAGTCGGAAATGAAGTCCTACCGACCTATATCACTGGTAACTGCAATTAGTAAAATATTTGAGCTGGGACTTAATAAAAGACTCTTATCCTTTATAGGAGACGGCAACTTAATGTCTGACAGGCAGTACACATACAGGGCCGGGCGTGCTACACCAGACCTGGTGCGAGAAATGTTGTGGCGCGTGCTGAGCGCGCGCGAGGCGGGCCAGCACGTCGCTTTACTGTGATGTGATCTCTCGCGCACGTTCGACACTGCTGACCACTACCTGATCACCAACAAACTCCATTTCTATGGCATACGCGGCCCGGCGCTGTCCTTGCTGACTTCTTTTATGTCGCACCGTACTCAAACAGATGACGATGTGTCGTGTAGAGACTTGTTTAAAGAGCTGAATATCATGCCATTCCAGTAATACACAGTTCTCCCCTGTGAACTTATATACCAAGTAGCCCTCTTCACTCATATCAACATCGATGAGTTCTAGAGGAGAGGTGTGAACACCGGCCGCGCTCTGCGCAGTAACAAGCTCGCTCACGTCCTCGTCACGCCCGCGCACAAGCTGTGCAAGTCGGAGAGGTCCGTATATATAATGGGTCCCTCGGTCTACAACAGGCTGCCGGACAAGATTAAAAGGTATACAACTTCCACCATAATGTTTAAAAATATATTGAAAAAATGGCTCTTAGAGAGTTTTTTTTACTCTGTAGATGAGTTCTACACATTGCCTATTAATTAATTTTTGATAAAATGAATTTATTATACAATTAATACATTATATTTATATCAGATATTTTAATAATTCTAAATATTCAATTTATTCCTGACCTATATAGCTTTTTTGTTTATTTGTGTTTTTGACTTGTAACTTGGCGTTATAAATAAAGAATTGTATTGTATTGTATAATACTTTGTAAATAATACTACTTAAGGACGAGCCCAGTGCACTGCACTGCACTGATGGATATTGTCTAAATTTTCTAGTAATTGCAATGCAAAGTGTCATTGTGTGTATTGTCATTTTAGTCAATGTTTTTAACTGAAATGAATTTATAATTTCTTAATTTATTTTTAAGAACCTATTACGACAATGTATTCGTATATCGCAACTGTTCTTTCACGTAAACATCCTGTATAACATTAAAAACCATCATGTACCTGCGTGCTAAGCCATAAAGGTAACTTTGTTACCTAAGCTTCGACAGTAGGGGAACTAACAAGTTGATACAAACTCCATCAACAAAATCTGCTCACTCTATAAAACTCCAACAGAATAAGCTATCAAAGTGTTCCGCAGAAAGAATCCAATCAAAACATCGAAAGTACGAATAAACCGGCAAGACTATTCATCACCGCATTTTCCTATTCAGCTGAAACTGAATCCTTTCAGATTTACAGATAACCGTGACTCTGTACGTAGGAGAGCGTCTGGCGCGCGTAGCCGAGTGCTCGACGGTGCATCGTTTGTGTGGAACATTTTGCTGGAATGGGATAGGTTAGTAGCTGTGCCGTGACTCTATTGTACGTAGAAGAGCGGTTGGTACGCGTAGCCGAGTGCTCGACTGTGCTTCGTTGGTGTGGAATATTTTGCTGAAATAGGATAGGTTAGTAGCTCTGCCGTCACTCTACTGTACGTAGAAGAGCGGTTGGTACGCGTAGCCAAGTGCTCGACTGTGCTTCGTTGGTGTGGAATATTTTGCTGGAATGGGATAGGTTAGTAGCAGTGCCATGACTCTACTGTATGTAAGACAGCGTCTGGCGTGCGTAGTCAAGTGCTCGACTGTGTTTCGTTGGTGTGGAATATTTTGCTGGAATGGGATAGGTTAGTAGCTGTGCCGTGACTCTATTGTACGTAGAAGAGCGGTTGGTACGCGTAGCCGAGTGCTCGACTGTGCTTCGTTGGTGTGGAATATTTTGCTGAAATAGGATAGGTTAGTAGCTCTGCCGTCACTCTACTGTACGTAGAAGAGCGGTTGGTACGCGTAGCCGAGTGCTCGACTGTGCTTCGTTGGTGTGGAATATTTTGCTGAAATAGGATAGGTTAGTAGCTCTGCCGTCACTCTACTGTACGTAGAAGAGCGGTTGGTACGCGTAGCCAAGTGCTCGACTGTGCTTCGTTGGTGTGGAATATTTTGCTGGAATGGGATAGGTTAGTAGCAGTGCCATGACTCTACTGTATGTAAGACAGCGTCTGGCGTGCGTAGTCAAGTGCTCGACTGTGTTTCGTTGGTGTGGAATATTTTGCTGGAATAGGATAGGTTAGTAGCTGTGCCGTGACTCTACTGTACGTAGAAGAGCGGTTGGTACGCGTAGCCAAGTGCTCGACTGTGCTTCGTTGGTGTGGAATATTTTGCTGGAAAAGGATAGGTTAGTAGCTCTGCCGTCACTCTACTGTACGTAGGAGAGCGTCTGGCGCGCGTAGCCGAGTGCTCGACGGTGCATCGTTTGTGTGAAACATTTTGCTGGATTGGGATAGGTTAATAGCTTTGCCGTGACTCTACTGTACGTAGAAGAGCGGTTAGTACGCGTAGCCGAGTGCTCGACTGTGCTTCGTTGGTGTGGAATATTTTGCTGGAATACGATAGGTTAGTAGCTGTGCTGTGACTCTACTGTACGTAGAAAAGCGGTTGGTACGCGTAGCCAAGTGCTCGACTGTGCTTCGTTGGTGTGGAATATTTTGCTGGAAAAGGATAGGTTAGTAGCTCTGCCGTCACTCTACTGTACGTAGGAGAGCGTCTGGCGCGCGTAGCCGAGTGCTCGACGGTGCATCGTTTGTGTGAAACATTTTGCTGGATTGGGATAGGTTAATAGCTTTGCCGTGACTCTACTGTACGTAGAAGAGCGGTTAGTACGCGTAGCCGAGTGCTCGACTGTGCTTCGTTGGTGTGGAATATTTTGCTGGAATACGATAGGTTAGTAGCTGTGCTGTGACTCTACTGTACGTAGAAAAGCGGTTGGTACGCGTAGCCAAGTGCTCGACTGTGCTTCGTTGGTGTGGAATATTTTGCTGGAAAAGGATAGGTTAGTAGCTCTGCCGTCACTCTACTGTACGTAGGAGAGCGTCTGGCGCGCGTAGCCGAGTGCTCGACGGTGCATCGTTTGTGTGAAACATTTTGCTGGATTGGGATAGGTTAATAGCTTTGCCGTGACTCTACTGTACGTAGAAGAGCGGTTAGTACGCGTAGCCGAGTGCTCGACTGTGCTTCGTTGGTGTGGAATATTTTGCTGGAATACGATAGGTTAGTAGCTGTGCTGTGACTCTACTGTACGTAGAAAAGCGGTTGGTACGCGTAGCCAAGTGCTCGACTGTGCTTCGTTGGTGTGGAATATTTTGCTGGAAAAGGATAGGTTAGTAGCTCTGCCGTCACTCTACTGTACGTAGGAGAGCGTCTGGCGCGCGTAGCCGAGTGCTCGACGGTGCATCGTTTGTGTGAAACATTTTGCTGGAATGGGATAGGTTAATGGCTGTGCCGTGACTCTACTGTACGTAGAAGAGCGGTTGGTACGCGTAGACGAGACTTTACTTCGTTTGTGTGGAATATTTTACTGGAATGGGATAGGTTAATAGCTGTGCCATGACTCTACTGTTAGTCTGGTACGCGTAGCCGAGTGCTTGCACTGTACTTTGTTTGTGTGAAACATTTTACTGGATTTTTTTATTTATTTAATAAGGCACGCATTTTTTTTTTTTTTTTTTTTTTTTTTTTTTTTTTTTTTTTTATGTTATTTGTGGGGAAACAGGCTTACGGCCCACCTGATGGTAAGTGGTCACCGTCGCCTATTGACACCGGCAACACCCGGGGTATTGTCGATGCGTTCCCTACACTGAAGAAACCTCTTTACATTTCTCTTGAAGCGTGCCATGTCGTAGTCTAATGGGAAAACCTCAGATGGTAGCTCATTCCACATCTTGCAAGTATGGGGTAGAAAAGATCGCGTGAAGCGTGTGGTGCGCGATACCCAATTGTCGATTATATGTGGATGAGCTTTATTGCGTTGTCGAGAAGTGCGGTGGTAAAATCTCGACGACGGGATGAGATCAAATAGCTCCTCAGAACATTCCCCATTATACAGGCGGTAGAATACACTGAGCGATCCGATGTCACGGCGTTGACTCAGCGGCTGTCGGTGAGTTTGGGATCACCGATTATTCTAATGGCTCTTCTCTGAAGGGAGTCAAAACGAAGCAATTGGTACTTTGGAGCTCCGTGCCAAAGATGGGAACAGTATTCCACGTGCGGCCGAACTTGCGCTTTGTACAGCAATAGCCGTTGTTGTGCCGTAAAATACTGTTTGGCACGGTTAAGGACTCCAAGTTTTTTGGAGGTGAGCACAGCTTTTGCTTCTAAGTGACTCCCATACTGGACCTCATTAGAAATTTCGACTCCCAGAATCCCTATACTCGCCGAGACGGGGAGAGGAATGCCCTGGAACCGTGGAGCTATTGTGAAAGGGGCCTTCTTTGTGGTGAACGCACAGACTTGCGTCTTGGTTGGGTTAAAGGTGACCAGATTAAGGTTACCCCAATCTGACACACGCTCCAAAGAGCCTTCAACCTCAGACACAAGTCTTTGTCTGTTGTCTTCCACTTCCGACCGAGAGACATTAGGGCGACCAGTGTAGAAAGTATCACCCGTACTGTCATCCGCATAACAATGAAGGCCGCTTATGTGCAGCATATCATTGATGTGAAGAATAAACAGTGTGGGCGATAGCACTGACCCTTGGGGTACACCAGAGTTAATGGGCATTGAGTCCGAGCAAGAACCATCTACAACGGCTCTTATGCTCCGCCCGGATAAGAAACTGGCGACCCAACTGCAAAGTCCCCCGGGGAGGCCGTATGAGGGAAGCTTCGAGAGAAGCGCCTTGTGCCACACCCGATCGAACGCCTTCGCGATGTCTAGACTAACAGCTAGAGCTTCCCCCCTACTCTCGACGGCTTCCGCCCAGCGGTGAGTGAGGTAAACTAGAAGATCACCAGCTGATCGCCCATGACGAAAGCCGTATTGGCGGTCACTGATCAGCTGGTGTTCCTCAAGATACCTAAGAAGCTGAGTATTAATTACTCGCTCCATCACTTTACAGAGTAGGGAAGTAATTGCTATAGGCCGATAGTTAGACGGATTGGTTCGATCCCCTTTTTTAGGGATTGGGTGGACATGGGTCACTTTCCAAGAAGACGGCACGATACCAGTGGTATAAGACAATTCAAAGAGGGACGTAAAGACAGAACACAACTCAGGAGCACACTTTTTGAGCACAATGGCTGGAATGCCATCCGGCCCACTCGACTTTCTCACATCAAGGGAAAGGAGTTCCTTCCGTACCGCTTTCTGATGAAAACGTACCTCTGGCATGGAACTCGGACACCGAGGTATAACCGGTGCTGCAGCATTTCCGTCGAGGAGGGTCGAATTGGAGGCAAAAAGAGATCCAAGGAGATCGGCTTTCTCTTTTGCACTATGGGCCAGAGATCCGTCCGACTTGAGTAAAGATGGTAAGCGGGACTGGCAGAAGTTACCCTCAGCAGCTTTGGCAAGAGACCAGAAGGCTCTACTTCCAGAAGGATACCCCATTAACTGGTCGCCAATTCTGCTGATGTGCTGCTTCCTCGCTATAGCCATGACCTTTTTGCTCTGTCTGGAGGCAGCATTGAATTTTTTCCTCAAACGGGAAACTTCGGGATCCTGGCACTCACGCGCTACAGTCCAGTTCTTAAAGGCAGCCAATTTGCTGCTGACTGTAACGGCACAAGCCCGGTTGAACCAGGGTTGACTCCGGCCACCAACACGCACTACAGAGTTGGGGATGAAACATTCCATACCCTGAAGTATGACATCAGCGACGGAGTCAGCGCAAGTGTTTGGATCGTCCGTTGAGAAACATAGCTTCCTCCACTGGTAGGATGCGTAGAATTCGCGTAATCCATCCCAGTCGGCTGTTCCGAAATGCCAAACCCTTCGCTTCCCGGGTTTACTAGATAAACTAGGACGAACGGTCGGCACTGACGTGGTTACCAGGCAATGATCAGAGGATCCCAGAGGAGCCTCCACAGAGACCTGGTATTTATCCGGATGTGAAGTCAGCACAAGATCAAGCAAGGATGGTACATGGTTATCAACATCTGGAATCCTAGTTGGACAGGAGACCATTTGGGTAAGGCCATGAGAGATTGCAAAATCATGGGCAGTTCTCCCAGTATGATCAGTGTATCGGGAACCCAGCCACTCAACGTGGTGAGCGTTAAAGTCCCCGAGAACGATCAACTCTGCATTGGAGTACTGCCCGAGTGCACACTCTATCCCTTCAGCGATGTGCTCAAATAGTCGAGTTGCGTCTGAATCACCACTATGTGATCTATAAAGGCAAGCGTAAATACGGGTTCGACCCCCGTAATCGACGCGGGCCCAAAGACACGACAGATCTGTAGCTTCAAGGCCGTTGAGACGGCGACAACAAACATCCTCCCGAACGTACATACATACCCCAGCTTTCCGGAGAAAATGCTCTTCTAGTATATAGCCAGGGTAGAGGAGATAAGATGTATCAGCCGGGCAGGAGATTTGAGTCTCCGTCAAAAAGAGCAGGGCAGGCTTGGCTGTCTCAAGATGATGATGAACAGCATTTAAGTTCGAGTGTAATCCGCGGATGTTGCAGAGGTCAACTCTGAGAGTGGATTTTGAAGCCGCTGGTAAACTTTTACTTTTATTTTGACTGGCCATGAGAAACAAAATAAAAAGGGAAAGTAGTAAAGAGTACTTCAGCCAGAAATAAGGGCAAACATGGCTTATACAAGGGCTCAGTTGTTCCAGATGTGGATGGCTGGCGTGATGTACGGAAGGGCCCCCGATCCAACCTGAGAGCAGCTGCCGGGTTCCACTCCGGTCTCCTACTCCGGCACGACAGTCACTCGCAAGCTTTTTTCGCGGATTGGCGAGACAGCCTCCCAGGGCGGAGTTTGAAAAGTTATCCCTGGGTTCGGGTCCCCTACTGACCCACGGGCGGCCAGCGGGCAGCCGTTTCATCGGGTCTCCCTGGACATCACGCCAACCCACCATCCCGGCCCAAAAAAGGGCCTTGCTAAGACAAGCCAACGGTCCCCAGTAATGACAGGAGTACTCTCTACCTGTGGGGGACACTGGCTCTCCTACACTGATACCGGAACACGCGTACGCTAGAAGTTTCGGCGTTTGACGGTAGATTCTAGTAGGAGGGTGGTAGCTAGCCAGACGGACTCCTTTCAGAGCCCTACCACCAGCAGGTGACCGGGTTAGTCGGCTCTTACGACACGCTACCCGGTGGCGGAGGGGAGAATTGTATTCTTTCTCCGTCCCACTCACGGATAAAAACAACTCACGCATTACACATTACAAACAATAAATATAAAACATAACTAAAATAACAATTTGATCTGGCTTAAAACGTAACTTATGTGCGCACAGAAAAACAGAAATATACTCGTCGAGAAAATTAAAAGAAAAACATTTTCAAGAACATCACTACTAATAAGTAATTAAAATGATTAGACACATAACTGAGAAGCAGAAAAAATAATAAAGAATAATTAAAACAAAAAAACAAACATTTAATATATACAAAATAACTATATATACTATCAACGGACTTGGTAGCCCACGACACTACTATGAGCGTCTGAATGTACGTTAAAATGGAGGATGTCTTTGAGTTGTGTGACAAATGTATATAGCTTAGTGTAAAATATATCCAGCTTTATATTCGCTTTGGCTAACTCATTGTACGGCCGAGATATTCTACTTAATGGATTATAATAAGATACATTGTTTTTATAAGTAAAGCAAAAATATTAGTTCGATTACATCTACGAGCACTAAACCAAATATTGAAGGTTATTCGCGACAAGAATGCTAGGGAATATGTGCGAGGAGAATGGGATAGGTTAGTTGCTGCGCCATGACTCTACTATACGCAGAAAAGCGTCTGGGGCGCCTAGCCGAGCGTTAGCACTGTGCTTCGTTTGTGTGAAACATCTAACTGGAATGGGATAAGTTAGTAGCTGCACCGTGACTCTAATGTACGTAGAAAAGCGTCTATCGCGTTAGCAGAGTGATTGCTTTGTGCTTCGTTTATGTAAAATATTTAAGTGGAATGGGATCGGTTAGAAGCTGTGCCGTAAGCTGTTAGAAGCTCTACTGTAAATAGGGAGAGCTTCTGGCGTGTTATAGGTAGCTGAGTAGAAACTGACAAGACTATAGAACTGCGTACCAGTACACTCGCCCGTTCCAACACTCCCCAAGCCGCATCTCGTCACTCAGTGGCACTCAATAATGCATGCGCAGACGGGCTGAGCCTACAATCCTTCGCTATGATACAACGGCAAAAACTACGCTGGGAACTGTAGCTGAATTCTGAGGAATTGGTCCTTTAGTGCTTGTATTTGGTGAGAAACTTTAAAAAACCTATTTATACCACAAGATATTTAGGTACCCTAGCCCTTAATCGGGATGGTGTAATAAGAGAAAGGGAGTTAATTATAGGAGTTTCCAATTATAGGAGTAATAAATAACGATATATTTAGTAACCCCTTTTAGTCAAAAGTATTCGGTTAGATTATATAACTCTTTATTGTACACTAAAATAAAAACAGAACATATTTTTTAATAATTGATTTAGGGTGATTTAGGCGATGGTCGGTCTTGTCGCTTTCAGACAACCTTTGGATGAACAGGGTAATATATAATTATCATGTTCATCACAAGATAAGACTGCCCATTATCAATAAATAATATATAAAATAAATTATTTCATTCAAAATAAATAGGTTTTTGTACTACACACTAGCAGATAAGGTATCGCTTTCTCATCCATACTATTATCTAATATAAATTCAAAAGTAATTCTGTCTCTCTGTCTGTTTGTTATGTTTTTACGGCTAAACGGCTAGACCGATTTCAATGAAATTTTGGTATACAGATAGAGTATGGGACCGGCCCCCTTATTACCAAAGCCAAATTGCTCTCGCATCGCTATCGCTAGTCAGGCTATCCCTTTCACACGTACAGTAAGTACCTCACGTGTGAAAGAGATGGCCTGACTAGCGATAGCGACACGACAGCAATTTGGCTTAGGTAATATGGGGGCGGGATTGGAACAAAGAGTACTTTTCCCTGACTGCGCAGTAGGAGGTTAATGTTTTATTGACAAACCACGCGTGCTTAGCAACCGGCACCAGTTATCTTATAAAATCCACTTTAGAGTTTTCTTATGAGCAAATACTATCCAGAGCTTTCGATATAAATCCCGGATCGAATCACATAAAACAAATTTGCCCAACTAAAAACATATTTCATGCGAGAATACCGATAATCGGTACGGTAGCGTTCTTTGCAATGTCCCCGAGTAGAAATAGCCGCGGGCTGGAGATACCAACTAGAAATAATAGGCCAACTTTTATCGAGACAAGTGAGTAAAATGGGTTCCTTATCGGAGGACACTGAACTGGATTGTTAGAAACTCACTGTAGCACTCTTACAACTCTTTCATAAAAGTGAGCTTCGTCATCATCATTGCCATCATCGTCAGGGCGTCCACTGCTGAACATAGGCCGCCCCATAGATTTTCAGAGCAACCAGTCTTGTGCGGCCTGCACCCAACGGCTTCCAGCAACCTTCGTGAGGTCGTCTTTCCATCTGGGGAGGCGTCTTACGCTACGCTTTTCAGTGCGCGGTCTCCACTCTAGAACTTGACCTATGTGATAAGTGAGCTTCACACCTTTTGAAAAAAAAATACAAAAAAAAAAGATAAATCACGAAGAAAATTGTATAATGGGTGGTCTTATGACTTAGAAACGATTTCATCCCGACAACCTTTGTTGTATTTTTTTATGTGAATCGATTTTTGAAGCGAGAAGGACTCATTAAAATTAAGGCAATATATGACAAGAGTTGGGGTTTTTTTTACTTGCAATGCGACTCCAGGTTGTCCAAATTTAAACAAATTTAGCCCGTAAATACGTTTAGAGATCGTTGTGCAAGCCGGGTGACAGTTATTTCGGAGGGATGATAAAAACTTAAAGCATTGGAACAATCACTTAATTTCTTCCTAAGTTTTTAATCAAAACAAGAACATCAAACTATGCATCTACAGCCTCAGTAATATGGGTGTTATTTCTGACCACTTTATATACCAGGTTGTCGGAGTAACGATAAGGTGATTCTAACAATATAGTTCTTTGATAAACACTCTTTCAAATTGCAGTGGTAGAGAGACTTTGTGGAGGCATAGCGTCGTAGAACAAGTTTTTATCAGTAGCTCGAGGCTGCGGACCTCATAATCAATAAAGGCCCTATCTAACGGTGTGATTGTAGAGAGGTACTTTAGAAGCTGGAATTGCACATTTGCGGTTTGAAATGGTAGTAGTGAATTACCATTGAACGGAACATTTTGTCTAAAGTAGATATTTTTTTTTTGATCTTAATTTTTTTTTTGTGTTTGTTAGTCTTAAGATATGGACTCTAGTTGTCTGAAATAAAATATTTTTATTTATTTATTTAAAAAAGAAACTTCGTTTTTGTAGAGCGAAGTTGTTGGTACGAATGAGGATATGTTTGTACTGGAGAACACTTCTAAAGTTTTCAAACTGTGTTTGTAGTCAAAAATAAAAGTCAAATCTTGTTATTTAATAAAATCATAAGGATCATTTTGAAACGTCAACGGCCTTGATTGATATTAGAAGAATAAACATTTGTAACACTATTGTATTATGTAATTAAATAGTTAAGATTATCACAACATTAAATAATGTATAAAATTGGCGGTCTTATCGCTTAGTAAAAATCTCTACCAGACAACCTTTAGATGGAATAAATGAGTTTTATCTAGTACATACGTAGTAGGTATCTAATTATTTTACTGCTAATTTCGGTATTAATGTTATTCAACCTATTCTAATTTAAGCTTAAATTGTAATAATCATCATGGTTGTAAAGTTTGACACAACTGCTGCCACAATGACTACAAGTATTTTCATAATCTCTTTACAAAATATGAAAGTAATATCTAAACCCTCTGAAGACGATCTATAGATATAGTGCAACTAAAAACTGCAGAACCTAAACAGTATCAGTCAAAGAGAACTTAAAACAAATGTATGTATGCTTAAAACAGCATGTCTAAATTAATACGACTCCTAACCCAAAAAGCCCACATAACCGCCCTATCTCGGAGACGTCACACACAAAACATTTTCTGCTAAAAGTGGGTTATCACACACTACAATAGCCGGCCGAGATCTGATAGGAGCCTTGCCAGAAGTCTCAAACTTGGCACTAACAAATATGCTAAGGGTGACCAGGTTTATAATTTTTGTGTAAAATTATGGAACTGGAGATTTACTGATAAGTGCAACAAAAACGTGGTCCTTCACTATGGGCCTCATAAGAAGGCTCAAGGTCGCTCAGCGTGATAATATAGAGAACGCTTGGTTCTAGATCAAACCAGACATATGGATATTCGTAGATAAATCAAGGTCACTGAAGTAGCCCAGAGGAATAGCAAGCTGAAGTGGAACCGAACGAATTACATTATCTATTCTATGTGTACTGATTCTCATGTAAGTGATAGCTGTTATCTTTTTTTGTTGTCTGCATAATTCATGAATGTATTACTTGTACACAGCTAGTTATAATTTAGCTTGTAAATCATATTTTAAATTGTTTAGATACTGTGTTTTTTGTAGTAATAATAAAACATTTGCATTTTTTCATTTTGAGAATAAATAATTATTAAACCTAAGTGGCGTTTAGAGTATAGGTTAGCAAATTGTGAAACGTCTAGTCAAATTCCATTTTCAATGTTAAATGCAACGTTTGTCGCAACTGAAAGGTTGATGCTGCCTCAAAATTAACCTGGATATAAAAGCAGAGATTATATATTAAAAAAAAACACGATGAGTCTCGCAATAATCGAATTTTGTAATGTGTCCTCGTACTTTGAGAGCTTATTGCAACCGAAAGTCATTCATCAACATGAGCATCCTGCCCCATAGATTTCCAAGGCGACCGATCTTGGACGGCCGGCATCCATCGGCATCGGAAGTTTGTTTTTTTCAGGTTCTAAGCTTTCTACTGTTATTTCAGCTTCTGTCAATTCGTCTACTGTCACTTCAACTTACTTCTCGCTAGTCATGTAATCTATTACACTAATTACCATGCGTTTAATAAATAAATAAATAAATAATGCTGGACTTTTCGCACAGCGCCATCTAGCCCCGACTAAGCAAAGCTTGTACTATGGGAACCCCCGATAACTGATAGCATACTTATATAGTTTTTTTTGTAAAGACATACTTTTAATACATAGAGAAACAATCAGACCGGGAACAAATATCTGTAGATCATGCAAACGTTTGTTCCGCGGCGGGAAATGAACCCGCAGCTTCCTGGGTCTCAGCCGGCAATTCATCCACTTCGCCTCAGAGGTCGTTTACATAATGTCCATATAGGTCATATAGGGAATTGATTTAAAAAGGAAACCAACATGTATATTGGTCAGCCCGTCTGCCACTAGTCTTGGCGTATACTATAGTAGCCTTTATTAAATACGCCGCCAGCTCGTTGCCAAATTGGTAGTCGCTTCCAGCGATTTGTATGTTTGAAGTTTTTATTGATATTGTCTTTATCGGCTCATCTTAGTTTTCGGTTTGCGGGTATTTTTGGCTATGAGAGAATGTTTTAGTGATCACGAATTTATGGCCATTCTAACCTTTTAGCTTTAAATTTACTTATAGTAGATATGATGTTATTATTATTCTGAGAACCACTCTTTGGGTAAAATATATGTTTAGATAAAAAAGGAGGTTAACGGATAACGGTAGGAAAGTTAAACAATGACGAAGAACCAACCGTTTGGTAACAAAAGAGTAAGCTAATCTACAAAATTATAAACGATCTTTACTTAGAAGTATAATAAAAATTGACAGCTGTTATATTGTAATAATAGTTTATAAAAAAAAAACTAGCTGTTGCCCGCGACTTCGTATGCTAAATGTGTAGGTAACCTAGAAATAAAGCTAAACCCGCTGTTGCAACTTGACACCCCATTTTTATCCCATGGAAACTGATTTAAAGAATAACAGGTATCATATGTGGTAATCTAGGTTATAATCTACGTATATACCAAATTTTCATCAAAATCGGTTCAGTCGTTACGACGTGATTGAGTAAAATACAAACACATAAATAAACAAACATCCAAACTTACACATTTATAATATTAGTGTGATAGTAAAAAATAGGGATTTAAAATTGATAATTTTAAGTTAAGTTGCATAAAAGAACCAACTGACAAGCTATTTCCTGTCATATCGTCGCTGTTCGGACTAAGTGACGTGACCGACATGTTGGCGTAACTGACATTTGTAATGTTACTTTTATCTATAGTGTGACCATTAGAGCTGTGCACTCCCTGAGGTATGCGCGCGGCGAGACGGGGGGGGAGAACCGGCTGCTGCGCTCTGTCAGTTCGCCGTCAACGCTCGTGGCGGCAGGTATTGTTATTTGTATCGGACTGTCTATGTCAGACGCACATGAGATAAATATTCAAAGATGGGTCGTGCGTTATCTCGTGATATGAAATGGAAGATGAAGTTGAAACAGAATCTATGTCAGAATAACTTTCGTTAGAATATAATAATTGTTTGTAAATATAAAAAAATGTTCAATAAAACAAGTCCTTTGAATTATACGTTTAGTTCTTATTTATCACCTGCATATTTTTAATAAAATATGAGTATATTTAAGTTACATTTTAATCAACTAAGTAACTATAATATATCACAGATAGATAGCCTCCGACCATCGTCCCGCCACAAGTCTTGCCTTAGAAATGCAAACTGATATCGTAAGATATGGCCGACATGTATTGATCTCATGTGAACTCATGCAGTTTTTTCTTTGCCTCCCACCTCGCCGCGCATACCTCAGGGAGTGCACAGCACTAATGGTCACACTATACTTTTGAAGACGAACCGATCTGTCTAATCGGCGCATCTGTATATTCTACCTATGTCTAGATGTATGTTAAACGTATCTACTACATCTTAAAATTATAAATCATTCGAAGTGTCCGATAATTACACTTACGACTTTTAGTAATACTTTTCAAAATGTCGGTTACGTCACTTAATCAGAACAGCGACGAGATTATTATGGAAGCCATCTTCTATTACATAATTTCATCCACTAGAAAAGCCATCAATTTGTACATAAAAAACGTTATGATAGTATCAAAAAAACATGTCAAAACTTTCAAAAACAATCAAGCAAATCAAATATGTCAGCACAAAATATAAAACACAATAATTCACATTAAACCTTTCAGTAAAGGCGCAGTAAAAGTGCCTGTTTTGGTTTGATTCCCGACATCTTTCCGTATAATGTTCAAACGTGTATACATACAAATTGTATCGCCGTTGGTTTCTCTAAGTAAATAAATAAACAATAAAAATTACTCTGAATCTGAACTGCCAATTAAGTCATTTAATTACAACAAACAGACAGACAGGCATTATTACCATTAAAAATGTAAGGAATCGCGTGTCATGCGCCAATGAAAGGGCACTGCTCAATTATGGGACATTCATGTAACCAGCGTTAACGAGCGTTAACTAGATAATGACTGTTTTAAACGTTGATTTGCGAGTTGCTAGTGCTGGATGAACGTCGATGAAATATCAAAACGATACATTTTGTCGATATATTTGATCTTAACATACTGTTTTGAGAACGGGCCGTTTTAAGATTCAGCTCGGAGTTTTTTGTATGCCACAAATATAGCACCAAGCCAAAATAGTGATTGCTGCCATTCGTGGAATAACATATTGCTAATAAGCTTGACATTTTAAAATGGGTTTCGTTGCCTGGTGTGGTTATCAGAATTGTAGTGTAATAATTTATTTATAGTAATGTTTCATGTTGTTTTTAAAATTCTGCTTCAATATTTATTACAAGTAATAACTTAAATGCAAGAGATCGAATCAGAAATGAGGAGATCCGTACACAAACTAAGGTCATATACATCGCCAAGAAGATTAGTAAGCTAAATTGGTAATGGGCGGGGCACATAGCTCGAAGATCTGACAGTCATTGTGGCAGAAAGGTTCTTGAGTGGAGACCACGCACTAGAAAGCGCAGTAGGATGGGTCCCGCACTAGATGGAAGGACGGCCTGATGAAGGTTGCTGTGAGCCGTTGGGTGCAGGCCGCACAAGGTATATGGGGAAATCTATGGGGGGGGGGGGGTGTGGTTATGTTGAGGCTTACTAAAATAACTGTTTATCCACATTACACAAAGGCTAGCATTAAGTTCGCCTATTGTACAGATTATTTTTATTTTGTTCAATAAAGAATGTTGATTAGTTCTTCTTCGTGGACGTCCTATGTCGGATATGAAGATGATGATGAGAAAAATAAACAATGATTAAATTATAGTATTTTTATTTTTATAGTGTTATCGGAACACATACGGAAAATTTCAAAATTTTAAAACCATCTTAAAATGTTTAAGCCTAGATGAGACATGAACCCGCAACCTTCTTCTTGATACGAGGATGCACTATCCAATTGTGCTACCGGGCTCGGTCACGTCAGGGTCGAAATTAGTGAGATATTCAGATTATAATAAATAAAAATTTTGCTGGACATTTCACACAGCGCTATCTAGCTCCAAATTAAGCAGAGCTTGTACTATGTGGACCAGATAACTAATAGAATACTTATATACATTTTTTTTTGTAAATACATACTTATAATATAAAGAGAAACAACCAGATTACGACTAAAGCGCCGTTAGCCAATTAGCTTATTATGTAAAAATGAAAATTATGTTCACATTGTTAGACAAGCTATCTTCTGAATAACAGAACTGCATCGCAAATACATATGTATTTGCGATGCAGGCTTGCAGTTTTGTTTAATCCCATATCGATGTAATTACCATCCACTGTCACAACTCTAGCCAATGTTGCTAGTAAACTTTATCGGCGGTAATTGAGGTGTTGGAAAGGATTATTATCTACAGATTTACAAAAATAAAACACACGCCTCATGCAGCCTCTGCGTCACTTGCAATAAAGTTCATTTTAGCATAGCATGTTGGTTTGCTTTTGTAAATTGACACTAAACGCATGTTTACGTTTTGTATCAGTTAACGATTTGTTGTATAAAGGTTAAAATTTGTAACACGAATTATGTGTTAGTCATTTGTTCAGCTTGACGATACATCAAATTTGTTCGAGGAACATTAATACCCCGTTAAGTATTTGAGTCATTTGAGGTTGAGGACTCCATCGGAAGACCTTATTTGCTAAGGCAATTGCTGTCGTGTCGCTGTCGCTAGTCAGGCCATCCCTTTCACACGTGAGGTACGTACTGTACGTGTGAAAGAGATGGCCTGACTAGCGATAGCGACGCGAGAGCAATTTGGCTTATGTAATAAGGGGGCCGATGCCGCTTCTGCCTTCGCGTTTTCAAAATTCTGGTCGAAGCGGTATGTGATCTAAGTGTTGGTGCTTGTCTGGGTCAACGCATAAGCATTGAAATTGAGCGTGGCAATGCAAGCCAGTTACTTGGGGACACTCTTTCAGTGATATGGAGCACAGTTGAGCTTTACAGAAGATATTTTACAACGGTTTATAGAAGGCTCTAATGTATACTAATAATATAAAGCGGAAATAATAGTATTATTGGATGTTTGTAACGAATAAACTCAAAAACTACTGATCCGATTTCCAAAACTCTTTTGCCATTAGAATGCTACATTATCCTTGAGTAACAGGCTACTTTTTACTCAACTGCACAGGAGGAGGGTAATGTTTTTATTGAAAAACTACGCGTGCGAAGCTGCGGATTAGTCAGCCAGTTTTCTCTAAATATGACATGTATGTACATCACAGTAATATTGTAAATGTGAAAGTTTGGACGATTGTTTGTTTCTCAATTAGGTCGTAATTTCGATGAAATTTGGTGTGTTAATAGATTATGTATGACCTGGATTCAAACATAGGCTACTTTTTGTTGACAAATAACGCGTGCGAAGCCGCCGGCAGTAGCTAGTTTTCAATATATTAAATGAAAGTAGTGATGTTTGCTCACCTTCTGGAAATTATTCGTGTGACGTGTCCCGCCACATCCTATCACCGCACCCTGAGCTCTTGATGGAAGGCGGCTGGGTCGGTTCAGAATGCGTTGGTGGGACGATCTTTCGAGAGAGAGTGGGGGAGAACACCAATGACAGATACAAGTAGATTTAGAAGAGACCTTTGTCTAGCAGTGAGATAGTAGGTTAAAAAAAAATACCAACTCGTTTTCATTTTAAGTACTAAATAATTAATATAGGTATGCTGGTAGATCGGGGAAGTACTAACACAACACCTATTTCTGCCGCCAGTATTGCTGTGTTTGATTTAAAGGGTATGGTTTCCGGTGAAATTAGAGGCACATGAGTGAGGCTTTATATTTAAATGCCTCAAATTGATGGACACCACAGTGCATCGTAGCCACGTTTCTAAAGTATGTGACCTACGACACAGCACTTTGTTATAAAGAAGTAATGGTTACCACTTGACATCAGGTGGGCCATACCTACGCTTGATTCATCTCCAGGTCGAAATAAAAACTAAAAAAAATATGAAGAAAATGGTTATTAAACGAAATTGGATAGGATTCAAAGCTAACCGAATAGACCAGGGAGTAAAGTTGGTGTAATGCTGTCCAGTGTTGACTCTACTCCCAGTCAAGCTGGTTATGTAGCGTCCGCAAAATAAGAATGCAAATTAAAAAGATTTTATTTTGGTAAATTAAAGCAATTTTTCAGCATAGGTGATTAACATTGGTCTATGCTGCGCTGCGCTGTGTTGTGCTGTTTTTAATAAAACGCAGGACCACAAAGCGTGGCACAGCACGTGTTTGTTGCCTCATTATAATCTATGAGGAGCTAATTAGCTAGAGCATAGCACATCTTGATAAGTCACCCTAACAGTGTTATGACTATTTTTATTAGCTCTCCCTAATACTAGGTATCATTATTTCGTTTGCCTATCGTCACTCGCCTATTTTGTCACAAAAGCGTAAGTATTGATTTATTACGTTACCTTGCTCTGTTTTAGCTAAATACAACGATTCTCTATTTGTATTGAGATCTCTCAATAGAGGCTATTTTATAGAGGTTTCATTCTTTCTAAATTTTTATATTCATTAAGTTTTGCTATTGAATCGACTGTCATTCGTTTTTTAGCAAAGATAATAACGCCCATTGCAACATCCTGTCCTCAATGTTTACCACTGCTGTGAGAAAAATAATTAGCCTCAATATAACTGCACAAAACGGTAAAGAAAATCATTGAGAGGAAACCGACCTGTCTCTTTTTAATCCTTCTTCACCATCCTATCTATAGGAGCGGTTTGTGTTCTTACACCAGGCACATGATGGAAACCTACGCTCATCTGAAGATCTAAGTCTGCAAACTCCTGTCCACAGTTCTCAATTTTATGGTGACTCCTTTACAGTTGAAACTGTGCGGCTGTGGAACGCTTTACCTGTCTCTGTCAGGTTTAATCTCTTCCTAACTTTAAAGCTAAGGCATACAACCATTTCCTTTCTTTGTCTACGCACTGCTAGTTTAGTGTTATGTTTATCTTTTTTAATGTAGTTTATATGTATATATTTGTATACATTTAGTTATTTAGTTTAGTACTAATAATATGAGTGTTATTAGGTACTATTAGTAGGTAGTTCATGTAGGTTTATGAACATAGATACAACGCCGTCTTTTTGATTTAATTCGTTCTATCCATCCAAAAGTTGTCTGAAATAGATAGCTTTTAGCGATAAGACCGCCCATTGTACATGCCTTTATTGTTGTGTATTTTTTTGTATATTTAATTTTGTTTGGTATGCAATAAAGAGTTTATCTATGTATCTATTTATCTGTCACAGAACTAAAAAAAATACGGCATTTACCACGGGTCAGTATTCAAATAAGCGGCGATGGGCTTGCAATCTATTGCGTGGATGCATAACTTTTATGCAAAAAGTGGGCACGTTTGAAACGTAATGTTTTGACTTGCCTCTGACTACCTTATTATTAACTAAGTAACAAGCTAATTAATCGAATGTGCTGTCCGTACCCACGATGTGACAACCGTCCAGCGCGGCCGGCCGACCGGACATCTGCTCGCCCAGCGCTCCCAAACTTATTAATTGCTTGAGAGACCGAGCTAAGGCCATTTTCACGCATCTCGCCCCGGGCAGTCGTGTGTCACTTTAAGTCAGCTGTGATGTAAAATGAGCTTTATCGCGAAGTATGCGTAAATTTTAATGATAGAATAGTATCCAAATCAAATTGTACCTACTGCTTAGTATGGGTAAAACCAAGGTGTAAGGTTTTAGTGTAGGTACAACCTTAGTCAGCGTTTTAATTTGTGTTTTTATTGACATATTACAGATGTGCATTTTGTTATTGAGCAAGCTCCCAATCTAGATATAAACTGTGTACCCTGTGTAAAAAGGTTGGCTCTTGTAAAATTTTAACAAATGGTATTTCGCGCATTGTATTTTTTTTATACGACCTGGAAATGGATCATGCACATGGCCTACCCGCTGTTGAGTGGTAACCATCGCCTATAACAAAGTGTTTTCAGGTGTCATATAGACTTCGATGTAGTAGCAAAGTACTAGTATTTCTCAAACTTTCACGATCACTGTACATAATTACTGATTAAAACGGTTATTTAACGCGTATGTACCTTTTTTATTTGTTAGCGAAAAGGTACATACGGCAATAAGGTATAAAAAGCGATAAATGCCTGTTTTAATCAGTAATAAAGTACTATTCATTCTTCTGTGTCGTTTTATCTTCACCGAATTCTGTACTTACGGTACTTCGGATCAGAAAGTGTAATTTTAATCATACTCATACAGACATAAAAAAAAGTTTTTTTGTGTCAAATTGCAATATTTTATTTTGATCTTTTGTGTGCTTTTAATTATGTTGATTATTTTTTTTTTTGAACTACGTGATGACCTTCCCCCAAATAAATTCAATATTTGCCTGTTGTATGTTATGTTATTTGTGGGGAAACAGGCTTACGGCCCACCTGGTGGTAAGCGGTCACCGTCGCCTATTGTCACCGGCAACACCCGGGATATTGTTGATGTGGTTCATACCCTGTATAAACCTCAAAAAATGCCTTTTCATAAAATTTGTTCAACCGCATTCTTATAAACAAAATCACTTTCAATCGTTTTTCTTATTATGTAGGGTTTTGTGTAATATAAATATATATATATATATATATATATATATAGGTGTAATAAATTCAAATAAAATGTTTATTTTTATCTCAAGAAAAATAACGAAGGCATCAAGAAAATACTAATAAAAACCAATCAAATTTCACGCGCAAGGACATGTCTTGTAAGACACACAGTCTCATTAATTTATAACTTGAGACGTGTGACCACAGTAAAGCTAAATTAGTGAATAAAGTTTACCTAGTCAGGTCATAAGTATTGTCACACAGTAAAAACTTTTCTTTTAGAATGCTGGCCACAAAAAAGTTTATAGAATTCGAATTTCGAATTGTTCATGAAAATAAAAATGTATACTTTTTAGAATATTACTGATTTTTAAATATGGAGTGGACGCTTAAAGAAGACCGTGTTGCAGTTATTGCGTAGCATCGTTGCGGTTACGCGCCAATTCAAATTTTTGACATACTGAAAAATTTGAATATAACCAAAAGATTCGTTTATCGCACCATCAATCGATACAATGAAGACTCTAGTGTAGATGACAGGTCAGGAAGTGGTCGCCCTCGGTCTGTTAGGACTCCAGCAGTGATAAAAGCTGTGAAGGCGCTTAACATAAACTATGTTAAGTTTATGTAAAGTTTGCCCAAAATCTCGCCTGATTGATTACTAATATATTTTAACGGGTATATACAATCATTAAATTTATTTTGTTTTACTGCCCATTTAACTGAATAGGTACATGTAGTTGGCACCTAAGCTGATCTTACAAGAAAGGTTATTAAACCTTGACTATTAAGTCAAAGTCAAAAACAACGATAATCCTTTTAAATTTCTAGTATCAGTGACTTGACAACCTTTTAGGCTAGCGTTTGATCAAAATCTCGTAATTTAAGCGATGATGTAGTCTGCGATGGTACACGCTTGACAAGAAGAAACCTATTCACTTGCGACTGGAAGACCCCTAGGTTTTCCACTCCTTGACGGTGCGCATAATAAAGGTGGAAGAGTACCGCTTTGTGCGTATGGGAGGTATGTCTACCATGTAGCGGTGGCGCATCGCGGAGCGTCGGCTTGTCCGATGATAGAATGGGGATGGATCAAATCAAAAAGTTCCGTAGCACACTCCGTAATGTATCCGATAAAAATCCTGCTTAAAAAAATCCGACTCTTTTTGCAATGCTTAGTTTTTTAGAGCCTAATGCAGTCACCCATAATTTTAGTTGACACACTGTATTATTTCAAACTGTGGCACGTCCGTTCAAAAATCGTTCCACATGCGTACAAAATATATTTTCCGTTTAAAACAAAACGATGTTTTGATGGATGCGCGCGCGCATCGCACACGACTCACCGGAATAGCCGGCTAATTATGATAGAAGGGTAACACGGAGGGTATTTTTGAATTAATATACTTGAAATCTTATGAGGAAGCGTTCAGATTTATTAAACTGCTTAGCAACCACTGGACGAGTCTAATTATTGAATTTAACGTTGCATATTAAAAAAGACAGTCTTAGTAAGGACTTTCTTAGTAGACAAAATAGATTAAGCAATTTTCAGCTGAGTGATTTCGTGTTTATGAAATATGCTGTATATAAAATAAAATGTATGTAAGTTTTCTATCAGTTATTTAGTACTAGCTGTTGCCTGCGACATCGTACGCGTTACACTACTAAATGTATAGATAAACTAGAAATAAAGCTAAACTCGCTGTTGTAACTAGACTTGACACCCCATTTTTATCCCATGGAACCAGATGGATATGGATAAAAAATAATGGGATAAAAAGTAGCCTATGTGTGAATCTAGGTTATATTCTACGGACATACTAAATTTCATCGATATCAGTTCAGCAGTTACGATGTGATTGAGTAACAAACAAATAAATAAAAAAACAAACATCCAAACTTTTGCATTAATAATATTAGTGTGATCTATAATACCCACTTCTACGACTCCTTTTCATGGTTCCTGACCTAAATAGTAAAAACGGAACCCATAAGGTGTAACTTTGTCCGTCCGTCGATCCGTCCAAGTGTTACAGATGATTATCTCAGCTATTACTGAACCTATCGGCTTGAAATAGTTATAAATACATAATCAAAAATATTTTCATTAAGATGGCCAAAAGAGCCAAATTGGTAGGGGACAAAATTCAAAATAGGGTTACTAGGTCAAGTGAGGTGTCATATCAAAGAGATTGATTTATACGAGAGACGACCTCCGTGGTCCAGTGGGCAAATAGCCGGCTGAGACGCAGGAGGTAGCGGGTTCGATACCCGCTGCGGAACAAATGTTTGCATGGTCTACAGATATTTGTTCCGGGTCTGGTTGCTTCTCTATATATATTATAAGTATGTACATATTTACAATAAAAAATGTATATAATTATTCTATGAGTTATCTGGTTCCCATAGTATAAGCTCTGCTTAGTTTGGGGCTAGATAGCGATGTGTGAAATGTCCAGCAATACTTATATTATACATTATAATATATAATTATTTATTAAAACGGGTATTTATCGCGTGTGTATCTTTTTTATTTGATGTCCCGACGTTTCGGCTGTGTTGCAACAGTCATGGTCTCGGGTTGACTCGATAAATATCCGTTTTCAATAATTATGTACAGTGATCGCGAAAGTTTGAAAAATACTATGTTTAATATAATATAAATGCTGAACTTAGTGGATAGTGGGAATGGGCGGGCCACGTTGCCCGAAAGCACTCCGAGAAGTGGGCCCATATTGCAACACCATGGACACCTGAAGACGGAAGGCGACGTCGGGGTCGGCCGAGAAATCGTTGGCGGGACGATGTCGACACCTTCCAAAGAGGATGGTGGGAGATGCTTGAAGGGACTTGGGGGAAACCTTTGCCTAGCAGTGGGATGATATAGGTTAGAAAAAAAATAACAAAAAAAAATTCCAATGTTTGTGAAGTGATAAATCTGAAATTATTATGATTGGTAGGTATTATTTCAAACAGGAAATTACAGGAAAATTTTAACTAAGTGTCTATCTAGAACAGTTTTTTTAGATATCTGTCCTAAAAGTTTTTTTTCATCCATCGGTCAGATAACTAGATGGCGCTGCTTAAATAACGTAAATAAACCTATCTAGGTTCGGAACCCTCGGTACGCGTTTCCTACTCGCTTGACCGGTCTTGTTTTCCATCAGACACAGCAGCTGTGGCAAAGTTCATGATAGCAACTGGGAACTGCTTCACCGTGCTCATTTGACGACCTTTATTACCCCTTAATAAATCCAGCCAAGTGCGAGTCGGACTCGTGCACCAAGGGTTCCGTACGTATCCATAAAAACGGCAAAAAAGTCATGTCTGTTGTATGGGAGCCCCACTTAAATATTTATTTTATTCCATAACACAAATTTATTTATTTACCTTATTTGAGGTTGGTGCCGATTAAGCTAGTCCTGAGTAGTAGTAGTATGAGCGCCCAAACAACTCAGAGGACAATCTTAATTGGCGTCAACTATGTATGTCTAAGGACACCCTTTAATTTTTTAATTATTTTTATTTTATGGAATTTTTCCATTTTGTGCTGTAAGACCTTGCTTTTTGCCAAATTTCGTGTTTCTAGGTCAACGGTAACTACCATATAGGTTTTCGACCCAAAACCTATAGGGTACTTCCGGTTGACCTAAAATTGACAATTTTGGTTATAACCTATGTCTTACAGCACAAGTACAGGAAAAATACCGAAAAATAAAAAAGTTAAAAATTAAGGTAAATTTTGGTACTTACAAGTTTTCGCGAAAATCTAAATTTGCCCATATCTTTTTATCCTGTTGACTAAGGACCTTGATTTTTATACACCTAATAGGAACTATAAACCTCAGTATCTTGTATAAAATATTTCAACTTCCTAGGTCCACCCGTTTCTTAGAAAGTCAGTGGTGACACCCGGACAGGCAGACGGACAGACGGACGAGAGGGTGATCTTATAAGGGTTCCTTTTTTTACCTTTTGCGGTACGGAACCCTAAAAATACCCGTTCTATTACATTGTATTGTACTAATCCGGGGTTTGCGAAGGGTTAGCATTCGGGCCGCGTCGCCAGCAGTTTGCTCGTTGTCGAGGCTGACCGGAATGCAAAATGCATTGAACGCGGCGTGACATGCGTAAATGCTGTCGCCAAATTGATTTTTTGTACTGTTTCGGTTTGTGTATGTGCTGAAGGTGTTAGCGTGTTTGATGTAGCCGAGTCTATAGTTGATAAAGGTGTTAGCTTGTGGCCGAGTGTAGATTGTGTACCAAACTATTGCAACTTCCATTTTGTATCTAGACCGTATCGTATATTTCGGCATGGTATCATTTGTATTCTGGATACTCAAAGTTTTCTTTTTTTTTTATACATGATTTGTTATGTATGACATTAAATGAAAATACGGGTAGGGCTGGGTAGTATTATTGTAAAATTCATTACCTCAGAAAATTTTAAATTTTCAAACAACCTTAGTATAATGTCATAAATAATCAATAAACCAACCTATACAAAATTCGTAAACATTACAT
This sequence comes from Philereme vetulata, assembly GCA_918857605.2. NCBI lineage: Eukaryota > Metazoa > Arthropoda > Insecta > Lepidoptera > Geometridae > Philereme > Philereme vetulata. Next base: position 25,251,159 of record OU975418.1, on the reverse strand, counting down.
ATTCATAAATCGTGTAAGTAGGTGGTATGCATCGTTGCAATGGCGCTGCCGACTTACGATAAAATTGTTTATTGGCAATATTTGGATTACTGGTTTCTACAACCAGTTAATAAAATTCCGAATGTGTGTTTTAAGTTAATGGTAACAAAGCATATATGCTTATAAAATAAATTACAAATAAATATTGTAGGGTTGAGGATTCTAATCAAAAAACTGAACAAGTAGAACTCGTCATTTTTTTCAGGAGATAATTCATAAACTTTGCGGCTTGTTTCTTGGACTATGCTTACATGCCTTAACGCGCCGGCGAACCCCGAGCGCAACTTCAATTCGGCAGCGTCAAAAACTTCGGGCTGAATATCGCTATCCCTGTTTAGTGACGAAGTTTAGCCACGCAGAGCGACAGTGATAGCAATAGAACGATTCTAAATTTGATTAGATTTTGACCATGTTCCGTAATACCAAAAATGATGACTGAAAACTTGTTGTATTTTTCTCATTGTGCTGTTATTCTGTAACTAGACGATATAATCTATGTATGTTCCCATCACTAGGATACGTGAGATGTTGTTGTTTTTAATACGAAACAATTAGGTTGAAAACAGGTCTTTTGTGACGTAAAAACATGCAGAATGCGATACGCTTCTATTTCATTTTATATAAGTATTTTGATCTAATATATGGTTGGGAACCTAGATAAATACTATTCAAATTAAAATAATACCTTATTAAGGTAGAAATATGCTCCAATTAGACATGATCTTGGTAGTACGTGTTGTATGGGCGTTTGTCCCTCCGGTGTCCCCTTAAGACTTAATTGAAAAGTATGAGATGGTAACTTCAGGCTTGCCAACAGAATTGAATTTCGAATCATCATCATCATCATATCAACCGTAGGACGTCCACTGCTGGACAAAGGCCTCCCTCATTGATCTCCAGGAACTGCGGTTGGAAGCGGTCTGCATCCAACGCTGACCTGCGGTTCTTACCAAGTCGTCTGCCCATCTTGTAGGTTTAGAATTTAGAATGTTGTAGATACATAAACTTTTCTTCTTTGTGAGAACAATGAATATTATTTGACAATGGGTATAATACTATTTCGGAGAACCCTATCTTTAATAAAGATAGTTCAGTTCTTTATTTACTTAACATGTCATATGCAAGATTGTCTCATCGTTGTCGAGATTTAATAAAATGCAAATAATGTGCGAAGGCAATGTTGAATTTACAAATATTTTTTCAGCGCTTAGCATTCAAGGGTCGGAGCAAAGCAGTTGTAACTGAGCGTTTTACGTCGAACGAATTTTAATAAGACCTCTCAGGGTCTGCACTGGCTGTAAAGGGATACTTTCTAAGGAGTGGAATATCCGTGTACAACCAATGTTTGCCAGTTGTTCACCAGAATACAGAATTAAGAGAATAATGATTTTCTTATTGATGAATGAATGAATGAATAGTAGATTATTAACCAAGGGGATAAAGCAGTATCTTCTGTCGCGGGTGACGATTTAAATCGCGAGCGTAACGAAGGACTCGAGGTTTACTCCCGAGCGTAGCGAGGGTGTTAAAAACTTAAATCACGAGCGAAGCGAGGGATTTAAGACGAGTCCTGAGTGTAGCGAGGGATTTAAGTTCACCCAAGACTAAGACAGCTTTATCACCGAGGAAAATACTCTACTTTTCGTACCATTTGCGAAAAAATTAACACAATAATAATATGAGATAAGCATTTATTAAAAGTAATGACAATTAAAAGTAAAAATAAATTAAAATAAACTTAACGTTTATGTATTTAAAGACAACAAAAACGCGGCAAACTCCTAGACTAATATTTTTTTGTCGGAAAAGCAAAGACAACAAGCTCATACGGCCTCGTCGGTTTTCGTAATTTTATTTAATAATCATAACTGCATAATAAATGCGTATTCCTTTTTCAAAAAGATGCATAATGCTTTATATACAAACTCAATGGTGTAAACACAGATGTAGTTCAGTATAAATTTCGGTAAGTATTCCAAATTTAAATCACATTCTCCCCCTAGAGCATGAATGAAATTCAGTACAAGTTTCTTTCCCTGTTTTTAACAGATTAAAAATGACTATTGTTATGTTCGCTTTTTGTGGCATAGAATGTCACTTTTTTGAGCAAGTGGTACGAAAAATACTTTATCGTAGACTTCAAAAGAAACAGACTTAAAAATAAAAAAAACACAAAGCAACAAGTACAATGGGCGGTCTTATCGCTTAGAAGCGATTTTTTCCAGACAACCTTTGAATGGATAGGACTTTTGTGACATTAAAATAATGGAGGGGGGTGTACCTACATTAACAAAACAAAAACTAAATTTTAAGAAAGCGCTAAACACTTGCAATAAAATAAAACACTACACACAAATATACCTACAAGAAATAAATTAAATTAAAAAAAATATATGTATAATATTTGTATATATACATAAACATACACACATACATATCTATAGTGATACTACGACGTTTCTGTGAGATAAAATGCTTTCACTCTTGTTTTAAATGTGGCTAATGATGGAGCTTGCCGTATTGAGACCGGTAATGTGTTCCAAAGACGTGTTGCTTGAACGGTAAAGGAATCATCATAGAATCTAGTTCAATCTAGTAATCATAGAATGGATGAGATAGTCAAGCGCTTTACTACCTCACCGGATGGTTAGTGACGGTGAGATCGAAGATGGAACACGCTTGCCTAGAAAGAATCTATTCACTCTGGACTTGAAGACGCAGAGATTATACTGGTTCGGAAAAACATTCATCGGAAGTGAGTTCCACTACTTACTTGTGCTAACAAGAAAAGTTGAAGCAAAATCACTTGGTACTCCAAGGTGGTATGCCAACCAGGTATGGTTAGTACTTCTCTTTACGTCTGCTTGTCCGGTGGTGAAAGGGGGAAGGAAGGATAAGGTCATGAATTAAGCATGATTGAATGAATAGTAGATTAATAAACGAGGGTATAAAGTAGGGCCTTGCGTCACGGGCGCTATATTGAATCCCGACCGTAATGAATGATTCTAGAGTTAGCTCACGAGCGGAGCGAGGGAGTTACTAGAACCCTGAGTGCAGAGATGTATATAAGCATGCCCAAGATATAGACAGATGTATCCACGAGGAGAATACTCTACTTTTCACACATTCTGCGAGACAATAAAAACCAAATCTAGGTTGGTGAATTTTGCGCACCAACCTAGATGGTGAGATTAGTTGACAATGACACAAGAAAAGGCACACATTTTACTGAGATCAAAACTGTATAATCATAATATTTAAGGCCAGACGGGATTTGTGCCCCCAGCCGTAATGTATCTGTTTAGCGTACGTTTCACAATCAGAATCAGAGATATTTTATTGGTAAACTGCTGTACAACAAAGATTTAAATATTAGGTACAAGTTTCCAGTTTATCCGTTTCGGATATACAATATAAAAACAAAAATATATACAAATAAAATAAACACATAGACAAGTAAAATATTTTATTAAAACACAACATAATTTTTACCATTATTAATAAACAATTTATTTGTTTAAGGGCGCACTATACCTGGGGAGACGTTAAATCGCTTATTGAGAAACAATGTTTTGTTTAACAATTTGTGTTCTTTCAATCTGTAATTCATATATGTTATAGTTAAGGATACGTGCTAGAATACCTGTATTGTGAAAAGACGATTCCGTGAAATTTTCTCGATGGAAAAAAAATCCAAAGATGACTCTAAACTTATCTTAAAACCGTTCTTATGCGATGAATACTACAATTTAGATCTTGAAACTGTATACAGTAATTCTACACAACATAAATAAGGGCACCTGTGTTTTAAATTTTTAAAATACCTTTTGATTTTACCATAAAATGAAAATATCTAAGTTTTGCACTAATGAAACCATTCGCTCCAGACGCCCGTTCCGTGATTCAGTCTGGCCTCGGCTTTCAGACGGGGTACCCGTGACGCTTGTCGCTCCAAACGAACACGTAATTCTTAGGTAGAATTTATATTTAGTTGGGTTTTGTAAAGACGCAGTAATGAGAAATAAACACAACAAGATAATGAAGGAACTGAATGATAAAAAACCGGCAAATATATGAACCACGGCGAGATAGGACGTGCAGCGGCGCGCGGAGAAGCGGGGGTGAAATTCGAGTTTGGGCTGAGGTATAGTCAACTCTTAAGTGCTTTCTTAAAGGAAGTTTTCTTTTTAAATTCTTCCAAAAGTTTAATGTTAATTATCACAAGAATCTTTTTGAAATGTATACAATGTGTATAAGTAATACCATCATACTAATATTATAATTGTGAAAGTTTGGATGTTTGTTTATATATTTATTTGTTTGTTTGTTTGACCGATTAACACATTTTATCCCATAAATCTGGTATAGGATAAAAATGGGGTATCAAGTTGCAACAGCGAGTTTAACTTTATTTCTAGGTTAACTACACATTTAGTTGTGTAACGCATACGAAGTCGCGGGCAACAGCTAGTTTATTATAAAACACAAATATAAACCAACCATTTATCATAGTAAAATTTCTGAACGGACTTCGATGCAATTCAGCTGTTAGTATTATTTGTTCGTAAGCTTGAATATTAGTAGGGTCTACAGAATAACTAATTACTGGCAGGGTCTAGACGCATCCTATAATTTGTGTTTCAAACTCACCACTAGAGAAGTAGCGATAGCAAAGGAAGTCGATAAAAATAGGTATATTAGGTTCTATGAAAAATACGTAATTAACATATCTGCATTGGGTTTTTACACTATTTTTAGTACATTATATTTTTTCACCACACTAGCTCGTTCTTTATCGGTTCTTAATCAGTCACATGATTTTTTTATGGGAAGTTCCATAAATTGGTAGCGCTGAGTTCTTATTGACCATTTTCATCGGTTAATTTTCATTTTACGAGCTGGATATGGATCTAGCAGATGATGTTAAGTGGTAACCATCGCCTATAACAAAGTGCTGTCTCGTAGGTAACGTATTTTAGAAACGTGCCCTGCGATGCACTGCCCTGTATCCATCGACTTGCCTGTAATTTTACCGGTAGCCATACCCTTCAAACCGAAACACAGCAATGCTGCTTGGCAACAAAAACAGGTGGTAGTTCTTCCCCAGGCGAGCCTTTTCACAAGGAGCTCTACTACTCTTGATATATACCGGGTTCGATTCCCGCCGCGGAACAAATGTTTGCATGATCTACAGATTTTTTTATTCCGGGTCTGGATGTTTTTCTAAATATTATAGGTATGTACATAATTACAAAAAAAAAATGTATATAAGTATTATATCTGTTATCTGGTTCCCATAGTACAAGCTCTGTTTAGTTTGGGGCTAGATAGCGCTGTGTGAAATGTCCAGCCATATATATATATACCGTACTTAAAGTATTACTAGCTACCGATCACGGCTTCGCAAGCATGATTTGTATAAACATTATTATTTTTCTGCGTAGTTGGACACGAATAAAAGTCGCCTATAACCCAATCCTGGTCATCATCTATCTGTATGTCAAATTTCATCGAAATTGGCTTATCAGTTTAGTTGTGAAAACGTAACAAACAGACAAAGTAACTTTCGAATTTACAATACTAGTATAAATTCTACGTAGTTAAAAATCCGCTTAACTACAAAACTTTTAAACATATGAAAAACCGAATAAACACAAGTCGAAAAAATCTTGAGACACCTCCTTGTCCCCGGTTGAATGTTGCAAAACATGGCTCGCGGTATCAAACTGCAAGTCTTTTTAACGCACTGCCTACCGATACGAAAGTTATCGAGAGCCTTTTTAAATTAAAGTGAAGACTAAACGAGTTTTTGTTAAAAGGGTGTTTTGATTTTATGACATGGAATAATATTGATATTTAATAATATCGCTTTTAGCGATAAGGTCGCCCATTGTACCTATGATTTAAAAGTGTATTTTCTTTTATATGTTTGAATTTAATGGTATTCAATAAAGAAATTATCTATATAACTATCTATTGAATTGTCGTTTTTATTTTTTCCTATACATTGTTAAAATCATACAAAAATACAAATCTTTCCTCTTTATAATATTAGTATAGATATGTTATTGTATGAATTTGTTTGGAATATCATTATTTTTACTTGTATAAAATTTTATTCTTATGTACAATTAAATACAAATAGTATTTTATTATTAGTTAAGCATATACACATAGGAGGTTGGCTTATTAACTTTTATTTTATAATTTCAGACGCCCGCCTTGATGACGGTAGAACATAAATGATTCTTATTTTCGCAAATAAATGATTATGATTATTATGATTATAGATATACAGATCGACCAATCTTGTGCGGCTTACACCCAGCGGCTCCCAGCATCCTTTATCAGATCATCTTTCCATCTAGTGTAGGCCCTACCCTGCGCTTTTCATGGTCTCACTTGAGAACCTTTCTGCCCCATCGCTCGTCATTTTTTTTTTGCTTACTTTAACAACGAATCTTTTCATTTTTGATTCGATCTCGTAGAGAAACATCAAGCATAGCTACGTAACATGCTGAGCGACCTTGCGCCTCCTTTCTACTTATCAATTCCCATAAAACTACATAACAAAATGAGCGTACCAACCCTTCGATGCAATCGTAAGCAATCCCGTTCAAACTAGTATTAGGGTACAGGGTACCCCATACATTATTACTCGCGCCTAACCACCGGATAACTCAATACGGGCCCTTCTAAGCGATTTAAGATCACTCCATAGCTGTGTTAAGTTTCCGAACGTTGGGGTTATTTTGATTAGTTTCAAGCACTTGAAACGTTTGAGCTGTGGAATTGAATTGAGGTTTTGGGTGTAGGTAATTGGTAGTGGACATTATTGCACTTTAGGTTTTGGTCTGATATAATTGTTGAATAGGGGCGAACGCTCGTGCCCTTAAAATCTTGTCTTTATGCTTCGGTTACCTAGTTTTAGGTCAGTTAGGTACCTATGCGAGGTAGTAAAGTACCTCAAAAGAATATTGTGGATTACATTCAGTGGTCTTAGTTCTAATCTATAATTCTTTACTAATATTATAAATTCGAAAGCTTATTACTTACGTTTTCACGACTAAACGGCTAAACAGGTTTCGATGAAATTTAGTATAATAAGACCTGGATTAAGATATGGCACTTTTTATTCCACGCGTGTGATGCCGCTTGCGGAAGCTTGGAGTCTTCAGTTTATGCATGAGATTTTAAGACCATTTATAAGGACTCATTTAGGAGTGACAGTACAAAAGAAAGACTATGGTTTTCTTTTTAACTAATAACGAACAATCACACTTTAATATTGTAAATGTGAAAGTTTGTATGTTTGTTACTCGATCACGTCGTAATGGCTTAATCGATTTTGATGAAATATAGTGTGTTGATAGATTATGACCTGGATTCAAACATAGGCTACTTTTTGTTGATAAACAACGCGTGCGAAGCCGCTGGCGGAAGCTAGTATTTGGATATAACCAACCTTACCCAACCAACATAAGGTATTTACTATAAAACCATCATAAGTTATCTGAATAAAGAGGTCATTGACTCCGTAAAGGGTGGTCACTGCATACATTTCGGACCCCAAAATCCTAAAGGATTTCTCAAATTGGTCTATGAATATAAAAAGCAATAATATGCCGGTCGAAATATGACCGGATGCGTTTCGACATTGCGACGCACGCTGGCTCGAGCCTAAGAAGAGTTTACATTCACTCAAAAGCACGGCTCAAAAGACCTGTACCTAAGAACAACGATTATGGAGCCATACCTATAATGATTATGATTGTTGTTCTTGTCATAAGCTTTCAAATTGTCAATGATGTTGTTATAGCAACGGCGGTCATTGAATAAATATTGTGATAGAAGAATACCAACACGTATCTAAAGTGGCCATTTTAAGACGATACCATTGTCATAGTGAAGCAATTGATTTAGTAGAATAACCCCCTGTTTAATTAGAATTTCGTCTACAATTGTCATTCGTTCATTATGATACGTTTTCTTCAAAAACTCGCAAATGCGTCCGACAAGAATGATTTCTTGTCGGACGCATTCGCGAGAGAGTTAGTGATATCTTTCAGTTTCACTTCATAAGACGATCATCTTAATTTTCGTCCATCTGCACCCACTGTTAGGTATAAACCCCCTTTTTTATTATGCCATTTTCTTCGTTTCCCCGCTAATCTCGTTCATTGTTTTTTTATACTCGTACTACCTAAAGATGGGCCAAGCATATGGCCCACCTGATGTTAAGTGGTAACCATAGCCTATTTGAAAGTATTGCTTCGTAAATCAAGCACCGATAATAGTTCAACTGCTAGTTCTACTAATAGAACTATTTGCAATAAAGCGATATCGATCCTGCCAGAGATGTAAATGCTAAGTATTATCCAGCCCAAACTTCAGTGGTTTCATACATACAAATATACAAAATGAAAAGAAAAATATCCGTTTTCCCAATTTTCAGTGTGCACTATCCTCAACAATAAACATTCAAGCGATGATCCTTCATGAATAATGCAAGGACTTGCACACCATATTATCTTTATTATATCCTATATCTACATCTACATCTACCCTGTATCTACATACTTACCTAAAATATCTATATCTATTATAGTGGTGATGTCTGTCAAGCACATTGATTTCGAATTAGTTGAGCGTTTTGCATACATGATTCAATATACTGGATTAGTATGATTAACTTTATTTTCAGTTTAGTTAGAGGTCGGGTCAAACACAAGGACTTTATTTCTAAGACTCCGCGTCGCGTGGAGTCCGGTGGAGTGCAAGTTAAAAATCAAGCACACGAACACTCCACGGACTCCACAACCAAAGTCTTAAATTATAACCTTTGACCCTGTGTAAAATGTTAAGGATTTTATAAAAAAAACCTTGTACACGACCGAAGGCAGCTCACTGCCAGCCAACTGTGTGTGAATTGGATCCATTGGATGTATCAGCCACAAAATGGCGCGCGCGGCGTGCGTCGGATCTCAGATTTTGGTATGATTGGATATCCAAAAAAATCTTATGACTCCACGCAATCCACATGAGATATCGCACACACGGACGTTTTTTGAAGTACTTTGTGGTGTTGGAGTGGCATCCTCTTGTATGGCCAGCTAGTCAGTCAATAGCAAATTTTTAAGCTGATCATTATTATGATACTCTCAACATAGTTTCAACCATTGGTTGTCCACTACGCTGAACACAGGCCTCCATAAATTTCCAAAGCAACCGGTCTTGCAACCTGCACCCTAATACTCCTAGCTCAGTAGATCCTTTGGGAGCTCACTGCTGCAGCAGCGTGGTAACTACAAAACAGAAATGAGGAGATTCGTAGACGAGCCAAAGTCATCGACATCGCACAAAGCATTAGCAAGCTAAAGTGGCAGTGGGCAGGGCACATATTTCGAAGAACTGACGGCCGTTGGGGCAGAAAGGTTCTCGCTCGAGTGGAGACCACGCACTGGAAAGCGCAGCGTAGGCCGGCATTCACTTGATGGAAAGAAGACCTGATAAAGGTTGCTGGGAGCCGTTGGCTGCAGGCCGCTCAAGATCGGTCGCTCTGGAATGAGATCTATGTTCACAGTAAACGTTCTTTGGCTGATATAATTATATTGATGATGAACTAGTTACAACTAAATTAGACAGATATATCTTTTATGACGTCCATTGTTGAACACAGGCCTTTTTTCATAAATTTCCTGAGCGACCGATGCTACGCAGCCTTCAATGGCTCCCATCAAACTTTATTAGGTCATCTTTCCAGTTATAGTACATTACTGCAGCGGCCAGCAATACAGGCATTGATGTGCGAACGTGCAAATGTGGGCCAAGGCAAAGCCAAGGCACACATACGTAAGTCCATCAATGCCTTGTTGTGGCCAAGGTTTGTGTAGTACTTTTGTCAAATAATGCAAGAAAATTATAAGATATAATAAAAAAATACAATTACTTTTCAAAATCAATGACGAACAACAAACAACAAAGTCAAAGTCAAAATCTTTTATTCATTAAAATTACAAGGATCACTTTGAAACGTCAATTTTACTGCCTGTTCCTTCGCGACCAAGCCAGGAAAGAAAGGCAAGAAAACAAGGCTGGTGGTTTTTTTAATGATCCTTTTAGAATACATAACAATACAGGTAATAAATTACGTCTAAATTGTAACATTTTGAACGAGTTGGAGCAGTTTCAATCCCAAGCTTCTCTATCATCTAAATAATCCGATATTTTATGGTAGGCTATTTTATAAAGACTTTGTCAAATTGCATTTTTAAATTTGTTAATTGTCAATTTTTATACATCACTTGGGAGTTTGTTATAAAAGCGAACACTTTGCCCTTTAAACGGTTTACTAACTTTATGGAGTCTACAAGGGGCAACAGCGAGTTTATCTTTATTTCTAGTATTAAAATTATGATTATCGCTATTTTTCTTAAACAAATTAATATTTTTGTAAACATACATCAGATTTTCATAGATGTATTGACAAGGGAATGTCATAATATTTATTTCTTTAAACTTATGGCGCAATGATTCTGTTGGGCCCATATTATAAATTGCACGAACAGCCCTCTTCTGCAGCACAAAAACGGTGTTTATATCTGCAGCACTCCCCCACAGCAGTATGCCGTATGACATAATTCTGTGGAAGTAGCTGAAGTAAACTAGTCTAGCTGTGCCTACGTCTGTAAAAAGACGGATCTTTTTGACTGCGTATGCCGCAGAACTAAGTTTCTTCGACAACTCATCAATGTGAGGGCCCCATTGAATGTTATTATCTAGGGTTATACCTAAGAATACGGTAGTGTCCACAAGAGCCAACTCCTCGTCTTTGATTTTTATATCTGCTTTAACGTGTGTAACATTAGGTAGTATAAATCTAATACACTTTGTTTTCTTTTCATTTAGAAGTAGATTGTTTACATTGAACCATTTTACGACCTCAGAGATTGTATTGTTTACATCATCAAAATCGGTTTGTCGTCGCTTTATTTTAAATTAAAGTGACGTGTCATCTGTAAACAATAACTTACAACAATAACAATAACTTTTCCCGCGTTAAAGTGTTAATTTTTTTTTTGTTTTCAATAAACAGATTTCTATTTGCAAGCGAGTTCGAAATTTAAATAAAACCTTTGATAAGTTGCTTCCTTGGTTGCCATGTTTCGGAGTAAAATCGTTCCATTTTTAAATTACACGACAGATAAGAGTTTACTATGTAATTAATTTGGCCGCTAAACCACGACAGATATAGAGGTTTATACAACTTTTGCCTGCTCTCATGTAGTTGGCCAGTACAGCAATTTCGATTTATCTCGAAGAAGGTTGTCAAAATAATGCTCAAATTTCCAAGCATGTTTGAGAATAATTTTATAATGGTATTTTCCAATCTCTAGGTTATTTTCCTATATCGCTGTATTACTATGAGTTTAACTGATTAATTGATTGTTCATCAGGGACTTTGGATGTTATGTTTGTTGTCACTTAACTTACGTAAACTAGGTACCGTAAAAGAAAAACAATGATGAAACACACTGACTCACATACTATGACTAACAAAATGAAGAATGCGTTTGCCACAGAAAAGATAAAACCCGAGAACAAGTGAATACTAATACTGAAACGTCAACATCTACTCGAAGTAGAGTACGCCGCGAGTACGAGTACGAGTCCGTCTGTGACCGTCGTCATGCGTGACGAGTTACAGTGTTAAATTTAATTGGATTAAGCCTTCTTGTATCGTCCCAACGTATAAAAATTCAGTGCGTGACCTACGAGGCACTTCTCTATTATAGGCTATGGTTACTACTATAAAAAAAACTGTGAATCATACAATGAGTCATTTACATTATGTAGGTACCAGAATATCAACACGGATCTACTTGTAAAGCAATTGACCACACAACGGTACCTTTCTGTTACTCATTGTCCTTCTTCTATTAGCACATACCTACCTACTAATGGGTGGATACGTGACCAAGATTTTATAGTTCCAGGAAATAACAGATGCGTCATGTATCATGTATTGCTTTTTTAAGTTATCGAGTCAAAACTGATGGGAATAGCCGTTGTTTTCCTTAAATTATGTTAATATTTTAAAAAGTATGCTTTGCAATTCTGCTAACTAAGCTACAGTTATTTAAAATCTTCGCTCTTATGGAGCAACTTTTTTTTGAGCGACCTGGAGATGAACTACCAAGTACCAAGTGGTAGCCATCCCCTTTATCAAAGTATTACACTGCTCTAGAATTGTCATGCTGTACACATGCATTGGGATACAATCTAAATCTAAAAGTTGATATCTATATTTTTTATCTGTTTGATTGTATTCTGTTTTGCCATCACACTACTATTAAAAATGCGAAAGTTTGGATGTTTGTTTGTTTGTTTCTCAAACACGTCGTAACGGCTGAACTGATTTTTATGAAATATGGTATGTACGTAGATTATAACCTGGATTGCCACATTGGCTACTTGTTGACAAACAACACGTGTGAAGCCACTGGCAGAAGCTAGTAATAAATAAATTAAATTTAAGTATTGCCTCGTAGGTCACGCACCTTAAAAGTGTCCTACGGCTACGATATCGTATCACAAATCGTATGTAGAAAGGCCTAGAGAAATGTGTCCTAGAGAAAAGTATCTAGAATGATTTTAGATTATATAAATCGGATAATAATTTTGTTGGGTGACACCTTTCTTCTTAACACTGTTCGAGTAATGTATGAATGTATGTAAAAGTCGAATATCTCGAAAGGATAACAGTTTTTCATAAACATCCTAACACAAAATCAATCCACGTAGAATATGCAAATGGGCATGGGTCACGTGGAGCCCGCGCAAGGGCCGATTGAGAAATTAATTATGTGCCGAATGTGCTGCCATCTGCCGCATCAATATTCAATCCTATCGGGAACTGCGGTCAGCCACCAGAACCAGATCCCTCCACGTCATTATATCACTCGCCGTTTCATTACAAATGTTTGGCAACACAAAGGCTGAGGGTTCAAAGTATACTGGCCAGGCATTAGCCCGTCGATTTAACGATGATATCGTATTATTGCACTGCCGGATTATTGTTATAATTGAACGATTACTGGATTTTGAAGGCTATTCTGTAAGGGCTAAAGTGCATTTCAGTGTATGTCATGGTGTTTTGACCTACTGTCCATCGACAGATTAGGATAAATACTGTAAATTGGCAGATTGATCAGCTCCAATCGCGTTTATAGTTAGCTAGGTTTTGTTCATGGCTTTGCGCCGTACCTGAATAAAAAGTTACCTATACATGACGAACTTTAGTTACGGAATGATCTTTCAAATGATTTAGTGATTGGCATGATTAACGAACATACAGGCAACCACAATAAAATTATGTCCTACGCCAGCTTTCCAAATTCCAATCCAAAAAACTCTGAAATTCATAAAATGTTCTTTGCCTCTTCATGATAATGTTGTAAATTGAAGTTAACATTATTATCCAATACTTTCATCTTGCTATCAGCGTCTGTACAGTAATTTAAGGGTAAGTAAAGTAGGAGTCGTCCGAGTAAGTACTACCATCATACTTATTTCTGCCGCAAAGCAACGTTGCCCTTGAAATTACAGTCACATGCCTTGTTTTTTTTACTATTCGGTGATAGAACAAGCTTATGGCCCACCTGATGTTAAGTGGTAACCATCGCCTATAACGGAGAATTGCTTCGTAGGTCACGTTCGTTATAAATGTGCCAATTCACTGCCCTGCGTCTATCAACTTGAGGCATACAAGTGTAAAGCCTCATGTGCCTGAAATTTCACCGGCAACCCATACCCTTCAAACAGAAACACAGCAATGCTGCTTGGCTGCAGAAATAGGTATGGTAGAAGTACTTTCCCGGGCGAGCCCTTTTACAAGGAACTCTACTACTCTTGTTAACAAACCTGTATGTCTCAAGTTGATGGACGCAGGGCACATTCCTAAGGTGCGTGACATACGAGGTAATACTTTGTTATAGTTGCGATGGTTACCACTTAACATGTACAGGTACAACAGGTAGGTGGAACTTATGCTTGTTTCATCTCCAGGTCGTATTTTACCTTAAGTTTAAACGAAGTTCCTTATGACGTCACTTATGTTATTTTATGGACACAGGCACAGGGCATATTGCTCATAAAGTCCGTTTTAGCTTTGAATTTAATTTCCCAAAGTCCGCACAAACCATAAGGTACGTCCAAAATGTTTCCATAAAATTCTAGGTCAAGATGGCAATCTATGGGGAGTAAATACCCTCTAATTATACGGATTGGTTCGTATCCATCAATTTGGCTAAAACCGCACCCGCGCCACAGAATAACTAGTAGTTAGTGGTGTCCGAATGGGGTCTTTGGGATTTATAGTGGGAGTATTGGGTATTTATTAGCAAAATTATTTTTGGGTCGGTGTTTGGGTACATAACTACAAGAATTATTATGATGGTCACGCAATTCATACTTTGTATATTGCCTGTCTAGAGTAGGTATTTAGATATAGCTTTGTCCGCTTGTCTAAAATCACCCGAGTCTTTAAAGTAAACTAGAGGATTCAGGGAGCATGTTTCAATCTGTTTAAAAATAATTTTTAGCCATGTGGGTCACTATATTATAGGATTAGGTACCGATTACTGTAAAGGAATTACCTACCCAATTCTCAATTTAAAATAAAACTAGCTTATGCAAAAAATGCAAAAATATACTCTAGATGAATGGCTGACGTAGTCTGTATTAATAATAATATCTTAGTTCGCATGTCTCTATTGAGGCTAAGCCTGACTTGCACAACGATCCCTAAACGTATTTAGCGACTAAACATGTTTAAAATTTACGTATTTGTATCATTTGACAACTCTCTAAATCATATTTAGCCACTAAATACATTTAGGCATCGTTGCGCAAATGAAACCAAGACCTAGGTACGAGTATGAAGTGATCATAGAATTCAAAATGAAGGGCCCAGTTAAAAATATCCATAAGCCCTTTTCTTGTGTTACAGAAATGGCGCCGGTAAAGTTTTGCTCTAACTTTGAAACGACACCAAAATACTTTAAAATGTGAATCAAGGTCAAAAAATACAACTTGGCCGTTTCTAGAATTTAAACGTTGAAATGGCGTATAACGATCTAAATGGTTTCGCATAAGTCTCTTTTGGACTTAGGGATTTTTGAGCAGAACTCAGGGATTTTAAATTAGACTTAGGGATTTTAATACATAACATTTTGTAGATAGGGTTCATTATTCAAAACGAAAATATGTATCATAATATTATTTTAATCGAAAATCATAGACTAAGGGACTTTTATTACACTTAGGGATTTTTTTCAACTCGAATCACTGACCATAGGCTAATTGATGTAAGTATCGAAAAAAACATACTTACGAACAACTAGCTGTTGCCCGCGACTTCGTACGCGTTACACTGCTAAATATGTTGGTAACCTAGAAATAAAGCTAAACGCTCTGTTGCAACTTGACTGGACACCCAATTTTTATCCCATGGGATAAAAAATTGTGTAAAATTTGGATAACATCTTTTTGTGGATTTATGGGATAAAAGGTAGCCTATGTGGTAATCCAGGTTGTAATGTACGTATATACCAAATTTCATCGAAATCGGTTCAGCTGTTACGACGTGATTGAGTAACAAACAAACAAATATAATATTAGTGTGATTCACAACAAAACATAGTAACACAAAGTATGGCTTAGTAGTTCACGCATCTTAAATACGTGTCCTACGACGCACTGCCCTGCGTTCATCAACTTGAGGCATACTTACTACTTCTCATTACCCCATGACTTTTTGAGTCATTATTTTTAGTTTACTACGTCTTCGTGCTGCTAATTAAAAAGTATCTAGGGGATATTTCAACATGTATCCTTGCCATGACTTTTTCGTTTAGAAAAATCAACAAGAGCCACACATTAAATGGCAAACAGCTTCTGCCATTGACTGATGTCTGCTGCCGTGAACGATTGCACCAATTACGAGAGAGCTGAACTTCTGGCGCTGATAATTACAGAAGATCGATAAGCTAGCTGAAGATGGATAGCGTGTGTCACGAACGTTTTCCTCAACATTTTGGAATGTGCGATGATTTGATGTTGGTTTTCAAGATATCAGAAATAAATAATAAAAATGCTAGACTTCTCACACAGCGCTATCTAACCCCAAACCACAGCCTATTAATCTATATCATCCATGTCTCTTAGAGACAGGAGGATGCAGGTTCGATTCCCACCCCGGAACAAATGTTTACATGATCTACAGATACTTGTTCCGGCTGTAGATGTTTTTTTTATTAACTTATTTCTTATTTCGTTCATTACAGAATCAACAACACTTGATATCAATTTTAAACAAACTCTTATGGCTAATGATTAAGAGTTGAGTATAACCTCAGCCCAAACTCAAATTTCACCTCCGCTTCTCCACGCCCCGCTGCACGTCCTATCTCGCCGTGGTTCATATGTTTACCGGTTTTTTATCATTCAGTCCCTTCATTATCTTGTTGTGCTTATTGTTAACATTTACTGTGTCTTTACAAAAACCAACTTATTATAAAATTCTACCTAAGAATTAAGTGATTGTTTGGAGCGACAAGCGTCACGGGTACCCCATCTGAAAGCCGAGGCCAGACTGAATCGCGGACCGGGCGTCCGAAGCGAATGCTTTCATTAGTGCAAAACTCAAGTTTTTTTTCATTTTATGGTAAAATTAATAGGTATTTTGAAAAAATTTAAACAGCGGTGCACTTATTTATGTTGTGTAAAATTACTGTACACAGTTTTAAGATCTAATTTGAAGTATTCATCGCATAAGAATGGTTTTAAGATAAATTTGGAGTTATCTCTGGATTTTTTTTCTATCGAGAAAATTTTGTGGAGTCGTGTTTTCACAAGACAGGCGCTCTAGCACGTATCCTTAACTATAACATATATGAATTACAAATTGAAAGCACAAAATTTGTTGAACTAAACATCGTTTCTCAATAAGCGATTTATCGTCTCCCCAGGTATAGTGCGCCCTTAATGCCAATAACAGATTCTCATTTTATAGACATAACTTTCAAAAAATTATAAATGAATAATGCTGACCATTTCACATAGTTCGCTATCTAGCAAAGCAAGCAAAGCTTGTACTTTATGAACCCGATAACACATTTGGTATTTTTTTATACTTTCATAAAATAGGTATACCTAATATAGAGAAACACCTAAACCGGGAATCAAAACCATACCCTCCTGCGACCAGCCGGCTATTCGCTGGTCATCTGAATTATCGTGAATAGTTAAGGCGACTTGCGTAACAATGCCTAAACGTATTTATTGGCTAAATATGGTTTAGAGAGATGTCAAATCATACAAATACGTCAAATTTAAACATGTTTGGTCGCTAAATACGTACAGGGATCGTTGTGCAAGTCGACCTAAGTGCTTATGAAACTTCTTTATGCACGCTTGACTTGGGGAGTAAGCTGGTGAATGCGTTACGATAAGTGCGAACGGAAGTTGAGATGGACATATAAGTTAGTGAAGATAGAAAGAGAGAGAGTTACGTTTCGAATATTTTTAAACGTTAATGTGCGAGTGCGAGTTGCGTCTGTCCAGAATGAACATAGACTGATCGACCTACAGACGTGTGGACAATTTAGTAATTGAACAATTTTATAGATTAATATTTTGAAGTTTTACTTCAGTCGTGTCGTCTAAAGCATACTCGTTTTTATAAATACGCGATTTATCGCGTACCGTCTTATCGGTTTATCGTGTGTGTGTGTGAGTGTGTGAGGCGAGACGTTATTTGGAGCGGATCGCACTATCAAAATAACTTAACATTTAAAAAAAAAACACTACCAATGTGTTTTTTTTTACTTACCAACAAAATGTTAAGTTATTTTACTTTGAAAACTTTCGTGATTGAATTCAATCATTATTATACGGGATTTATCACGTACCGTCTTATCGGTGTTTCGACCGACAATGTTTCGGTTCAATTTGTGAACCTTCGTCAGGGTTTGTGATATAATATGGTGAGTTGTCACCACCATTATAGTAATGGTTGTTATGGACCTAAGTTTCCTGTTAAACCATTTCATTATGTTCTTTCCTTCATATTGCTGCTAAGGTTTCTTGTCTTCATACATTTTTATCACAAAATTATGCTCTACAAACATCGATATTCAATGCACAAATCGCAATGAACCGTAATTCCATACGCAAACTCGATTGGAGCATAATAGTCGACTTCATTTGCCTCGTTACACCAATTAAAAAAAATACAGATTCGAAAATCGAATGATCACAATCGCCAATTGAATGTAATGAAACGAGTGTGCTCCGTTCGAAATTCAATTTAATTGACGACGCGGGCAGTTGACCTAAGTGAGCGACTGGCCGGAAAAATGAAATTATCTCTTCGGTCTATGAACGGTTTGAAATCTTTATGCGTCTTTTGTTAGTCTTTTTGTGGCTTTTTAACGTGTCAGTGTCAACCTAAACCCAAATTCTAAAATAAGAGTGGCACAAAAGTTAACGCTCATAGGTCTTTACCCATTATTCGAAGACAATTAATTGAAGAAAAAAATAGGCTGATCTCAAATTAACTGTTTTGTTTATTACGACATAAAATATGTTTAAAGATACTATTTCAACATGGATAAGTACCTAAGAAATCTATGTAAATAGTTGCAACGTATTTTTATTCTTTTAAGATCAGCTGGATAATATTTTATTTATGTTCAATACAAAGGAAAAAAATGGCTAAAGCCAGTACCAGCTCGTAACTTTTGAACGTATGAGAACCCAACGTTGACTGTTATACCATTTACAATTTTATCCCGAGGATTTAGAGATCATTTTATGAGTGTGTAAATTTTGCCGAATTAGAATTTGGGATTTAGATGCATATAGTCGTAAGAGCGCGCCTTTTTGAAGTGACATACGGCCTTATGCTCGTAAGTTTAAAGAATTAGGGGCATAAAGAGACTGAAAAGGATTACATTGACATCAATCTATTGCGTAAATCTTTAGTGAACGTGGAAGGTTCAATAGGTATCACTGGAAATTTGCTGAAAGCACCTTAAATTGCGGAAATTGGATATTTTGGGAATATGGTTATTGAAATCGAGATTGAAATCAAGTTAATTAGGTTATAGGGATTACCTGGGATCACACATTGAAGGCGAATTAAGCTCTGTTATGCATATGCTAGTCTTAACACTTTACCTAAATATTTCTACATAAACTAAATGCTCATTCATAAGTAACCATCACACTTTAAATGTTTGTTCGTTTGTTACTCAATCACGTCGTAACAGCTGAGCCGATTTCGATGAAATTTCGAGGTCACTATCTGACCTGGAATTAATCATATGTTAGGCGAAATCACATAATATTATAAATAGACATAGACAATCATTTATTTGCTAAATAGCAAACATAATACATATTCAAAAATTATTTAAAATAATTAACATAAAAATAACCATTATACAGTACCTACATGCAAAACAGACACAAACAATATAATATAACTATTGTTACGAGCTGAGGGTTCGGGATAAAATAATTAAAAGGAATCTTACCAAAATAATACTTTATTCAACACTAGAATGACAAATACACGATCTTAATCACAAAGATTCACAACACACTAATTCACAACACTATCGCACAATAAACCACTTAAAAGTCACTGAAATGTTCGCACGTATATCCAAATCAAGACTGACTCTGCGGACGTCTCTACGCACTATTTAAACCGAGCATTATTTCCAGAACATTCCACTAGTATCTAGAAAAGTATAGGTATTTCGATTGTCTACTATTTCTTAATCTGTGCAACGGTAGGTAAAAACGTGGTATGTAGGTCATTCCATACCAAGTATTACCTATTCTGTGACATAGTAGGTATAACTTCGAGAAATACCGACTATTACTTATTCTGTAACAGCCTCGGCGTAACACTATTAATTTTTAACATGAGGTAGGTATGTTGTGTGCTATTGCAGGAAAAGGGCCTTGACTCAGCATTATGTCACCAGTTAGCAGTTATAAGATAAAAGTTATAAGATATTTATTTTGCTTAAAATGTTGCTGCATGCATTGCATGCAGCAACATGCTGGATCTTATTGTAGTGGCAGTAACAACATGTTTTACCAGGAGTGGTATGCAAAAATAGTGAAATGGCGTGCCAAAACCTATTTAACCTTTTTTTTTCTTCCTTTTAACAGATTTAAATAGCAAAAAAACATATCATTACAAATCAAATACAAATTATTATTTACTACAAATTAATTAATGTCAAATACCTACAACAAAATAAAATAATATAGGTTTAAAATTAAATCAAAACAAAAGAAATTAATAAAATGATTAAAATTAATCCTTTAAAACTCCTCCATATTTTAATAGAATTTGTGTAATAATATTTTTTTTAATTTTCTCATGAATAAATAAATATTAATTTCCTTAAGATCCTTAGGTAGTTTATTAATAATTATTGGGGCCATGCATACAACACTCTTACAAAGTAACGAAAGTTGACGCTGTTACTCTTTCGAGACCGCTTAATCACACACATCACCCTGTGAGAACAAAATTATAATAATAGTGTGATGTCAAGGATGAAATAAAAATACTATAAAAAATAATAAAAATAATTAGAATTGAATTATAACAATAAAGAAAAAATACCCTAAAACTAGAAGGTAAAGAGGGCGTTCGCACCCATTTTTCCGCCTATATATCACCACTCTTTTGAAATGTTTTTAAACGTGTATTTGGATTTCAAAACTCGTAGCGTAGATTGTTCCAACACTTGGTGTCAAGGTATTGAAAACTGCCCCTAAACGCTACTGTCTTAAATTTGCTGTAGTGCAGAAGGTTTCTCGTTGGTCTTGACCTATACATGCTCTGCGACCCGTCGAGTTTAGAAAAGAGGTACCTACCTTGGCAACGCTGGCGTCATTAAAAAAAATGTGAAAGTTTGGATGCTTGTTTATTTATTTGTTTGTTTTTTTGTTACCCAATCACGTCGTAACGGCTGAACCGATTTCGATGAAATTTGGTATATATATATATATATTATAATCTGGATTACCACATAGGCTACCTTTTATCCCTTAAATCAGTTCCCATGGGATACAAATTGGGTGTCAAGTCAAGTTGCAACAGTGGGTTTAGCTTTATTTCTAGGTTACCTACGTTTAGTATTGTAACGCGTACGAAGTCGCGGACAACAGCTAGTTTAATAATTAATCAATGTTTAAATCATGCGTAATACTAGTATTTCTGAAAGTTATATTTTACGCTGTATAAGAAAACATGGGATTAAGTAGGTCTGTACATATTTTTTAAAAAACTCATGGGGCTACGTATATATTTTTCAAATAAATAAACATTTCATTACATCTCCTAGAAACACATCGGCGTACGACCACAACAAAGTTGAAAGTATCTCCCAAATCTAATGTTTAGACAGATAAAAAGCGAGTCGTATCAGACGACGGACGTTCTCATACCGGTGCACTTGGCGACAAATAAGCTTTCTACCAGCTGGGATTAAAACTTAAATAAATATTTATGCAGCCTGAGAAATAGATTAAAGTATCACTTGGCGCTAGGCGGCAAAACGTTGTAAGAATACTATATACTTTTTCCGATATAAGCACAATTAACGTAACGTTATTATTGAGTTATTGCTTATAATTTTATGCTAGACTTACTCAACCACCCAGGCCCTTTACGGATTTAAAAAAATAAATAAATCCTACAAACTTCCGCACTCGTGGTTTGTCACTACAACGTATTCAGGTTTTAATCCAAATAATAATCTATCTATATTTCAAATTTCATCAAAATCAGTTTAGCCGTTTAGCCGTGAAAACGTAACAAATAGACAGATAGATTTTATTTTATTGTATTTATTTAATGAAATCCACAACCCTTATTATATAGATACAAACTATTACTAAGTGTAACATACGGCCAGAAACGGATTTACTTTATAGATACATTAAAGAATTTATAAACAGACAGTCTGTAACTAAAAATACGAACTAAACAAATTACGTGTAAAAACACAAAGGTTGATAAAATACATAGAATACATATATATTAGTAGTCATATACACAGAATACATATATATAGTATATCATAAATTCATAAATATATATGCATATATATATATATATATATATTTACCAGTATTTTGTGTTGCGTTGTTATCATGCATGTGTGTCATCCTCCATAATTATTTTTAAAGTTTCACTTGTAAAAGTTCCCTTGTTGTTATGCCAAATATCAATCGAGAAGATCTCCTTTATTTTTGTAGTCTGTTAATGATAGAATATTGTGCATAGTTAGATGATGAGTGTGATACAGCATTATTATGTCTAGTGCGGTATTTCGGAGCACAAAACGCAAAACTCTACCCGTAAGTTCAGGACAATCTATATGACCATTGTATAGATAGACCATGAAGAAAGGCCATATCTGTAAGACTTCGCCGATCCTGAAAGCTTGCAAGACTATGGTAACTGCATAATGCTTTATAGCTTTGTAGTTAAATATGCTTTCTACAATTGAGGTGTTTAACAAACTTGTGTTGAATGCGTTCTACTGCTGATATGATATGATGATGTCATCCAGGCCGATTTCGGCTACGGCGACATTATTTCTGCTATGTTACGTTACGTTGGTGCGCTCTAAGATGACTTGAGTAGCCAATCTTAGTTTTAAATGCACATAGAGTGCAAGTCAAAGCGTCGTTAACATAATGGTACGTTATGTTTGCAGGCGGTTTATTTTTAAGTTGGTCACGTCTTTTATCCAGTTCGCGCCTGCGTTCACCTTCAAAAGTATAGACATTTTGCTGTTTTCTGCCAGTAATTCCCAACGTCTGGGCTCAATCGAGCTTCTTCAAGCTTCTCTTTTGAGCATCTTTGTATCGGAAGAGTTGTCCACCACTTTCCGCTTTCCATTTAGAAGCTCCGAATAGAAAATGCGCTTTGCCACTCTCTCGTTGGGCATACGCGATACATGCCCGCACCACCGCAGCTAACGGCGCATCAGGTACGCTCCCATTCCGCAAACATTAGCACGTCGAAGAACATCAATATTTCTAACACGATCCGACCATTGAATGTTCATAATGTCACGGAGATACTTGAGATGAAACCTGTCAAGAGTTTTTATGTGCCTGCGGTACAGGCACCACGTTTCTGCATAGTATAGAATATTCGGTAAGACGATCGCCATGTAAACCTTGATTTTTGTGCTTAGCTTGATATGATGGGAATGAAAAACTTTGACTCGCAGTTTTCCAAAAGCAGCGGCGGCAGCACCGATTCTATAGTTAACTTCAGAATTAGTTTTAGTTGTGATGGAGCTACCTAAATACTTAAATTTGTCCACCTGCTTTAAAACTTTGTCGCAAAAAAAGTAAATTCGGCGGAACATGATTGTCTGCATCCATTACCATCACTTCAGTCTTAGTAACACTGATTTTTAGACCGAATTTACAACATGTAGCGCCAAGTTTATTCATCAGGTTTTGCAGACCCTCTGTTGTTTCAGCAACAAAGCACAGGTCGTCAGCATACATTATCTCAGTGATTATATCGTATGAGACCTTGGTCTTTGAGTGAGCTTTGAGCCGGCCTAAGTTGAATATGCCTCCGTCAGTACGAAACCGTATTTGAATACCATCTGTATTATCACGTAGTGCTTCTCTGACAACCACTGATAAGTAAAGAGCAAATAATGTAGGTGCGAGGACACAGCCTTGTTTTACTCCACATGTGATAAGAAAGAAATCGGATTCCTGACCATTAGCAGAGACGTAGCAGGTCATATTGTCGTGAAGAAGCCTAATGACTCTTATAAATTACTCGGTACATCCAAGTTTATAGAGAACCATCCATAGGGCATCTCGAGGAACGCTGTCAAATGCTTTCTCTAAGTCTACAAAGCAGATATATAACGGTTGCCCTTGTTCTCTGCTTTTTTCCTGTATTTGACGCAGTGAGAAGATTGCTACAAAGGTTCCCCGGTTTGGCCGAAACCCAAATTAAGTTTATGGTAGTATACCCTCAGACAGCACCATAAGGCGATTAAGGAGTACTTTTGCAGAGATTTTGCCCGGAGTTGATAAAAGTGAGATACCCCTGTATGAGTTACAATCTGCACGATCTCCCTTGTTCTTATACAGTGGGCAAATACGGGATATCCGAAATTGGCTTGCAACTTGCTCTTCTTCCCACATACGCAAGAAAAACTGGTGAATAATAGTATGCATGTTATCTCCTCCATATTTGAGTAGTTCTCCTGGTAAGTTGTCAACTCCAACTGCCCTTTTACTCTGTTGGGCCTTAATCGCTTTGACAACTTCCTCAATGGTAGGAGGTAGATCTAAATCACTTACTCGTAGGTGTTCTGGAAGTGATCTGATATAGTTGAGATCCGCTGATCGATCAAAGTTAAGTAATTGGTTAAAATGTTGGGCCCATCGCTGTAAAATATCTCCTTTGTTAGTAATTATTGCATCATCTACAGACTTAAGAGATGCATTTCCCCGATATGGTGTCCCTGTCAATTTCCGTACTTCATAAAAGAAAGCTCCTAGCTGGTTGGTATCTGAGAACCACTGAACATACTTGACTTTTTTTAGCCACCACTCATCTTTCATAGCTCTCGTCAGCTTTCTTAAGTCCGATCCGCTTTGCTTGACCTTAGCCGCAATGCCTTGATTAGTTTGACTACGCTGCTGAAGGAGAGCACGATGCTTAGATATGGCCGAGGTTAGAATGCTATTATTTCCATCAAACCAATCCTCATTAATGCGGGGTTTCAAGCCGAGCACTTCCTTAGCTGTATTCATTATCTGCGTCGACAGATCCTGCCAGCCTTCTTCCAAACTAGTTTTATCTGCAAGATCTTTGCCAGATATTACATTGTTTAAAATATTTATATACTGTAGCCGTGCTTTCTTACTTTCCAGCCTATGTAGATTTAAACTAGTTGGTTTTGCTCTGGTAAGTCTAAAAGGTGGGCGAAGTCGCAGGCTCAATTTAGTGATTACGAGTTTGTGATCTGTCCAACAATTTGCACCGCGCATAAAACGTGTCACAGTAACTTGAGAAAGATCTTGTTGTCTTACAATGGCATAATCGATTAAGTTCCAGTGTTTTGAACGCGGATGCATCCACGTTGTCTTGTATTTCATGGACAGTCTGAACATGGTGTTGGTGATAGCCAAATTGAATTGTGAGCATGGACTATGCAATAATTGGCCGTTACTGTTCATAGCACCAACTCCATGTCTCCCCAACACGTGCGGCCATGCTTTAAAGTCACGGCCGACACGTGCGTTAAAGTCACCTAAAAGCAAGATCTTTTCACTTGGGCGAACTTTTGTCAATGTTTGAGTAAGCTCTTCGTAGAACTTATAGTTTATTTCATCGCTTTTATCCAGCGTTGAAGCTGTTAGATTAAGATGGTTTCCATTATGTAAACTAAGACGCAGTGAGATAATTCGATCAGATATACCAACGGGTTGTTCTTCTAGCTTAGACACAATTTTGTTTTTAATTGCAAAGCCCACGCCAGATCTTCTGGTCTCAGTGGCAGCTGTACCTTTCCAGAAAAATAGATATCCTCCACCGTGTTCTACTAGCTCGCCTTCGTCAGCCAGATGAGTTTCACTAAGAGCAGCGATGTCCACATCGTAGCGTCCTAACTCTTGAGCTACAATTGCTGTTTTTCATTCAAGGCACACATTGCCAGCACGGTCGAGGAGTGTACGTACGTTCCAGGTACCGAATATCATTTTACTTGTATTATTTCGAGATTTATGTTGCTGTTTATTTATAATCTTATTCTTGTTTCGACCACGAGTTAATGGATGCGTAGGCAGCCGCGGTTACTAACTCCCATATGTTTTTGAGATAAGCAATTTTTAGTACACTTTTTCTAGTCCCCTCCCCGGCTGAGCGGGGGAATCAGTGCCTCTCTAAATAGAGCTGCTTCATCACAAAGGGTGCTGCTGAGCTCACACTGTTACCCCTGCAGTGCAAAAGCGACAACCCTTTGCCGCCTACGTGTAGGTACCAGACAAACCCTGTCCGGCATCGAAGCCAGAGCTCTCTACCTCTACCTATCGCCGCAGGAATTTTGGTGTTAACTCAGTATCCGGTAAGCAGAAATGTGTCAGATGCGCAGGACATATTTAAGTGCACAAGCGGGCGCGCAATCGCAGGTGCACTCTCTCGTCTGACCCTCCTTGACCCAATGGAACGGAAAACCGCTACAATTGGAGAAGGGCTAGATGTAGTGTCTAGCCGACGATAACTAATTGACCCCTATCATCGCCTTAAAGGCCTTCCATCACTGCCTTGCTACCTCGCCACCAGGGGTGGATTGCTAATTTGCCAAGGCAGTCTTGGTGCACATTGTGGAGAGCAACCGCCAGGTTTGAGTCCCAGAACACTCAAACCCCCCTCGACCAGGTTTAGCCCACGAGCCGACGTGGTTTCCGGGGTGTGGCCACTGCATGCAGGACAGTTACTTGGAGCCACTGGTGAGAGATTTATGGACCATCAACGAATTTAACTGAATATTCTGCCGCGCAATAATAAGGCCGGCTGGCAGAATAAGACGCTGAAAGACCACGACACCCCAAATAACTTCGTTGGGGTGTCTTGCTGATATATGTAGGTTACGTAATGCGGATTCCAGACAGTACAACCATATTCGAGAATGCTTCTGACATACGAAAAATAGAGCAGTTTTATGCAGGTGATATCAGCAAAAGGTTGACCAATGCGCAAGATTAAACCAAGGGCTTTAAAGGATTTATTTACAATTCGTCGTATCCAACGAATAAGGAAACAGTTGCAAAACACCAACTTTACAGGAGGCGGTTTTTTCTGATTATTTCTATGAGTTTAAAACTTTTTAATGAAATTATTATTTTATTTGTTTTAATGCGTCCTATTTACCATTCCGAGTACTTTTTATTAATATGATACTGTGTTTTTTCTCACATTTGTCGCTTAGCACCTTGTTCCGTGTATTATTTTCTGGTTGGCTTGGTCCTAAGCGCCTTAGTAACCTTTTTCCACGGAGATTTTTGTTGACGGCGCTAACCTAAACGCCTTGGTGACTTTGTTCGCCCGGAATATGCGGGGTGCTGATGACAATAAAATAAATATGGACATGTGCCTAAATATTTATGTTATGTTTGGACGTGCTTCTGACTAGGTACAGCCTTAGATAAGTAGGTATAATGTAGGTATGTAAAAAAATGTAAAAATAATACATCGGATCACCTTACATTCGTTTAAAAACAG
The DNA here is from genome assembly GCA_918857605.2 of Philereme vetulata. Lineage (NCBI taxonomy): Eukaryota > Metazoa > Arthropoda > Insecta > Lepidoptera > Geometridae > Philereme > Philereme vetulata. The sequence goes on along the minus strand of OU975418.1, from coordinate 25,223,750 downwards.
CAAAAAACGGAACGTATCGTTCCAGTGCTGCCACTTCTCTCTGGAACCAACATTATTAAGTTTACAGAATTTTTTGATTTTACTTTAAGGGTACATCTAAGTATTAGATTAAAGGGTTGGGTGAGACTCTTCATCTTCGGACCAGGCAACACTTCGCATAATTCCAGTCAAACATCACTTACAGGGGTAAGTTTGTTTGACTATTTAATTATGCTCTTGTTGCCTGGGTCGAAGATGATGAGCCTGGATTTACTCTCTAGATGTTAAAAGTCTCATGTAAAATCAAGAAACTTTATTCTCCTTTAAATTGTTACATAACCCAACAAAAAATACAAATTTAACATGCAACTCTAATTGGTAGATTTCAAAATAGTCAATATTATTTATAGAACCTATTCTTTTTAACTAAATTACCACAATTATTTGACCCTAATCAGTCAATATTGTTTTTCTTCTGCGGTACTTTTAAATCTTGAACCGACTTTTGTACATTCTTTGCGGTTTTGATCTGTTCTGAGAGATCCTTTCCGAACAAATATTCTTGAGGTTTGGTTTGTAATAACGATTCCTTTATATCCTTGTTGATACAGAAAAGAATCAATGACTTTCGGCCCTTGGAATTGTGATAGAAGATATCACAAAAGAGCCGAGATGCCTGGTTAACCTTTTTTTAAATTTCTTTATGATCAATATCTTTATTTATTTATGGTACTATTTATACAACCTTGCAAGGCATAACTAACGCATGACAAGACAGTTGAAATCAGTCTCTGTCGGTTTTCAATAATCTGGCCCCTTTTCTTGGAAGATTCTGGTAATGCCGCTTTCACCTTCTGGTTCAATTTTGGTGCAACTCTTTGCAATTTTCAAAAGAAAAGTTGTTTTTTGTTATTTACTCTTTCTCCTCTTTTTTCAGGCTATTATTAATAATCTAAATCCACCTGTTTCATATTTTTTAGTGCAACATTGCACCTTTCTGTTCCGTCTGAACTTCTCCTAATATTTCTAATATACTTTCATCTAGCATTGTATCATCATCAGATTTCTCATTGATTAATTCAATTTGTTCTGGAGGAAATTCTAATGAAAGCATTTCATCATCATGGTCTATCATCATGGTCTGAGAGAGAGAGAGAGAGAGAGAAAATTTTGATCAACATCAACACTTTCTGTAAGAACAGAATATTTTCAGTAGGTATTGTCATGTGAGAAGAGGATCACAACACAGTTAGTCACAAGAAAAAATACAGGTTAGCTCATGTACTGGATTGGACATGTTCGCCTCAGCAAGGCGATTAAAGAACTTTTGGTGCAGAATCCCACAGATTTGCCGATAAAAGTGTTTGTTTGGTCATACTCACCCCGTACGGGTGGCCCTTGACCATTGCTTGTAAAAAAGGTATAAGTTCATAGAAATACAAACGCAAGAACTTTTGGCACAAAACCCCGCAGGTTTGCCATTAAAAGTCTTGATTGATCACGTTCGTCCCCGTAGGACGCCCCCAGATCGTTTGTAGTGTACCGGTAGATGCTTGGAATGGGATCCTTACCCCCAATAACACACACAAATAAGAAAATTCTCTTTATGAAAATCTATAATTATGGCGTCGTTTGTAACGATTTACCTTCATCCGAAACTGGAAGCTTTGGTATTTCGTTTTTACTAATTTCTTGATCTTTCTGAGTAGATGCTCCTTATCTACTCAGTGTGATCATTTTATTGTATTTATTTTCACAATGTATCACTATGAAACCGAAAAATATAACAATTTAATTTTTTTGTACGAAATGACGTCGCGAGTACAAAATAAACGAGTGTGCTTTAGACCACACGACTGAAGTAAAACTTCTTTTTCAAAATATTAATGATTATAATTGTTCAAGAACGAAATGATATATATATATCATGCACTGGCTATGAGAGGAAGAGAGAAAGAAAATAATGTGCGCGCGCACTTCTCTCTCTCTTGCTCCTACAATAATATACGAAACGTAACTCTCTCTCTATCTATCTTCACTAACTTATATCTCCCTCTCAACTTTTGTTCGCACCTTTTGTAACGCATTCACCAGCTTCCTCCCCAAGTCAAGCGTGCGTAAAGAAGTTTTACTTCAAAACCAAATGAGGTTGGTTACAGAGAGTAGTGGCAGCACTGGGACGATACGTTCCGGTTTTTGCTGTTTTAAAACGACTGTAAGGTGATATTGAGGACAATAAATCGGACTACAGAGTAAATCCAAGCTCATCATCTTCGGACCAGGCAACAAAAGAATGTCGCTGCCCGCTGTCTATCTGTCTGTGAGTACGCTTAGATCTTTTTTACTTGCTACCTAACGGATTGTAATGCGATTTTCATCAATGGATAGAGTGGTTCAAGGGGAAGATTTTTATATAGGTTGTATTGAAACCTGTACGAAGCCAGGGCAGGTCACCTAGTTAATAACATAGACGTACCTACAAACAGACAAAGGTAGGTACATAACATGAAAATTGGGATTAGTAGGTCCTTACATCTTACTTTCTGTCTGTAAATAAACAAATGGTGTATTTACGAATTCACAATAGGTACGCAGCACAGACATGTCTGCACTCCATGGTAATCTTGGACGAATAAAGCGCCAGTTGCGTTTATCACCCGCGCTCCGGCCCACGCGCTCGATTTCGCCCGTGGAACACTGCTACCAGAGCGTTTGTAACCGTATTCGTCGGGCAAAAGTCAGCAATGTAATTGTGACCGAATTTTAAAACTTTAATATTTTATTGATTTAAATTTATTTTTGAACTTTTTTCGAACTGATCAGATGTAAATGATAGTGAAGATTCCAAAAATGCAATAAAAATAAAAGGTGCCAATGGCGTCTATTTCCTTATTCGTTGGATACGACGAATTGTGTCAATATGTTCAGAGAAAGATAATTTTGTATCAAGTAACATGCCTAAATCTCGAACTATTTCCGTTTTATCAACATTAACTTTACTTAGTTAGTATAGTTGGTTAGGTGTATGTATATAAAATTAATGTTATTTTAAGTAAATAGTACCTACTGCTAATAGTCAGGTTCGGTTTTAAGTTGATTAGTCAGGTCGTTCGTGAAATCAACACTGGCGTCAGCAGAAGACCAGCGCTCCAGCATGGTAACATTCAGAAGCATAATTATGCTGAGCTGCAGGCCTTCTCGCCGTCACACTGAGTAATATAATTTAATAAAACACGTGCCTTTGTTATTGTTAATTTTATGTTTAATGTAAACATGTTTATCTATTATTGTTTGAGATCATATTCGAGTGATTCTTATGTGATGCGAATAAATATATTATCTTATTTTCTTTCTTAGTTGATAATCGAATATAACTTGTTTCCTTTTTCTAGTAAATGAGACAGAGACAGATACTCTAAACATCTAAAAATTATTACGATGTTAAAAAAATCGAGTGCGCACAGACCACACAGACCACATGACTGAAGTAAAACTTTTCAAAATTTTAATTGTTCAATTACAAAATTGTCGACACGTCTATAGGTCGATCAGCCTATGTTCATTCTGGACAGACGCAACTCGTACTGGCTCATTAACATTAAAAATATACGAAACGTAACTCTTTCTCTTTTTATCTTTACTACCTTATATCTCCCTCTCAACTTCCGTTCGCACTTTTCGTAACGCATTCACCAGCATACTCCCCAAGTCAAGAGTGCGTAAAGAAGTTTTACCTCAAAAACAATAGAGAAACAAAGGAAAAACACCTAATATCTATCTAAAACAGGTTCATAATAGTAGATTATTAACAAACAACAACATCAAGGGGATAAAGCAATGTCTTGCGTTACGGGTGCTATATTGAATATATGTGTGCTATACGGTGCGTAACGAAGGATTCTAGAGTTAACTCACGAGCGTAGCAAGGGAATTACTAGAATCCTGAGCGCAGAGAAGGATATAAGCACGCCCAAGATGCAGACAGCTTTATCTACGAGGAGAAAATTCTACTTTTCATACTTTATGCGAGACAATAATAAATCAAACAAATCTAGGTTGGTGCTTTCTGTGGTTAGTTCGTTTTATGAATAAGTTCTTATTGTGTGGGTGTCTCTTTTGTTCAATTTTTAATACCGATGAGGTGCCAAATTTAAATCACATTATAGCCGCGAGGGTTTAATGAAATTCAGTACAATTTTACTCCCTGCTCAGTTGTAGGGATTTAATCACCTGCTTTTGGTAAGGTTTACGTGACATATAATTTACCATTGTCGAGCAGGTGGTGTGAAAGATACATATTATAAATCAGTAGGAAAGTAAAATTTCAGTTCATTAAAACAACCTGTTACAAGTCTTGAACGTGTAAGTTTGATTTAAAGTTGGGTTAAACAGTTATGCCTGCAGGCACCAGAACTTTCTCCAGATGTCGCCAGACAAATCTTAAAACAAATGATACCGGCATTCCGTGTACACTTCATCTTTATCACTTTTTGATGACAAAAACTCTTGTCTTATTTGTTTTAGTGTAATTATAGTCGCGAGTTCAAACGTCATTAATTTTGATGCCATTTGTAAAAATGTTGATGCATTATTCGAAATAATTTTGCACGAATAATATAATAGAAGCATGTACATAAAAATATCAATAAAATAAGGTAGTACTAAAAAGGTTCGTACCAGATCCGTTTTTTTGTAACAAAAAAAATATAACACAGTGCAAGAATTATTTCCGCTTGATCATCCAGTTTGGTTTCACATGCAATCAATCAAAATGTCTTTTTATTAATTAAAAACACAAGAATCACTTTGAAACATCAATTTTACTGCCTCACCCTTCGCGAAAGAACTGAGGATGTCCTTCGACAGAACGACAAGTGAATACTAGGTAATTTTTCAAGATGGCAATTTTTTTTAAACTATAGTTTTTTAATGATCTCGTATAATATTACTGAACAAACTTCCGCTCGCAGCTTGTTGTACCCGTAGTTTGTCAATACAAAACATTACCCTCATTCAGCTTAGTCGGGTTAAATGTAGCCTATGTCCAAACCCGGTCATAACTTATCTATACATTTCTAGACATACAGACAAACTTTCGAATTTTTAATGTTAAAATGGATACACGAATACTTTTATTAACTCTAATAAATCTTGATTTGACCACAATTCCACATGGTAAGCGATGATGTGGACTAAGAGTAGCACGAAGATCTTACATACAAAGATATCTATGTCTACACCAGTGCGCTTTGAAGTTCAACTTGCGTCTTCAACTTTTATTTCGTCTTGTGTCAAGTGTATGCAATATTTATTGCCATAAGATGCATGTAGCATAACGTCTACGCCTTTATGCGCCTCGATCAGTCGTGGAGTGAACTTTTAGTTATCTGTGCAGGAGGAAAACAGCTAGAAAACAGATGAAAGAGCTCTTTATATTTCTTTTTTTTTATTGGTGTTAGTCAATCGCTTGGCCACTTCCTCACCTGATGGTAAGTGACGGTGAAATCGAAGATGGAGCACGCTTGCCTAGAAAAACCTGAACTTGAATACCCCGAGATTATACTGGTCCGGAAAAAACATACGATCTCTGAATTGTTTGTTAATAAGTCTTTTTGATAATACGAGTATGTATGTTTGTGTTCGATATTACAAATAAATGCTCTATCTATCTATCTATTCAAAAATTATTTGCAGAAACGGAACAGCAATCTACATTATAATTAAAATTAAATACACACTTACAGAAGATAATTCTAGATCTAATCTAGACACTATTTAGATTTTTAGGTACATAACACGATAAATATTCTATAGTATTCGTTAAAATTTAAGCATTTCACAACTAGTAGTAATTATACGTATAATATAACAGATATTCTAGTAAACATAATATATAAATACTGACAAGTAGATTTATAAGACTATAAGATGCATCATTATTCTAAAAATTTAAAAATTACTAAAAATTTCATATTCATATGTCGATAGCATTGTATGTAAAAGCAAAGACGTAGGTACTGCCATCATACAGTGCAAACTAGTACGGAGGGTAGTCACTTGACTTTAATCCTGTAGCATCAAAACTGCAAACTTAAGTAGCACTAAGAAACATAGTTTAAATTTAGATTTTAGGTTTGTAAATATATTTTTTTGATATAAATTTACTTACTACTTACAAAATCTTCCGCCATTTTGTTTGGTAAAATGCTTATTATGTTGCACGCCAAACCATTGGTACCGGATCAGCAATCGCTAAGGACGTACGCTGTTGCATACTCCAGAGGAAGACGCAAGATGAATACTAAAGCGCACTGGTGTAGACATAGCAATAGATATTCCTAATCAGGCCTAAAAACCCTGGTTACCTGTGGTTATAAATCGTCTAAAACAAAAGAAATATAGTCAATAAATTGGCCCACAGTGTAATATACGTCTATTAAGGCTGCCAATTGAAGCGCGGTAAATCTCCTGACCACCCCAACATTCCCGTTTTACAGCTTTTAGACGCCTCTACTAATAGGGGAGGTGCAACTGTATGTTTGTTTGTAATAGATGATATCAGCATCATATATATTATGTTTAGCTATAGGACATACACTGCTAAACACAGGCTTCTTCCATAGATTTTCAGAGCAACCGATTTTGCGGCCTGCACCCAACGGCTCCAAGCAAACTATCAGGTCGTCTTTCCGTCTAGTGGAAGCTGTCCTATGCTATGATTTCTAGTGTGTGGTCTCTACTATAGAACCTTTCTACCCCAACGGCTGTCAATTCTATGAGCTATGTACCCATCCACTGCCATTTCAGCTAGTTATTCCTCTGGAATAGAAGAGATTATTTGACTATTTATTAAGTAACAATTAATTATTGTAATAAATTGGACCATTACCCGCCACGCTGGTCCAGTTGCGGGTTGGCGGGTTGTTCGTCGGAGCCTCGTTCGTTGGTCGACAGAGTACACGGCTTGCAGGTGAGGTAAACTTGAGTCCCCTAGAGATGTTGGTTGGGCCCCCTTACGTTTTATTTTGTTTAAAATTAAATATTTCCAATACACATTTCTAACAAGCAAATCAACGTACAAAACAAAGTGCTACTATCAAATGAGCTCAATACAAGAATTCGATATTACGTTTGGTGCATTTGATAAATTTTTAAAAAGCCGGGATAGTACCCATGGGCGTTGCGGTCCGTTGGCCTAGGGGTTGTTTAGTGGTATAAAATCTAAGGGTTGTGCAGAATGTTAAATCGAGGCGGGGGTGCATTGGTCAGCCAAGGGTGAAGACCGTAAAAAAGTTAGTGAGACGTGAAAAAAATGTTGATTGGGTAAATACTTAAGCTGCGGTATTTTGTGTCAATTTGTTGGGGTGCTATGATATTAGGGTGGTTAGGTTCAAAGTGTTTTATTTTCAACGGGCTCATAAAGAAGATAAAACCAAAATCAATATATTTTTAATCATTATCAATTAAATTATATTAACAATGATCACTTTGAAACGTCAATTTTACTGCCTGTTCCTTCGCGACTAAGCCAGGAAAGAAAGGCAAGAAACAAGGCTGGTTATTCTTTTAATGATTATATTAGAATACATAACAATAAAGAAAATAAATTACGTCTAAATTGTAACATTTTGAACGAGTTGGAGCAAATTCAATCCCAAGCTTCTCTATCATCTAAATAATCCGATATTTTATAATAGGCCTTTTTATAAAGGTTTTGTTTAATTGCGTTTTTAAATTTGTTAATTGTCAATTTTTGTACATCACTTGGGAGTTTGTTATAAAAGCGAACACCTTGCCCTTTAAACGATCTACTAACTTTATGGAGTCTACAAGGGGCAACAGCGAGTTTATCTTTATTTCTAGTATTAAAATCATGACCATCGCTGTTTTTCTTAAACAAATTAATATTTTTTGTGAACATACATCAGATTTTCATAGATGTATTGACAAGGGATAGATGTATTGATATCTAAAAAATCTAAATAATCCGATATTTTATAATAGGCTTTTTTATAAAGATATTTTTTAATTACGTTTTTAAATTTGTTAATTGTCAATTTTTCTACATCATTCGGGAGTTTGTTATAAAAGCGAACACCTTGCCCTTTAAACGATCTACTAACTTTATGGAGTCTACAAGGGGCAACAGCGAGTTTATTTTTATTTCTAGTATTAAAATCATGACCATCGCTATTTTTCTTAAACAAATTAATATTTTTTGTGAACATACATCAGATTTTCATAGATGTATTGACAAGGGATAGATGTATTGATATCTAAAAAATCTAAATAATTCGATATTTTATAGTAGGTATGTTTTTTTATAGATAATATTTTGCTTATTATGTTTATTAATTTGTTAATTGTCAATTTTGTTCATTAGGAGTTTGTTATAAAATATAGATAGGGACTTATATTACATACAAATCAAAGCGCGCGTCAACGCGCGATCGCCTGCGTCTAGAATTTTTTTCTCTGAGCGCCGCGTTAACGCGCGCCTCATGTGATCGGTTCTAGGTACGCAAATAACAGGATGTCAAGTCGCGCAAATTGAAAACGCACGTCAAAGTTTTAGCCATTTGAACATGGCCTTATTCGGTGGGCCCTAAAAAGTTTTATATATTTTTTATAAAAAAAAGTTTCATAATTATTTGAGATGATATAAGATTTAAACAAATTATTGTTCCTTTAGATAAAATACAAATTCTAAGACAAACATCTATTTTACTAATGCACATAGATTATAATAGATTGCGTATAATTTGTGCCGCCAAGCAGCATTGTTGTGTTTCGGTTTGAAGGGTATGGTTGCCGGTGAAACTACAGGCACATGAAGCTTTACATATGCCCGAAGTTGATGGACGCAGAGCAGTGCATCGTAGGGCACATTAATATTGTGCGTGACCTACGTGGCAATTCTTTATTAAAGTCGATGGTTAACACATTTTCAATCATTATTATTAACATTATTACAAAATAATATAAGTATTACATATAACAATAATTAATTATTTTTTTCTGATAGAGATGGAACAAGCTTATGACCCACCTGATGTTAAGTCGCAACCATCGCCAATAACTGAGAACTGCCTCGTAGGTCACGCACTTCGATGCACTGCCCTTCGTCCATCAACTTGAGGCATACAGGTGTAAAACCTCATTTACCTGTAATTTCACTGGCAACCCCTTCAAACCGAAACACAGCAATGCTGCTTGGCGGCATAAATAAGTATGATGGCAGCACTTCCCCGGTTGAGCCCCTTCGAAAGAAACTCTACTACACATAACTCGTGTTTTCGCTCAGTTGGTTAAGCTAAAGGTTACTCCACCGACCTATGTAACAATAGGTAGATGGATCAGGCGGCGGACGCGCTGTACATTATAATCTGACAAGCGCAAACCATCTGACGAAGTACGAATGACCTAGGCGAACCTAGACTTACTAAGAACTCATTTTTGTTGGAATTTAATGATTTGTGACGTTTTTGGAATATTTTGAACCACAATTTGATTAAGATTAAACAAGGTTCAACTGCGATCACACTAATATTATAAATGAGAAAGTTTGGATGTTTATTTATTTATTTGTTTGTTTATTACTCAATCACACCGTAACGGCTGAACCAATTTCGATTATACGTATGTTGGTAGATTATAACCTGGATTAAGACTTAGGCATGCTATAAATCAGGTCCAATGGGATAAAAATGGGGTGTCAAGTCAAGTTGCAACAGCAAGTTTAGCTTTATTTCTAGGTTACCTACACATTGAGTAGTGTAACGCGTACTATGTCGCGGGCAACACCAATGTTTCTACTGTATTTTAGTCATGTAAATATTTATTGTTATTAATAAATAACATCCCATCTGCCTCAAAAAACAGGTCATGGATACATGCATTCTTCCTATACTTACCTACAGTGCACAAAGCTGGTCTTTGACGGCACTTCGAACGTCCAAACTTGGGGTCTGCCAGAGGGCGATGGAGCGTAGTATATTGGGAGTTACCCTCATTTAGACTCACAGACCGCATAAAAACACCATACTGCGCTCTAAGACAAAAATCGCCGATGTCACGCAAAAGACAGCTTAATTAAAGTGGGACTGGGCGGGAAACGTATGTCGAATGCGCGATAACTTGTGGGCTAAGATAACCACCAAGTGGTTCTCATAAGGCGCGAGCCCGCGTGGCCGGCCCAGGCAGAGATGGCGGGACGAATTTGACGCGCATTGTGCGAATTGGTCGACAGAATCCCTACACCAGGATGAATAGAAAAAGGGAAGGGAGGCCTTAGCCCAGCAGTAGGATTCAGCAGGCTCTTTAGATTAGATTAGATTAGAAAGGCATTTTGCTCCGGTAAAAAATATAACTACTTAATTTAATTAATTTAAATTTAATCTTGATTTTTATTAAAAAAAACAGTTTATCCGTTTGGTTACTACGATTCCCTGCCACATACAGACATAAACGTCAAACTTATAACACATCTATTTTTGCGTCGTGGTTAAAATATCTTCTCCATTAACATTCCTGACTCCGAAATCCCAGGTGAGAAACAAAGCATTGGAATACAACATGGACGCATAAATCTGCGCCTAGTCACAGAATACGGTACTGTTCTAGTGCCCGCGGCGGGCATCGAACTCACGTACCGTCAGGAAACATCTGATGGGAACTCTGACCGGGGTTAAGTTATAGGGCACGTGAGAATTTATAGGGATTTGCAATAATTTAACAAATATGTGTTTTTCAAAAATTGCCAATCTCGTGGGATTCGAACCAGTACTCATTTCTAGCTAATAATAACCATAGCTACATATTATTAGCTACAATTTGCCAGTTTGATCCAACAGTTTGCCGCAGTTAGTAATTCATAACGTATTAGAAGTACCTACACGTATGCCATTATAACGCACGGCTAGTTTCTCGTTACGTTTATATTCAAATAGTATTTTTATTTATAGTGTTATCCGAACACATGCGGAAAATTCCAAATTTTTTTAAAATAATCTCAAAAATCTCAAGCCTAGACGGGACTTGAACCCGCGACCTTCCTCTTGATACGAGGATGCACTACCATCTGTGCTACAAGGCAATTCACGTCTAGGTCGAAATCAGTGAGATCATTCAGAATTACGACTAAAGAGCCGTTAGCTCCATCTACAGGAAAACTTATATAGTTTTTTGTACCTACCTGCTCAATGCCGAACGTTGCAGTTCAGTACATTGTCAATGTACTGAACTGCAACGTTCGGCATTGAGCAGGTCCAAAAAACTATATAAGTTTTCCTGTAGATGGAGCTAACGGCGCTTTCGTCGTAATTCTGAATGATCTCACTGATTTCGACCTAGACGTGAATTGCCTTGTAGCACAGATGGTAGTGCATCCTCGTATCAAGAGGAAGGTCGCGGGTTCAAGTCCCGTCTAGGCTTGAGATTTTTGAGATTATTTTAAAAAATGTTTATATTCTTTACCATTGTTTATACACATATAATTTTATTACAATCATCATCATCAACCTATAACAGTCCACTGCTAGACGTAGGTCTCTCCCAGGGTGCGCCATTGAGTCCGATCTTCAGCTCTTCTCATCCAATCCTTGCCAGCCACAGCGCGCAAATCGTCACTCTATCTAGCTGGAGGGCGTCCTACACTTCGCTTGCCTAGACGTGTTCTGGAGTGGAGACGACGTCTATGCAAGCGAAATGTATTTTATTATATTTGTATATACTTAGTTTATTACTAAATTTAGTAGTTTATGTAGGTTTATGATCATAGAAACAACTCCGTTTTTTTGATTTTGTTTTGTCCTGTCCAGCCAAAGGTGGTCTGGAAGAGATCGCTTTTAGCGATAAGACCGCACATTGTATTTACATTTATTCTGTGTATTTGATTGTGTATTTAGTTTTGGTTTGTTGTGCAATATAGATTAAATCATGAGTACGACATTAATTAAACACACATCCCGAATCGTAGCTTATAATTTAAAATTTTCTGTGGTAATGAATTAAACGTAGGACGTCCACCCACAAGATGGGCAGACGACTTGGTAAGAACCGCAGGTCGGTGTTGGATGCAGGCCACTTCCAACCGCAGTTCCTGGAGATCAATGAGGGAGGCCTTTGTCCAGCAGTGGACGTCCTACGGCTGATATGATGATGATGATGATGAATGAATTAAAAAAACCTATTTTACAACTAGTCAATAGCCCTACTCGTATTTTCATTTAACATCAGTCACACGTAGACAACACGTAATATATTACATTTTCATCATTAAACAGCTCTAGACAAGAGACAATAGGCTATCAAAATGAGCGTTAAAGAAGAAAACCAGAACATGGGTAGTTTGGTACAAGTGATGCCCTGAATGAACACAATGCATTTATGCTCCTTAGACTTACATGATACAGAAGCTATCCATGGAGAGTTGTGAAAAAACAGACATTTTTGCCTCATTTTTCTCGGCACTTTAGGCGCTTTGGATTACATACTAATGTAAGTTTAAGGAACATAAATGCACTGTGGCTATTCTGGGCAGCATTTGGTCCAAACGCTGGTATTCTCCTTTAACGCTCATTTTGGTAGTCGATTGTCTTGTCTCACAGTGGTTTGAGGGATTGTGTAAGCCGCGTCTTAGTAAACAGGTCACCTCATTGTTTAGGCGAGGCTTTGCGTATGATCCTGGGATCCTGTTATTGTGATTACACAGCGATTTATTGGGTTTGGGGTGATTTTAATTAAGTAAAAAATACATAGCAAAATCATGAATCATAAGTGACTGAGGAAAGCAACAAATTCCTAAAATATTATACTCTAGGAAAAAAAGTAAAAAATCACTTTAATACGATCAATATGAATTGATGGAATTAATGAATGGAAAGTCATTATTGTACACGACATAAACAAAAAACTTACAAAGAAAATAAAAAACAGAGAGAAAACAGTACAATGGGCGGTCTTATCGCCTAGAAGATATCTCTTTCAGACAACCTTTTAGTAGAGAGGATTTTGTTATAACTAAAACGGTCGAGATACAAACGTATGTATAAACTAACTGTAATAACTATCTATGTATATGTAATAACTATCATTTCGGATCAGCTGAGCTGATCATCATCACACATAACTAAGAACCACCCCAGTTAAACTAGCTTTTTATTAAAAAAACCCGCATTAGAATCGGTCCATCCGATTGGGAACTACGATGCCGCTGACACACAAACATAGGCTTCCAACTTATTTAAGGTTGAATTGAACCGAAACATTGCCGGTCAAAACACCGATAAAACAGCACGAAATAAATCCTGTATATAAAATTAATAAGCACATTTCACATCATATAGACCTTTGTAAATAAATGTACACACGGCTACACATCAAGCTATATTTTTTCAGTATAAGCTGACCTCGCATTGTGTAGGCTTTTCATAGAATGAGAGGTCAGCTTATACTGAAAAATGATAGCTTGATGTGTAGCAGTGTGTACATGCACAATTATATTTCCTATTAACCAGGCCCAGAACAACCACCTATATGTGAAAACTTTTGAATCTAACAAGTATTTCTTCAGATATTTTAAATGACCATAATAGCTTCTATTTGCGTCCGGGGTAACAAAATAGATTTCAACACTGTGTGCAATCAAATTTATCATCAATATCCTTAATTATTTATTGCATTCTAGCTTTGCTTACCCCTACAAAGAAAAAGCAAGAAAGCCCTTTCTCGAAAATATAATAAAATGAATTGAAAGTTTTCATGATCATACCAGCAGAAAGCTTCCGGCAACATTTTTATCCTAAAATTCACTTCTACGTACACTGCGCCACATAACTCATTGAGAGCTGTAAACAAAAGAAGTAATGAAAAGCAAACACGGCGTTATAATCGCGTATGTCACGGTTTTATGAGATTACTCGGAACGGGGTATGCGATAAGACGTCGAGCGAATGCTCAGAATATGGTCTCCTATAAAGCCTTAGGGCTGAGTGCTAAAACTTCTTCAGGTTCTCATGACGTACCATTAGAAGAAACATTTTATTCTAAGCTGATTGAAAATAATCGGTTTAATTCAGCAATTTCTAAAGTGGGTTCCGAAGTAAAGTCTCCAGGGTTCCGCAAAATTATTGTTATTTTTGGCTGTTAAATAATACCATATTTAAATACAAATCGTATCGTAGGATTTTCAACTTACACTTATACGAAAAAACAAATTTACTTATATAAAAATCAATTCATGGATGCTACCCCAGACATGCGCATACAACTGTCGGACATAAAACCGAACTATACAACAATTATTGATAAAACAGTGAACCAATTTCATTTTCACATTAAAAATTAAAGTGAAGAATGAAGTGTTGTACATTTAAAATATTTCTCATAAAAAATGTCATCAATTTGTAACCATTTGTTATGGGGTTCCATAAAATAAATGGTATTTGGTGGGTGTTCCGTTATTTTAAAAGTTTAGGAACCTCTGGTTCAATCAACTGATGCGTTGATATTATAAGTAATAAACGATTTCATATTGTGTTCCGAAATAAAACAAATACAATAATAAACACTAGTATTCATTTATTTCAATAACAGTTGTACCATTACTAACCGAAGAGTTTCGAATAAATGAAATAGAAAACAAGATCATCTCAACAGAATAAAAAAATAAAAAAATATTATCTATTTTATTTATACATAAATAACTTATGTTTAATTATTTATATTAAAAAAAAATAAAAGTATTATTTAAAAATATATATTGTTTCATATTTGTTTTAGAATAGATGCTTAATCTAAAAAAAAATATCCAAAACAGGCGCCCCGCTGGGGCAAAACGGTTAAAGCATTTATTTCTCAAAATAATTACAAATTCACTTATAGAGAAAATTACAATTTATCATAAAAAAAATAAAGAGGATGTGCCATTTTTTGTTGTTTGACGACCTCCGTGGCACAGTGTGCGAACAGCTGGCTGAGACGCAGGAGGTAGTGGGTTCGATTCCCGTAGCGGAACAAATGTTTGCATGATCTACAGATATTTGTTCCGGGTCTGTTTGTTTTTCTATATATTATAAGTATGTATTTACAAAAAAAAGTATATAAGTATTCTATCAGTTATCTGGTTCCCATAGTACAAACTCTGCTTAGTTTGGGGCTATATAGCGCTGTGTGAAATGTCCAGCAATACTTATTTTTATTTATTTGGCGTAGCAACCTATTGTATACACTTAACAGTTTGTAAGCTATTACTTTAATCAAATATAAAAAATATTGGTGTTACTGTTTTACAGTATTATTATGTGGGTAGTTCTGTATTTGAACAAAGAATAATCGGAGCAGTGCGTAGAAATGTACCGCACCGTGCATGCAACTAAATAAATGTATACTAAGGCTCATGTCACAGTGTAAGAACCGAGCGTGTTTCGAGCATATTATACACGTCGTTCTTTATATCACTGTTTTCCCAGAACAAACGTTGTTCAAACCATGGTCTACTAAAAGTTTATATCATCAAACAAGAGAATTAAAAAAAAAACTAGACCTTCTCAAATAAGTCTAATTTTGTTCAAAAACTAGCCGTGACATAAAGTTCATTGACACGCTAGCCGTAGAGTACCTACTATTATTATTTTTGTGGCAATACGGCAGCATGTTGTAGGGCGTAACGTTAAAATATACGTTTTAAGTTCGCAACTTTTTATGTTTTTCAAAGACCGATTTCTTTTTTTTTATTTGAGTTTATAAACCCTTTGTAGACCATGGTCTGAACAACGTTTGTTTTGTGAAAACAGCGATTTAAACGACACCTTGTATGTTTTATATATTAGCATCTATTGAATCTGCGAGAAATCCTTTGAAATATGGTCTTTTAACAGTTGTCTAAAGATGTTTAGTGTTTTATCAGATTTTATGTCTTGTGGCAGTTTGTTGTATAGTTGTGCTCCTTCGAACATTATGTTCTTTTTACCGTAGGTAATTGGTCCTAGGTTTATGTAAATAAATATTGATGGTCTGCCTAGTAGTGAATTTTCATCTTTTTGGTGAAAACTGGATTTGAATTCATGTCTTTAGTTAGTATTTTCCTTATCAAAATAATTGTAATGTATTTATATATTTGTGTTAGGATCATAAATTTGGATACTATATTTTTGTATCTTAATAACCTTAATTATATATTGCTGGAAATTTCACACAGCGCTATCTAGCCCCAAACTAAGCAGAGCTTGGACTATGATTTATTTGCTAGAACATTTGTTCTACGGCGGGAATCGAACCCGCTACCTCCTGAGTCTCAGCCGGCTATTCGCCCACTGCGCCACGGAGGTCGTCAAAATTTAATAATTTAAATCAATCTTAACATGTTTACTTGCGCTTATCGTATTAAAATTGCCGTTTTTGAGTGTTATTGTGAGTATACAGTGAGTATTCTCTAAAAAATCTGCATCCGCAACATTCCTGGTAGGTACTACTATTGTCAGCTAGTGCAGGCACAATTATGAGATAATATATCTGTGTATGGTAGAACTCAGATCCATCAACATGTTTACAGCGTTAATAGGAGACTTGATTCTTAAGGAACTTAATAAGGACGTGTAATAAAGCGTATGTGCCATTGTGTTGAACTTATGACTGTCATAATTTATTAAGGAAAATGTTTTTGTTGAGGAATTGGAGCGCTGTTAGAGATTCTTTAGGATTGTTGGTAGAAAATAGTTAGGTTTGAGATATTCCTAGCAGTTTTAGAGTTTAAAGTAATAACAAAATGTTAAAAAAGTTTAGGATACGAGGATAAGAACTTTAACTTAAGCAGTTTTGAGAGTTCCGGTAAAAAATTATAAAATGTATAAATTATAAATTATACGATGTTTGCAAAGCGAAAAATGTAAAATTAATATATTAGAGTTTATTTTATTTTTTCCAAGTTTTATCAGCGATCCGTTTTACAACTATAAGCAAATTGTTTCTGGTTTTTGTGTCGGGCAGAGTGCACTCTTATATCTCACTCTTCACTCGTTTCAGTCACCAAGAAGCATGACATCTTTTCTTTTCAGTCACGTCTTATATGAAGCCAAAGTCAAAGTCGAAATCTTTTATTCATTAAAATCACAAGGATCACTATGGATCATCAATTTTACTGCCTATTCCTTCGCGATCAAGCCAGGAACGAAATGCCAGAAACAAGGCTGATTGTTTTATTTAATGATCCTTTTAGAATACAGGAAATAAATTAAGTCTAAATTATAAAATTTTGAACGAGTTGCAGCCATTTCAATCCCAAGCTTCTCTATCATCTAAATTATCCGATATATTATAGTTGGCTTTTTTATAAAGATTTTGTTTAATTACGTTTTCAAATTTGTTAATTGTCAATTTTTGTACATCACTTGGGAGTTTGTTATAAAAGCGTAGGTACACCTTATCCTTTGAACGATTTACTAACTTCATGGAGTCTACAAGTGGCAACAGCGAATAAATCTTTATTTCTAGTATTAATATTATGATTATTCTACTTTTCCTAAACAAAAAGTTTGGTAGGAACGGGAAAAGGCTTATGCCCAGCAGTAGGACGCCAATGCCTAATAATAGTAATCATCAAATGAATTATCAAATAATGTTTAATGGGATCATATAGGTAGGCATTTATGGGAGGTACTTATATGCAGCTGATATGACAATGAAGTTGTATTTTATTTAGCCCATCTAAACGTTACACTAAGCAATACAAAAATAAAAGCTTGAAATAATTCGGTTTAGAAGAAGTAGGCACAGTATTATGATAATTTTCATTGATTCATTCATCTCAGCCCGTCTGCACCCACTGTATAGGCCTCCTCTTAATTACACCATTATTTCCGGTCCCTTGCGAGTCACATCCATTGGCACCCAGTTACGCTTTCAATGTCATTCGACTGGTGATCTGCCTCTTGGTCTACGAGCATCCCTTGGCCACCACTCTGTAATCGCCTTTGTCCAACGCCCGTCATCCCTCCTAGTCTATGATAATTAGTTAAAATAAAATATGTATATATAAAAAAATCAGATTACACTTACACATTTACAAATAAAAGGCTAAGAAAAATGTGTCCGTCACGGGACGCCGCCGCGCGCCGATATATGTGAAACGTCTTAATTGCTGGTTATTGAAAAAATTTATAGTATAGTGTAACAGTCTAAAATTTACGTAAATACCACTTTAAAATATCTAGTATTTTTAAACATATTTAAATCTAATTACCAATTTATTAGGAAACTGCTACTGAAAAACCTACCTAAGTGTTTTAAACATAGAACCTATTATAAATTAGCTTCGTAACCACAATTAGCAATCTCCCCAAGTGGGAAGGCGCAGGAGTAAGAAGTACGGGGGACGCGGTCACTGAAGGTGACACGAGCGACGAGCGAGCCATTGTCGTGTGAGGCGAGATACAATAACTGCCTGTACGCGGAACAATATTTTATACCTGTTCGGTACCTACCTACCTTGTGCTACATAATCCTTACATAAACCTATAGTACAACCTAAAATCAGTGCCGTGTGTGCCCCACGTTGGGCGCCAATGTAACTCTCATTAAACACAAGTTTAATTTAACTTGAATTTATTTACATGACAGACATGCGTCCGCTCGTTCATTTTAAGAGTCGAGGAATTTGTCCTTTCTAGGGGAATTTCTTACGATAGAATACTATCCCTGGCTTTTGAAATATTTACAGAGGACGCCTTACATTGGTATCGCTGCAACAAAGATAGTGTCAATTCCTGGAGTGACCTGTGTAAATTACTTAGAGAAGATTTCAGTAGCAGTGATTATGACTATCGACTCACTTCGGAAATTCGATCGCGTACTCAGGGTGAGAGTGAAAACATTACCATCTACCTGGCTATCATGCATGGTATGTTTTCTCGCCTCGATAAGCCTATCTCAGAGGACGATCAGTTAGAAATATTGCTGCATAATATTCGTCCGTGCTATGCCAGTACCCTATCTGCCTCTCCCGAAATTAAAACGGTTGAATCACTTAAATCTATTTGCCGCAACTACGAGAACATTCAAGCGCGGTTCTCTCAGTTTCATGAACCACCTAAATTATCAAGCAGCACAATCGCTCCTGAGTTTGCTTATAAACCTAGTGATAGTACATCAAATAACAACTACAAACGAAACTCTTACTACAATAACAACTATAATAGGACTAACCCTACTTCTGATGAGTATAAACAGGGAGTTGAGAATTCTGACCAATCTACAGCTATTGCAGCCCTAAATACAGTTTCTCCGACGAAAAGAGTTTACTGTCCACGATGCAGGTCAGATGAGCATTCTTTGAGGAACTGCAAGCAAGAGCGATTTCTTATATGTTTCCGTTGTGGGAAAAAGGACGTCACCTTCCCAAAATGTCCCGATTGCAATCCTTCTACTGACGATAGTCAAAAAAACTAGTTAGGCAGGGTTGGAGTGATAGTGTTTCGAAATCTACTTTGAAACACAAGAACTTTGTTCAAGATGAGTGGAATAGTTGGCTGAATTTTATAACTACATTTTTCACCTACAACGCTATTTCTTCAATCCGTGATCCCTCTAACATTGATAAAGCTAGACCGTACGTTCAGGTTACTATAAATAATAAACCTATGATTGGCCTGCTCGATTCTGGCTCCTCTACAACTATTTTAGGTAACGGTAGTCACGAACTCCTAGTGCAGGCTGGTTTTAAATTGGAAGCGTGTGATCTATTATTTGTGGCTGCTGGGGGTGCTAAGCTCAGTTCTATAGGAATTTTACACTTGCCCATAAACCTTATCGATCAAACACACACACTTAAGGTGTATGTGGTTCCTAACGTAAAGCACTCTTTAATATTAGGCATGGATTTTTGGAGGGTTTTTGGTCTATTCCCTAAACATATAGATCGTATTACCTACTACAAGGATTCTGACACAATTTTCACTACTGATTTAGAAAACCCAAAGGCCCAATCCAAATGTCTATGTGCCTATGACTATTTAACAGATGAGCAAAAGTCGACAGCTGATAATATAATATCGCAATTTCACGAAATCTCATATGAGAAACGCGGTCTGGGTCGCACTAACCTGATCACACACATGATTGACACCGGGGATGCTGCCCCTATTCGTCAACGGTACTACAGAATGTTGCCGGAGAAACAACGCATTCTCGTTGAACAACTAGATCAAATGCTAAAAGAGGATGTCGTTGAGCCGTGTGATAGTCCATGGTCATCGCCCGTGCCCCTAACGCCGAAAAAGAATGGAGAATTACGCTTCTGCTTAGATAGTAGGAAACTTAACGCAGTTACTAAAAAGGATGCCTACAGTTTACCTTACATCTCCGAGATTCCCGACAATTTACGCGATGCTAGATATCTTTCCAGTCTGGATCTCTCCAAAAGTTTTTGGCAGATTCTGATCTCCGATAGGGATCGTCAAAAGACGGCTTTTTACATTCCATCCCGCGGTACCTTCCAATTTAAATCCATACCTTTCGGCCTAACTAACGCTCCCGCTACTCAGCAACGGCTGGTGGACGCCCTATTTTATGGACCGGAATTTGAACACAGGGTTTTTGTCTCTGTCGACGATGTCATCATCGTTTCTAACATTTTTGAACAGCACTTGTCCCTACTTACACGTGTGCTAGAAAAAATAAAGACTGCCAATCTGACAATCAACTTCCAGAAGAGTCAGTTTTTTAGAAGCCAGCTAAAGTATCTGGGTTACATTGTAGACTCAAATGGCCTGCAGCCTGACCCCGAAAAAGTTGAGTCTATCACCAACTATCCTACACCTACTAACCGCAAAGAGGTAAGGCGATTTCTTGGAACTGCCTCTTGGTACCGCAGATTCATTCCAAACTTCAGTGATTTAGCTTCACCACTTAACATGCTGACTTCCCAAAAGAAAAACGCTCCCCCGTTTACCTGGTCACCAGAAGCTGATAAGGCATTTCAAAAGCTAAAATCCCACCTTTTATCGGCTCCTATACTTTCTTGTCCTGACTATTCCAAACCATTCGAGGTTCACACCGATGCAAGCGACTATGGTATCGGTGCTGTACTTACTCAAAACCTCGGTGGTGAGGAAAAAGTAATTGCGTACATGAGCAAATCACTTTCCCAACAAGAGAGAAATTACAGCGCTACTGAACGCGAGGCATTAGCTGTTCTATCTGCCATAGAACACTGGCGTTGCTATTTAGAAAATGGACTCACGTTCACTATTTACACGGACCATTCCTCTCTCAAGTGGTTCCTAAATATTAATAACCCAACTGGAAGACTGGCTAGATGGGGTGTACGGCTATCAGCTTATAATTTCGAAATAAAACATAGAAAAGGCTCTGAGAACGCCGTCCCTGACAGCTTATCTCGTTCTGTTCCTGTTGCAGCTATTGACTTTTCATCTGACTCTCCGGCTATTATGACAAGTGATACTTGGTTTCTAAACATTTTTCAAGGATGCAAAACATCCCCGACATCATTTTTGAATTACCGTATCGAAAAAGGGAAACTATTCCGCTATGTTAAATCTCTTAACTCCCTAACAAAGGAATTTGAGTGGAAAGAAGTGATACCGCTGGAACACCGCCACGATATCATCTCACAAAATCACTCGGTACCAACATCTGGCCATCTTGGCATATTCAAAACTCATAAACGTCTCTGTTTAAAGTACTTCTGGCCTAGCATGCATAAGGACGTAATAGATTTTGTATCGCGCTGTGACGCTTGCCTTTTACATAAGCATCCAAATCATCCTACCCTCGGTACAATGGGCCGTCCTAAAGACTGTAGCCGCCCATTCCAGATGATTAGTATCGATCTAGTCGGACCCTTGCCCGTTACTAGAAAACAAAATACGTTTCTGCTCGTTGTAACTTGCTGCTTCTCTAAGTACTGCTTGATATATCCTATTCGACGTGCTACGGCTGACATTATTACTCGTATTCTCGAAGAAAATGTTTTTCTTGTACATGGGGTGCCGAGCACTGTTCTGATGGATAACGGAAAACAGTTCACCAGCAATACATTGCGCAACCTTCTCGCAACTTACAACGTTCCTAATATCCACTACACACCTTTATATACTCCCCAAGTCAATACAGTAGAACGCTATAACAAAACTATAATTACTGCTGTTTCTACCTTTGTTGATAACGACCATCGGACATGGGATACTAACATCCCTAAAATCCAGTTTGCTTTGAACAGTGCCGTCAATGAGGTCACAGGTTTTACTCCGTCATTTCTAGTTTTTGGGCGTGAGCTTGTAAGCTGTGGAACACACTATATCGACCCCGATTTAGAGAGTAATATTGTTTTTACACCTCGGGATAGCTATGCCGAAAACTTGGGAGCACTTCGAAAGGTATTCGATAAGGTCCAACTCGCTCTTATTAAGGCTCACTCCCGAAACAGTACAAACTACAACTTACGTCGTAAAAATATTGAATTTAATATAGGAGACCTTATATGGAAACGTACCTTCTACCAGAGCGACAAAGATAATAGATTTTGTAAGAAGCTAGCACCCAAATTTATTAAATGTCGTATTATAAAAAAATTGTCTAAACTTGTTTATGAGCTTGAAGATATGACCGGCCATAATCTAGGGTCATGGCATATCAAGGACTTTAAGCTTACTTAGCCTTATTTTTTTTGTTTTCAGTTCTTTAATTTGTGGATTTTCCCTAGGCAAAATCCTGATCTTAAAAGGGGGGTATGTAACAGTCTAAAATTTACGTAAATACCACTTTAAAATATCTAGTATTTTTAAACATATTTAAATCTAATTACCAATTTATTAGGAAACTGCTACTGAAAAACCTACCTAAGTGTTTTAAACATAGAACCTATTATAAATTAGCTTCGTAACCACAATTAGCAATCTCCCCAAGTGGGAAGGCGCAGGAGTAAGAAGTACGGGGGACGCGGTCACTGAAGGTGACACGAGCGACGAGCGAGCCATTGTCGTGTGAGGCGAGATACAATAACTGCCTGTACGCGGAACAATATTTTATACCTGTTCGGTACCTACCTACCTTGTGCTACATAATCCTTACATAAACCTATAGTACAACCAAAAATCAGTGCCGTGTGTACCCCATATTGGGTGAGTGTTGTTTATTTGTGTATATAGCTATAGTTCTATTGTTCTGAATCATTCAATTGTAACGGACAATGTGTAGTCTGTCGTTGTCATTATACCGTTAATTTAGTAGTGCTTATTATAGTGTAAGGCCAATGCTAAGCTTGCAAGTTACCTTGTGACGTTATACGTCACAAATATATGTACATGTTCACTATCCATTTTTATAACCATTTCTATCTCATTTAACCTATACCATTCTTACTATTCAGATATCATTTAAATTCTCTCATTAGATTCATTAACCTTCTACCTACCTACTGTCTAATTTAAGTTTATATACCTACCATTATTAGCCTACCATTGTTTGACTGCCACATCATCGATCACTACCATTTGCTAGTAGCCATTGCGCTTTCGCTTAGAAAAAAAGGGAGGATGTCGCAGTCAAACATGGAAAATGGTCATTTTTCTAAACCACTGGATGGGAATTCCAGGGTTCCTTCTACCGGGCTGAGGCCAGCCTATCTGCTTTGGAGTTCCTCTACTACGCCGTTGTGCGAGCTCCACTATCTACCTACACCGTTGCGCAAGCTCCACTAGCTACACCGTTGCGGGAGCTGAAGACCCGATACCCGTACCTACTTCCTGACTACGGCGGATTTCCTGCTTCTTCTACAGCTAAGGCCAGTGGCTTACTACATTTTAAGTTCAGCGTGGTTCGGACGCAAATATTGTAACTACCCTCACCCTGAGATCTAATTTTGTAAATAAATTCAAGTTAAATTAAACTTGTGTTTAATGAGAGTTACAATAGTTAAAGAATTAAATGTATTATTATTGATTATAAACGGTTCTCTTTAATTTTATTGATCGAGGGAAGCGAGATCTCTAAATCAACTTGGGCAAATCGGTGTTGTATGTATGAATGAATGAATGAATGAATGAATGAATGAATGAAAATTCTTTATTATACCTTACAAGCTAGACACAACAGATTTATAGAAAAAAAAACAAATAAAAGTAAGCATAATGGGCGGTCTTATCGCTTAACAAAGCGATCTCTTCCAGACAACCTTTGGATGGAGAGGATCATTGCTTAATGGAAGATTGGCCGAGGTGTAAAAAGAATAAACTTAATAATAGAAAAAGAAATTAGTTATATACATACATATTAGGTACATAAGTAACTTTAAATAAATAAATAAATATCATATATAAAATAAATAAATATGTACTTACATACTTATACTTACAATAATAATATTAGAGATCAGATGAATCATGACTCTTCATGGAGATAAAAGTTTTTGAGTCCAGCTTTAAATACGGAAGGTGAGGGGGATTTCTTAATGGAGACCGGCAAGGCGTTCCATAATCGGACAGCTAGGACGGAAAAGGAGTTTGCATAGAAACTGGTTCTATGTATCGGGGTTTTGAGAAGGAGGTTTTCAGAGGATCGGAGTGTTTGGGAATTTGTGCAAAAAAGGAATTCAAAGCGTTCCTTCAGATAACAAGGTATGTTTGTTTGTTCGAGGATAACTTTTGAAGCATTAAACCGATCATCGTGAAATTTGATACATAGGTAGGTAGTAATGGCACAATTTTGGTGTGACTAAATGAGCTAAAAATGATGGGGGGGTTGTTGAGATATTGGGGTTCAAGAGGAGTAAAACAAAATGAAAATGAGGCTATTAGGTCAAATGGGACGTCAAATGAATGGTCTTTTTTAGTACATTTAAGCCCTGTCTTAATTTTTAGTTTAGGTTTTGTAAATTTTGAGTTATTATCCATAATAAAAACAAAATTTTGACTAAATTTACAGGGTACACCAGTTACCCCACAATGCTGAAATTTGGTATGCATATGTAGCTTTAGTGATACAAATATAGGCAATAGTCTGAAATCCAGAACAACTGCATTTTGTACCCCAAAAAAAATAACCAAATGACATGAACTTCCGTTACCTGTAATTTGCATGAAACTGTAGGTCAATTAAGATGATTGGATATTTCGTGGCACTATTTTGATAGTCAAAGATTACGAATAATATTTTTTTAGTTTTTATGGGAGTCTCGTGAGTTGCTTATTGGACGCATGACGTCACGACATGTTGACATACGAGTCGGTTTTACTGTCAAGGTGCGCCAATAGATGTTTCACATTAAAAATGTGTTTAAACAAGCTCTAAAAGATAGTTACAAAAAGCTTGCCTAAGCCTAACAGCGGCCTTTTTCTGAATTTCCCAGACATTTACCTGACTTCCATTTGTGAATTAGCATTTTCCACCTGTTTCGTCCTAATTGGTACAGTTTTCTCTCGTTCTATTACGCGTAGGTACAAAGCGGTACCTTAGTTTATATTGCTTTAGGTCGAGGTGAGCGCTCATTTTGGGACCTTATTTGCCAAAACCATAAACGAGAATTTATTTTATAATTATTTTTGTTTAAGTTGTAGTTGTATCCTTTTCACTGTTTTAATAGCGTTTTGTTTTTGTTTCAGGTAAAAAGACGTGATAAATGTTTGTTTTTATACTACTTGGTGAAGGATAAAGCATATCACCCACCGGATCTTCAGTGGTAGCCATCGCCTTTAGCAAAGTATTGCCTCGTAGGTCACGCAACTACGAAACGTGCCCTACGATGCACTGCCCTGCGTCCATCAACTTGAGGTATACAGGTGTGAAACCTCATGTGCCTATAGTTTCACCAGAAACCATTGCCTACTTACCGAAACAGCACTGCACCTTGGCGGCAGAAATAGTTATGGTGGTAGTTCTTCCCCGGGCGAGCCTTTTCACAAGGAACTGTACTACACTCATTGCGTAAGTTAATTTGCTGTTTACTTCTATATTTATTGACCTTCGTCTCGCAGCGGGCGATAGCCGGCTGAGACGCAGTAGGAATCCAGCCACCAAACAAATGTTTGTATACCGACATTTTGTTTATTATTCTATCAAATATACGTCATGGCACGTTTTAAGAGAAATGTAAAGAGGTTTCTACAGGGTAGTGAACGCATCGACAATACTCCGGGTGTTACCGGTGTCAATAGGCGACGGTGACCGCTTACCATCAGATGGGCCGTTAGCCTATTTCCCCACAAAAAAAAAACATAAAAAAAAGCTATTAGGTTCCTATTGCACAGGATTTGCTTAGTTTGGGGCTATATAGTGTTTTGTGAATTAGACTGCTTTTCCACTAGAGATCTTATGCAGCTATGCTACGAGGATGTAAAAGCTAAGCTATGAAACTATGTGACCGTTTCCACTGATACTAAGCTATGTAGCGGAGCGAGTAAGATGTGCAAACGCGGTCCTACTGAGTACTCTGCTCTTCACATAGCTACCACTCGCGACCATCCATAGCACGCATCCTTCCATTTATAAAACAGCGCTTAGTAGAATCCGTTTTCACCAGTGCTATGCTATGTGGACCAATGAATATGATTGGTGGATATCAAACGCAGCCATAGCAACGTAGCATAGCACATATCTGGTGGAAAAGCATCCTTATCCAGCAAAATCCCCGTATTCACTCGGTGACACAACATGTCCCAGAACACGTGTCGACATTTCGTGTAATGTCACCGGACATCGTGCAACGTCGCGAGACATTTTATTTCTCATTTATTTTCTCATTAAAAGAATTATAAAGAAGACCGCGTGGCTGGCCCAGACGGAGATGGCGGGACGAGCTTGACAGTTCGCACTGTGAGTGTCGACAGGTTCAAAGAAGGCCTAGACCGGGATGAATGGAAGAAGAGAAGGAAGGCCTATGCCCAGCAGTTGAATCTAGCGGGCTCTTTAGATTAGAATAGAAAAGAATCACGTCACAACATGTTTGCAGATGGTCAATTGTTGGTACTAAAGAATATCAAAAACCTACATTTAAAACTGAGTTGCATACTAATGTGAAATTAGTAGATAACGCCTCAGTATACAAAACGCCACTGACTTCCAAATGAACAAAGTCGCACTTATCGGGCTTAGTCCACCCAGTTTTACCGTCAACCATCAAATTAAATCTTGTTAACCAATCAAAATCAAAATAAACAAATCCACAATTCCAACAGACAAAAATAAACCCTGCAGTTTACGACACAAAATCGATTTTTCCACTCGATTCTAAACGATCGTAAATTTAAAGAGCCTTTTCAAATCGGTTCGTACAAATTTAGAAACAGCTGAAATATGGCAGCGGTATCCACTATCCGCGTTTTCCTTGCGAATAAGGATCAAAGTCGTGTAACTGAATCGACAGATAATCCGTAGGAGTATTTTTTGCTTTTTGCCCGGATTCTCCCGGCTGAGATCTAGTGTTTGAATCTGAGCTAATATTTGGTTTTACCAAACCTGTCACATTTCACAGTTTTTGAATGGATAGCTTATCTAACTAAGTAAATAAAGAATAATGAATAATGCTGGTCATTTCACACAGTGATATATAGCCCCAAATTAAGTCGAGCTTGTATTGTGGGAAACAGATAATTGACACAATTATATATTCTTTGTTATTATATACTTTTAATACACTAGCTGTGGGGCGTGGGGCCCCGGCAATAGAATGTTGCCCCTCCGCTCTTGCCCGTGGATGCAGTAGGAGTCTGCTAAGGGATACCTCCGAAAGATGGGCAGCAGCGTCTTTTCGTGTTTTCAATACCTATACTGCGCTCGCCAACCCGCCTGCCAAGCGTGGCGAGTATGGCAACAACCCCCTCATGATATTGCAACATAAAACCAGGCCCCGAGTCCCCGGCGGCCCCGCTAATCCTGGCTACGGTAGCAGTCATGGTAACGGCGGGGCCAGGGGTGCTAAGAATCCCCGGGAGACGATCGGCTACCAAACCTCGTAGGGTTTGGTTGATCACTGGCCCTGGTAACACACAACATCCGCACTTTGAGGACAGACGAAAAGATTGTTGAGCTGGAAGAAGAAATTAGTAGATTACACTGAGACATTTTGGGGTTATCAGAAGTCCGTAGAGAGGGCGAGGACACGATATCCCTTAAGTCTGGTAACCTACTATACTACCGGGAGGGCGACCAACAGTCCCAAGGTGGTGTTGGGTTTCTCGTTCACAAGTCACTCATCAACAACATTATCACCATCGACAGTGTGTCGAGCAGGGTCGCGTACCTGACACTCAGAATATCTAAGCGATATTCGCTGAAGGTCGTTCAGGTATATGCGCCGACCTCTTCACACCCAGATGAAGAAGTAGAGTATGAGGACATCAGTAGAGCCATACATACGAACAAAACTCACTTTATTGTTGTTATGGGGGACTTCAATGCAAAGCTAGGCATGAGAAGCGATGATGAGTTGAGAGTGGGCCAATTTGGATATGGGCAACGAAACCCCAGAGGACAGAGGCTGGCCGATTTTCTGGAGAAAGAAGGACTCTTTATGATGAATTCTTTTTTCCAGAAGCCGCCTCACAAGAAATGGACCTGGATGAGTCCCAACGGTTCCACGAGAAATGAGATTGATTTCATCTTGACCAACAAGAAACGGATATTCAATGATGTCTCTGTGATTCACAGGGTGAAAACCGGCAGTGATCACCGAATTGTTAGAGCCACATTGAATATGAACGTTAAACTTGAAAGGTCCCGTTTGATGAAATCTACGCTCTGACCCACTCGCGCACATATCCAAAACCTCGAGAGCTTACAACTCGAACTTGCAAATCGCTTTGACTGTCTAGAAGTAGATGCATCAGTGGACGAGATCAATAACAGGTTCGTAGAAACCGTCCATACGGTGGGGTCCCAGTTCTTTAAGACCCCCCGTACCAATAGACCTCAGAAACTCTCTGATGACACCCTTAACCTCATGGCTGAACGACGTTTTTTGCAACTGCAGTCTCCCGATGATGCTCAGTCACATAGGCAGCTCAATAGAAACATTTGGAAATCCTTGCGGCACGATATTCGTACCTTTAATACATCTCGTATTAAAGATACGATATAGCGGAATAAAGGCTCCAAAGTGTTCGCGAGAGATTTATTCTATTGGGCAGAGCCGCATGACAAAGCTGAAGAGGGAAGATGGCAGCATAACGTCAAGTAAAGCGGAAGTGTTAAGGGAAGTCGAAAGGTTCTATGGACGGCTCTACGATTCGTTCACTAAACCTGTTTGCAGTGCGGCCAACGACCCAAGAGCCAAACTGACCCGACATTATACCGAAGATATTCCGGACATCAGCCTGTATGAGATCAGGATGGCCTTGAAGCAGCTTAAGAACGACAAGGCGCCGGGCGAGGACGGAATCACTTCAGAGCTTCTGAAAGCGGGTGGATCACCGGTACTTAAAGTCCTTCAGAAGCTCTTTAATTCCGCCCTGCTTGAAGGTACGACACCAAAAGCATGGAACTGGGGCCGAGTGGTTCTGTTCTTCAAGAAAGGTGCCAACACCTTGCTTCAGAATTACAGACCCATCTCGCTTTTGAGCCATGTTTATAAGCTGTTTTCGAGGGTCATCGCGAACCGTCTCGAACGCAGGTTTGATGACTTCCAGCCTCCCGAACAAGCCGGGTTCCGTAAAGGCTACAGTACCATAGACCACATACATACGCTGCGGCAAGTCATACAGAAGACCGAAGAGTATAACTTGCCGCTATGTCTCGCGTTTGTGGACTATGAGAAAGCCTTCGATTCGATCGAAACATGGGCAGTGCTTGAGTCTCTCCAACGATGCCGTATTGACTATCGGTACATCGAAGTGTTGAAGTGTTTGTATAAAAACGCCACTTTGTCAGTCCGAGTACACGAACAGAGCTCGAAGGCGATTCCCTTAAAAAGAGGCAGGGAGATGTAATCTCTCCGAAACTGTTTACGACCGCATTAGAAGATGCCTTCAAGCTTCTGGAATGGAAAGGACTGGGCATCAATATTAACGGCGAATACATCACTCACCTTCGGTTTGCCGACAATATTGTGGTCATGGCAAAGTCGATGGAAGTGCTCAGCACGATTCTCGAAGGCCTCAATCGAGTCTCCCAACGGGTAGGACTTAAAATGAACATGGACAAGACGAAAATCATGTCGAATGTCCATGTCGTCCCTGCCCCAGTTATGGTTGAGAACTCGGCTCTTGAAGTTGTCGACGCGTATGTATACCTAGGACAAACAGTCCAATTAGGTAGGTCCAACTTCGAGAAAGAGGTCAATCGTCGAATCCAACTCGGATGGGCAGCGTTTGGGAAGCTTCGCAACGTCTTTTCGTCCAACATACCTCAGTGCCTTAAGACGAAAGTCTACAATCAGTGTGTGATACCAGTGATGACATATGGAACCGAGAAGAGGTCCTTCACTATTGGCCTTATGAATAAGCTCAGAATCGCTCAACGAGCTATGGAGAGGGCTATGCTCGGGGTTTCTCTACGGGATCGAATCAGAAATGAGGAGATACGTAGGAGAACTCAAGTCACCGACATAGCCCGACGGATTAGCACGTTGAAGTGGCAATGGGCAGGCCATATAGCGCGCAGAACAGATGGCCGATGGGGCCGAAAGGTTCTCGAGTGGAGGCCACGGACCGGCAAGCGCAGCGTAGGACGTCCACCCACAAGATGGGCAGACGACTTGGTAAGAACCGCAGGTCGGCGTTGAATGCAGGCCGCTTCCAACCGCAGTTCCTGGAGATCAATGAGGGAGGCCTTTGTCCAGCAGTGGACGTCCTACGGCTGATATGTTGATGATGACACTAGCTGACCTGCTTCCGGCTTCCCACGCATGGTTTGTCAATAAAAAACATTACCCTTCTACGCAGTCGGGTAAAAAGTGGTCATTTTTAATATGGTAGATTCTAATGGTAGTTTTAGAGTTTATTCCTAACAAACATACAAAAATACAAACCTTTTCTCATTATAATATTAGTTTAGATAGAATTAAAAATGTCAATGTTGTGTTCGCCTATAATTGGCAAAAGTATTAGAACAAGACCTAACCAATAATGTAATACTTATGTATTTAGTTGGTGTCCTTAAATATAAATAGAATAACTGTTTCTGATCTTTGAAAACAGAACTGTAGTAGTTTTTAAAAGATACAATGTCCCGAAACTAGTATTTTAAGCCTGAACGGGAACATTATAACCTTAAAATTAACAACTTATATAAAAATATATAATTATAATTAAATTGAAATAAAATAATAATTAAACATTAAGAATGTTTAGGCTACATTTCTTTAATTTACTAGTTTGACTTTAAATCAGCTGTTTTAGGGTTCCGTACCTAAAGGGTAAAACGGGACCCTATTACTAAGACTTCCCTGTCTGTCACCAGACTGTACTCGTATATCATGAATCGTGAAGTTAGACAGTTGATTTTTTTTACAGATGATGTATTTCTGTTGCCGCTATAACAAGAAATACTAAAAGCAGAATAAAAGAAATATTTAAGGGGTCTCCCATACAACAAACGTGATTTTTTTTTGCTCGTTTTTGCTAAATATTGATAACGGCATCAGGTAGATGCTTGAAATATTGACAGAATATTTAGTTATATATTCACTTTAAAAATAAGTAACTAAATTAAAATAAAACTAATATTTAAGGGGGGCTCCCATACTACAAACGTGATTTATTTGCTCGTTTTTGCTAGATATTGATAACGGCATCAGGTAGACGCTTGAAATATTCACAGAGGATTGAGTTTTATTATTCACTTTGAAATAAATTATAATTAAATTATTATTTACGGGGTGGGGGCTCCCATACGTGACTTTTTGTCGTTTTTATAGATGATGGTACGGAACACATCGTGCGCGATTCCGACTCGCACTTGGCCGGTTTTATTTAGTTATTTTTAACTGAATAGATCTTCGTTTGATCAGAATCTTACATTATAGTAAGCGATGATGTGGTCTAAGCACGAAGATCTAGAAGAAACCTATTCACTCTTACCATAAAGAGGCCCGGATTGTATTCATTACGAAGAACAGATGATGGTAAAGTGTTCCATACCTTAGCTGTTGCTTGTTTTAAGCTGTTTGCAACAAGAACGTAGAACGCAAACGGTGTGTGTGAATAGGTGAGTGTTTAAGCGCTAATCGAGAAACTTTTTGCCCAAACGGCTGATAGGTTCTTAAGCTATGTGCCCTGCCCACTACCATTTCAGCTTGCTAATCCTCTGGGCTATATCAGTGACTTTGATTTATTTAGGAATCTCCTTTTTCCTGATTCAATCTCATAGAGAAATACCAAGCAAAGCCCTCTCATTATTACACTGAGTGACCTTGATCCTTCTTACAAGACCCATAGTTAAACATACCTAACATTTGTTTTAAGCACAACGTTTAAAACAAAACACGTTGATATTTATACCACATGTTTTGTTATGTACGACAATAAATGAAAACACGGGTAGGGCCAATGGCTAGTATTGTTATAAAATAGGGTTTTTTTCAAACTTATTACCGTAGAAAATTTTAAATTTTAAAATAACCTTAATATCAGGTCATTAAATATCAATGAAACAGCCTGTATCAAATAGGTAAACAAATCTTCAAACTAAGCGGCATCGGCGCAAAGGCACCGCTGTTTATGGTAAACAATTGTATATTGGAAACGTAACGATTACTGGATAAATATTCAAGTTATTAAACCCACTTCTAAAGTCAGTTAATAAGTACGATTGCGGATGGGTGTTTTAAAGTAATGTCGCACATAAGAAAACAGGTTGTATAGTAATTGTAAAACGCATAAATTAACCTACTTCACTCACTAATTTATATTCTATGCTGCTAAGTAGTTAAAAGACAAATATTCTCACCTAAATATCACTTACTCTCCAAACAAACATATCCTGCAGTATTAATAACTGCTGTCAAAGTTTTCATCCGTGAAACAGCACGGTGCAAACTGAGATCTATTTTAGCTGGACCCAACCGTAAATAGCTCAGCAACCAGTGAATGGAATGTGAATGAGTGAATGAAAGAGCTGCCATTAGTCAGCAACAACCACAGAGTAGTAAAATAGAATTTTCTTACTCATCTGTCTTTTTGCGATTTTGGTGGTTTGGTGGAAAGAAAATGTGTAAATTTCTCACTAGAGTGCTTGAATTGTAAGAATCTATGTATAAACGTCATTCTCAGTTCTCTAACTTAATAAAACATTACTCTCCTTCTGCGCAGTCGGAAAATAAAACTTTATATTTTTTTGTGAACTAGCTGACCTGCCTGGAGGCAGGCTTTGCACATACATTATTTTAAAATTATATTATATAGCATATTATGGTCTTGAGTTCATACAAAAATCCCACACAAAAAACGGCTTTCAGTTTTCCCAATTTTCAAATTTTATGGGCAAGTTTTTCTGTTTTTCCCCCTAAAAACCTGATTCGAATTCGTAGAACTCTAAAATGTTCATGCAATTTTAGTGGGCCTTGCACAGACACTCTCTCGCGCATGAAATAGCAATCGTGCGCGAAAGAGCTAGCGTGTAAAGATGTTGTGAGGGGAAGGGAAACGCATGCGCTCGCTCATCATTCGTGCGCGTAATCGCGTGTTCCTGTGGTGGCTTTACACGTAAATTCTTTTGCACACGTTTACTGAGCACAAGTCTAAAGGCGGACGTACGTACGTGGAGCAAAGAATTAATAATAAATTTTCCTTGCCTCTGGAAAATTATGTCCGAAGAATATAAAAACATAAATTTTAAAGAGGAAGCTTATAGACAAATTCTGTAATCAGAGGCATACCTATGAATTTAATGCTGTCTATTTTTTTCCCCACACGGATCGTTTCTTCTTCTTTTTGAGCATACTAACACCAGCGAACATGACAGCTTGTGCCATGATATTTCTTCTATCCATTTTACACCGTAACACTACTAGTAAACTGCGTTGCTTCTGAGTAAAACTTTGCGAATTGAACACCCTACAACACGCGCCAGCTCTGGACTATCTATCCCGCACGATTAGCCTTTACACGGTCGCTCTTTCCGTTTTTACCAAAACTGATAAGTATCCCGCGCGCGAAAAAACGCGCAGCTTAAACAGCTTCAAAAACATAATCACGCACGATTGTGTGTGCAGGCTTTCTGGCGCGCATTCCTGAGAATGCGCGATAAAGTGTCTGTGTAAAGGCCGCTATTGGCTTCATGTCGTGGTATTATACTTTTGATGTGATATCAACAAATTAATACATAAAGAGAAAACTTTGTACCCCTTTTTAAACATATTGCACGCACGGAGTAGTGTGAGTTTTGACATAGTTAAAGTTTATATGGAGGAAAGAGCGCAGAAAGCTAAAATTAACAAATGAATTACGAGCAAGCAACAGTTGTAATTATTATATCTGATTTTTTCCTTCTGTATCTATTTTTACTGTGGTCACACATCCGACCATTATCCTAATGAGATCTAACCGGCCGGCGTTTGATGTATCATACATGCTCAAATGTATTTTATACCGATGAGATTTGAACTTTTTCAGTTCCATTACGAGTTTATCTTATAATATATGCAAGTATTTTTTAATGTATTCGAGGAGTCTAACTTGGTCTAACTGATCACGATATTTAAGCTCATTAGCTCTCCCTAAATTGTATATGTGTACCTATCAGAATCGGAACCAAAAATATTTCATTATTATACTATTGTACAACAAGGATCTTAAATATTAATATTAGAAGTTTGCACAGTTTATCCATTTCGGACATACAAAATAACACAAAATTAGAGTATTAAAAATTTGTCGACCGATTAATATGATTGTTCTATATGCAATTTGCAGAGGGCATGCTTAAACTCCACGATACTTTGTAAAACATACTTAATACTAAAAGAGACATTAAACTACGAGTATTTGTATTTTATACGTCACGAAGTAATAGACGGAACCGGTAATATTGACGTATCAAAACGATCCTTGTTGTTTTAACGTCAAGGATCACGCGAACATTTTTGTATGGATAAGAGACCTGAGCGATTAATAAACAGAAACGCAACATAAAATCTACTGTTTTAGTAACTTTATCATCAAACACTTAATTAACCTTGAAACATGAAGTTACATTACTGATTCATATCTCAAGATTCATACAATACGTAGTCCATATCTTCATAGAGACAGTTATACAATAGAAATACACAAAATCTTTTTATTTCTTTGACCACTCACAGTAAGTTATTTGAATAGAGAACAACGAACACTCACCTTACACACGCGATCCGAATAAGACACTCATTCACAAGATCGGCAACAATCAGATCGACAGCTCATTCGAGTAATCGATTCCAACGGTTCGTTTCACGTCACTATGAAACGGCCAGTGTTCTCGTTCAGTGTTGTTTTGAGTTTGAAATTTGAATTTGAAAAGAACACGAATATAGTGGTTTGAAAAGGTTAATCGAATCAATGCTTTTGTGTAGATATTTTTGACTGAAGTTATCCGGAGTTATGTGATATTCGGGCAATTTTAAAAACTAGTTTGCTTTTCTCTGAAATTTTGTATGGATTGTGGACATTTTATTTGGAATTTTCATAGATTTATTTTATGAGTTGTTGAAATCTACAAGTTGATAAATTAAAAACTAACAAGAAATTGTCAAATTCTGAAATCTACCCTTTATATGTTTTTCAGAAGTTAACAGCTATTTTGTAAAAGTTGTAAAACAAGTAATTTTTCAACAAAATTATAACCAACTACAGAAAACCGAAAATTTACAACAGTTATTTTGATTTAAAAATCAAACTACTAAACCAATTTTGAAGATATTGCTATGGGACCTATGGGATCAAAAAAAATTTTAAACTGGTTGATAAATGACGGAGTTCTGAGGTAACAAACATAAAAAAACTGCATTCATAAACTTTTTTTGAAATCGATTAAAATTGTATAGGCAGTTTTGAACACGAGCTGCTCAGCTACTTTTGAAAGTGACTGTTTACACTGACCACAAAATTAGTTCCACATAAACTTTTTCACATAACGTATAGCTGTCAACCAATAAAGTACCGGTTCGATTCGTCAGCGCGACACCTGCACGTAATAGACGCAGACAGTGATAGATGGAGCCTATTTGAATAATGCGCCGCTGTAGTACCTATTGACGTGTGCTAGTTCCATTGTTTTGTACTAAAATACCTAGTGCAAAGTCAATGAATATTAAAGTTGGAAATTAGTAGGAGCACGCTGAGCGACCTTGAGGCTTCTTGCGAGGCCCATAGTGAGAGAACACGTTTCTCTGTCATAATATGTCATCACTGGTAACACACACTGATAAAAGACTGTCTTTTTTTAATGCCTAAACGCTTTTTGGCTCCAAGGATGATGGAGCTAAACCGAGCTTTTGGTGCGAATAGAGGGCGCTCAGCCCAGTAAGTTTTTAGCATAAGGGCACTACTTAGGTAAGAACCTAAGCTAAGGCCATTGCCGAGAGAAACGCCAGGTACAATGTTTGAACCTTGTGTAGGTGGCAACAGAAGAGACTCGTCGACCTCGCCAGCGGGGTCGATGTATCTATGACGTGTTTTCTCTGTCGAGCGTAGGTGACGATTTTGCCATCTGGATCATCGAGAACGTGTCTCGGTCTACGGAGGGATTTGAAAGACTTTTGTCTTAAGATCCTGTATTTTGGACGAGAAGACGTCATGCAGTTTTCCAAATTGATAACGACGAAGAAGTAATAAAGATTTAGCTACCTAAAGCTAGAAATACAAATCTTTTCATAGATCACCACAAATGCACTGCCGCGATGCATTACCCTTGCAACTAAATGCCTAGACCACTCATTGCGAAGTAGGTTAAGGAGTATAGCTTGTATGAAACGCATAAAAACGCTGGTAGGCACGCGACAGGGAACGGAGAGTCGAAGTTTGAGGCTTGCTACGCCGAATTCTAAGATATTTTTAAGATTAAAACACAAAAGAGATAGGGAGTAGTTAAGTTTAGTACAACTAGTAATAACACGCGCACGCACAAATCAGATCCACTGATTCTCTCCTTCTTGTTACCATGAGAAACTCAACGTCCTTCCGAGGAAATTCATTTGAAGTGGTAGCTGTCGCCCTATAGAATTATCTCCTTGTTCATATTAAAAAGGTGCTTAGTAAACTAGATGTCAAACGACTCGTATACAACAATTTCTTGCTTAATTCTTTTACTAGCCTTTAAATGATATGTTTGTAGGTTTTCTTTTTAATCCCTTTACAATCTTAATCTTTAATAATCTATATATATTTGTTTCTATATATTATGTTTTTAAGGGTCCGGACCAAAATGATAGAAATTGAACCCTTATGGTGCGACTTTGTCCGTCCATCTGTCACAGCTGATTATCTCAGCAACTACTCAACCTATCCACTTGAAATTTGGAACTTAATAATATGGAATTTCCTCTACCGCAAGTAAAACAATTTGAAAATATTTAAATTTTTGTGGCCAAAAGAGCCAAAATAGGTTGGTCAAAATGTCAAAATAGGGTTACTAGGTCAAATACCATCATCATCATCATCATATCAGCCATAGGACGTCCACTGCTGGACAAAGGCCTCCCTCATTGATCTACAGGAACTGCGGTTGGAAGCGGCCGAAGAGGTATGATGATTTTTGAGTGGGAAAAAACCCGTTTACCAGAACCAGAACTTTTTAGTTTGACTTGAGTAATGTTTGACTTGAGGTCTTTGACCTTAAAAGCTAACTAACACAATTTTATGTTTTTCAATGAAAATCATCGAATTCACAAAAGTCGTGGAACATTTTGTTGTTCTCGTAGTATATAGATAACATACTAGTTCTTTAACACTGTATAAACATAACCACATTGTGAAAACTATCGAATGTTCAGAACAATTTTGGAAGATGATATTGAGTATTCGGCGTAGCAAGCCCGCAAGCACGAGTACCATACATAATGAAAGCTAAAGCTCCGCTCGCATATATTTTCTATGCAATTATGGAGCACACAACATACTGTTCTACATTTTAACGCTAAATAATTTTAATTAATTCCAAGCAAACTTTCTGTTTATCATTTTGGTTAAGCTTTTTGTCGAACGTTTACTGCAAATGCTCGCATTAACAATTAAAATATAGTGGACTCTGGTATATTTTCAATCAGTTACGAGTTAACTGTCACGTATGATTCTATAGCATGTACTTTGATACATAGCATATTATCATTTATGCACTTGGATATTGGCTTTGCCCGGACTACCCCTTTTTGAGATAGTATACAAAATTAAAGGGTTTGCACCGACGTAGTCCAAGAATAGGAAGCTGGCAGTGGGTGGGGTACATAGCCCCGAATAACATCGAAGAACTGACAGCCAGTTGTTCCACTAGATGGAAATACGAGTTAAAGGTTGCTGGGAGCCGTTGGGTGCAGGCTGCACAAGATCGGTCGCTCTGCATATCTATAGGGGAGGGTTAAGTTTAGCAGTGGATATCTTGTGGCTGATATGATTATGATGGAAGTTTAGGGGCCTAATAGATCTACGTCTTATAAATATACGTAAAATAAAACGTGTGACTTTGCCGTTACGGCAGTTCACGCTGTGCTCGACTTGGCGGGGCACCCACCGCCGCACTCCCACATGTGGGATTATTCACTTAGGCTCGGATTATATGGCATCCGGGCTTGTCAGGCACCGTTTTTTAACGGCTCCTGACCAATCTGTCGCACAACCAAACATTTGAATTTTTCGTGCATCGACTACACACGATCCGAGGCCATCCGATTCCGATTTTTACCTGCAAGCAACCGGGGCATGCTCCGCATTCGCAAGACCGGGGAGACCCGGATGCCATAGGTATAGTCCGAGTTTTAGACACTTTAGTTTTAATCTCACTACTTTTTATAGCCAAGTAGGTAATATTAATCGAGACCTGGCACGTTTTTCAGAATGTTTTTCAAATAAATTCAAAACTTTTATTTGCAACACAACAAATAATACAATATTTCAACACTTCTTAGACATAGATAAAACCACAAAACTTATATAACATTACTGCAGCGGCCAGCAAAAGAGCCATTGATAGACGAACGTGTAAATGTGGGCCGAGGCGAAGCCGAGGCACACATACCATCAATGCCATCACGTCCATCAATGCCTAGTTGTGGCCAAGGCTTGTATAGTACTTTTCTCAAATAATGCACGAAAATTATAAAATAAAATAAAAAATCTAATTACTTTTCAAAATCAATGACGAACAACGAACAACAATAGTTTTTTCCCGCGTTAAAGTGTTCATTTGTTTTTGTTTTCAATAAACAGCTTTCTATTTGCAAGCCAGTTCGAAATTTAAATAAAACCTTTGTTAAGTTACCTCCTTGGTTGCCATGTCTCGGAGTAAAAGATCGTTCTATTTTTATATTACACGACAGATATGAGTTTACTATGTAATTCATTTGGTGTCGACAGATATGGATTTTCATACAATTTTTGCCGGCCGCAGCTCGCATGTATTTGGCCAGTACAGCAATTTCGATGTATTTCGAAGAAGGTTGTCTAAATAATTCTCAAACTTCCAAGCATGTTTGAGAAAAAGCTATTTAATAGCTTTTTATAAAAGAAGTCTTCATCCTAATTTTGGCGATACAAAGCATGAAATTAATAATGATACGTTATGACAACAGGTGAAGGTACCGTGACTGGCCATCTGTCAAAAAGGGGTTTTACGGTACCGTAGTAAGTGACCAATAATGTTGAGTAATGACAGGAGTTAAAATTCTTTGCGATACTATTGGTTTTCGATTCGAGTTTGTAGTGAGACTCTTTGATTTGAATTTGCTTGGCAAGGCGATTGATATTTTTAATGGAACAGAGGTTGTGACACAAAGAAGATCAATCCTTACTTCTAATAATATTATAATTTCGAAAGTAACTCCGCCATTCTGTCTCTTTGTCTGTTTGGTACGTTTTCACGACTAAACGGCTGTATCGATTTTGATAAAATTTGGTTCACAAATTATTATGACCGGGATTGGGATATACCCCACGTAGGAGGGTAATGTTTTTATAAACGGCGTGCGCAGCCGCAGGCCGCAAATCGTTTTTTTTATATTTTTGTCTGTAATATAAACAAATTACTCATTTGTCATTGACAAACTAATTTATTTATAAATCGTACTCTAAAAATATCTACATCTAATTATTAATGTGTTTTTGAAATTTCACGGATATATTGCCAATGTGGCCAAAATTCTAGCTCAACTGGATTAATATATTTTGGTTTATTTTTAACTAGCTGCCACCCGCGGCTTCGTACAATGTTTTCATCAATAAAACATTACCCTCCTTCTTCACAGTGGGTTAAAAAGTAGCCATGTCCTTCCCAGGATATAATATATCTCCTTGCCAAATTTCATTATGATCCATTCAGCCGACAAACAAACAAACAAGTTACTTTCGCATTTATAAAATTAGTATGGATTATTGAGAATAAAATAATTTATTATAGATATCAATCACAAATACTAATTCAAATAACAATACAAACACATGATTAAAAATAGTAATAATTAAATACAAAACTATAAATTTAAGTAAAAAAATTATAAGTAAAATAATTTTGTGCGATATTTTAAATCTGCAGAACAAAATTGATGAGCTTCGACAACCACGGGTAATTCTGATATCCAAACCATATAATTTTTTAACCTTGCTACCGTAAATTTGGGCACTGGTGCACAGTATTTAGTTGACGTCGCTTAATAGGCAGATATTTTCGGTACTTTAGATAATTTCTTTTGATGACAGGTAGAGATTCGAGTACCTATACTTAGTTTGAAGTCTGTGAGAAAAAAATACATTGATGGACTTAATAAAGCTCGATTTTGTAGAGGCTTTGTATTTGTTTCGGTTTTTTTTGTATATATTTTTAGGTGCAGTAAATAATAAATACTCGCCCAGGGAAGTACTACCACCATATTTATTTATGCCGCCAAGCGGCATTAGTGTGTTTCATTTTGATGGGTATGGTTGCCGGTGAAATTCCACTCACATGAGGCGCACACCTGTGTCCTTTAAGTTCATGGACGCAATGCAGTTCATCATAGGGCAAATTTCTAAGGTGCGTGACCTACGAGGCAATTTTCTGTTATAGGCGATGGTTACCAACATAACATCCGGTGGGCTATAAGCTTGTTTCATTTTAATGTTGCATAAAAAAAGAAACGATAAAACATATTTTAGTGTTGACTTGGCACACACACAACGTGATTAAAGATTGTACGAACGTTTACCATAGTTTTTGGTTCACAAATGCTGCAGTTATAATGTATTTAGTTTAAATAGCTAATACTAATACAGGGTGGCAAAAAAAACATTACGTTTATAAAAAAACGTAATGTCTGTTAAAACGAAAAAGTCCCACTCAAGGCAGCGTAAGTGCACCTCATTGTTAGCTAAAATAAATGCATTATAATCAATCTGTGCGTTTTATTTGGCCTCCCCTGCGACCACATCAGTAACAGTCCGTTTATCATCATCATCAGCCAGAAGACGTCCACTGCTGAAC
Organism: Philereme vetulata; assembly: GCA_918857605.2. NCBI lineage: Eukaryota > Metazoa > Arthropoda > Insecta > Lepidoptera > Geometridae > Philereme > Philereme vetulata. Next base: position 25,182,185 of record OU975418.1, on the reverse strand, counting down.
ATAGGCCTCCCCCTTAGATCGCCACAACGAGCGGTTGGTAGCCGTTTGCGCCCAACGGCTCCCCGCGATTCTTACTAGATCAACGGTCCACCTTGTGGGGGGCCGGCCCACGCTGCGTCTTCCAGTCCGTGGTCTTCACTCGAGAGCCTGAAGACTAAAGTCTTCAACCAGTCCGATTATAACTAAACATAATTATATTCCTCTTTACATATTAGAATTTCGTACCCACCTTTTTTACCCTGCCATCAGGTTGGTTACTGTCGTTTTTGTATTAAATATATATGAATACAGTAAAAATATTACAGAAACCTCATGAATAAAGTTACTTCCGGTCCGCTTCACCCATTCGCGGGTTCGGTTCCCGTCCATCAATCACCCAGATCGGTGATTACGTAATGAATAACTTTAGTCATCGTTTAAATTTATTGAAGGTTTCATTTTCGATGTAATCCCTCATCTATTATGAAGATTGTGATCGGGATAAGTTTGGTAAATTGCTTAACTCATTATAATTTAGCCCTGTATAGCTGAGAAAGTAAATGCATTTTTTACTAATACTGGCTTTTAGTGCAGTTTGGTCGAATTTCGACCATAATTCATATTATTTTATAACTATTTGGATTGAAGGTATTTGAAAGATTGAAATACTGGCAGTATGTCTTCTAACTTTTGATTCTATTTATTGGTAGGATTTTTTGTTATTGGCAGTTTTTAAACAATTTAGCAACAAAAGAGGTGGAAAGTGGTTGATTTTTTTCCCTTATTCTTAAACGGACCGAAATATAAATTCAAGATGAGCTAATTTTATAAAGTCTGTGGTCACTCAAGACAAAATAAATAAATAAATAATGCTGGACATTTAACACAGCGCTATCTAGACCTAAACTAAGCAGAGCTTGTACTATGGAAACCAGTTATCTGATTGAATACTTATATATTTTTTTTGTAAATACTTTTTTAATATATATAGAAAAACAACTAGACCCGGAACAAATGTCTGTAGATCATGCAAACATTTGTTCCGCGGCGGGAATTGAACCCACTAACATATGCGTCTCAGACGGCTGTTAGCCCACTGCGCCAAGGAAGTCGTCAAACCGACGACAGGTCGTCAGACAGTGAGAAGGGTTATAATAAAATGATTAAAAAATATTTTAATATGAAATCATAATACATTCTCAGAATATTACTAATCAAGGTTAATTATTATTATGCATAGGTTTTGAATCTGTCTGTCTGTCCGTCAACTTGATGAATGATTGCATGATCTTAAGTGATTCGTGATTCATGCAATATTATCATCAATAAGTTTGCTCTGTGTTTAATATAATACTCATTGCTTTTAAAATTCGTTCTTGAGAAATCAAGAATTACCGAAAACCTTGGTCATCAATTCCTTTTAAAAACGGTTCAGTTGGTTTCGCATGTATTTTCTTTAAACGTATCTCTATATTTATTTAGCTACTACTCGGCCAGTGCTGGGCATAGCATCCTCTTTATAACGAATTGAGGGGAGGCTTTGGCCCCGCAGTAGGCAGCGTGAAGTTAACAAATGACTTAGTGCTTTTTACTATGTTTGAATTCTGTAAGATTTTTTTTTCATATCTTTTTAATTTATGCATGTGATAAAAAAAAATCTGTGCACAAAGCAATTAAAACCTGTATTCAATTCTAAATAATAATCAGTTGATTATTAACGGAGGTTGACAAAATAAAAAAAAAAACTATAGGCTGGAACCTTATCTTTATTAATTCATTGTACTCTCCTAAACCGTACCTAAGTATCCATTATAAAAGATACTAAAAAAACTATATATAACTAAACACTCCGAAAAACCGATGACATCCTAAAAGCATAGCGACCTGATCCACGTTTTTATTTGCACTATTACGGTAACTAAGAAAAGTAAAAAACCGGTTTTAATATGATTCGGTTATAAAAAAGCGCATAAAAGCTGAATAAATGGCAATTTCAAAACGCTGTGACTGCAATTTTTAAACATTACCACTGGTTAGTCGTTTAGAATAAGTGTTTAGTGAAAAACTGTTCAGAATTTTACCCCAAAATAGGTATTTAATTTTGCTCCCTAACTCATAAAAGCACACATTAAACTAAAACTTAAACACACACATTTTAGTGAGACTAAATAAGTATCTAACTCAAAGATCTTCTAAAAAATGTTTATTAAAATCGGATTATTAAGATCAGAGTTGCCGAAATTTAACAGTAATGCGGTCTACATTTTGATTTAATATATCCTACGAGTACGTATTTATTATTATCTGCTTCCTGCCCTTTCCCACATTACGTGGGTTCGTCAAAATGTTTTTCGTCAAAAACCTATATTTCTTCCATATCTCTCTATCAGCCGTCATCTCCGCTGTCACTTCTTTCTTACCCATACCATTCTTCACACAGTCTATCCATCTCTTCTTTCTTACCCATACCATTCTTCACACAGTCTATCCATTTCTTCTTTCTTACCCATACCATTCTTCACACAGTCTATCCATCTCTTCTTTCTTACCCATACCATTCTTCACACAGTCTATCCATCTCTTCTTTCTTACCCATACCATTCTTCACACAGTCTATCCATCTCTTCTTTCTTACCCATACCATTCTTCACACAGTCTATCCATCTCTTCTTTCTTACCCATACCATTCTTCACACAGTCTATCCATCTCTTCTTTCTTACCCATACCATTCTTCACACAGTCTATCCATCTCTTCTTTCTTACCCATACCATTCTTCACACAGTCTATCCATCTCTTCTTTCTTACCCATACCATTCTTCACACAGTCTATCCATCTCTTCTTTCTTACCCATACCATTCTTCACACAGTCTATCCATCTCTTCTTTCTTACCCATACCATTCTTCACACAGTCTATCCATCTCTTCTTTCTTACCCATACCATTCTTCACACAGTCTATCCATCTCTTCTTTCTTACCCATACCATTCTTCACACAGTCTATCCATCTCTTCTTTCTTACCCATACCATTCTTCACACAGTCTATCCATCTCTTCTTTCTTACCCATACCATTCTTCACACAGTCTATCCATCTCTTCTTTCTTACCCATACCATTCTTCACACAGTCTATCCATCTCTTCTTTCTTACCCATACCATTCTTCACACAGTCTATCCATCTCTTCTTTGGTCTTCCTCTACTTCTTAAGCTTGATTTACATTCATATCTAACACTCTTTTAGTCACATGATTTTCTTCCCCCCGCATGACATGCGCATACCACGCTAGCTTCTTACTCCTCTCGTACTACGTATTTATTATAAAACAATAGAAAACAATGCAAATTTCAAGTGTGATAGCTCCTGCAATTGCTGATGAAATCATGACAGACGGACAGACACGCAGGCAAAGTCCAACCATACGGGTTCCGTTTTACTATGTTGATCCGGAACCTTCAAATAGGGTGGGAACATATTTAGTATGACAACAGTCGGAATTTTGAGTATAGAAACGGATAATAGTTTGTATGTTGTTCCCGGTGTAAGGTCGACAACGGCGTTAGTTTGACGCGTCCAGATTGTTAATGAGATAACGCCCATGTCATAACGAAGTGATGTGAACACAGCTTTATGGATTATAGGGATAGCAGAAAAGATATTGTAGATCGAAAAATTATTGAGTAACGATACCTAAACGTATTTAGTGGCTAAATATGATTTAGATAGTTGTCAAATAATACAAATACGTAAAATTTAAACATGTTTAGTATCTAAACACGATTTGGGATCGTTGTGCCAGCCGGGCTAGTTATGAATAAATAATATGATATTTTTATATAATTAATGTAATCATTTAATTAATTCTTTGTGTGCATGCCGAGATAAACTGTGAAGTTTGCGAAACTAATCAATCATAACTTATTAGGTATATCTAATAATACCTGCAAACAACCATCCTTTCGGCAAAATAAATAATTTCATTTCATATCTAGACACGCTGTAGCGTGTCAAGCCTAGTTCAAGCTAACAGAACTGGAGCTACTTTTGACCACCTCATAACTCAAAAACTATTTCACATAAACATGTCAAATTTTGCTCATATATTGACAAGTCAGACATTAGGCTTCAATAAATTATCCAAAGTTATAAGAAGAAATTATATTATATGTTGTTAGAAATAAATTTCAGGTCTGACCATTGAAATTGGCACTCATTTAGATCTCACTTCTTTTGTCGTTAAAGTCAACAACCAAGTGAACTTGGCTATCATTTCACATTTATATTTTTGATGGCATTATTGTAATATAGCAAAATTATTTATTTATGTATTATTATTTTTAACCTGTGTTGTCCCACTGCAGGCCAAAGGCCTCCCTCCCTTCTTTCCAGTTTTTTCTGATCCAGAAAAAGATACCAGACTGGCTCACTACAGCAAAATAGCAAAAAAAAATTTTTTAAACATTTTACTGGTAGTCAAGCTTTTTAGCCCATACCTCACTTGAAGGCAAGTGATGGTAAGATAATATTTCTTCCGGACAACTTTGGGTAGAAAGTTAATAAGTAAGTTCAGGGCTATATTAATAAGTTTATAGTATACGGTAAATGTAATATCAATAAGTATTAATAATAGTGCTACGCAAAAAAAAAACAAAAAAAAATATAATTTTTGATTAAGCGATTTCAATTGTAGGGTTGGGTTAGCTTATCGTCCTCCAGAAATTTTTGGGCAACCGATTTAGTGCGGCTAGCACCCAACGCCTTCCAGCAATCTTGATTTGGTTGTCTTCCTCTGCAAGTAGATTAAATAATATGACGTCATCTTGGGCCCCGAGAGCAGGTGCTCGAAGGATATTAGTGAGTGGAAGGTCCAAAGAGGGGTCCAAGTGAAATGCCAGTATTTTTCAAACTTTCGCGATCACTGTACATAATTACTAATCTAAACAGGTATTTATCGGGTATGTACCTTTTTATTTGTTATCCTGACACGTTTCGGCTGAGTTACAACAGCCGCGTCGCTGGCAAACGCTGAGTCTATAACAAATAAAAATGTACATTCGCAAAAATAACCGTTCAAATCAGTAATTATGGAATGCCCGTGTCCATCTAGTTGTTGGCCGTCGTACGTTGCACTTTCCAGTGTGTGGTTTCTTTTCGAGAACCTTTCCGATATCAACTTAAAGAACCAAATAAGAACTGGTGTTGATCCCACAAAATGTGATTCTAGAGCTGGTGCTTATCTAGGTCAACGCGCGTTGTAATTCCGCGGGGCAATGCAGCCAGTGTCTTAGACACTTCCATCTGTGTGATCTGGAGCAGTTAATGATAAAACAACTAGATATTTCAAGAGTTATGTATATGTTATGTACAATTGTATGTATAACTAAGAAACACAAACCCAGTTACTTATTTCGACAGCTTATTAATTCTAAACCAAGGAAAAACTTGTTTTTCCACCGCTACCTCAGGTCAACACTCGCTATCTTTTTTCTCTTTTGCCCATTAGTTTCTTAATTAATATCCCTTGGCGGAGCAAAGTGTGAGCAAGACCGAATCAATCATAATCACCTGTTATAAAGTATTTTAATTTACGGAGAAATCACTATGGCTTTTATTTCCATTGATTGTAGTCGTTGTGGGTGTAAGGGCTTAGCCTTTTAATGTGTTTGGATGGCTTAACTTAATTAAATTATAACAAACTAGTTGTATGATCTCGATAGCGCCATCTAGCGGGTCCAATTGTGAATCTAAACCATCCAGGGACCCACACAGACTCGCACAAAAAATGTCATCAAAATCAGTCCACCCGTTTTAGAGAATTAGCGAGACTATCGACCAGCAATTGATTTTTATATTTATATGTATTGTATATAGACTAGTGGTTCGCCCCGAACTGAGATCTCGCGAGTCTCCCATAATAACATACATAAATAATATTATTTGTAATCTTTGACTATCAAAATAGTGCCACGAATTAAACTACCACAAACATGACCCAGAGCCTGAAGACTAAAGTCTTCAACCAGTGTGTGTTGCCAGTGATGACCTATGACACTGAAACGTGGTCCTTTACTCATGGCCTCATGACCAAGCTCAAGGTCGCTCAACGAGCTATGGAGAGGGCTATGCTCGGGGTTTCTTTGCGTGACAAAATCCGCAATAAGAAAATCCGCAGAAGAACTAAAGTTGCCGACATAGCTCTCAAAATTAGCAAGTTGAAGTGGCAATGGGCAGGCCACATCGCTCGTAGAACCGATAACCGTTGGGGAAGAAAGGTTCTCGAGTGGAGACCACGGACTGGAAGATGCAGCGTAGGCCGTCCCCCCACAAGGTGGACGGACGATCTAGTAAGAATCGCGGGGATAAGAATAGAGGAGTAAGAATTGGGCGCAAACGGCTACCAACCGCTCGTTGTGGCGATCTAAATGGGAGGCCTATGTTCAGCAGTGGACGTCTGCCGGCTGATGATGATGATGATGATGAAGCATGACCTACAGTTTCATTCAAATTGCAGGTAACGGGAGTTCATATAATTACTATTCCTTTTAGGGGTACAAAATGCAGTTATTCTGGCTTTCAGAATTTTGCCTATATTTGTGTCACTAAAGCTACAGGAATACCAATTTCAGCATTGTGGGTACTGGTGTACCCTGTGAATTTTGTCAAAGATTTGTTTTTATTATGGCTAAAAATTCAAAAACTACAACGATTAAATTAAAAATAAAACCTGTTCTAATAAAGATCTTTCATTTGACGTCCCACTTGATCCAATAGTCCCATTTTTTTTTTTACCCCTCTGAACCCCAATATCTCAAAAACCCCCCACATTTAAGCTCATTTAGTTGCACTAAAATTGTGCCATCTTTACCTATCTATGTATCAAATTTGACGATGATCGGATCAACGCTTCGAAAGTTATCCTCGGACAAACAAACATACATACTTACATATACAACGCCGATTTGCCCAAGTTCATTTGGAGATCTCGCTTCGCTCTATCAATAAGAATCTTAGACCTACTATGTTTTAAAGGAACACAGGTTGTCTGATAACGAGAGGGGTAGACGACTAAGAAATGTTGCTTCTAAAAAAGCTTACAAACAACAGAGAGCTTAGCCCTGAGAAAAAAAAAACTATATACACTTACCCACAACAATAGATGTTCATTGTCTTCTCACATGTAATTACTTGGATGACCTAAAAAAAGTAGTTACATCAATTAAATTTCATCTTTTCACACACGTTAAAATAATTGTATTTCAGTAATTTTATATAGGGTGTTTGATAATAGGTATAACGCACAAACATGAAAAGGGTTATTTTGATGAACATCAGCATCACTACATAGTATAAATTAAAGTTGCTTCCCGCTGTCTATATGCTTAGATCTATAAAACTACACAACGGATTTTGATGTGAGTTCTTTTTAATAGATAGAGTGATTCAAGAGAAAGGTTTATATGTATAGATGTTTAGAGGTGTCTTATGTGATGTCGTAAATAACACATTTTTTTGCGCTTACATTGCAAACGCTGGCTGAACCCTACGAGATAGATCAAAAATGTACTACAGTATTGTACACGTTAAAAAGATTTACAAAAAAATCGCAAGGGTATATATATATATCTTTACTTTAAAAATAAATAATTAAATTAAAATAAAATAAATATTTAAGTGTTATTATTGGTCTCCCATACAACAAACGTGATTTTATTGATGTTTTTATAGATAATGCTACGGAACCCTTCGTGCGCGAGTCCGACTCGCACTTGGCCGGTTTTATTTTATGTTATGAGAAACCGGCACTTGAATATCGTCAGTATATTACCAAACAGCCTGTCTTTTAAAACTAAAGTTAATATTACCCTTACGACGTCCCTTATTTCGATGCCCAGTTCTCGGCCTCCACTCTGTTAAAGCCTTGGCCACCTGTCGTCACTACGTCTGGCCAAATGTCCTGCCGAACTCCAATTGAGCACCAATATTCGCTTGCTGACGTCTTGTACTTTAGTCTGCTTGCGAATTTCAGTATTGGTAACTCGATCTAAGAGTGTGATGCCGAGCATGGCGCGCTCCATGGCTCTCTGTGCTACACTTATTTTGTACACAGCCTCCTTCGTGAGCCTCCACGTCTCGGCACTATAACTCATAGTTGGCAGAACACACAGGTTATAGAGACGTGTTTTAAGACATTGTGGAATACGAGTGGATTTTATGTCAGCTAGTTTGCCGAAAGCTGTCCATCCAAGTTGAACACGCCTTATGACTTCCCTTATCTGATACTCCTTGCCAAAAGATAATACTTGGCCAAGATAAACGTATCAGTCCACCATTTCTAGTTTCTCGCTTCCAACAACGACGTTTGATGCCGAATTTTATGTTATGAGAAACCGTCACTTGAATATTGTCAGTATATTACCAAACAGCATGTATTTTAAAACTAAAGTTTATATTACAGCTGCACTTAAACAAAAAGACTACAATTTCATGGCGTTAAATCGATTACTGCTCTGCGTTTAAAAAAAGCTATAAATGAAATTACGACCGCAATTTATGTATTAAATTAATAATGTCAGAATTATAGTAAATTCTTTTATATATTAGAGAGATATATCTTTTATAGTTTAGCTTTATAACAATGAAATAGACTTTAGAATCTGTTAAGTTATTTCTGAGATTAGATAGTTAATAGATAATAATTTACAACAAAGAAGTGAATTGAACAATATTCAAATGAATAACTATATTAGTTTTAATAATAATTGGCGATCTTATTGCTAAGAAGCGACCTCTACCAGACAACCTTTGGGTAATATGGATAATGTAAGTTTTATGCCCTACAAATATACAAACTTACAATCAATATACATATAATATCCATGACTATCCAAAACATCTTAGAGCGTTATCTATCACACTCGCAGAGCGCTCTCAGCGAATACCGCAGAGTTTTAAGATTAGTAGAGTTCCTTGTGAAACGGTTCGCCCGGGGAAGTACTACCATCATACCTATATTTGCCGCCAAGTGGTATTGCTGTGTTTCGGTTTGAAGGCTATGATTGCTGATGAAATTACATGCACCTGGTTTATACCTGTATCCCTCAAGTTAATGGACATAGGGGAGTGCATCGTAGGGCACATTTCTAAGGTGCATGACCTACGAGGAAATTCTCTGTTATAGGCGATGGTTACTACTTAACATCAGGTGGGCCATAAGCTTGTTTCATTTTCTTGAAGCATAAAAAAAAAACACCTCGCTGGAAGCACGTTCACTAGTGTGATAAGCCCTTAGTCCAAGTCTATTTTGTAAATAGCTGACACATTATTGCTTGTCTGGACTATTAAGACCAATCATGTTACATCCATACTGGCAAATCACTACCAATTTCTTCCCTAAGTTGGATAAAGTGCCTGTCCATAATTTTACCAAGCCTGTCCCTCTTTAAACATCATTCAATGTAAAATAGACCTTGTTGTGTTAGTTTTAGGTTTAGAATCTCGTCTTGTAGTAATTTTCAGGAGTTATCATCGGCACATTATCAGCTATATATCTATAGATATATATCTATAGGACATCCATTTCACACTGCCCCATCTAGCCCCAAACTAAGCAAAGCTTGTATTAGAAGAACCAGATAAAAATATAATACTTATATATTTTGTAAATATTTACAAACGTTTAATATAAATAAAACTAACTGTTGCCCGCGACTTTGTACGAGTTACACTACTAAATGTGTAGGTAACCTAGAAATAAAGCTAAACTCGCTGTTGCAACATGACTTGTCACCCCATTTTTATGCCATGGGACCTGATTTATGAAATAAAAAGTAGCCTATGTGGTAATCCAGGTTATAATCTACGTACGTACTAAGTTTCATTGAAATCAGTTCAGCCGTTACGACGTGATTGTATATGAATATCTGTAGACCATGAAAACATTTCAAAGGTCGTAAAAAGTTGTTAGTTTTTGGGGATCTTGTGGGAGGCCGTTATACGCTGCGCTTTCCAGTTCATGCTCACCACTTCATATAACATTCCAAATCCTTGGCTAAGTGGCCGAATAAATTAGCAAACAAATGTTTGCATTGCAGGTTCAGACACTGTCTGGTGCGATTTTTTTTAAATCTTGTTATTTCGAGAAAGAGGTCAACTGACGAATATAACTCGGTTGAGCAGCGTTCGGGACGTCTTGTCGTCCAATATTATATACTTTAGTGTATGAAGAGTTTTTGCTCAGTATGTGTTACCAGTAATGACATATGGCACAGAAACGTGATCTATGGGCCTCATAAGAAGCCTCAAAATCGCTCAGCGTGCTATAGAGAGGGCAATGCTTGGTGTTTCTCTACAAGATCGAATCAGAAATGAGGAGATCTATAGACAAACCAAAGTCACAGACATAGCCAAGAGCATTAGCAAGATGAAGTGGCAATGGGCGGGGCATATAGCTCGAAGAACTGACGGCCGTTGGAGCCGAAACATTCTAAACTGTAGACCACGTAATGGAAAGAGCAGCTTAGAACGGCCCGCCACTAGATAGAAAGACGACCTGATAAAGGTTTCTGCGAGCCATTGGGTGCAGGCTGGCTGCACAAGATTGGTCGCTGTGGACATCTATGGGAGAAGCCTATGTTCAGCAGTGGACGTCATGTTGCTGAAATGATGATGATGATGATGACCTGTTGATCTCTTCGATGGTCACCGCTTGATTCACTATCATTGATTGATAGTGAAACAGACCTTAAGCTGGTTAAAGTTCCATAATGTTCCCGGCAATATCGGTAAAGTACGGTAAATTACCGCAGGTTACCGGTTATTGTTTAGACCTTTGCAGGTGAAGGGTCAGAAGTAAGTAGGACAGAGCTGATGTGGTTATGTAGAGATACGACTGACGTGAAAAAACATACCGATTATTAGTAATGTTTGTCTATCAAAATAGTGTCACAAAATAAATAACCATATATATAACTTGACCTACAGTTACATTAAATTTACAGGTAACGGGAGTTCATGTAATGTGGTTACATTTTTTGGGGTACAAATTGCAGTTATTCTGGATTTCAGACTTCTGCCTATATTTGTAATTAATTAATTAAGCTACACGCATACTAAATTACAGCACTGTGGGGTCACTGGTATACCCTGTGAATTTTGTCAAAGTTTAGTTTTTATTATGGCTTTTTTACGAAAAATAACAACGGAGTCTAAATGTCCTAATGAATACATTTCATTTGACGTCCCACTTGACCAGTTAGCCTCATTTTAATTTTTTTTCCCCCTCTTGAACCCCAATATCTCAACAACTCCCCAACATTTTTACCTCATTTAGTCCCACCAAAATCATCACTACCTACCTATGTAATTATTTCACGATGATCGGATCAACGCTTCGAAAGTTATCCTCGGACAAACAAACATACATACATGCTATGTCGATTTGCCCAAGTTGGTTAAGAGATCTCGCTTCGCTCAATCAATAAAAATATTTTATTTATTTTGGTAATCTCTTGCCGGTGATGAACGACCTCCGTGGCGCAGTGGGCGAATGGAAACCGGAGACGCAGGAGGTTGCGGGTTCAGTTCGAGAGAGCACATTGATAGATAGATACATAGATAACTTTTTATTGAATTACCACACAAACAGAAATAATACAAAAGTAAGTACCAGGCTAGAATAAATAAGGCAATACAATGGGCGGCCTTATCATTGAAAGCTATCTTTTCCAGACAACCTTTGGATGGAGCGAAATTTACAAAGATACGGAGTGCGCTGTTTATTTAGAGGATACATTTACACATATATTCTTAATTATAATAAAAGAATATGATGAAGTTTTAAATATACTTATAAAATACACTAATATATAAGTATTAAAGCAAATTATACTAATACATAAAATAAGTATATAAATAGTAAATAAATAACGCTAGGAAGATGACATCGTCAGGTAATGATGTTTCACCTTCAATTTGAAGGTGTGTAAGGAGGATGACCCTCCTATTTCTTCGGGCAGAACATTCCACAGCCGAACAGCCTGGACAGTAAAAGGAAGTGCTGTGCGAAGGAGTTCTGGGTATCAAGTTTTCTGATGAACTAAGAGTATAATTATTTGAAGAATGGAGAAATTCAAATCTATCTTTCAGATAGTGAGGAGAGAAAGGATTGAAAACGCATTGATTCGTTTCATTGTTTGTTATTGATCATATCAGTAGCTTATCAAAATTCTGCTCCGTAGCCCAATCATTTTGCATAGCTCTTGAAGCGTTGCTCAACATATTCCAAGTCCGCAATTTGTTAGGTAATTTGGGGCGCGATCGTGACTTGGCGTTTGACAGCTTTATTTAATTTCCTCGGAAACCTTGAACGCCGTGTGAGATGACAGTAATTACACGTTCAGGAAAAACTGGGTTAAGTGTGACGGGACCCTTACGGTGTGACGTCACAGCTGTGAGTTGAATCTTTACATAAATTTGTTACGATATACATTGTTCTTGAATTTTGTGGACGGTTTGAATAATAACTTAAAAATCTAACAATTTTGGAATAAGGAGTATTTTGAAATAATGTTATTATTTGTCACACAATAAAAAAATAAATAAAATAAATTTGTCTTATATTTTACACATAAATAAATTGGTAAGTCCATGATTTTTACTTTGGTAATGTCACAATTTAATGTATAAATTTGGTTAAGTGAAATATGTATTATGTCATGTTTATATGTTCATATGGTAATAATGTAAAATTTATATGAATAGATTACAGATTGCATTGAAATTTAAAGTTAAAATTATTAATTTTATGTGTCATTGGGTAAAGGCCTCCATAATTACCTCCATAAACTTGATAAAACTGACTGTTTTTTTTTTGACATTAATTAATTTAAAATCATGGACTTACACATTTATTTTAGTGTGAAATAAAAGGCCATTTTATTTAATTTAAGGTAATTATGTGTTAAAAAGGTAAGCAGTCAAATAGCTCCCAAACGGATGGACTTAATATGACGCGGTTTTTTTAATAAAAAGAAAGCCGTGTTGCAGTGGGCGAATAGCTGGCTGAGACGCAGGAGGTAGCGGGTTCGATTCCCGTTGCGGAACAAATGTTTGCATGATCTACAGTTAGTATGTATTTACAAAAAAAGTTTATAAGTATTCTATCAGTTACCTGGTACACATAGTACAAGCTCTGCTTAGTTTGGGGCTAGATATCGCTGTGTAAAATGTCCAGCAATATAGCAATATAAAGCTAGTTTATCGGGGGTGGTTTTTAGATGTAATTTTTAACCCCCCCCCCCCCTCGCAAAAAGAGAAGCTGGAAAGTTATTAAATTATGTAAAATTTTCTTGTAACCCATTACCGTTTTTTTAATATTAATCTTGTAGACACCCAGGTGTTGCTGGTGCGAATAGGCGACGATGACCGCTTACCATCAGGGGGGCCGTAAGCCTGTATCCTGACTAATAAAAAAAAACACAAGCTGAACTGAACCTGAATTGAGTTAAAGTTGACGTTACTCAGCTTTGCCACATAAAACAAATCTTTTCAAATAAATTTTGAAGCAATATGGGACTTGACCCCGCAACCTTCTTATATACGAGGATACACTACCAGCTCACTCCTCGTCTGACGTGAAATTATTGAGATGATTCGTTTGACGTCGTTGATCTTATTATAAAAAATATTGTCTAGTCAGTAACTTTATGAGCTGATTAACGTACTCATACAAAACAAAGGTAGTAAAAACTTGTAAAAAATGGCTTTGCCTCAAGAATAGCAAACACAACAAAAACTTAACAAAACATCGTCATGAAACTACAAATTATTTTCGCCGTAAATAAGCTATACAGTCGCCATCAAAAGAACTTAGATGTATGAATAATAAACAGCTTTACTCTCTTCTTCTCAGTCATTACACTCTTGGCTGAGTTGTCGTGGTCGTCACTTCGGGGGTAGTGGCGCGTTTCACAATCCTTCGCCACTCCTCTCGTATTGCCGCTTTTCTGGTGCACTCGTGTAGGGAAAGTGCTGCTTTGATTTGGTCCAACCAATTCATTGGTGATCTACCGCGTGGTCGTGTACCCTCAACCTCCCCTGCACCACAAGGCGCTCAATGGACACCTCTCGCGACACGTGCCCAAAGAACGTGAGGATACGAGATTGCACAGTAGAAGAAAGACGCTGCTTGATGCAGAGTTCTTGTGTGGACTTTCCTAATGACCATTATAATTATGCTTACAATCAAAGTGATTAAAGAAGTTTGTGAAACGTATAATTCTACCTAAATTCGTTCATTCGCGTAAATCAGTTGTTATATCAATTGTGGTAGCAAGCAATTTATAGGGAATTAAATGGTGCAAATTTGTCACAGGTGGTTATTTCTGCAAATACTCAAGCTATCGACTTGAAATTTGCAACAATTTCAATCAATACCTGTCCACATTTAATGCAAGTAAACTAATAAAAAAATCGCTATAATTTTTATTATCATTGGGTAATTTTTAAAATAGGGAGGCCTATCCGACATAATGTATCTTGCTATCCTTTTTAATAATCTCTCTTGATATTAATTTATAATGAAAAACTACTTCTGTTGATAACTGTACGAGCATTTTACGAGTACTTACGAGAATTTTCATATTGTGCCATATTTATCGCGTCGGTAGATCGTCGGTAATGCGGCCACTATAAATTTTATGGAGTTGCTTGACTTTTGAGCATGACTGTATGGTTAAAAGAGCGAGTGATAATAAAATAAAATGTTTTAGTTTAGGTTTTTTTTAAATAATAATAGTTAGCACGCTTAGACCCGTACACTCGAACTACACTGATAACTGGCTCGAAATAGAGCGTAATGTCTTCAATACTCAGTATTTTTAATTTGATTAATAACTAGCTTCCGCCAGCGACTTCTCACGCGCGGTTTGTCAACAAAAAGTAGCCTATGTGTTAATCCACATTATAATCTACTTAATACCAAATTTAATTGGTTGGGTGCTTAACATCCAACATTATGCTTAGCTGAACGCCATTTTGGTGCGCAGACACATCAGTCGAACTTGTTTTATTGGATTCAATTGTATCTACTGTTCCTTAAAATTATTTTATGTGTCATTTTGTGTGTGCCAAATAAATGATTATTCTATTCTATTCTAATTGAAATCTTTTCAGCCAATACAACGTGACAGAGCAACAAACATCCATACATACCTTCGCGTTTATAGTATTAGTGAGATTCACCAATTAAAATATCTACTTACCATTACTACTCGTATGTTACATCTTTTTTATAGTCCGCTGGTTTACCCAATTGATAAAGGTTGCTGGGAGCTGTTGGGTGTAGGTCGCATAGGTCGGCCAGGTGACCTATGGGGGAGTCCACAAGCCCGCTCGTATTTGGTGTACTGGTGCCATCTGTGGGATGGCTCAGCCAAGTATCAGCTTGAAGCCCTTGATTAGATTTAGCGACGTGCTGCTAGACTCATTGGCGATGACTCCCTAGTGTAAGCTAATTTACAAAGTCTAGAGCACAGACGGCGAGTAGCCAGACTTTCATTTTTACAAGGTTTAGTTTGATGAATGTGCTCAAGATCTTTATGACCTTATCCCTCCTTCCACCTTCCACCACCGGAAAAGCAGACGTACCGAAAAGTACCACACATACCGGTCAGCATTCCTTGTTAGCACAAGTAAGGAGTGGAACTCACTTCCGGTGTATGTTTGACAGACTAGTATAATCTCGAAGGTTTCAAGTCCAGAGTGAACAGGTTCTCTTTAGGTAGCTGTGCTCCATCGCTGACCACACCATCACTTACCATCAGGTGAGGTGGAGACCTATGATTACAAGTGGACGTTCTATGGCTGATATACATATAATGATGATTTACTCACAGCTGGATCAACGAGCACTTTGACGAGTGAATGTAAAAAAATAACCGAATTATCTATAGACCATCAGAGCGAAGAAAATAAATATTTAAAATAAAAACTAAAAACTTCTATAGAAAAATGAGTTTTGTTGTTGAAAAATTACAATTTCAAAACAATCCTTTACAAAATTCATAACCAGAGCCGCAAGCAGATTCTAATGAGTCCGATCACTAGTAGCCCACTACAATCCATAAAAAAATTTCACTGTCTAGCATCCGTCTCCATTATGAGACCATATTGGTCCATGGTACCATATTATTGCATTGTCATCAAAGTTATAAATGTATTCCAAATTTAAATGGTCTACAAAATTTCGTATCTGTGCTGTATAACGTTGAGAAGTTCCGTCTTGGAGGCCAACCTTGCAGCAGTCATGTCATCGTGGAACTTAGAACAGGATCTTATTTAAATGCGTACACAAGATTTTGTGTCTGTGCTATTGACCGTTGAAGAGTTCCTTCGTCTGGAGCTAGTCCAAGGTGTAGAATCAAGTCATGCATGATTAGCATGAAAATACATTGTCATCGGAACTGAACCAACATGTCAAAGAGGAAGTGGTTCTAATTCAGATCGCAAGATTTGACCTAAACAAACTAACAAACAAACTATCTATATATAATATATATATATATATATATATATATTTTTTTTCTATAGCTCCATCCAAACTACCCGTCTACCGATAGAAAAACCCCTCGCGGTTTTCTATATTAAGTAACGATAGATCTACAGTTAGTTTTTCAGCCGCTCGCCAGTGACGTGTACAATTAACCTCGTATTAGTCGGGAGCACTAATGACGTTTTAAATGAAAACATTCACTCGTACGGTTTGCAAAGAAAACGATTTATGGAATGCTGGATGAAAAGTTTAAAAAAAAAGAAAAAACGAGTTATACTTCTTTGGCATAACAGAACAAAAATAGCTAAAGATTTCATCTCATATGTCACAACTCTTTGTTTGCAAAAGGAATGATAAATTAATAAATATAGTTATAAATTTTCACGGAAACTTGAGAGACAGTTATCAACTTCATCATGTCGCTTTTTGACTGTCGGCGTGCGCACGCATCGTTTTTCGCTATTTCGAAAATCGCAAACTTTTCCCGCATAACTTTTCCAAGCGCGCCAAAAGAAGTAAATCTACAATAATGAAAAATAATTTATTATAACTACAAAAAAACTCAGTATCTAAACAATTTATACCTACCGTTTACATGCTTATGAGATAGGCTAAGTGACTAGGCATAGGTAAATAATTACGGACTTCAAGTAATTATGGTATTAGCAAGCAGCGTCTCTCTTCCACGGTACAATCTCGTATCCTCACCTTCTTTGGACACGTATCGCGTCACGGAGAGCTCTCCATTAGAACGCTTGGTGGTGCAGGGAAAGGTTGAGGGCAATAGAGTGCGTGGCAGATCGTCTATGAGATGGATGGATCAAATAAAGGCTGTCATAGATGTACCTTGGAACGAGTGTACCAGAAGAGTGCGAGAAGAGTGGCGAAGGGTAGTTAAGCGCACCATAACCCTGACATACCGACTACGACCACTCTGCCAAGAGTGCTACGACTTTTTTTTTCGAATGGACTTATCTCGCTGTTGGCCTCTGAGGCCGTTGCAGCTTAACCGAGCTTTTGGCGAGCGCAGAAGGCGCTCAGCTTTATAATTTTTTTTTTTGATGAGGCAACTAGCGCAATTGCACCACTTAGGTACGAACCTCGGCTGGGGCTGTTGCCGGGACGGGGATAGGAGAGAAACGCCCGGGTACGTGCTTGTACCTCATGTAAGCGGCGACTTAAGGGACTCGTCGACCTCGCCGGCGAGGTCGGTGTATTTGTGGAGTGTTTGCTCTGTCTAATGTGGATGACTCACCCGCATTAGCGGAAGTGATTTCGTCATCCGGGTCTCCGAGAACGTGTCTCGGACGACGGAGGGTAAAAGTGCTACGACTAAGAAGAAGAACATGGTATTATCTATCAGTTTCCTCATTAGGCGTAGCCTGTATCGAGAAAACCAATGCTCGGAAAATCGGAGCGTATCTAAGGCCTACAAGTTGGTCGTCTGACTGAATCAATTAGGTTATTAGATAAGCTTGAGGAAAGTATATCCCATTACGAAAATTTTGATTGTGTACGTTTTGTAAAACATGTTCAATGTGCCAAATAATTAATAGCATCCAACATTACTACGAGTATTTCTAAAATTCTAAAGTTATCGATAAAGTTATGAGCGAGACGGGACTTGAACCCGCAACCTTCCTTTTGATACGAGGGTGCGAAATTATTGGGATACTTATTTAAAACTTTATAGTTTTACCAAAAACTAACAAACTAGTAGAGTTTGGTAGATATTACCTAAATCTACATAACATCCTTCCATAAAGTCCTTACCTATCTTCGTTAGAGTTCACTCTATTCTAAGATTGTCTAGAAGAAATCGCTCTAAGCGATAAGACCGCTAATTGTGAATATCTGTCGTTTTAAAGTAATTTTTTATTTTCATTTGTAGTTGGAGATGTGTACAGTAAAGACTCAATCACTCCATCATTGTCGGTTCTTTTGTTTTTTGGGACAAAAGTAAGGTATTCCGCAGAGGGAACAAAACTTTTCTACATTCACCGAGGCAATTTATTATATATATTTATTTAATTAAAACTTTGTAATTCCATTATTGTGTAGCATTCGAAAATGAAAAGCCTTAATATCTAATCAAATCAAATCAATATGTGTTGATTAAATAAAATCACAAGGATTACTTTGAAACGTCAATTTTACTGCCTGTTCCTTCGCGACCAAGTCAGGAAAGAAAGGCAAGAAACAAAGCTGGTTGTTCTTTTTAATGATCCTTTTAGACTACATAACACCCATACCTGGTCAGCATACCACCTTGCCGTACCAAACGATTTGCTTCAACTTTTTTTGTTAGCACAAGTAAGGAGCGGAACTCACTTCTGGCGTGTGTTTTTTCGAACCAGTATAATCTCGGGGTATTCAAGTCCAGAGTGAACAGATTTTTTCTAGGCAAGCGTGCTCCATCTTCGATCACACTATCACTTACCATCAGGTGAGGTAGTCAAGCGCTTGACCATTAATAAAAAAAACTATAATGAAAATAAATAACGTCTAAATTACAAAAATTTTGAACGAGTTGGAGCAATTTCAATCCAAATCTTCTCTATCATCTAAATAATCAAATATGTTATAGTAGACTTTTTATTAGAGATTTTTGTTTCCATACCCTTACGCCCCACATCTGGGCAAAGGCCTCCCCCGTCTTCCTTCCACTTATCACGTTCCAGAGTCATTTTGTTAAATCACGTTTTTGAATTAGTTAACTGTAATTTTTTTACATCACTTTAAAGGTTTTTATAGAATTGAAATACAATAATTTATTACAGAAAATATCAATACGAAACAAAAAAGTATAATCACAAATACAAATAAGCCTATATACAAATAAGCCTATATACAAATAAGCCTATATACAAATAAGCCTATATAAAATTAAAAACATACTAAATAGTAATAATACTTAAACCGTTATCTACTTGGGTATATACTTAAATATACCCTATGGTATGTCTATGGTATGATGGGTCCTAGTTAAAAACATAAAACAGTATTCAATATTACCGTGACATATTCGGCTGCACATGCTGTTCAATTACACGAAGGGCTTGCGTGAATAGGCTTGCTCAGGAGATTAATGCTTACCCTCGGTATCGCGAGCAGCCTAGGTCGCCGCCGCGTTTACGTGTATGTACAAACCCACACATATCAACACATTTGTTCTAGGGTGTAATAAATTATACTTTTAACTATGAAATAGTGACTTGTCTTTATATATTTTAAATTTAATTAATTGCAATTATTATTTTAGTTTATAAGGATTACGATTATGTAATTAATTTTTGTGTCGTTTATTTATTTCATTCAGTATTTGTGTTACTCGCTCAATAAATTAGTCAATCTAACAGTATCTATACATTATCAATAAAACTAATATTCCTACTTAACAGGAATCGTAAAATTCTCAACTTTATAAACGACTGCACAGACTTCAAAATTGGTCCAGCCACTTATTTGTAAGAACGAGACGAACAGACTGACAGAAGAACAGAGAGACTGAGTTACTTTCCAATTTTTATGAACGTTGTTTCCTATGTTTTTTACTGTCTGTACATTTTTATCTTCGATTCGATGCTTAGTTTTTGCTGCATCGCAGATCCCGACCAATTACAGAAAGCTAAACGATGATAAATAGCGAGCTGGTTTAGCGAATACGGAATAAATTCAATTTCCACTTTTCTCGGTAAGAAGGGATAAAAATAATGAATTTTTGAATAATTTGGTCTGAATAATGGTCGAATTAACATTAATAATGCTTTGATATGATCTTTTTATTATAATAGGGAAGGGTAGAGGCCCAAAAGTGGAACACAATAGGTTATACATAAATGAGCTAACACCTACTAAAAGCGTTGCTCGCATTGGCCAACAGCTACCTGACAGTTAGCTGTTTAGTATTTTTATGAAGTACTGCTATTTCACTATAAAATTATATAATTAATTTTTCATTATGATTATTTCTTATTTGTATCTATCCATTTTGATTTATGTTTTATTGACGTGATAACGTCTTATGAATCGATGAACGCCGGCCGCATGCTCGAAAAAACCTGACTCGTTGTCACGTTCCACCTGAGCCGAGGGTGCAAGCGAGAGCGCGGAACAAGCGATAGAGAGGCAGGATAGGCATAAGCGTTCGGCTTGTGACGCATCTATCTCTCTCGTTATCACGTAAAATTATCGTCCGTAAACCGACTTTACAGACAGCCAATTTTTTTGTATAAAGCAATCGTAATTCATAATTGCGGAAAAAAATAAATTTGAACTGAATTGGATACTGAATAAAATAGCTTAATTTTCAAACAAATTGACAAACTGGTTTATATTTTGTATAGAAAACCTGTGCAATCCTGCAATGTACTCATCAATGTATTAGAAAGCGCTGTGTGAAAATACGTCCAGCATTATTTATTAACTTAAAGTATTTGTTCCTACAACAGTTTTACAATAGAATATTTCTGGTTTTGAGTCCGGGTAAGTCCATAGTCTATTTAATTAAAAAATATATTTTCTTAGTTTAAAACGTCGTAAAAACGGATTTTCGGACGGACGTCAGAACGTCAGGTCGAATTGCCTATTTTGTCAACCATAAGGCCTTCCATCTTGTCCATAGACAAGATCTATATTAAACTAACTGTTGCCCGCGACTTTGTATATTACTAAATGTGTAGGTAATCTAGAAATAAAGCTAAACTCGTTGTTGCAACTTGACTTGACACTCCATTTTCATACCATGGAATCTGATTTATGCAATAAAAAGTAGCTTAAGTGTTAATTCAGGTTATATTTTTGTACATACTAAATTTCATCCAAATCGGTTCAGCCATTACGACGTGATGAAGTAACAAACAAATAAACAAACATCCAAAATTTCGCATTTATAATATTGGTGTCATTTACCCAGAATTGTCATAACTTTTTTAACTAAATATATTCTAACATTCATTATAAACCGTCGCATTTTTGTAGTCAGTAATATTCTAAGCATTTTATTTTAACATTGCAGCAGTATCCCACACCGTCAAAACAGGAACAAAAAATTAAAGCTACTTGCAGCAAAAATTGCAAAACTTCCGGATTACCTGCAAAAAACTCTTAAGGAGGGGACTTAAAATTGCAAAACTTATGCAAGCATGGCCCAAGTATGTATACTGTATTTGCGCACAATGGGTCCTCAGGGCGCATTTTTAATGAAGCCGGTAGCGATCGACTTTTTACCGGTGCTAACCGAATGAATAGAGAAATGAATGTATCTTTATTTATTCACATTATAATATAGTATTAGTATATTATGGATACAAGTGAGCTAAGTTGCTCATTATACACGAGGCTGTGGTTTGCAGCCCGAGCTGTAGGCGAGGGCGTAAATCAGCCGAGTGTCTAGTGAGCTAGTTGCTCACGAGTTTCATACGCACCTATTCAACACATTTGCGAAGAAAAAACAAACATTTATTGCATAAATCGTTAATTATTAAAATAATTGGTGAATGTAAGATTTTCAAAACGATATTGGATTGTTTTTGATGGCGATTTCACAGTTTGTCTTACACTGGTACTTACCACTTCTTTAGTATCTTCATTTACTTCTTGTGTAAATGTCGGCGACAAAGGTAAGGTAGGTTATGTTTTAATATCAACTGTTGATACAAATGTTTGATACAAATGTTTGAGTCTAACCATGCTTCTTAAACAAGGAATAGATGCACCACAGGGAGCTGGGTTTGTATGTATTGCCGAGTTCAGAGAAATACGACAAAACACATTTTCAGAAAATGACTGGGTTTTTTGTTTGTTGTTTTTGCATTGTATGAAGCTATCGTAAGCAGCTACTTTTCTCTAGATTTTGCAGGTATTAGGCTTTCATTTGCATTTTGTGCTGCATTTAGTATTTCTGGCGGGGTTAAATCTATCATTTGAATCTTCTGTACTAAAACTTGACATTTTTACAAATATTTTATTTACCACACAGCAACACATGCGGTACAAACGAAAAAATGTGAAATGGCGCGCAAGTTTTTTTTTTTACATGCGCCAAATTTAAGTTGATTGATTATGATTACATATAGCCATACAGCCTACTTCAAAATTATAATTTTAGTGAGAAAATGCAAATAACAAATTATTTTTATAACAAATTATTGTGAATTATAAGTAATTTGATAATAATAAACGTTTTTTCGTCTTAATGAGGGATACATTTATTTATTCCAAAAATGTAATAAGATTTTCAGCGTCATAAAACCTCTTTGTTGTTACAAAAACTGTATTACCCAGTTAAATTGAAAATGCTCTGTTTACTCGCATATAATTTGCAGTTAGGTACTAACTTAACTTTGAAGGGATAATTCTATTATGCACTAGTCTGTTATAGTTCGGTTTAAGGCCCTAATAACGATGTACTATGCACACTTTACGAGCAAATGTGTTGAAAAAAATGTTCTTATCTAATCTAATGTTTGAAATTTTTATTTTTATGGTGTTCAATAACTATTAATGAATCATTAATGAAATGTATGCAATAAAAATCATTTAATTTGCATATTATTGAACACAATAAAAATAAAAACTTCAACAACTTAAAAGACACAAAGCATATGCAAAGATGATTACGATGGATGGTTTTATCGGTTTGAAGCAATTTCTAACGCACCATGCTGAACCATGCTGGTATCAGCTAACGTTATAAATCATTAATAATCTACAGATATTTGTTCTAGATCTGGGTGTTTCTCTAAATACAAAATAAGTCGTTAATTAAAAAAAATAAGCATTTAAGTATTCTATCATTTATGTGGTACCCACAGTACAATATCTACTTAATTTGTACTAGAAAGTGCTGTTAGAAATGTCTAGCATTAAACTGTATTAAAACTGCCACTGCACGGACAGTGGTTGAAATTCGACTGAATGTCTCCACTCGAGAACCCTTCTGCCCCAACGGCCGCCAGTTCTTGGAGCACACTGCCACTTCAGTCGGATGTCTGACTAGTCGTAATGAAATACTTGCGCGTATTTGCACAGAGAGACCGGCACCGGTAATCTGCGTTCTGTTTAAAGACGGTCTCGGTTGGGCCTTAATAGAAAGCAAGTGTACCGTGAAATCTATGTAAAATGGTATTAGTGAAGATGATCGCGATCGTCTGAGGGCTATCAATGGATGTCACAATAACTTTAGATAGGGCTGCCCTAAATTATTACAGTACTGAAGATATCAAATAAAATGAATAATCACATTCGTCCATACTAATGTAGAAATTCGAAGGAAAATGGTGACGATTCTGTTGTTTACACTGACTAACTAAAATACGAACGGTCTTATTTTGTTTACGCTAAAGATCAAATTAGAATGATATTTAAAGTGACATTTCTAAAATTAAGTAATTTTTACTAAGATGGCGTGTTTCCGGGCTAGTTTTAATCAACACCAATTTGACTTCTGACTAAAACTAGCCCAAAAACACGCAATCGTAGTAAAATAACTTAATTTAAGAAATTTCATTTTAAATGTCATTGTAATTTGATCTTTAGCATAAACAAAATAAGACCGTTCGTATTTTACAAAATTTTAGTTAGTCAGCGTAAACAACAGAATCGCCACCAATGTCTCTCTCTCTGTATGTCTGTTTGTTACAATTTCACAACTAAACCGCTAGACCGATTTTGATTATATTTGGTACCTATATAGATAGAACTGAGACAAGGTCGTTGTCTAAAAAGTTACTTTTTCAACAACAAGATTCCATACTCATACTCATTTATTCAAACCGTAGGGACACAACGGAACATTGTTACGTCAATAATGGTTCTTACTTAATTACATGTCTTTATCTAAGTAGCTTATTGCACCATCATTTTGGAGGTGCCAGAAACAGACAAGAATTTCGTATACATTTACATTTATGCATCTAAATACTGATTAATAAGTATGTAGGTATTTAAGATTATAGCTGGTGTAGAGAGGCATTGTCAAAGAATTGATTATAATACCTAATTGTTATTCTAAATTGCTGCATATGTCAATAAGTAACAATATTTATAAATATTGAATTGCATTTGTCATTGATTATATTTTATGGAATATCAAGATATGCATTTTATAATGGAGAATCGTAGCTGCTGTAAAAGGGCATTGTCATCTTATCTAAACAATGAATAACAAAAAAAATGTATATATCTAACTCTAATAACACAGAAACAACAATTCAAAATAAATAATAAATATTTACTATCAATTAATTTCATGTGAAACTGAGTCATCCTTGAGAGCTTTAGTCATGTTATAGTAGCTTTCCTTAATTAATACATATTAATTTAATTTTGTATATAGCATACTCCATTTCACGCAAATCTTTATCTAATTTAGTAACAGAGTGTTTTTTCAACTGTAAAAGTACGAAGTTTCGAAGAAAAACATTTTGGCATATAATTTTTTTTGGTCAAGTGTGACTAGCGCCTTAAAATGAATCATGTTGGTAAACATTTTTTTATGTCGATCGATGCACTCCTTTGTAAGGATCATTTTATTGTATGGGATGAAAAAAATCTGAACAGTGGAAGTTAGTCAAATTTGATAAAAAGTATTCTCATACAACAGGACAAACAAAATTCCTTCTACAAACATTTTATTAGATTCTAATTGCACATTAAAGAAGTATAATTACTGTAGCGATTAAGAAGTTTAGGAACTCCATGCTCTCATGAGCAATTCAAAAACATTTCGTATTTCAGAACAATTTTGAATTTTGAACATGTTTCTTGCACCTGTCGGACTTTTATATCAGTCATTGCATCATCTTATTTGTCATATCATGGCATTGTCAAATACGCAAAAAGTAGACTTAATTGAAACATACTTCCTTAACCGACGAAGCCCAACTAATGCGCTGAAGTGGTATCAGGAACACTACCCAGACCGCGATTGAGGAAGTATGCTTAAGTCTACTTTTTGCGTATTTGACAATGCCATGATAGAAGAAATAAGATGATGCAATGACTGATATAAAAGTCCGACAGGTGCAAGAACCATGTTCGAAATTCAAAATTGTTCTGAAATACGAAATGTTTTTGAATTGCTCATGAGAGCATAGAGTTTCTAAACTTCTTAATCGCTACAGTATTAATACTTCTTTAATGTGCAATTAGAATCTAATAAGATGTTTGTAGAAGAAATTTTGTTTGTCCTGTTGTATGAGAATACTTTTTATCAAATTTGACTAACTTCCGCGGTTCAGATTTTTTTCATCCGATACAATAAAAGTATCCTTACAAAGGACTGTATCGAAGGTCATCACAAAAAAAAATTTACCAACTTGATTCATTTTAAGGCGCTACTCACACTTGACCAAAAACTTTAATGCCAAAATGTTTTTCTTCGAAAACGAGCTGATGTTTTAAAAGAAACTGCACCTGTATCTCCTCTGGTTATGGGTGCTGCCGTACTGTTACAGTTAAAAAAAACACTGTATAGTTTGACTCCATTACAAAGAAAACTCTTTGAAATGTTTAGATAAGCTAATAGTTGGGTGTCGAATGATGCTACCGTGCCGTGTTTGGTAGGAATGGATAGAATGCAAAGTTGGAAAATCTTGTATATTTTTTAATATACAAGATGCACTGGTAAGCATACGCACTAGTAAGCGTCATTACCCTTAGTTGAGAAAATGCATTTCGGCATGTTTCTCTTGGTTTTAGACCCAGTATGTATCTTACAGCCTTTTTTTGCGAAATGAAGATTCTGTTAAATTCCGCCGCATTCCCCACAGTAGAATAATATATGTCATAATGCTATGAAAGTAAGTAAAGTACACGGTTTTGGCAGCATTTGACCCACACAACTCTTTTACCTTTTTGATAGCATAGCTTGCCGAGCTTAATCCAGCCAGTATATGGATATGTTTGTTCCACTTCAATTTATTGTCTAGTTTTAATCCTAGAAAAGTAATACAGTCTGCTGGTTTGATTAATAGGACATTGCCGTCTGCGTCAGGTAGAGTGTAGTTATATAAGTTTAGAGAGAAGTCCATTAAATTGGTTTTACCAATGTTAAGTAGTAGTTTATTACATTCGAACTATGTGGTTATATCGTTTAGTGCACGATATATTTTTAAAATAATGTTGTTTTTTTTGTTGGCATGAATCTCGAGAATCAAAGAGGCGATAGAAGTTAGTCGTGTGCCGAACTTTAACAGATATAGAGGATGAGTTCTACCGCCAGCCTGGAGGCCATGTCTTCATGATGCAAGCGACAGAGGAATGAGTGAACCTGGTAGAGACATAGTTAGTGTTGTGTGTTTACCTGTACCGAGAACTACCGAAGAGAGCAGCAGTGATGATAATGATGATGACGCAGCCCCCACTACCGCGCCAGTCTACTCGCGTGCAGAGGGCTACGGCGCGTAGTGCGAGGCGAAACGTTATTCAGTGCGGATCGCACTCACCTTGATGAAGGTTCACGAATTGAACCGAAACATTGTCAGTTGAAACACTGTTATGACGGTACGGGATAAATATCGTATTTATAAAAATGATTGAAATCAATAACGACAGTTTTCCCCCTCTTTCTGTATCGGGGCTAAAAACTTATAAAATTAAGAACCACCCCAGTTAACTAGCTTTCTATTAAAAAACCGCGTCTGAATCGGTCTGTTCGGAATCTGTTTGAAAATTACAATACCACAGACAGACAGACAGACATAGGCAATAAACTTATAACATTGCTCTTTTTACATCGGGCTTCATAAAAAAAATTACAGTAGAACTATTGAATCACTAAAAAGAAGACGATTGATTAAAAAAAAATATTGACAGCCCTAAGCAATATTGACACAATATCAAACGTTGTGTCAAGGGATTTTAATAGAACGTAAGGATGCCCTTTTATTCCTTTAATAAACCTTCAGGTACAAATCGTTTCTGTCGACTTATCTTTGACACTCGACTTAAAATCGGTTTAAAGGCATTATGTCTAATCAAAGCTTTTTAAGGCTCATTTTAGATACTACAAATCCTATGTTTTTAATGAAATGGTTTTGTGACAAAAAAAAATAATGCATAATAATATTATGAATTCAAAAGTAACTTTATAATCTATCTTTATACCAAATTTCATCGAAATTGGTTAGTCGTGTAGTCGTGAAAACGTAAGAAACAGACAGAGAGACAGAGCTTCCGAATTCATAATACCTATTAGTATGGATTTTTGCAAATAAAAACCTAATTTACCCAAAAAAGGCTGTGAAAGAACTTATTTCCGCATGTTGTCGACATTTCTTTAAGGTGAAATACATGATGGGAATTTATCATGGAACCAGCGTTTTTCCTCACGTGTGTCTGCGCTTTAAATATGCTTAGTTATAAGCAGTATAAATCTCTAGGTTTAGAAAAGGAGCTAGCGGGTGAAAGTCTTACGGGTCGAATACACCAAATCCGTCATCGGCCGTAGTAGGCTTCCGAACTCGACCGGTCAGATTAAACTTATGTAAAATAATGAAACGCAAAGTTTTGCGGATGATGGTGGAGATAACCATCTCTTGAAGGCAGAGGCCACGGATAGTGGGCTGTGTCGAGGATGCCTACAGTGCCTTAAAAGACAGTGGAGCAGTGGAGATAATGATTTAAATTAACGCATGTTACAACACGGGATAGCAAATAAAAAGGGTACATACGCGTTAAATACCCGTTTATATCAGTAATTACGTACAGTGATCGCGAAAGTTTTGAAAAAAATAGGGTGTGGCTCGGCCGTATGTTGTACGTGTACGTAACAAGTGATATTGTCTAAACAAAATATAAAATACGCTATTTAATGTGTGTTATAATCATGTATGAACACTAAGAAGCCCTTGATTTCTAAATAGAAATCTCTAAACACAGCAAAATGACCTCAAAATGGCGGCGCTTCCCCCACCACTACACGTGATGCGTCACAGTCCTCACTGAGCGCAACGAACTCTTTGGTCCTTTAACTACCTTCTTCTCTGCAAAAAATCACGTATATTTGCAAAACACAAAGGCTATCTGGAAGAGAATGCTTATTAGCATTAAGTTTTCTCTTGTACAATTTGGTAAGCGTAATAAAGTATTTTTAATCAATGACGACCTCCGTGGCGCAGTGGGTGATAGCCGGCTGAGACGCGAAGGTATGGAGGTAGTAGGTTCGATTCCCGCCGCGGAACAAATGTTTTTATAATCTACAGATATCTGTTTCGGTTCTGGGTGTTTATCTATGTATTTATTATAAATATATATTAAAAGTATTACATCAGTTATCTGGTTTCCATACTACAAGCTCTGCTTAGTTTGGAGCTAGGTTTCAATGCCCAGCAATGTTATTTATTTATTTTAATCGAAAACCCCCTCCTAATATCATTAAAATCACCATCCAGGTCCTCGACTACCTTCACTCTCATAGGCCTTATTCAAAACACCAACAACTTTATTTGAAAGTGACGTGAGCAAGATTCTCCTCCGTCCCAAATTTATGGGCATCCCGCCCGTTTTATCCTTTATCCCGGTTACGCTGAAAAACGGACACCCTATATACATGGACACCCTGTTGGTCCCCGTGGAAAATACACACATCTGAAAGGTATATTATGTAAGGTTTATGGCGTGATGTATGGAAGCCGTTAAATTTGAAGGTATGTCTTCTGAGTGCCGGGTGGTTGCGTAAATCTTGGATGTATGACATGTCATGTTATTTTAAAATCTCACTAGATAAGTCAATGACTGAGTATGACTTATACAATTTCAATTATGTATATGCTAATATATATGTATACGCTGCTTATATAATATAGCGCAGCGTAGGAGATGACCCCTATAAAGAGATCTCCATCTATCTAATCCTCGTCCGTTGCGCTCTTCTAAGTCCTTGAAACTTAAAATTCCTATCCACTCTTCTAACTTTTATGACAACTCCTTTACTGTACAAGCTATCCGTTTATGGAACTCTCTTCCTTCTTTTATTAGATCTGCCAAATCCCTTCCTATCTTTAAAACGCTATTGTTTAAGCATTATTTGTCTGCATCAGAGAGCAGAGTAATTTTATTTTGTTATCATATATGTCGTTGTTACTGTTTGTATTACAGCTGTTTCATATTTTATTTATTGTTAGTATATTTAATATCATAGAATGTTTATGTATAATATTTATGCTAATATTACCTACCCTGGTATCTATTTCTTCTGTTTTGCTTATGTAAGTATACCTACAATTAAATGAAAGGCTTATGTTATAAAGCTACCGTCTTTTAACGTTCTCGTAAAATCCAGTCCATCCAAAGGTTGTCTGGAAGAGATCGCTTTTAGCGATAAGACCGCCAATTGTACTATCGCGTGTCTAGTTTTAAGTATTTTAAATATGATTTGTTAATTTAAGTGTGGTATACAATAAAGCGTTTTCTATCTATCTATCTAAAGAGATGACCTGATTAAGATTTCTGGGAGCCGTTGGGTGCACGTCGCACATAGCAGCTCTGGAGATATGTGGGAGAGTTATGTTTAGCGGTAGATGTCCTATGATGATGATGATGATATAAGCCAATAGTGATGTATTTTTTAGAGTTTCTTACCCAAAGGGTAAAACGGTACCCTATTACTCAGGCTCAGCTGTCTGTCCGTCTGTCTGTCCGTCTGTCACCAGGCTGTATCCCATGAACCGTGATAGTTAGACAGTTGAAATGTTCACAAATGATGTGTTTCTGTTGCCGCTATATAAACAAATACATACATTAAATATTTAAGGGGGGCTTCCATACAACTAACGTGAAACCTTCGTGCGCGAGTCCGACTCGCACTTTTTTTTTAATTGATTTTGTTTTTAGTTTTTGAAGATGATCACGATTATGTTATCTTATGTTAATTATGTTTATATAGGTAGAAAGTTTAAAAGAAAAGATTAAAATAATGATTTGTTCCGATTGTAACTCAAGATACTTCTTATAAGACTTCTCATAGAGTAAGATTAGAAATTCTAGCAAATATTAAACTAGGTATGCCACAAGCTGTAATCTTAAAAATATATTCGGTTTTATAAATCTAAAAAAAAATATATACACTTTGCATTTATTTTTTTATAATACTTTAGGAATTAAAAAAAAATATCTTTAATATATAAAACGAAGTTATAAACACACGAGCGGCTGGACCGATTTCTATAAATTTTGTATATAGATACATTATGATCGGGATTGAAACATTTTTTACCCGACTGCGCAGAAGCAGAGTAATGTTTTAATGGACAAACCACAAGTGCAAAGCCGCGGGCGGGTCAGCTAGTTTTATATATAAAGAAAAAAAGGAAACCGTTAACGAGGAAAGCGTATCAACGTCCCTATCTTGGAAGACCACTTAACACAATCCAATTTTTCACCCAATTTCTCCACCACCTGACAGTAATCCCATCATCAGATTCTCAAGTCCCCCCGATTTCTAACGACCTTGCCCCCGATTGGGAAAGCAAAATGGCGATGGGAAATGCAACACTGGTGATGATTCACATAGTTCTACGACTAGTTCTATGTTCACAAAATTTCTAAGTGAATGATAACTAAATACTCGTATAAAGGAGATTGGTTAAAGAATCTAAACAATATAAAAACACTGTTAATGATTATCATTAGAAGAAAAGGAAGAAGAAGAATTATACATAACAATTAGTAGTTTTTTTTCGACATATTGTTGCATATAATGGGCAATCCTGTAATTGCAAAAAAAATACCTAGACTGTGTTTAGCGATATTTTGCTACATATGTATTTCTGTTTAAGATAAGGCATATCGCGTTTGTGTACTAATAAAACGTTTAAATTAGGTGTCGGAAAATGAAACTTAAATCTAGTTTATAAATACTTAGCGATATAAAAAAATACGTCTTTTACGATTTATAGATTAGAGATGTCATAAGAAATTAGAAGAGAAGTCTAATGGAAATCACGAAAAAACTGATCTTAAAAATAAATAATGAAAATGAACTATAAAATTCATAATTATCATACAAATAGCCGAAAAAAATATATCCCTTTTCAAAATATAGGGTAGATACATTTAGAACTAAGCCTGTCAAAATGATCATCATTGCAATTTCACTTCAGCAATTGGAGAGCTCGGGCCAAACGACCCCAGTTGCAAACGATCCCAGAACAAATCCGACCAAATTAAAAAGCCAATCTAAGTTATACGAACAATTACTAGCCACTCACCACGCCCCAGACGTTAGGGCGATAATAAAATGCAAGTTGCAGACAGCACGTACATCCTATACCTTGAGGACAGTCGACAGTGGAAATAGTTGAACATGTATGAAAAAAAGTTTAAATTTGTAGGATAACGTTTTTTTTCGATTTTGATAAAAAATCCGCAATTAACGTTTTTATTATCCTTATATACGATTATTAAAGTTGATTAAAATTTAAGACGTTTATTTAAACATATTTACTTAGATAATTAAATTGACTTTGCTACTACGTTAATTTTTATTCCATTTTCACATTTGAAATAATATTACCAGTATTAGGAATATTATAATAACAAACAGCACTGAAATTAGTAAATCTATATTTAAAATTCAGCAAAAAGGCTGTATTACGACTGTATTTGCAGAATAAATAAGCCATATACCTACAGTCTTTTTTTAAATAGCTAGTCACTTATGACAGGTTCATAGAACGTAAAATATTACGTAAATACATCATATGACGTCACACCAAAAGTTTAATATTTCTATTTGGCAGTGACGAATCAAATATAGGTGCAGTACATTATTATAGTTGTCAATGTATGTTTGACAGCTGATATTTCGCAAGGTTCACAGGTGACTAGCTATTTGAAAAAGACCGTAACTACGATTTTATGAAAAACGTAATGCATATAGGTTAATGCTTTCTACATAGTAGCTTAAAAATATATATATCACAAGTTCCGGCCCGCGGCTTTTCATGAGTGGTTTGTCAATAAAAGTAGCTTATGTCTCAATCCAGGCCATAATCCATCTTTATATTTTTTATCGAATTCGATCATGCCGATAAATCGTGAAAATGTAACAAAGAAGAATTACTTTAGAATTTATAATATTTGTATAGATCATCAAATTCCCTCGCCGACTGTATTTCAGATACCACGGCTTACGGATAGAGGAAACTTTTATATTGTAATATGATTTCTGCAAGGTAGCTAATAAAGGGGAGGTTGGGTAAGTCTGCACCTTTCCGTTTAGACTGGCTTATTATAACTTGTGTCGGCTAAATGCCGTTTGGGGAAATGAGAAGTGCATTTTTTATTGTTATTATGACAATTTTTTTTATGCCGTCTCCAATAAAATGAGAGTAGATATGAAATTGGAAAAGGCGGAATGTCTTGAACCACTGAACTGTTTTAATATGGTGGACTAATTTTGGAATAAACTATTTTTATCATGGAGTTTATTCGGGTTTTGAATTGCACGCTTATTTTTAAGGCTGTCAATTCTGGGGAAATCCATACTTTGTTATTATATATATTTTTTTCATTGTTGAACCATTTGGGTTTCAATAAATGTTACAGTGTGCAGCAAGTGGGAAGTGGGACCAGTATAGGTACGTCATGATAAACCTTTACGTTAGTAACCGTTTCCCACGCCGCCACAATGGTCTGACTAGACCATTGTGTAGGGACACACACTACACAATGGTCTAGTCAGCATAATTATAAATTCGAGTAAAAAAAAACCTAAATGTCTCTCTGTTTATCCTTTTTTTTACAACCTGGTGATGGAACAAGCATATGGCCCACCTGATGTTAAGTAGTAACCATCGCCTGTAGCAAAGTATTGCCTCACGATCTGTTTGATTATTAAATTAATGGCTGGACCAACTTCGATGCGTTTTATATACCTGGGTTGTGAGTTTGTGGCATGATTACTTTTAACTGACAAACCACGCATGCGAAGCCGCTGGTGGAAGCTAGTATATTAATACATTAGTGTCCGATAGAGGAAATATAGTTGACGCGAGCCCACGCAGATCACAGGTCAAGGAGCGAATGAGTTCGTCGACGCCACAGTGATATCGCAAATCACTTGCACTGTACCGATTGCATAAATCATTTTATAAAGTGGCCATAAGCCTTGTGAAGACTTATAAACTTGCAAGGCTGTCGATCTTTGTCAGAGTACATTTGGGGAATGCCATCATTACTGGAAATAAAATTATCTGTGTGTCAATGTCATGCTCTGATTAACAAAGTGAATTGTCAATGTCAATTGCCGTGTCAACGTTATTTCCCGAGGAACTTGTTGTTTATCTAACGAAGTGAGATTGCTTAGATAAATGTGGATATTGTGTCTGATATTTTGGCATATAAACCATAATTTTTGACGGTGCATCTCCAGACAGCGCCATCTATTACGCTAGATGGAACTAATTTTGTATTCATAATTATAAATATGGGATAAAACGTACCGTTTTATTTTTAAATCGAAATTGAAAAGCCTTTATTTAATCCGCTTATCACAACAGCACCATCAAAATCAAGTCCGATGCTGCACTTTTTAAATAGAACAGGGATATTTACCATCATTTTTGTGCCCCTAAATTTCAGCATAGTTGCATGCGCCGTGACCACGAGTGAACAACGGCTAAACAGGTATTAGTGAGAATAATTAATTACCATGATCTCTACAAGAGTTATATCGCATTAATGTAACCCATGCTTAACCTTTCGACACCAATTATCCCATATTTATAATCATCAGCATCGTCAGCTTTTCTCATCCCACTGCTGGGCATAGGCCTCTCTTCGTTGTCGCCATTCGCCTCTGTCCTGCTCTGTTCTAACCCACATACGTACTGCAATTTTTATAATGTCGTCGACCCATCTTATCGGCGGACGACCTGCGTTCCTCGTTCCATCTCGGGACCACCACTCAGTCAGCACCCTGCTCCACCTGTCATCACCGCACTTGGCCACATGGCCTGCCCAATTCCATTTTAGTCCCAATATACGCTTGTTAACGTCTTGAACTTTAGTCCGCTTGCGAATTTCGATATTGGGGACTCGTTCTAGCAGTGTGATGCCGAGCATGGCGCGCTCCATGGCTCTCTGTGCGACTCTAATCCTGTGCACAGTCTCCTTCCTCAGCGTCTATGTCTCAACACCGTAGATTACTGTTGGCAGAACACATTGGTTGTAGAGGCGGGTCTTCAGACTTGGAACGGTGGAAGATTTTAATAATGGTTGAAATCTTCCACGAAAGTTTTCTAAGTATGATCATTAACAAGTAACTTTTGACGACAGATAATCATTGAAATCGATTGACCTGGTAAGTGGTTGTTTGTCCATTATGTCGTGCAGATGCTTTTGCAAATTGAAAAGTTTGATGATATGTCTTTTATTCCTATTACTAGATCTTCACCGTTTATACGGGACCACTCCCTTTCTAACAAAAAAAGAATCATTGAAATCGGACCACGTGGTAAAGAATCAATGAACAAACAGAAAAGCGACCAATTAAGAAAGCCTTGTTTCTTGCCTTTCTTTCCTGGCTTAGTCGCTGACAAACTAGCGGTAAAATTGACGTTTCAAAGTGATCCTTGTCATTTTAATAATAAAAACATAATTTGTTTTTTTCATTAAAATCACATGAATCACTTTGAAACGTCAATTTTACTGCCTGTTCCTTCGCGACCAAGCCAAGAAAGAAAGGCAAGAAACAAGGCTGGTTGTTCTTTTGAATTATCCTTTTAGAACAGCGTACCTACTTACTTAAAATAAAGAAAATAAATTCAGTCCAAATTGTGACAATTTTGAACGAGTTTCAGCAATTTCAATCCCAAGCTTCTCTATCATTTAAATAATCCGATAGGTTTTTTATAAAGATTTTGTTCAAATACGTTTAGTTTTTAAATTTCATTTTTGTACATCACTTGGGAGTTAAAGCGTACACCTTGTCCTTTAAACGATTTACTAACTTTAGGGAGTCTTACAAGTGGCAACAGCAGGTATATCTTTATAGAAATAACATAACAAAAAAATAATTATTAGTATTAAAATTATGATTATCGCTATTTATCTTACACAAATTAATATTTTTGTGAGTATACATAAATGAAAATTGAATTTTAATTTTACCTCATATTTTGCATGTAGTACTTCAAATCGGCATGTCCGAGCCTGAGTGCAATGTACCGCATTGAACAAGTTAATTTATACTCTGAATGTATATTCTTGGACATCGGCCTGAGGTATTAATGTAGCACAATGACTATTCAATAAACGGTTACATTCAAGTCGGTTGACCTTAAGTCTGCTTAATGGTACATTAACACCCGTTTTCACTAACCCCGACCAAAGAGATACCTTAATAATTAACGCTTAATGTAAGCTAATCCCTTAACGTACACTTTCGTTTCACCAATCGATTTTCAATAAATAAATAAAAGGCATTTATTTACATACACACCTATTAGGCTAACAGAAGTAGGTAGGTACAATAATTACTAAATAAAGCTAGGTAGGTACAATAGTAGGCTTAATTCTAAGTAACATTAGTACATTATTGTAGGTAGCACCAAGGTAGCAATGGTGGTAAATAAGTCAAGGGCTCAGCTACGCTGGTTTTCAGCCTCGCCTTGGCAGAAACATCTGCAGCTGCCGCCGCCACAGATAGGGTTCTCGGGAACTGTCAGTTTTATGCACTGAATTAACAAGTAGTAATTGAAGAAGTAACTAGACAATTACCGAAAACCTATCGCGTAAATATTTTAAACCAGAAAATAATAAATAAAATTCCACACACACGATAAATAGGCAAACTTAACGCTAGTTAGCATTTTATTCCAGCTAACCTTAACAATAGTTGAATCTTAAACTAGGAGTGGCCTAAAGTTTTGACACTAGTATATGATTTTACGCCATTGACAAGTGTAGCGGCTGACTGTGACTGACACCAAACACCTAAGTCAGTTTAAAGTGTTGCCTAGTATTACGCACAGCTAAATTAGTGTCGTAACTTGAGACAATGGATAACGTCTCTGGTAGTTTCTTTTTGCTCTAGGCAACTCCTTAAATTTAAGCAGTCGATGTAGGTATCTCCTAGGATTTGTGAAAACGGGTGTAATATTTTAATATTTATAAAAACCATCTTGCAAGCATGAACATTGAAACCAAAAAAAATATTTAAATCGGTTCAAACGTTTGGTAAATACGATACCACAGACAGACTGACCAATGCGCCCATCCTCCTCACCCCTCATTTTCCGTTGGAGTTAAATAGGTTCAGTCTGAAATTCTGTGGAAGAAGTGGTCTGACATATGCCTTAGTTTTCCTTGCATTACAACCGCTGCGTGTACAATCACGTCACGTACACGCCACGTACACGCATTCGGTTTGCACGGCCTTTTATTTTTTACCTGCTTTATTATTATAATAAGCTTCACGTTTCAATAAATCGCTTCAAGCCGATATTGCGGTAGGTCAGTTTAATGAGGCGATAAAAGAAACCCGTTATTGTGTAACCGTTGATAACGACCATCTATAAATAACTAGTTGTGTTCACGAGGTGAATGAAACCGGTATGATAAACAATAATCGTTCATTGATCTACTAGCATGTGTAGCTATTAAACTAGTATAATAATTATTATTATTAAATCATGAAGAGTGTGCCACTTAATTATTGATTAAAACAGGTATTTATCGCGTATGTACCTTTTTTATTTGTTATCCCGACGTTTCGGCTGTGTTGCAACAGTCATGGTCTCGGGCTGACGCGATAAATACCCGTTTTAATAAAATTTTGTACAGTGATCGCGAAAGTTTGAAAAATACTAGTGTGCCACTTATTAATCTCATTGCGCGCAAGGAGTGTGTGATTTGGCATACTTAAAGTTTATATGGAGGGGCGAATGATAAAATTACCCTAAAATATTAAAAAAAAATTTGATTATGAGTTGAATTTCTTACTTGTTTTCTGACTTAAGTCTGAGTCTTTAGTTTAAGTGTAAGAAGGTTATTCTGATTTATTCAGCTTTAGGTAGGTTATTTTTGTTGCGATATTTCAT
Organism: Philereme vetulata; assembly: GCA_918857605.2. NCBI lineage: Eukaryota > Metazoa > Arthropoda > Insecta > Lepidoptera > Geometridae > Philereme > Philereme vetulata. Next base: position 25,144,610 of record OU975418.1, on the reverse strand, counting down.
TTTTCAACCCCCGAGGTGTTAAAAGATTATAGCCTGTCTGTTTGGCATCACATCATCCAAACGGTTTTTGAAGTGAAACCTTATTTAGGCGCGTTGGGCATTTTTTTAATGGGAAAAAAACTATTGAACTCGTGACACTGGTGCCCTTACCGTTTCTCTCTCTCTTCCCAGCTATGTGGGTCAGAAACTTGGTACTCTCTCGTGTCTTTTGACACTACATATCTCCACCTTGTCTTGGGTCTAACTCTAGATCTTCGACCGGGGATGGAAAGTTATAGTGCTAAATTCTCTACGTAGTCAGGTGGCCTCCTCTTCACGTGACCGTACCATCGCAGCCGACTCTCCTGCATCTTGTCAGCGATGTCGCGCACCCCCAGGCTTCCTCGCACGTACTCGTTACGGTTTTTATCGAGCTTGGTGACGCCGCACATCCACCTCAGCATCTTCATTTCGGCGACTTGGATGGTATGTATGTTCTTCTGCGTTACGGCCCAAGTTTTGTTTTGCCGTTACCGTTACTGACGATTCAAAACATATTTTCTGACGATTCAAAAAACACACACGTAATTGTTCAAGTTTTCACTTCTGTCTATTTTTAACCCCTGACGGAAAAGGGGGAGTCGGAGATATGTAAAATTTAGTAAAAATTGACTTCTAACATAATAAAACTAACTAACATTCGAGATCTAACCCTGTATTACGTCATTTCAGGTACATAACCTATTGACCGTCCAAAAGGTAACAAACACAGCAGCTATAATATTGTAAACAAACGAATCCGACCATCAATTCAACGAAGCCCTTCAAACAAATTAAGCCTCACAAACATTGGGACATCCCTCAAAACGTCAGCAAACCTAAGTCGAGACGACAACGACACGACATAGAACGACTGACTAGTGTGGGACTGGAAATTCGGATAACAGTTTCGGTCAAATGTGTTTTTGCCGATTCAGGTGGGTGTTCAATTTTGTTAGCAAGTGCCCGTAGCTGCCATTGATTATAATTTTAAAATCGTAATGGAAATTACAATTATGGACATTGCTACTATGGCATCTACATATAATATTAATGTGAAAAACTACATGGAAATGACAGACAAAGTTTTTAAAACATGTATATTTTGGTGAAATTGGCTTGCCTCCTCGTATCAAGACAAAGGTTAGGGGTTCTAGTGCCGTCAGGTTCGCTATTTTTTCAATAATAAATTGCTCAAGCGCGTGTCGATCCACGTACAGTGAAGGGTTTCGTAGTCAGTAGGTACAACTGTATCTTAGTCATATTGAAATACTAATATAATTTTGGTCATTTTGTATGACATTATATAAATTGTTTACAAGCCTCACTACAGACATAAGTTGGTCGACTACTGCTCGTAAACTAGTAAAGTCTATTCAGTTTTAATAATCCTTGATACAACTACAGTTACTACCATTATGAATACCTTGTTAGGTATACAAGAAAAGTACTTTGGTAGACTTGGCTGGAAGGCGGATCACACAACTATTATCCGTCTATGGAACTCTCTTCCTCCACAGATTAGAACTGCCACATCCCTCCCCATCTTAAAAACAGTTCTATTTATACATCTTTCTGCACTACAAAAATGAGTTCTCTTTTTCTCATCTATCGTTATCGCTACTCTTGCTTTTATTATACCATTCTATTATATGTACTTACTTAATGTATTTTATTTATTGCTCTTTTTAAGGTTCTGTACACAAAAGGGTAAAACGGCACTCTATTACTAAGACTCTGCTGTCTGTCTGTCCGTCTGTCATCAAGCTGTATCTCATGAACCGTGATAGTTAAACAGTTGAAATTTTCACAGATTGTGTATTTCCGTTGCCGTTATAACAACTAATACTAAAAAAAGAATAAAATAAATATTTAATAGGGCTCCCATACAACAAACATGATTTATTTTTGCTCGATATTTTATTTTTTTATTATTAGTATGGAAATTTATGAATTATGATATATTATCAAGTACCTAATCCATTGATGAGTACTTATACGTATATTTTATTTACATATATATTTTACTTAAGTAAGTACACTGTTTAATCAATATTCAATTATTTTTTTATTAAAAGCTGTATTCTGCGTAAGTCTTTCTGCGTGTATTGTTATTTGTTTTTTTTTATTGTTTTATAATTTAAATGTGATATAAAATAAAGCGTTTTCTATCTATCTATAGCTTATAATTTTTAAAAAAATCTAATAACTACTGTGGTATAAATGGCAGTGTTTTTTAATTGCGTAGAAGATTGATTATTTACAGCTCCAAGGGACCGTAGATGTAGTTGATTTCGCGTTCATGAGAAAAAGGCTCTTGACTGACATATAGACAACGAAATGTCCTATAAGGGTTCTTTTTTTTTGTTTCAGGTACGAAACTCTCAAATTAAGATGTTAATTTTGAACAGCTATATTTATGTATATAATTATAAACGGTCACGTTGTTTGATCTATAGTAAAACTTGATAAATTGATGAGTAATTTCACCTCCAATTATTTTAAAATTTTACTTTTAAGATTGTTAAACAAACGTCTAAAAATTAAGTTATAACTGTTTAATGTTGAGAATTGTTTTTCGCAATATTTTTCGGAATAACTTTTAGTTTAATCCCGACTCTACGGACGACAAAGTCGATGCTGAAACTGTAAAGCCTCAATAAATTTTCGGTAATTGAGACGTTTTTAAACCCTTTGGCTGGTGAAAGGGAAGAGTAATATTTTCACGCGCTTATATTTTGCAGGTACCGACGATGTTTTAGATCACACTAATTTCACTAATAATAAAAACGCGAAAGTTTGTATATATGTATGTGTGAATGTTTGTTACTCTTTCACGCAAAAACTACTGAATGGATTTTAATGAAATTTGGTATGTTGATAGATACTTTACCTCAACAAAACACGCGTGCAAAGCCGCGGGCGGAAGCTAGTATGATAAATGCGAAAGTTTGGATGTTTGTTTATTTGTTTGTTATTCAATCACGTCGTAGCGGCTGAACCGATTTCGATGAAATTTGATATGTATGTAGATTATAACCTGGATTAACACATAGGCTATTTTTAACCCATAAATCAGTTCCCATGGGTCCAATGGGGTGTCAAAGTTAAATAGTGAAAAAAAAATTTGTGTGTTCTTTTTTACCCCTTCACGCCAAAAGTACTGAACAAATTGGGCTCAAACTTTGCAAAAGTTTAGTTTTAGACCTAAAATTACATGTATTTTTACACCCCAGAACAACGCAGGCAAAGCCGCTGATAACAGCTAGTTTAGTTTAATAATTTGGAGGGTTAGCAAGCTGAAGTTGCAGTAGGTGAAACAGCAGAAATGTTCTTGAGTGGAGATCAAACTACGAACTCGGAAGTGGGATACATTTGTTTATGTATTTAATTTTTTCACACAAAACAGAATAGTGCTAGGAGAACTAAATGATAATATCATTGTCTACCAGTCACCTGGTCGTGTTAAAGAAGGTGAGGCGTGACACAGGAAAACAGGTATTTCAGCGGTAGGCACATCATCATCATCATCATCAACCTATAGCAGTCCACTGCTGGACGTAGGTCTCTCGCCTTTTCGCCCACTGCGCCACGGAGGTTGTCTAATTTACATTTATCATAATTTGCCAATATCTTCCGACACACAATACAGAGAATCATAGTGTGGGATCAAAACTAATGTGTGTGACCGTTGGAGCTAATCTAACGAGTCCAGTCCCACTGCTAGGCAAAAAAACCCCTGGCTTTCTTCCGTTCATTTCGGTCTACCAAATTGCACTGTGTGTATGAAGCTTGTTCCTCCCTGTCCACCTAGACCGATCACGCATCAGACACACGACAGTTGGGAACTACATATTTTTAAGCATCGTCGCAAAAAGAGCCATGTTTTAAGTATAGTATAACTGTGTCTGTCTGTTTGCCTGTGGCCTCGTAGTTCCTACATAAATCTACCGATTTAGATACTTTTTTTTTAAACAGAAAGCTAGTTTACGTTTTGTATCACAATTTTGTAAACCATTGCGTATTCAAAGACAGAACCGCAGAGTATTCACGAGGAGGCTTCTCATATAACAATAACCGAAAAATCTCAAAACTTACCCAAACCTTTTTTGTTTTTATCTTCCATCCTATAAAAGGAACCATCTTGACTATAAAAATAACCGTCAGGCAGCTTTACAAGGAACATTCCGCTAAAATGTAATGCCAATAATTAGGGTCTTATGTTCCTTGATTCTTTTGTCTAAGGCCTTACAAGGAATAAGGGAAAGTGTTTGAGATAAACTGATATATTTCAAGATGGGGATCATCAGGTGTACATTTTTAGAGATACGTTTGAAAATTACGTCTGCTAAATGATTGTTTAAGAGGAAATGAGGAGGTTTTTAGACAACTCAAAGTCTCAGACATAACCCAGAAGATTAGCAAACTGAAGTGGCCGAAGGCGTGGCACTTAGATCTCGAGTGGAGACCACGCACCAGAAAGTGCAGTACATTAAATGATAATCAATTACCTGCTTACCATGATAGTAGGGCTAGGCAGCTGTGAGTGAAATGTCCAGTATTATTGACCGAGTGAGCGAACCGAGCGAAGCATCTCAGTTTCGAGATTGGTCAATAAATTATTTTGTCCATCTGTCTGTTCCCGCGTACAGGTCACATTTTTCAAACCGATTTTGACGAAAATTTATACATAAGTTCCTTGATTTGTCAATTTTTTTTAGATCGATCGCGTTTTTTGATTGGGAGGAAAAGAGGGGAAGTTTTCTGTAGCGTTATTTATCGACGTATTTCAATCAAATTTGAGAGGTGCACTACTTCATTCTACATAAGATGTTGTGATAAAAATTACAAAAGGAGGGAGTGGAGGGGGAGCGGAAAGAGGAAGAAGTTTTCTGTAGCGTTATATATAGACAGATTTAAATTTTTGATTTTTTTTTTCGTAATAGTTATATCTACCTATAGCAATCAAACTACACAGACCTCTCCGCCTTTACGAGACCAACCAGCAGACCCCAGATTAGACCTTCTAGAACTTAGGGAACGCGAGTAATTGCTAAAACTTATGGCAATATTTTGCAGCCGGAAAAAGGGGAAAGTGTCGGTTATTGTATGGGCTCGCGAAGTCTACTGTTCTCACAGAACTACTAGTAGATTTATATTAGCTAAAAGACAACTGTTGAGTATGGGCTGGGCATTTCAAACAAAAAGTATTAAAAAACCTTTACAAAATCTTAATTGACCCATATCTTAGTAAGCCTTAAGCAAAAGCAAAGGCGGACGTAATGATCATCGGATACACTAACACTAATCAAGTAATCAATCAATCACGTTCGAATGATTACCGCTGTTAGAATCGTTCACGGTTGAAGACCTATCATTATGTCTGTCTTATGGCCGGTTTCTAAAAACGTCGGTAAACACCAACGACACGTTTCTTCTTGAAATAGTGTCAAAAGTATAACACTACTTCAAAGAGAAACGAGTCGTTAGCGATTACTGATTGTTATAGGAACCGGCCATTAAATGGTCTGGCGAATGAAATTACCAAACGGTTATTTTTTATCATTTTTATACATATTTTTTTTGTTTAAACGACTTTTTTTGCGCTGCGGGTGAATAACCCACTGAGACGCCGGAGGTTGCATGTTCGATTCTCACCTTGGCACAAAATGTTTGTATTATCTACAAATATTTGTTCCGCGTTTGTGTTTTTCTCTTACTTAAGCTATTGTAAGCTCCTATGTATTTACAATAAATAAATATTATCTCACTTATAATGAAATGCTATAATGACATACAATCTCCACGAAAAATTCTTACTTCTATTTTAAACAAGTGGGCCCGCCGAACTTCGTACCGCCTTGACATGCATATAACGCGGGCTGTCATTAAACGTCACCCTGGTTGAACTGTCAATTATTGTCCTCAGACATCATTATACAACCATACTTAACCATAGACAAAATTACGTTTAGCTGTCATTTGCTGTCATAGCTGTTTTGTTATTCCATGTCAGATGCGTTTTTGTTATACAACGTTATATAGTGACTTGTATTCTCTTTGATGTCGCACGGGAACGACGAAAACGGGATAAAAAGTATCCTATGTCCTTTTCCTGGTTCTTAGCCACCTCCCCACCAATTTTCAGCCAAATCGGTTTAGCCGTTCTTGATTTATAAATAGTGTAACTAACACGACTTTCTATTATATATACATATATGTATATAAGATAAGATGAAAGAGGCCTCAGTCAGATTGTGATAAATAAATAAAACAATGGACACCGGGCACACAAATTTTCTTTTTAGCAAGAAGCTGTTAAAAAAAGAGTGCGTGACCTACGAAGCAATTCTCTGCTATAGGCGATGGTTACCACTTAACATCAAGTGGGCCATAAGCTTGTTACATCTCCAAGTAAAATAAAATTACTTAAAATACTTGTTTTCTTTCCATGCGTTTGTAATGTAAAAAGTGCGAGTTATACTCGGGTAAAAGCGAACTCCGTGGCGCAGTGGGCGAACAGCCGGCTGAGACGCAGGAGGTAGCGGGTTCGAATGTTTGCATGATCTACAGATATTTGTACCGGGTCTGGTTGTTTTTCTATATATATTTTTCTTTTATAAGTATATATTTACAAAAAAAGTATATAAGTAATCTATCAGTTATCTGGTTCCTATAGTACAAGCTCTGCTTAGTTTGGGGCTAGATATGTCCATCAATATTAGTAAGACCCTTGACTGATTAGCATCCTCGCTCGCATTAACTTGCTGTTGCGCCCAAATATCTCGGGTGGAATTGATCGCTTTCAGCTCTTGTGAACATTATGCTGAGCTGAACGCCATTTTGGTACGCAGACGCATGAGTTAAACTGTCAATTGTATACCTAGTGTTCTTTCTAATTTCGTGTGTCTGTGTGCACCAAATAAATGACTATTCTATTCTACTCCTTATAAGTGCTAAAAGAGCCCAAAAATCTGATTTCGCTAGATATTTCATTGACGCTGCACTAACAAAATGAAGCGTAGTCATAGTTTACCGGAAAATTCGAAATATTCAGACTAATTTCTGAACTCTTGAAAAATCTTTTATTCAAATCTGAATGTGAGGATGTCCTCAGACATTCTCTTCGGATGGCTGACGGGCCACGAAATAAGAGATTCAACACAAGAGATTTCAAAGAAGTCATAATATAAATATGTTATCTTTAGTCATACTTGTTGTAACCATATTCTATTAATAAATAAATAAAATACATAAATAAAGTGATTTATAATTTTTTTTATCTAACCTTGAAAGCTAAGTTTTACCCTAAAATAGGTATCAGAGTAATGTATGATTTTTTTCACATCGTTACATGGAGGTAAATATCAATAACCGTTCAATAAAACATCACTTAACATATTAATTATATCTATTTTATTTAGGTCTGTGTGAATTATGCCTTTGTTTTTATTGAAATTTAATTGGAAAAATATAATAACTTAATATTATTTTCAAATATACCTATATCCACTTACGCTTGTAAGTCTCGCAAAATCTCGAAAATGGCTCGACCGATTGGTTAAGTTCGTATCAAGACAAGGTTTGTATGAAATAAAATGTTTAAAGTTAGCACTGGAAATTTGAAAATTCTGCAAAAATTTTAGGTACTTTTTTCTAGGAGATTTTTTTTATGAACTCGCTGTTCAGCTATAATTTATTTTTAAACATATGCGAAGCCGGGAGGGTCAAATAGTACCTGTGTATTATGTAAGACCCCTCTACTCCGGATAGGATAACATATTCCGGTATAATTAAGTTTTAACTTTTTGTACATTTCTATTGTTGTTTGAAATAAATATTTATTATTATAATCGCACTGATATTATAAATGCAAAACTTTGGATGTTTGTTTATTAATTTGTTTGTTTGTAAATCAAACACGTCGAAACGGCTTAACTGATGTCGATGAAATTTGGTATGTACATAGATTATCACCTAAATTAACACGTAGGCTACTGTTGACCCCATAAATCAGGGTCCACGGGATAAAAATTAAGTGTCAAGTTGCAGTTTAGCTTTATTTCAAGGTTACCTACACATTTATTAGTATAACGCGTACAAAGTCGGGGGCAACAGCTAGTTATAACATACATTCATTATAGGACACTGTACAACAGGACGAAAAATAAGTTCAAAAGTTAGAACCCGCGAAGTTTTTGGCCATCGCCCCGTGTTCCTCCTAACACAATATAGTCGAGAGATTCGAAAGGCAGATTCCAGCTTCCTTCGTATCCTCATTGTTCCCAGCAAACAATGAACGGCCCAGCGGTCACCAGCTTAACCAAACCATCGAAAATACACCTTAAACCCTTGACACTAAGTCTATTATCAATAATACCACTGGTAGATTCAGGACAGTCACTAACTGAACTAGTTTGGTGGGAAAATATACCTTATGCACTTGAAAGAAGGTGTGTTTTTGACTGGAAGGGAATGCCCTGGTGGTTTTTGCTGTGGTATTTCGGATAAGCACCAATATTGGGAAGAGAATCTTAATTTAATAAGACTGAGGTACAGATCTGTTTATTTATTCCGAGGTAGGTGTTATGAGTCAGTAAACCTTTGGGTAATGGGGGATTTTTTATGGCTCGAACTAAGGATATCTAGGAGAATAACTATAAAAGGATTAGCAAGCTGAAGTGGCAGTGGGTGGAGCATATAGCTCGAAGAACTGATGGCCGTTGGGGCAGGAAGGTTCTTGAGTGGAAACCATGCTGAAACCTGCACTAGATTGAAATACGAACTGATAAAGGTTGTTGGGAGCCGCTGGCCCTGGAAATCTATTGGGCAGGCCTATCTTCATCAGTGGACTAAATTAAAATCAGTTTTGATCAGTTATGAGTTATGATATTACTACTAATTCCAGGATTATTTACCAGCTAGTATTTCACTTGCAGCTACTAAATGATTATGTGATTTTCCTTCACAAATTTAAATGTGGCTCTTCAATCCATACTTATATTATAGATTTGAAAGTAACTATGTATGTCTGTCTCTCTTTCTGTGTCTGTTTATTACGCTTTCACGATTAAACAGCTGAACCAATTTCGGTGAAATTTGGTAAATAGAATAATTATCCCGCTACTTTTTACCAGCCTTCTTAGAAGGAGGGTAATGTTTTTATTGACAAACTACGCGTGCGAAACCGCATGCGACAACTTATCCTGATATAAACAGAAAATTGCAATCATGTCCCATCTAATTTATTTTGTAAAATAATTTAGGAATATACATTATTTCGTATATTAGTAAAAATTAGGAATACCGTCCAATCTGCCTACGCTACGTACTTAACTGTTTAATATAATCTAACAAGGCTCCTAATAATTTGAGACGCTTACAAAATAAGTGCCTCGTCGTCAAATAGATTACTTTTTTTTAATAGCTAACCCTCATTAGAGACGGTCTGTAGCTTTTTATGACAGATTCATTAAAGCTCTACCTATTCGCCATGTTTTTTTATTAAAACGACAAATTAAAAAAATACAGAGGCGAGAGATGTATTTTTGCATAATTAGTTTAGCGGGACTTGGAAGAAATTATGTTTCTTTGTTCTTGTGAGGCGTTTTTTTTTTACCTATTATCCATGTTTTTACTCCCGACATAAATCTCTTCCGAATAGATGAGATACTACATGATATGATGTACTCCGATTCGTGAGTCAAAGTACCTAGGGCCAGATTACAGGCACGTTCCGAAGGTCTTTCCAGCGACCGGAGTTCAGTACGACTACTAACTTTCTAAGTCCTACACTCTCCAGATTCTGGCGTATGTATAATGATGCGTTACTTGATCTGGATTGTTGGCCAGTCGGTATCGTTTAGAGGCGCTACAGGGAAGCGGCTACGAAGCAAAATCCCTCAAATAAATAAAATTGTTAGTTATTAAGTTTGTTGTTGTATATATGTTAGTCTGGATACGGGCCTTGTAATAATTTTTTGTATGTGCATTCACATTGTTGCCTGAAATAAACGTTAAATCACACTAATATAATAAATGCGAAAGTTTGGATAATTGTTTATTTATTTGTTGTTTGTTTTTGACACAATCACGTCGTAACGCCTCAACCAATTTCGATGAAATTTGGTATGTACGTAGATTATGAACTGGATTAATCTGATATAATGAAGAGGAAAGATTTGTATTTTTGTATATTTGTAAGGAATAAACTCAAAACCTACTGGTCCGATTAAAAAAAAAAGGTGTCACTATTAGAATGCTACATTATCCCCGAGTAGCATAGGCTACTTTTTACTCAACTGCGCAGAAAGAGGGTAACGTTTTTATTGAAAAACTACGCGTGCGAAGCTGCGGATTGGTCAGCTAGTATTATGTAAAAAAAAAATTTGTTCGTGTATTTTGATAATAATAATAAGACAACAGTTTCGACATCTAATGAGACTCAAATTATTCAATCCAAGCCCCAAACAATAAACCACAGTACAGTCACACATAAAAGTGACGAAACATAGATTGTGATACATCAATTAGTTTTATAGACCCATAAAGCAGCGGTCCAAATAGCCGCACTCACCAACTAATATTATAAAGGAGTAGTAAATTTCTACTGACTTCTGTGCACAAAAGTGTTGTTTATTGCATATTTTTTAAATTCGGTTAAAATGCTGTGTTTCCTGATAACTACAATCTATGGGTCTTCAAGTCGCGTGTGAATAGGTTTCTTAGCAAGCGTGTACCATCGTAGACTGCATCATCGCGCACCATCAGGCGAGATCGTGGTCAAACGCTGGCCTATAATTTATATTAAAAAAATACTGACTTTTTACATTATTTGTTACCACTATGATTGTATTTATATATAACTAGCCAACCCACCGAACTTCGTACCGCCTTGACATGCATACGACGTGGGCTGCCAATGTACGTCGCCGGTGGAATTGTCAATGATCTATGTATGAGAAAATTAATATTCTTCATAATTTTTTTTTCCGTGAATTTTTCCGATATTTTAAAAGTTATTCTGCTATGCGGGGCGGAGAAAAACACAACAAATCAAAGATCATCAAAATCGGTCTAGCCGTTCTTGAGTTATAAATGGTGTAACTAACCCGACTTTGTTTTATATATTTAGTAAAAAGTAAAGTAAAAGACATTTATTAAGGACAACAGTACAGTACAGTACAGTACAGTACAGTACAGTACAGTACAGTACAGTACAGTACAGTACAGTACAGTACAGTACAGTACAGTACAGTACAGTACAGTACAGTACAGTACAGTACAGTACAGTACAGTACAGTACAGTACAGTACAGTACAGTACAGTACAGTACAGTACAGTACAGTACAGTACAGTACAGTACAGTACAGTACAGTACAGTACAGTACAGTACAGTACAGTACAGTACAGTACAGTACAGTACAGTACAGTACAGTACAGTACAGTACAGTACAGTACAGTACAGTACAGTACAGTACAGTACAGTACAGTACAGTACAGTACAGTACAGTACAGTACAGTACAGTACAGTACAGTACAGTACAGTACAGTACAGTACAGATAAAACAGAAGGTAATAAAATAAAATAAAACATTGAAAAAAACATTAAAAATAACATTATGAAAATAGTAGGTACCTACCTATAAAAATACAGAAAGACATATAAAAACAACAGAATTAGAAACGGTCATAATAGGTAGGTACCTTACAAGAGCTACATAAATACGTGGCCGCTAAAAGGTTCTGTACTGTGACCCTCCGTCGTCCGAGACACGTTCTCGGAGACCCGGATGACGAAATCACTTCCGCTAATGCGGAAGAGTCATTCACATTAGACAGAGCAAACACTCCACAAATACACCGACCTCGCCGGCGAGGTCGACGAGTCCCTTCAGTCGCCGCCTATACGAGGTACAAGCACGTACCCGGGCGTTTCTCTCCTATCCCCGTCCTGGCAACAGCCCAAGCCGAGGTTCGTACCTAAGTGGTGCCCTTGCGCTAGTTGCCTCATCAAACAAATTACAGGGCTGAGTACTTTCTGCGCTCGCCAAAAGCTCGGTTAAGCTGCAACGGCCTCAGAGGCCAACAGCGAGAAAGTCCATTCGAAAAAAAATAAAAAAAAAAAGGTTCTGTACTGTGTGTTGTCCCAAAAAGGATCAGTCTCAGCTTTGTGTTGGTCCACGCTTAGGCACTATGTGCAGACCAACGCTGGATTTCAGACTGAGCCTGTTATCACGACCAAAGATGGAGAGAGACCGAAGAATCATGAAACAAGAGGCATTAGTAAAATGCATACCTACTTATAAGTACCTACGTATAAATAATTTGAATAAAATAAAATAATTCATTAAAGGACGGAATTATGAAAGGAACGATTAAGAAAAGAACAGACAGAGACCAATCAAAACAGGTTGACGACCATCTATGAACAATATGGAGCAGAATACAAACCCACCATACTCGAAGCGCGTTGTCTAGTGAGTGAAGCAGGCGGGCGTTATAAGCATTTCTGGCTAAGCATGAGTTCCTTTTTGAGTACCGACTTGAAGGTTGTTACGGTTTTTAACGCTCGAAGTGGTGACAAGTCGTTCCAACACCGTGTGGCCGCGAATCGGAATGAACCCCGAAAGGCTACGGATTTATGCCTCGGCGTTGAAAAAACCAGATGAGTGCACAATCGTTTGAGGTAATGTGAGCTATCACTAGCCCACTTGAGCTTCGAATAAAGGTAGGAATGTACTCTGTTATGGGTAAGGCCAAATAGAAGAGTTGCAAGGTGAAGTTCCCTATGTGCTTTATTTTCAGCGTATTAGAAGTATTAAGGTAAGGGGTAATATGAGTGCGGGGGGGAACAGGGAAACAGAAACGTGCGCGAGCATTCTGAACACGTTAGATTAAGATATAGTAAAATAAAAATAATGATGTGAAATAATTAATATTGTGAGATAGTGAATGTTAATTATTTGTTTAAAATTCTATTTTATGTGTATTTTTAGGAATAAATGGCTTATAAATATAAAAAAGCCGAGTCAGGCCGAGGAAGCGTTGGCGTGTCGACCTCGATGCATTCCAAGATGGCTGGTGGGCCGTGGCGAGTGATCGTGAGATGTGGAAGAACACATAATTCATAATTCGTTTATTCTCTGTAAACCTAGGTACTTTAGATAATTGAGCTTAACAAAGAATTAAACTAGGTTTTGCTATTTTAGCGTACAAACATAACAATTAGTCACATAGATTAATACAGTAAAATTAAATCAAATACACAATTAATTATATATATATGTCAAAGTTTGAAGATAAGTGTCAGAAGTCATAATCACAATAATACATAGTTATACACAAAAATACCTAAATTAAATACAATAAAAATAAAAAGCACATTGTTAATTGAAAATGTCAAAGAATTTAGATATGAGTATTAATAATATAATAGTATTGTCAAATTGGAGATAGATGTCAATAGTTATTTTCAGAAATTGGAACAGTATAGGTATTTATCAAAATTAATGTTCGACGTTTCGAAGTTTCGATCACTCAAAAATTCTTTAACGGTATAAATATGGGGGAGACCTTTGCCTATCAGTGGGATACTACGATACATTTCTAGCTATTATATTGCATTCTAGCTATACTAATATTATAGTTTTTTTTCTTATTTGAATAATTAATAACAACGGAAACATTGTATGCATTGTTAATTGAAAATGTCTGCTACGTTTCTAACATCGAAAAATATTTAACTTTTTCTCAGGAGCGTACGATGGCGACGTTACGATCTTAAAAATACTTATATCAAAGCAAGTTTAGTGTCCAATACTTGTTAGCATCCGTCAAATTAAAATGTGACTTTATGTTCTTTAAGTGACTTTATCTTGTGGTCTTACAATGTTTTATAGTGGTCGTTTTTAGGGTTCCGTACCCAAAGGGTAAAATGGGACCCTACTACTAAGACTCCGCTGTCTGTCTGTCACGAGGCTGTATCTTACGAACCGTGATAGTTAGACAGTTGAAATTTTCACATATGATGTATTTCTGTTGCTGCTATAACAACATAAATACTAATAACAGAATAAATAAAATATTTAAGAAGGCTCCCATACAAAAAACGTGATTCTTTGCTCGTTTTTGCTCGATATTGATAAAGACAATAGGTAGACGCTTTAAATATTCACAGAATATTTAGTTATATATCACTTTAAAAATAAATAATTATTTTATAATAAAACAAATATTCATGTGGGCTCCCATACAAAAAACGTGATTTTTTGCCATTTTTGCTCGATATTGATAACAGCAACGTGTAGATGCTTGAAATATTCACCTATTATTGATTTATATTATTCGCTTTAAAAATAAATCATTATCATCATCATATCAGCCGTAGGACGTCCACTGCTGGACAAAGGCCTCTCTCATTGATCTCCAGGAACTGCGGTTGGAAGCGGCCTGCATCCAACGCCGACCTGCGGTTCTTACCAAGTCGTCTGTCCATCTTGTGGACGTCCTACGCTGCGCTTGCCGGTCCGTGGCCTCCATTCGAGAACTTTTCGGCCCCATCGGCCATCTGTTCTGCGCGCTATATGGCCTGGCCTAAAAATAAATAATGATATTAAAATAAAACAAATATTTATACTTTCACAACAAATGTGAGTTTATTCCAATATTTTTATAGATAACGGTACGGAACCCTTTGTGCGCGAGTCCGCCTCGCCCTTGGCCGGTTTTTTTTTATTTCGACATATTGTTTGATTAGCGTGTGTAACCTTTAATGGAGCATAAACCATTGTATGTCGGGTTACAATTAATTTTGATTTGGTGTCTCTCATCAAGTTTTTGTTTTATTGATTTTAAATTTTTTACGACCTCAAGGGTATTTTGTGCCTGGTATGCAAATAGCCGGCTGCGACGCAGTAGGCTGCGTGTTCAATTCCTACCGCGGGACAAATGTGTGCATTGTCTACAGATATTTGTTCCGGGTTTAGGTAAGTATTTTTATATATATGTATTATCTACTAGCTGGCCTGCTGAACTTCGTCCCGCTGAAGTTTAACATGCATATGAAGCAGGCATGCCAATATACGTCACCGGTAGAATTGTCAATCGGCCATCATTAGCCGCATCTATGTATGGGAAAATGAATTTATTCATATTTTTTTTTTGCGTGAATTATTCCACTATTCTAATAATTATTCTGCTGGTCAGGGCGAAGACAAATCCAACAAATCAAAGATCATCAAAATCGGTCCCGCCGCCGTTCTTTAGTTATAAATGGTGTAACTAACCCGACTTTGTTTTATATGTACCTATATTAAGATATAGATAAGTGCATTTACAAAAAAAAGAGTATAATATTAATATACCTATCTGTTATCAGACTTACCAGGCTCCCATAGTACAAGCTTTATTTAGTTTGGAGGTTTAAAGCACTGTGTAAAATGTGGGAACACATCGACAATAACCCGGGTGTTGCCAGTGTCAATAGGCGACGGTTTTCATCGGGTGGGCCGTAAGCCTGTTTCCCCGCAAATAACATATAAAAAAACAAAATCAAATCTGTTTATTTTGAAACAAAATCATGGAAAAATTACTGGAACACGATAGTATTCGCAGAAGTTATATACTGTGTCGCGAACACTAACACTACGTTTGTTTTATACAAGCGTATATGTGTATATATGAAAGGGTGTGTGGTTGTATGATGTGAGTGTGTTTGCGTGTGTGAACTTGCGTGTGCTTGTATGTGTATGACCTACAGTCTATTGAGCAACTGTTCAGGTTCAGGTCTTCAGTTTCTTCATACGAGAGTGCTAAGAGCAGTGGTCGGAGTAGGTAGATCGATTAGGGGTTAATGTTCCCAACCGTATATGTTAATATGGACATTCCTCCGTTATTCCGGGATTTTAAAATTATAACGTGGAGCTTTGTGTAAAGAGGGAGTTGCTAGATTGATTAAAAGTTTATAAATCTAATAAGGGTGGTTTCTACAGGGTAGGGAACGCATCGACAATACATTGGGTGTTGCCGGTGTCAATAGGTGACGGTAACCGCATACCATCAAGTGGGCCGTAGAGTTCCTTGTAAAACTCGCTCGGGGAAGTACTACATACCTATTTCTGCCGCCAAGGAGCTGGTTCCCGGTGAAATTACAGGGACATGAGGATTTACACCAGTATACCTCAATTTGATGGACGCAGTGCATCAAATCGTAGGGCACGTTCCAAAGGTGCGTGACCTACAAGGCAATGCCTTGTTATATGCGTTACCACTTAACATCAGGTGGGCCATGTGCTTGTTCGATCTCCAGTTCTTATCAAAAAAAAAACCAAATTGAACTGATTACCTCATCAGTGTAACAAACACACGGCAAATTGCACACTGAATTATTAAACAATGTCAATTTTTAATCCTGCCCGTTTAAATTTGCGGTGGACGTTGGTCTGCAGTAATTCCCATGTGATGGCGACTGTACAAGTTACAGGATAAAAATAATCTATAGAAAAGTGTTTTAGTGTGGATAGTGGGCCCTTTAGGGGGTGATTCTGTCCGTTAAAATAAACAATTATCTTTAAAAATATATTTCTATAAATCATAATACGACGACCTCCGTGGCGCAGTGGGCGAATAGCCGGCTGAGACGCAGGAGGTTGCGGGTTCGATTTCCACCGCAGAACAAATGTTTGCACGATCTACAGACATTTGTTTCCGGTCTGGTTGTTTCTCTATATATATATTATAAGTATGTATTTACAAAAAATATGTATATAAGTATTCTATCAGTTATCTGATCCCGTAAGCTTTGCTTAGTTTGGGGCTAGATGGCGCTGTGTGAAATGTCCAGCAATATTTATTGTTTATTATAATAATTTAATTATTTTCGAAATTTTTCTTAATAACTCGTAAACTACGAGACATGCAAAAATTTTTAAGTAATATGTAATGTTTTGAGATATTATGTAAATCAATCTCTCTTAATATGATCCACCACCATTTTAGCAATGCTTTTTTACATTTTCATCGCACATTGGCCCCTTCGGAAATCAATATGAAAATATACATATTTGAAGTGTTTTTTTTACATGCCTTTTTCTATTTATTTTATTTATTGATCGAGCAAAGCGAGATATTCAAATCAACTTGGGCAAATCGGAGTTGTATGTTTGTCCGAGAATAACGTTCGAAGAGTTTATCCGATAATCGTGAAATGCATAGGTAGGTAGTGATGGCATAATTTTGGTGTTATTAAATAAGCTAAAAACGTGGGAGGGTTGTTGAGATTCAAGAGGGGTAAAAAAATACAAAATGAGACTATCCGATCAAATGGCACGTCTAATAAAAGGTCCTTGTAAGTACATTTCGACCCCGTTTTTATGTGTACCACGTACATACGTTTGTATTAGTTATTAGCCATATTATAAACTGAACTTTAACAAAACTCATAGAATACCCCGGTGACCCCACAGTGCTGAAATTAATTTGTTAGCTTTAGTGACACAAATATAGGGAAAGTCCAGAACAACTGCAATTACTACCTCAAAAAAAATAACCAATTAACATGAACTCCCGCTGCCCATAATTTGAATGAAACTGTATGTCAAGTTGGTGGTTAGTTTAATAGCCAAATATTACTAATGACATATTTTTGTTTTTTGGGAGACTCACGAGATCTCAGTTCGGAGCGAGCCACAAGTAACCATTTCAAATTTCAAATAGGTTGCTTCAGTAATTACGGCTGTAACAGACGGACGGACGGACAAAGTTTTACCTATGGGGTTTCTGTTTAAACCATTTTGGTCGGGAACCCTAAAAAAGCTTGTAGATAAAATCGCTATCAACTAAAAGCTTAAACCAGTATCTGATCCCAATAATGCGATTTTTGTTTATTCGAGATCGCTATGGATATTTAATTCGGCCGCAATATTTACTTGTTCGTGCCATTTCATTACGAATTTAAGTATTTAACTAATTTATTAATTTGTACAAAAATAACATACTTTTGATACAAATATTGCTTTTACTATTAACAAATTAGTTTATTAAAAAACGGTTACTTTACATTAAAGTCAACTGTACTGTATTAAATTATATATTATTGCATTCGACGTTATATTAATTTCCATAGTGGACATCTTCTGATCTTACCCAGTACGTAGAAACGGCTACCAACAGTTCAAACTTTAAATTTAGACTTTAGAATAGTTGTTTTGATGTTGTCATGATATAGTTATTAATAAAAAAAAAGAACAAGTGCGAGTCGAACTCGCCCACCGAGGGTTCCGTACTACGAGTAAAAGTTTTAAAAAATCTACAAAAAGATTTGGTCACCCATACAATTATGACCGCGCATACCGTAGCTTAAACTCGATGATTGATTACGTACTTTAAATAGAGACTAAATTTTTAAAAATTTAATTACAAATGTATAATTTCAGTTTTTTCTCTGTACTTGTAGTATAAGACGATATTACTTGCCAAATTTTATAGTACTAGGTCAACGGAAAGTACCCTTATAAATTTAGACTTCTGTTTAATTGTTTCAGTAGTTTAGGTTTAAAATCAAAATAACTAGAAAAACATGTTATTTAAGTGAACGAAATTGCGTATTTTGCTTTCCTGTGACTTTTTAAATTTTTCTGTTGTATATTTAAGTTAATATGTTACTTTTCACATCACCTGCTCGACAATGTCAAATTATATGTCATGTAAACCTCACCAAAAGCAGGTGATTAAATCCCTACGGCTGAGTCGGGAGTAATGTTGTACTGGCGGGCATAATTTGATTTGGATTTGGAACCTCATCTCTAATAAAATTTGAACCAAAGAGACCCACACAATAAGAACTTATTCGTAAATCGAACTAACCTCTGCACAGAATGCACCAACCTAGATTTGGTTTTTATTGTCTCGCAGAAAGTGTGAAAAGTAGAGTATTCTCCTCGAGGATAAAGCTGTCTGGACGTGTTTATATCCCTCTCTGCACTCAGAATTCTAGTAACTCCCACGCTCCGCTCGTGAGACTCTAGAATCATTCGTTACCCTCGGGAATCAATATAACGCCCATAACGCAAGACACTGCTTTATCCCTCGTTTAATAATCCAATATTATTTTCGAGTTCAGTGACATATCACCCCATCATGATTTTATAAAAGTAAAAACAACCTTTACATGCGCCTGTCGAAATTCGACTGTTTTTTTAAATCTTAGTTTTAGCTTTCGTCTCTCCTCCATACAAACCTTAACTACTCCATCGTTTTTTTAATACTATTTGAGTTATAAAGGGAACAGGCATATGGCTCACCTGATGTTAAGTGGTAACCATCGCCTATAACAAAGTATTGCCTCATTGGTCACACACCTTAGAGACGTGATGCACTGTCCTGCGTCCATAAACTTGACGCATAGGTATAGGTGTAATGCTTCATCGGGCTGTAATTTCACCGGAAACCATACCCTTCTTACCGAAACACAAGCAATGCTGCTTGGCTGCAGAAATAGGTATGGTGGGAGTACTACCCCGGGCGGGCTCTTTTACAGGGCTTAAAAAAGGGTACAAAGGGGGACGTATTTACATACCACCTACCTTATTTGTTAACGAGTTAAACGCATATGGTATCTGCTATCTATATACCATAGGAGTTTAACTCAATAAATACTGCCCCTTAAATCCATATGCGCTTACGCATACACGCTACAAAATATACAAAAAAGATTCATTTTTCTTATTTAATTATCTGTGACAACCACAATTTCTTGGTAGTCGAATCTACACATTGTATTTTATAAACACTTTTTACATGAGAGTCTTATTGCAATGGGAAAGGGTATAGTTTGGTTTGATTCAAAAATAATTGATTGAAATGGGTGTCACTTTGTTTAATTTTATCGGTGATTGCCTGAATGCTTAAAATGTGTTTTAATTAGGTGTTGGACATTTAATGTTACAGTAATCATTTAAGTTTCTAATACTCTTTTCTTTATGAATTTTGAAATGTTTTTTTTAAATAATCCTATCTAATTAAGATTAGTTCTTGTTTCTTGTGAAAGGGCTCGTCCAAGGAAATACTACAACCTTACCTATTTATACCGCCAAGCAGCATTGCTGTGTTTCGGTTTGTAGGGTATGGTTGCCGGGGAAATTGCGAGTGAAATAAGTTCCTAGTAAAATTCGCATGTAAATGAGGCTTTAAACCTATATGCCTCAAGTTGATGGACGCTTAGCAGTGCATCTTAGGGCACGATTCCGAGATAGGTGATCTACGAGACAATACTTTGTTATAGGTGATGGTTACCATTTAACATCAGGTGGGTCATATAGGCCTGTTTCAACTCCAGGTTATATAAAAAAAACTTTTTAATAACAAGCAATAAAATTCAATATTAAATGCATATTAAGAAACTTTAGCGAAAAGAAGGTCATCACTGAAATTATCTTTCAGACAACCTCTGTATATTACGTCCAGAACGACCGATCTTGTGAAGCCAACAGCTCCCAGCAACCTGTAATGTGTAATAATACCTATTATTTATCTAGGTACAGTTATTATAATTTATAAACAATTCTCGATAGATAGATAATGTCTATATTGCACATCATTAAAAACAAACAAATGAAAATACACTTTTACAATGGCTGGCCTTATCGCTAAAAGCAATCTTTTCCATGCAACCTTTGAATATACAGGAGCTGATGTGAATGCATTTGAACACTTTTGCTAATAAATAATCACTATATTTTTCTTATTTTTTAGCTGACTTCAAAAACAGGACGAGATTCTCAATTCGTCGGAATCTTTTTTTTTATTTATGTTCACCGATTGCGCGAAGACGCCTGGACCGATTTGAGAAATTCCTTTTTTTTTTTGTTTAAAAGTGTATACTTCCCAGGTGGTCCCATTGTCACATACATTGACATTGTCCACAGTCAATATCTGATGATTGGATCCCAAAAAGTCGAGGGCAACCCTCAAATTTTATAGGGACGAAATTTGGTTTTATGTTTGTTACATCAGAACTCATTTAACAACTGATTTAGTATTTTTTTTTTATTTGAATGGATACACCTTTAGATGGGTCCCATAGATATTTCATCAAAATCGGTTTAGTAGTTTGGTTAAGTCGGTTATATTTTTATTAAAAAGTTGCTTGTTTAAATATTGTTTCTGTACTTCCTTTTCCATTATCAAATCAATAATAAATACAATTTTTGAATATGAAGCGCTGTGTTAAATTAATGATTAGGCAAGTAACTAATACAAATCTAAAATTCAATATTAAGATTCCTTATTTTATGTAAGTAGTTACAGTATCCCACAAAATTATGAACGCACCAATAAATTACGTACAATTACGAGTTAGTTCGAGCTATCTACAATCTCTGATTTATCTGATGGAGAAAACATGTGGCCTCAATTAAAAGGCATTTTACTAAAAGAACTTACTATAATGATCCCCTTGTTGAAGAGCCCGTGTGAAGAAGCCCTTACATTAAGGCGAAATTTTTACATACTGAAAATATTTTTTTTTATATTAATATTAATGCGGTGAGTGGTTTACGGTTATAATATATATTCTTTTTATTAACATAGCAATATCCCACTAATATTATGGATATTTATGGATATTCGTTACTCTTTCACGTCGGAACGACTGAACCTATTTCAATTAAATCTGGTATGCACGTAGATCATAACCTGGATCAACACATAGGCAAATTTTTTTTGGCAAACCACGCGTGCGAATCCCCGGGCGGAAGGTTGTACTAATATAAAAGCGTCAGTGAGTTTCATTCGTTTTGACGTCGTAACGGCTGAACTGATTTTGATGAAATTTGGTATACAGATATATTATGACCTGAAATAAGACATAGGATTCTAATGAGAAACTATGTGTGCGTAGTGTTTTTTTATCTCAGAACTGAAGTATGAACTCGAAAAAGGTTGATCAATGATTTATTTTTTGGCAATATCATTCATCTATTACTCGTCGTAAATAGAAATAATTGTCCAATATAATAAAAAAAAACACTTAAATATATAAAAAAAATCTACGCCTGACGTTAATTAACTATGATATCGCATCAGTAACTTGTACAACCATCCTTCTCTTTTACCTGAAAATGAAAGAGATGGCACACTTTAAAATAAATGGTTCCCTATTCGGTATTTATTTTTATAAAAACTGCATCCGATAGATTGTAGAATATTGGTGGAATCTATTTATATTGAAATAGAGTTCAAAATGATTGTGAAAGATAAGGTTATCTAATGGTTTTGTTTACGCTTTTAGTAGAAGTTAATGTATTTGACGCGATGTCAGATTGCAAGTATTTAGTTTTGATTCATGTTTTTTGGAACGTTGACCATGGAATCTTTATTAAAATAGAACGTTTATTATAATGAGATCCATCAAATCCGTTTAAAAATGTAAAAAAGACCGGTCAAGTACGTAAAGGAGTCGCGCACCGAGTGTTCCGAACCTAGATAGGTATATTTATATCAATTAAGCAGTGCCATCTAGTTATGTGACCAGTATACCAATAAAACTTTTAAGACATATCTAAAACCGTTCTAGATAGAGTTTTCGTTACAGTTTTTCTGTAATCTTAGCATATATTAGGTACATTTAATTTCAGATTTTTAACTTTGCAAACTTCGAAGTTAGGGGGAGGAATCAGTATTTTTTCACATTTTGATCAAAACATCAAAACTAAACAAATTGAAAAAATAAAAAATGGCTATGTAAATCAATTATTATATCCAACCTGACCTAGTAACCCTATTTGAAAATTAACTTCCACCGTTTTGGCTCTTTTGTCAATCAAAACGTTTTTTTTGGAAATGCAAAAAAAAAACGATCATTATTATTTAAGACTGTTCCATATTTCAAGCCGATAGGTTAAGTAGCAGACGGATGGAAGGACGAGCGGACAAAGTCACATCTTAAGGGTTCCGTTTTTACCATTACGATTCGGATTCATAAAAAGAAGGGATATTAAGCATAATTGTGAGTAAAGCAAGCGTATGAAACAACTTCTACGACAATGCCCACTTTGAAGCTTTATATTTAGTAAACAGGTTATATTAGCATAAAATAGTAGAAGACGAATTCAACGACACCCCAAACGGAGAATCATCACGGGACACTGCGAACTTCACCATCACCTCCTAAAGACAGGAGCCACGGACAGTGAACTTTGTCGTGGATGCCTTCGGAAGGAAGAGACTGTGGAGCACGTGATACTCCACTGCACTGCCACAAACGACGCAAGACTAAAAACGGGTCTGCAAGGGGTCATCGAATCCTCATGTTCCAATAACACCACTACTACTTCAACATCTACGGGGACCCTGGAAAGCTGCTGCCACCAACCCAAAGTCCTACTCCGTTACAATAAGGAGTTAGGATGGCTGGGGTCAGGTTAGAAGGGGGGGTAATGCACAATACACCCCAATGCGGGACGTCAGTGCAGATCTTTTATTCCCCCTACCCTAGAATAAGAATTAGATACCCTACACGATGGGGTGTGTGAGTGATATTAACATCATCCCACACATCCACATGGGCAAGGTACTAAATTTTTATTTTATACCAGCTTCCGCAAGCTGCTTCGCACGCGTGGCTTGTCAATAAAAAGTAGCCTATGTGTCATAATCTATCGAAATACCAAATGTCATTGAAATTGGTTTAGCTATTATGACGCGATTGAGTAACAAACAGACAAACATCCAAACTTTCGCATTTATAATAACAGTGTGACTTTACTAGGCGTTATTAAACCTATACCTAATCATGTCAAGTTTCATATCTACAGCACTAATAGTCTACGAATTCGAATGAATGAATGAATGAAAAGTCTTTATTGCACAAAATAAAAATAATCTGTGCATTTAATGCCTATGCACAGGTAGCAGCAACACCAGATGGAGCATTCTCTTCCAGTTAACCTTTGTGTAATGCGAACAAACAGTTCGAGTACAGAACCCTAAAAAACGGATCCCACCCCTGATCTCAAGAACCTCTGGTTACGTTCGGTCATCACATATCAGTGTCGGAAAAAAACGTATATTAGCCATATCGGATTCCATGATAGTTATTCCGGATACGTAGAGAAAGTGATACGGTCTTGTCTCCAGAGAGAGATAAAAATAAATAGGAAAATATAATAAGGCAGGTGGAACTCTTTAACATGATCAAATGTGACATTATTTTAGTAAACAAGTAGCTTTTTAACAAAAATATAACTGACTTCAGATAACAGAATTAAAACAAAAGTTTAAAAAAATGTTAAATGTAAAAAAGTTATCATCCAAATGTTTTTTACAC
Source organism: Philereme vetulata (assembly GCA_918857605.2). Lineage (NCBI taxonomy): Eukaryota > Metazoa > Arthropoda > Insecta > Lepidoptera > Geometridae > Philereme > Philereme vetulata. The sequence goes on along the minus strand of OU975418.1, from coordinate 25,120,267 downwards.
TATTGCGGAATATTTTAATTATAAGTACTAGACATGCCATTATTTTATTTTATTGACATTTTTATATTGTGTAGGAATAGTTAATTTTAATTTTTAATTAATATAAATGTAATATTTGCACACATGGAATGGTAACAGCTTGAATTGTTATACATTAAGACCAGTGTAAAATTATGCCAACTAACTTTCTGCGAATAAATTATTTTTATCTTTATCAAACTACTTTACCAATTTTGATGTCATTTCCATGGGATCAATCTAAAAATATATTCTGTCAAATACAAAACTAATTTTCCAAATCTGTTGATATGTAACGGAGTTCTAAGCTAACAAACATAACAAAACAAAAAAATTATACAAATTTAATACTTATATGGTTTTCTCATGGATGCCATTGTCAGAACTGGACCAAATTAAAATGAGACTGCACGAAAATCACCAGATTTGAAATAAAAAAAAAAGAATCATCAAAATCGGTTCACCCAGTCGAAAGTTCTGAGGTAACAAACATTTAAAAAAAATACAGTCGAATTGAGAACCTCCTCCTTTTTTGAAGTCGATCAAAAATAAGTTGGTATGGGCCAAAACTGATCTTAAGTACTCTACCTGAAGACCACTAACTTAGCTTCTTCATCATCACCGTCGTAAAAGCGACAGCACGTCCACTTCTGAACGTTGGCCTCCCCCATAGATTTCCAGAGCGACCGATCTTGTGAGGCCTGCTCTAACCTTAGCCTCTTTCTTCAGGTCTTAGTTTGAATTTTCAAGTCTTCGCGTTCCATTTTTGGCCCTACACTTTCTGAGCAATCGATTTTGTGTGTACACTTAACAGTTCCCAGCAACCTTTCTTAGGTCTTATTTCCAAATACATATATTCACATCAAATTTCATACACCTACATCAACTTATTTGGATGAAAAACAGGCGCTATTATTGTCATTGGTTGTCGTTTATTTATTCACATTTTAATGTGACCCAAATTTAAAGCTACCATAGTAATGAAGGGTGCTTGTAACTTTAACTTTGGTGGGCTAGACGGTACTTAATGTTTGTTTCTAATAAAGGAGGTAAATAATCATATAGATGGTAAACGGTTACTGTAACCAATAAATCTTTGTAACAATATAGAAATAACTTACGCGTTGTCACTCTAAGTCTAAAGCAAACAGAACTAGTTACCTATACTCAACTTAAGTAATGTGTTAATATATGTAGTTATCTACGACATTAATTTAAAACAAACATCTGGAATCGTATTAACTGATTTTATAGGTGGGTTTAATATTGGTAGCTTTAATATTTATTCATCATTCAATTGATTCTTTATTCGTTTCCAAAAAAACAACTTTTAACGTAAATCGGCGACGCTATCCACGCTATTGAAACGATGCCGCTTATTCAGTTTATCAGGTCCCTAAACTACAACAATGATGACTGAATATGATTTGGTTACCTACTTTAGGCACTTGTCTCACCGCTGGCGATGAGCGAGAAGCAAGTAGAGCTAGAAACTAGAAACGAGTTAATGAGCAGGGAGAAGCGAGTGTATAGTTCCTATAGTTGTCTCGCTGGGCTATAAAGCGAGTGAGCGAGTGCGGCGGGCGATTCTCACGGCGTGTGTTCTGGCCGCCAAGCGAGCATCGCTGAGCGCGTATCGCTGAGCGAGTGTTGTAGTCGCTACGACAAAATAGTGGAGAGCAAGTTCTCGCCGGCAGTGTGAACGGCCAGCGATCAACTATTAATATACGTGTCTCTTTTACTGACACGGAATCTATATATTTGTTCGTATCATGAGTGAGAAAATAGTTCATAGCTAATCGCTTACTCGACAGCGGTGAAACAAGTGCCTTTTACAGGCTGTTCCATTGATATTTTAGGACTTAATTACGGTTGTATGAAAATTTTAAATTCTCTATGGTAATGGATTTGAAACATTGTACGCCATTAGCCCTATCCGTGTTTTCATTTAATGTCGTACATAACAAAACACATAATATATATTACGTATTGTGTGCCTCTTGCTTTAGAGATCGCTTTTCTTCTTGTTTATGTGATGATATTTCATAAATTTACGAGCTTCCCCTCGCGGGTTCGCACATAAGGTTTATCAATAAAAATATTACCCTCCTTCTGCGCAGGTTAAAAGTGCGTATTTCTCAATTGCAGTCATAATCTAGCTTTAAACTAAATTTCACCGAATTCGGTCCAGCCGTTTAGTCGGGAAACGTAAAAAACAGACAGACAGATTTATAATATTAGTATGGATGAGAAGAAAGAATTATTTTCGGAGATTTTGTTTCAAATATCGTCTAAAATTACCTAACCTTGATCATTAAGAAAAAAAAAGTAGTCATACAATACCGAATCTAACATAGTCTAAAAAACCTACTACTATACGAATCAAATCAAACTCACAATATTAAAATGCAAGATATTCAAGAACAGTAGAACGCATGTTCCGAGCAGAACACAGAAAACAGAACAAAATCAAAATCTATTTTTATTCCAACTATTCCGACATGCATTTGAGGAAGATAGTACAGTCGCGTACAATATCCTCAGTTTACCCAACCACGCCTAAAAAGGTATGCTCGTATCAGCTGTATACAGTTTACATAAATTACTGAAAAACGGTCCGCAAGTACTGTGACTATAAAATACAAAAAGCGGCCAGCACGTTGCTGTTTTTAGCTTTTGGTGCTAGACTTAGTGTAATGGTAATGTTTTCACATGCACTTGTATTGTTGAATAATCATGCTATTACCGCAAAATTTGTAATATTAAAAATGTGACAATCATTATTAATAATAATTAATAACGCTGGGCATTGCACACAGCGCCATCTAGCTTCAAACTAAGCAGAGCTTGTTTTATGTGAACCAGTTAACTGATTACAGCCAGTTACTTATACATACTTTTTTTTTGTAAATACAAGATAGAGTCGTATTATCCATAACTATTATTATGATTTCAAAGTCACTCTGTCTCTATGTCTGTGTCTTATATCTTTACGACTAAACAGTTAGATCGATTAAGATGAAATTTTGTAGGTATATAAATAACTAGCTGACCAATCCGCAACTTTGCACGCGTAGTTTTTTAATAAAAACATTACCCTCCTTCTCCGCTGTTGGGTAAAAAGTAGCCTGTGTCACCCGGAGATAGTGTAGCTTCCCAAAAGTGAAAGAATTTTTTAAATCGGTCCAGTAGTTTCGGAGCCTATTCAATACAAACAAACAAATCTTTCCTCTTTATAATAAAACGAAGTTTTTTTGTAGATATTGATATGTTCTTTAATATTGTAGAACATACTTTTGTTCTATCATCAATAGTTTCCGCAGCGCATGCGACGAAAGACGTTTAGGGCACTTATTTACACCTTGGGTTACGTTACTTAAGTTTTAGTAAAGATCCCTAGTCTTTTCTAGCAATAAATATAACTTGTGTCACTTAAGGTAAATTTAACTTTCCAATGGTGAAAGAATTTTAGAAATCAGCACACTAGATTTTGAATTTATTCATTACAAACATACACACAAAAATACAAATCTTTCCTCTTTATAATATTAGTATAGTATAGATATAGGCGACCGTGGTGCGTGCGACACGCTAGCTGTTGCTGTTACTGCTAGCTTTAGCGTGATACTCCTTTGTGTTATGTCAGTGACTTTGCTTCGTCTATGAATCTCTTCATTTCTGAGTCGATCTCGTAGAGAAACACCAAGCATAGCCCTATCCATCGCACATTGAGCGACATTGAGGCTTCTTATGAGGCCCATGGGGAAACAGCTCATCGTGGTACATCTGTGTCATCTCTGGTTACACACACTAAACACTGAAGTATTTTGGAAGAGAAGATGTCACATAGTTTCCCAAACGCTGCCCAGCCGAGTCGGATTCTTCGACAGACCTCTTTCTCGAAGTCGGACCTAACTAACGGGAATGTTTGCCCTAAGTCCTAAAAAACAGAATAAGTCAAATAAAGACTTATAGTAGAATTCTTTTACCAAGCAGTCTCTGAATGATAATTTAATTATTATTATAAGTTCATTTATTAACATCTTAATTTGTCCCTGTAGCACAAAACACGCTAATGGCCAACGTTTTTACCAGACTACGGCAAAGTCAAAACGAAGGGTTATGCTTTTAGCAGTCTATGTTTTTAAGTATGTTTGTATTTACCTATGTCTCCACTAAAGCGTCTAAACTACTCATCCGATTTCGATGAGGTGTCAATCGATTCGTTATTCTGGTCCGAGTGGCAAAGGCTACCATTGACATACGTATTACACAGTCGGGTTTTATTTTTTAAACTTATATCTTTTGTTTATAAATTATAACACAATTCAATCAACCGTGAACACTTCTGTTGGCATCTGTACATCAACTTCAGACGTTCTAAAATACAAGAGTATCGGTTACAATATTGAGCTTATTTTTAAACAAAAAATTTGGGTCGCACATGGATCAGTGGTTCCGTACAATGGCGTATCAGATGTTAATCAAATGTTTGTTGCTAGCGGAAGAATAGTTGATCAAAATTTAATTCAGATTATAAGATAATAACCTTAAAATCAAACATGCGTCTCGTATATTTTTTTTTGTTTTTTTTTTATACGTCTTATATGGCAAATGAGCATGCAGTCTACCAGATGTTAAGTGGCTACTGCGGCCCATGGATATCCACATAGAATTCAAAACAAGGTATTATGTTATCTTGATCTCTATGTGGATACGTTGTCATACTAAAGTACTTAGCTGTTATGCCTATGAGCCAGTTATTACACGAACATACCATTACCATCTAACCGGAATTGTATATATTCATATTTGGCGGCAGAATAAGGTAAGGCGGTGGTGCCCACTTCCTCGAGCTCGTTCACAAAAGATCTACCACCAGTACAAAAGCTCAGTAAAAAATACATCAAATTTGATGTTAAGCAATTACTACTGTTTCGGAAAGTCAATGTAACAAGATAATTTGCGGGGTTAGGAACATATATTATATATCACCACCCATAAATATAGTAACGTCCTATATAAACACCCAAATACCTCTTTATTACCCCAAAGCCCTCATAATATTTCAATATCGACAACAACACAATAAACAAACCCTCAACTCTCAAAATATTCACAGCATCAACATTTTAAAATACGGCCGCAGATTCAATAAAATCTATATCAAAAACTAGTAAAAGTGAAAAAGCTGTTGCGAGTTGCAATAAATTATTTCTCGAGGGCGCTCTCTCGAGTCAGGAATCTTATATTTCGCCACATTTCAAAATTAGCGAAGGATATTCGCCGATACGACGCTCGTAAAATACGGTAGACCAGCGTGTTGGACGGTAAAATCGTTCCGATTTATGTTGGGAAGTAAAATTTTATATTTTTGGCATCCGATAATTCGGATAGGCCGGTGTGATGGGCCTGTGTGCTCGGAATGCTGCCCATGTTTACTTCTAGGCGCCTTTTACGGTAAGTTTTGTAGCCACTTCGGACGATTCACTTATTTGTTACGGTTCCTTACACTAAATAGGTAGAAAGTGGGTCAGGATCAGTCTACCTTTCTCTATGATTGTTCCGTAAAAGTAAATTGGATAGTATTATTTAGTTTTCATGTGATCCTTACGTGGAGAAATGTTATAGTTAAAACAGACTGGTTTCTAGAATCTTCCGAGCTTATTCATGCTTATTGCTGATACTCTACAATTTATATTTTGAATCTTTATTGCTTTATGATACTATGAAGTAGCTATAAGACACTTGCAACTTCAGTGCGAAGCCCCCTTTCCTTGGATTTGATTTAGAAATTACGAGATTTCGCGCAAAAAAACGTTTTTCTACGACAAAATATAGCCTACAGGATAGCTTTTTAGTGTAGCTTTCTATCAGTTAAAGAATTTTCAGAATTGGTTCAGTATGTGTAGTTTGTGAGATTACCCCTACAAACAATATACAAACTTCATCTCAATATTTAGTTCCTTTATATTTATATATAAACAAGCTTAAGTTCGCGGCTTTGCATTCGTAATTTGTCAACAAAAAATAACCCTTTTTCTGCGTAGTCGGGAAAAATCGCCTATCTATCTCTATGTCATGAAAATGACAGACAGAGAGACGGAGTGATTTTCGAATATATAGGTACGCATATTAAGTACAAGGATTGAGGATAACTACGAAACAATCAATGCCAATTCACAAAAACAATATCCTATTACATAAAACAACTGTAACGAACACCAACTTAGCCGCTTATTATAAAATACACGTAGAAATTCCAACGAAACGACCGCTTAAAGCCAAGTGTTCAGTGAAAACAACTTTTGGACCAACTGGAGTTATTCGGTTCTGCAGAGTTTGGGAGCTATGCAGCGCACTGCGGACCCAGCTCTCGATTCAAAACTATTGGTGTTTTGGGAATCAAATTTAGGGTGGAAAATATATTTTAGACTTCGCATTTTGTTGAGGGATGATCATGAACAAGTCCTCGTATTGCACTAGTATTACTGCCCTCGTTTGAAAACTATTGGGAATTCACAAACAAAATGTTTTCGCAATCAAGCCTCATATGTCACTGGAGTCACTTGATAGAAGTGCTCTCTGTTGAAAACTGACGGTCCAGTTTTGGAAAAGCATCTCTCGCTTTTCAACGGTTGCGTGCACACAGCGAACTCGCCACGCTCTCGCACCGTGTACATCGCGAACTCGCCACGCTCTCGCACCGTGTACGTCGCGAACTCGCCACGCTCTTGCACCGTGCACGTCGCGAACTCGCCACGCTAAAATTACGTTCGCAGTTTACCAGTATGATAAAGCCTATAAAGACATCAGATCTTGCAGCCTTTGACTATTAAGAGGTTGGAGTTAGCGAACATTTTTTACGGCATTATAACACGCCCTTAAAAACAAACAAGCACTTACGAAATGAATATTATAACTTCGCTAAGCACAATAAGTAGACTCCTTCATTCCTTCCACAACAAACTTCTACCGTATTCAAAACTAGGAAACAACCCATAAAACTACATGAAATTCAACACAGTTTTATACATAAAACTTAAACGCGCGTGATATTTATAACCCGAAGTTAACTTAGCAAGTTTAGCCGACTTACAAACTGCGGTAGCACTATACTACATTACATTTTCCAGCATCCACGGAGGTTGTATTTGATAGTATGTATTTACTTCGCTTTTCGGTTTAACCTTGCATTTATTTGGAGAGGTTTTCCAGCAAAGTAGGATGGGCATTTTTCGTCCAAAAAATGCGGCTAGTTCTCGAACCAATTTAAAAAAAAAGCTTTGTATGTGTTCTTCATTAATTATTAAGAGAAAAAACCTGGCATCCGGTTAGTTTAGGAGATAATATGCAATTATCATCTGGGCATTTCTGACCCTAAAGCGCCCACCTAAAGAAATAAAGAAGAACACGCTATCTGAACACAGCCTTAAGAAAATATCTTCTTATATATTTTTGTAAAATAATCTTTCAATAAAAATTCATTTGTCAATATAAACACTACCCTCCTTCTGCGCAGTCGGTTAAAAAATAATTTATTTAATTTATTTTGAACAAAATCCACAGCTCTTAATATAATATAGGTGTATCTTATGATGAAACTTACAGCCAATAAATGATTTACATTTTATAATTCAAATACATATAGATTAACGACGTAAATCACTTATCGCTAAATATATAAACACTAAATAGGACCATGATTTTAATATAAGATGATGATGATTGTAAAATTAAATATATGTCTCGATCCCGGTCTTAATGTAACTATAAACCAAATGTCATTGAAATCAGTCTAGCTCTTTATTAGTGAAAACGCAACAAACAGATAAAGAGACAAGAGTTACTTTCGTATTAATAATACTCGTATGTTTGGATGAATTGGATGATACAAGTATTGCTCCATAAAACTGACATAGAAACCTGTGCCTGTAAATCCGTGTATCTGGTTATCTTCGATCGCACCCACGACCTTGTGGAAGTGAGTCAGTGGGTAAGAATGTTCTGCCCGATTTAGGACACATGGTATCAGTTAACTTGTGGAAGTTAGGAACATTGCCCTGTGATTGAATAACAAACAAACATGGTGCTTGTCTTTTGTTTGTGACTCATTATTTAAGGAACATGGTTTCTGTCCAATTAATAAGCGAAAATGTAAAAAATATTAATACGTAATAATGTCATTTTAAATACGATTTAGCAGCAGTAGCCTGCAGCAGTAGGCTATCAGTTAAACTACTGTAGCTGTGTAGCTACTGTTGCAGGTATGTACTACCTTTTATAAGGTCAGGTTACATATTTGTAATCAGTTAAGCTAACTGATAGCCTACTGCTGCAGGCTACTGCCGCAGGCTACTGCTGCAGGCTACTGCTGCTGTAGCAGCTACTGTTGTAGGTATGTACTACCTTGTATAAGGTCAAGTTACATATTTGTAATCAGTTAAGCTAACTGATAGCCTACTGTTGCAGGCTACTGCTGCTGTAGCTACGGCTGTAGGTATATACTACCTTGTATAAGGACAAGTTACATATTTGTAATCAGTTAAGCTAACTGATAGCCTACTGCTGCAGGCTACTGCTGCAGGCTACTGCTGCAGGCTACTGCTGCTTTAGCTACTGTTGTAGGTATGTACCTCCTTGTATAAGGTCAGGTTACATATTTGTAATCAGTTAAGCTAACTGATAGCCTACTGTTGCAGGCTACTGCTGCTGTAGCTACTGCTGTAGGTATATACTACCTTGTATAAGGTCAGGTTACATATTTGTAATCAGTTAAGCTAACTGATAGCCTACTGCTGCAGGCTACTGCTGCAAGCTACTGCTGCTGTAGCTACTGCTGTAGGTATGTACTACCTTGTATAAGGTCAAGTTACATATTTGTAATCAGTTAAGCTAACTGATAGCCTACTGCTGCAGGCTACTGCTGCAAGCTACTGCTGCTGTAGCTACTGCTGTAGGTATGTACTACCTTGTATAAGGTCAGGTTACATATTTGTAATCAGTTAAGCTAACTGATAGCCTACTGCTGCAGGCTACTGCTGCAAGCTACTGCTGCTGTAGCTACTGCTGTAGGTATATACTACCTTGTATAAGGTCAAGTTACATATTTGTAATCAGTTAAGCTAACTGATAGCCTACTGCTGCAGGCTACTGCTGCTGTAGCTACTGCTGTAGGTATGTACTACCTTGTATAAGGTCAGGTTTTATATTTGTAATCAGTTAAGCTAACTGATAGCCTACTACTGCAGGGTACTGCTGCTGTAGCTACTGCTGTAGGTATGTACTACCTTGTATAAGGTGAGGTTACATATTTGTAAATCGTATTTAAAATGACGTTACTACGTATTAATATTTTTTACACTGATAATGATAATGACTTAGTGATGCTGAGTAATAAAGTGAGAATAAATTAAACGAAATATTTGGGCTTGTCTCTTGCAGTAGAACTATCAAAACACAAATGTGAAATGAGAGCCAAGTACAACTTGGTTGTTGACTTCAACGACAAAAGAAGTGAGATCTAAATGGGTGCCAAGTTCAATGGTCAGTCCTGAAATTTATTTATAACAACATTACATATAATTTCTTCTTATAACTTAGGATAATATATTGAAGCCCAAAGTCTGACTTTACTGGTTTTTATACGAATTACATGCCTTTGCAAGTTCTAAAGCTGTAAGTTTTCTTTTTATACCTCCGAAAATTTGGTTTGCTGGTAAAAACTAGCCATCGAACATAGGGCTCTTCCATGACTGTAGTAGGTACTTAATAATCATTCGTATATGAGAACTAGCCAAGTCAGACCTTAGGCTTCAATATATTATACTCAGTTATAAGAACAATTAATATTTAAAGTTGTTATAAAATATTTTATGTTATTATTAATAAATTTCAGGACTGACCATTGCACTTGGTACCTATTTAGATCTCACTTATTTTGTCGTTGAAGTCAACAACCAAGGCATATATCATAATATTGAACTTGGTTCTCATTTCACACTTATGTTTTTGAGGGGATACCTACCTACAGAATCAACTTACGACGTCCCTTGACAAAGCCCTGTACAGCTGCAAAATTTGTATTTTATCAGACAAGGCCCTTTTGCAGCCGCTTTATTTTAATTATTTGTTGAAGTTTTTATTAAATTTTAATATTATTTTACAAAGCCCCAGCTGCATCTTTCACTTTGTGATTGCATGTTTGCGTTTGTTTGTAACCTGACTTAACTAAGCGTTTCTAGTGATCCTAAAGTTTAAATAAATGTATGTCTATATCTATGTGTTGACGAGCGCAGTGCAGTAATGTACAAGGCTGTCCATATTTTCTCGAATTACCTTGCAAAGTGTAATGACATTTTAGTAGATGTTTTATACAACCATATTTACGACGACCTCCGTGGTGCAGTGGGCGAATAGCCGACTGAGACGCAGGACGTAGCGGGTTCGATTCCCGCCGCGGAACAAATTTTTGCACGATCTTCAGATATTTGTTCCGGGTCTGGTTGTTTCTCTATATATTATAAGTATGTATTTACAAAAAAAAATGTATATAAGTATTCTATCAGTTATCTGGTTCCCATAGTACAAGCTTTGCTTAGATAGCGCTGTGTGTAATGTCCAGCAATATTTATTTCTTTAATAAAAGGTGAGGTATAGAAGCCTCATGTACCTGTAATTTCACAGGCACCCAACCCCTTTAAACCGAAACACAGCAATGCAAGCAGCATTGTTTTGTAGGTATGGCTACCACTATACCTGTTTCTGACACCTAATATTCTTTCCCGGGCGAGCCCTTTCACAAGGCACTCTACTATGTTTTCTCAAAATTATTTTATCGAATTAAAAATAAAAGTACCCTTATATCGGTAATGCCACTTATACCTTATTTGTTTTGAACATCTGTTTTGTGTCAAGTGCGAGTCGTAAAAAACTTTGAGGGGTTGTAACAGACCGGAGCTTTGATGCAGGCTATAAATACATACTATAAACCTATACTTGGATGATTTTTATTTCGATAATATAGAACTTCAAACACTAAAATAACCTCAAAATAGAAATGTCTTCCAGAAAAGCTTTAAGGATAGATAGGTGGTTAGGTGGTTATATTTAGTGGTGAAAAAAGCACATTGTGTTTTTGAAGTGAAAACTTCTTTAGGCGCGTTGGGCGTTTTTTGAGAAGGGTAAAAACCATTGAACTCACGACACTGTTACTGTTACCGACATCTCTGTATTTAAAGTATCTCGTAATTGTTCAAGTTTTCACTTCTGTCGGCACTCCCGAAGTGCCATTTTTTTTTTATAATGAATGAATGAAATACTCTTTATTGCACACCAAATAAAAATACAATAGTGGAAATAAACAATAAATAAAGGTACAATGGGCGGTCTTATCGCTAAAAGCGATCTCTTCCAGACAACCTTTGGATGGACAGGATAAACAAAATCAAAAGACGGCGGTGTAAGAGTACCTACAGACATAAACAGAACCCACAAAATAAAATATACCTATTAATTATACTAATAAACATAAACTTAAATACATACAAATAATATAAGAATAAATAAACTACACTACATAAAGAGGATAAATAACATAAACACTAACTAGCAGTTACGAGACAACGAAAGGAAATGGTTGTATACCTTGACTTTGAAAATAGGAAGAGATTGGGACGACCTTACAGACAAAGGTAAGGCATTCCACAATCAATCCACAAAATTTATATCCAATTTAATTCAATATCTTTATTTCAGACCAGCACTAACATGGTCCTAGTCAATATTACATACAATACTACTATATACAGTAAACTATGAAATAAACAAATTACAACAATGCTCATCACTAAAATATTACTAAATAATTAGACAAATTCGAGTTTTTTTTATGTTATTTGTGGGGAAACAGGCTAACGGCCCACCTGATGGTAAGTGGTCACCGTCGCCTATTGACACCGGCAACACCCGGGGTATTGTCGATGCGTTCCCTACACTGAAGAAACCTCTTTACATTTATCTTGAAGCGTGTCATTTCGTAGTCTAATAGGAAAACCTCAGATGGTAGCTCATTCCACATCTTGCAAGTATGGGGTAGAAAAGATCGCGTGAAGCGTGTGGTGCGCGATACCCAATTGTCGATTATATGTGGATGAGCTTTATTACGTTGCGTTGTCGAGAAGTGCGATGGTAAAATCTCGACGACGGGATAAGATCAAATAGCTCCTCAGAACATTCCCCATTATACAGGCGGTAGAATACACTGAGCGATTCGATGTCACGGCGTTGACTCAACGGTTCCAGCCTGTCGGCGAGTTTGGGATCACCGATGATTCTAATGGCTCTTCTCTGAAGGGAGTCAAAACGAGACGAGTTACGTTTAGGACAAACCTACTAAGGTTTTTAAGTGTATTATTTTCAACTTATGTGTTTTTTATTTTAGTATTTTTTTTTATAGTAATAGTATTAATATCTTATTGTTTTTGGTATGCATACTGAGTAAGAAATACGAATATATCCATCACAGGGTTAATAACTTCTGATCTATTATTACAATAAAAATAATAACTTCCCAACTATTCACGGTCATTATTTATTATCAAACCATTAGCTTCCCATATGTTTGCCATATTCTATTAAAAAAAAACCGCCCAAGTGCGTGTCTGACTCGCGCACTTAGGGTTCCGTATCATTATCTATAAAAACGGCAAAAAATCATGTCTGTTGTATGTCTTAAATACTAATGTATTATTACATTATTTATTTTTAAAGTGAATACTGTAAGTCAATTTTCTGTGAATATTTCAAGCGTCTAACTGTTGTCGTTATCAATATTAAGCAAAAAAGAGCAAAACAATCACGTTTGTTGTATGGGAGCCCCCATTAAATATTTGTTTTATTTTGTTTTTAGTACTTTTTGTTATAGCGGCAACAGAAATACATCATCCTTGAAAATTTCAACTGTCTAACTATCACGATTCATGAGATACAGCCTTGTGACAGACGATCAAACAGACAGACAGCGGAGTCTTAGTAACAGGGTCCCGTTTTACCCTTTGGGTATGGAACCCTAAAAAGTGGATCTCCGGGAGTGCCGACAGAAGTAAAAGCTTGAATAAAAGCAGACTACAGATACACTACAGATACTTATATACAGAGTTGTCGGTAACAGTAACAGTGTCGCCAGTTCAATGGTTTTTTCCCATCTCAAAAAATGCCCAACGTGCCTAGAGAAGATTTTACTTCAAAAGCTCTTGTACACTTGTTTATGCAAAAAAAATATCTTGTATCTTCCAATCCTTTCTCTTTAATCTGACTGAATCCGGCATTTAATGAAATAAAACAATAATCGGCTAGATGCGCACGCGCCGCTGACAGCTTGTCTGGTGCGACTTTTGTCCGCCATAGCGATAAATTACAGCTATAAGCTTTTATAAGGATTGTAAGGCACTTGTCTCACCGCCGGCGATGAGCGAGAAGCGAGCAGATGCGAGAAGCGAGTGTGTGAGTGCAGCGGGAGATACTCGCGCCACTCGCTGAGCGCGTGGCGCGTGCGTGGTGATGGACGTTGAAAAAAAAACATTATTTTTTTCGATGTACTGCATCGCATCCCCCTTTTTTCCTTCCGTTTTTTTTCAGAATTGCCGCTGCCACTACACAAATGCTAATATAAATAATAATAAATATTGCTGGACATTTCACACAGCGCTATCTAGCCCCAAACTAAGCAGAGCTTGTACTATGTGAACCAGATAACTGATAGAATACTTATATACATTTTTTTTGTAAATACTAATAATATAATACATATAATATATAGAGAAACAACCAGTACCTCCTGCGTCTCAGCCAGCTATTCGCCCACTGCACCACGGGGGTCGTCATTATAAAATACATCATCATCGTCGTCTGAACAAGTCAACAATGATAGTTCTAATGATTGCTCTAAATTCATAACCATGCGTGCACTCACAGATGCACTCGCGTGCATATCCACACTAGTAGAGAACTAAAGAAGAATGAGCAAGGCGATACCAAGTCAACATCATCATTATCACATCAGCCAAAGGCCGTCCACTGCTGAACACAGGCCTCCACTATAGATTTCCAGAGCGACCGATCATGTGCAGCCTGCACCCAACGGCACCCAGCAACCTTTATCAGGTCGCCTTTCCATCTTTAACTATCAAAATCATCTAAGTCAACATCAGGATCAAACATTAAGTACCTAACGTAGACTCCGGTTCGTTGCTGAATGGCATCAAACATTACTAGAAGGTACACTACTTTAAATACATGGTAAAACACTAATCTTAATCTAAAAAGCAATACAATGGGCGATCTTATCCCTGAAAGCGATCTCTTCCAGACAGCCTTTGGATGAAACGAAGTGAGGTTTTTTTGGTTGGACATTTCACACAGCGCTATCTAGCCCCAAACTAACCAGGGCTTGTACTATGGGAACCCGATAACTAATATAATACTTACATATATAGAGTGTTTGATAATATACGCACAAAAATGAAAGAGGTTATTTTGATGAGCACAATAAATAAATTTTTGAAATGTTTACTATAGAAATGTGAAATTTATTTTTGCATGTAAAAACAAACTCTTTATTAATATGTTGTGCTATTGCACAATGCTTGCCATCTAACCACAGATACTCTATTAGTGACGTCTCGAGATGTCTTTTGTTGTCCCTTTCTTACCCAAAACCTTATTTCCGAAAAAGATATCAAATCGGTCTTTATTTTTTGATGTCGATTGCAAAAGTAGGGGATATAAAACTTTATCGAATTAATCACTTAACTTAGTCAATTTTCTTTAAAATTTGATAATATAGGTAACTAGTAGTTTTTTTCGAGAAGTCTTTTTTATGTTTTGAGAAACCGTCACTCGAATATCGTCAGTATATTACCAAACACCCTGTATACTTATTTATAAATACATACTTATATAAAATAGAAACCCATTCAGACCCGTAACAAATATCAGTAGATCGTGCAAACATTTATTCCGCGGCGGGAATCGAACCCGCTACCTCCTGCGTCTCAGCCGGCTATCCGTCCACTACGCCACAGAGGTCGCCACTAATTAATCGACAGTTAATCAATTATTTACGCTTCGTCAGTTTAATCTCTTTAACATAGCTTTCAATACAAACAAGCTTTATTCTTGGTTTCGCGAATACGTCTGACCACACGTGGAGTCGAGTGGGCGTCTTGTTTATTTGTAATTTCTTTTATGCACACACAATTAGCTTTATCCCAGGGTCAAGTGAATCATGTCGGTTCGTACAGTCGGCGACACAGATTTAGGGTTCCGAGGAAATCGAAACTCGTGTTCTGAAAGGTCATTGTTAACTCGAAAACCGCTCCTAAAATACAATTAAATTTGAAAATATACCGAAGCTAATTACATTCATAAGCTATAATGAATTACATTCTCCATGAAAAATTACCGGTTGTGAAAAAAATCTAGTGACACCACAGGAACGCAAATTTTTGTTATGAAAAAGACTTTTTTAATATCCTTGTATTTATGAAAAGTTGTTTGTCCCATTCATACATTGTGGAATATTCATGACACTGACTGTACTGCTCTTGCATTCAGAGTTATTTATTGTTCAGTTATTGTTATTCGCTTGTTTGAAGTATACGTTACGAAGGGAGTGTCTATTAATAAAATGCTTAGAATCGAAACAGGATGCAAAATAATGTTAAAGAAGTTGAACTATACAAAAGTATTAAAAGTTTTGTGTTTATATCTATTTATAAAAACGTATATAATTAGGTACGTAGTTTTGTTGGCTATGTGTCCCGCCCACTGCCATTGCAGGTTGCTCATTCTCTGGGCTATTTATAAGATTCAATTAAATCCAATACGTTTATTTTAGACGTTTTTTAGATTGATTTGTCGACTAGTATATTCTAGCTGACAAATCCGCAGCTTCGCACGCGTAGTTTTTCAATAAAAACATTACCCTCCTTCTGCGCAGTTAAGTAAAAAGTAGCTTATGTCACCCGGGGATAGTGTAGCTTCCCCACAGTGAAAGATGCCTATTCAATACAAACAAACAAACAAAGAAATCTTTACTCTTTATAATATTACTTACTTACTCCATTGGAGCAGGGACCCAAAGTGAGGCTTGGCCTCCGATATGAGAACTCTCCACTTTCCTCTGTCCATTGTCATCTCTTGCCAGTTGTCGGCTCCCAGGTCGCGCAGGTTAGCCTCCATCCTGTCGTTCCAGCGATACTTAAGACGACCCGGTTGGTCGTCCCAAGTATCGCTGGAACGACAGGTCAGCGGCCAGACGGTCGGCCCAAGTATGCTCTCTTTACACTTCGATCTTCACCCATTCGCAGTAGATGGCCGAGCCAGTGGAGTAGGTGTCACTTGTATTCTCCTAAGATGTTAGGATGAAGAGAAGATGGTAGCCTGAGAGTCCGTAAAAACGTCGAAATTGAAGATCTTATAATATTAAGTAGGTATAGATGAATAATAATAACGGGACTGGGCTGGTTATGTTTGTCGTATGATGGATGACCAGTGGGCCAAGCTGACCACCGAGTGGGACCCTGACACAACCCGAAAACATCGCGGCAGACCAAGGTAAAGATGGAGGGACTAGCTCACTAACTTCCGAGCAGATTGGACCATCTTGGCGCTGGAAAGAATGTGGGGAGGCATATGCCTAGTAGTGGGACACAGGGCTAAAAATAATAATTATATACATTTAATATCACTTAAGTTTGTCTACATCTAAATTCATTTCCTCGTTTTTAATTCGATCTTGTAGACCTAATAGATTTTCCGAATGATACAATCACACTAAACTACTAGGTAGGTACTGGTTTAAACTGGAAATTATTTTTGCTTTTCCTCGACTATTAGATGACACTCATAAATCTAATAAACTATTTTATCAACAGTTTGAAATCGCGACCCTTCCGAACTTCCCCCACTCTAGTTTAAGTTTTTATCACGGAGTGTAGAAACCGGAAACTACGGAACGGCAGCTAATCCTAGACAATCGCTCGCGAAATATGATACTAAATAAGAAGGAAATGGAGGCAAAGAGTTGGGGATAGACCGTGAGAAAAAATGTTAATAGGAACTCAGAACGTTTATTGCTAGAAGTAGAATTATCACATAATCTGCGGAATACAAGTCATGCCAACTTGAGTAATATAATAAGAATATGTTGTTTGACAAATCATATTGTTACGAGCTGAAGGTTCGGGATAAAATAATGAAAACCAATCTTATCAAAATAACACTTTCATTCAACACAAAAATGATAAACACACGATCTTAATCACAAATAATCACAACACACTAATTCATACCACTGTTGCACAAGAACCTACTATCACCGAAATTTTCGCACGTATCGCCAAATCCAGATTACTCTTCGGGCGTCTCTACGCCCAATTTATACTGCACGCAGTTACTATACCTTTCTTGAACGTTCTCAATGGTTCCGCCGTGAATAGAAGTGTGTAGGTATTTCAACAGAACTACTATTTCTTATTTTGCGCAACTGCAAATAAAAATGTAGTAGGTATATATCATACGTACATATTCTGTGACACAGAAGGGACAAACTTCGAGATTCAACTATTACTTATTCTGTAACAGCCTCGGGCGTAACACTGTTATACAATTGACGATGCATTTGCTAATTACACTGTGCATTTATTTTATATATGTTTGTTATTCAATTAAATTATTTGTTATTACTATTCTTAGAAATGTAAATTTATGGTAAATTGTACGATGTACTCAATGTTTAATGTTAGTTTAAATTAGTTATTTTTTTTTTCATATTGAAATTATTTTAATATAAAATACTAGCTGACTAATCTGCAGCTTCGCACGCGTAGTTTTTCAATAAAAACATTACCCTCCTGCGCAGTTAAGTAAAAAGTAGCCTACATTACTCCGGGATAGTGTAGCATTCTAATGGTGAAATAATTTTAGAAATCGAACCAGTGGTTTTTGAGTTTATCCGTTACAAACACACAAAAAAAAATCTTTCCTCTTTTTATTATTAGTACATATAGATTATATTCTCCAAGTGTACCTACTGTGGTGTCTGTGTGGAATAAATGAATTTAATTCTGAATCTGAACAAATGCACTGTTATGATCAAACAAAATAAAAAAATCTAATTAATGCATGATTGAACCAAAACGTTGTCAGTCGTAACATCGATGAAACAGTACATGATAAATCCCGTATATACCTAGAATAATAAATAGTTAAATACGTTAATTAACAGAACAAATATATAATTATTTACATGACTATAAAATACAGAAGAAATAGTTGAATCATCTAAATACCATTGCAAACGATCTATAGATAGCTCAACTGCTCCAGATCACTACCAGGCAGAAGTAAAAAATAAATTAGTTATTTGTAAAACTTGAAAGAACTCAGACCTAAATTTAGGTAAAAAAATGTGTTTGCTAGTAAGTATATGCATCTGCAAAGTTTTGTCCCATCTGAAGCCTTCTCTATGACCTCTGCATAAAGCTATCCCAGTATCTCTGCATATTGCGCCGCGTGTGGACGCATAATATGATAACTGCATACTCCGACCTACTTGTGAGATGCGACACTTCCTTCTTATGAAACAAAAATGATGTTTTCGTGAAGGAAAACTTACATCAACTTACTTTGTTTTAGACGATGGTTAAAAATCGGATGGGCCAGATGTCCAGGTCTTTAAAAAATCCAATTAGGGATACCCTGAGTGTGTACACAATACCTCGTATATCCTTCAAGCAGTAGTATACGTTTATAAAACTAGGCATCTTTCCCGGGGTCCTACAAAGACCGGCCCTCCTCATTTCACGGCCATTAGTTAAACTTGTTATACGCAAGGATCTCCATTAAAATGCAAATTTAACATCCCCAAAATGTTATATTTTTCATTTATTTTCATATTTATTACGAGACGCGGGCTTATTTGTTTGTGTTTTTGGAAAGGTTAGCCTTTGTTATTTTACAGCGTAGGTAAGAGTTTTATGGTACTATTAACAAGCGTGTTTGAAGAAAGTAATGAGAGGAACGATGAGCTCCGTGGTGCAGTTGGTGATGTCTGAGATGCAGGAGGTTGTGGATTCGAATACCACGGCGAAACAAATGTTTGCATGATCCACAGATATTTTTTCCGGTTTGGATGGTAGATTTTCACATTGTAGTGTTTTTTCTATATTTTTAAGAATGTATTTTCAAAAAAAAAACTTTATAAGTATTCTATCAGCTATCTGGTTCCCATAATACAAGCTTAGTCAGTTTAACAGGTAGGTACCTAATTACATGATGGATGAATATGATTTGATGACCCATTTTAAGAGACTGTTTAATTGATATTTTAGGACTTGATAATTCTAAAATTTTCTATGGTAATGAATTTGAAAAAGACCTATTTGACAATAATACTAGCCATTGGCTCTACCCGTGTTTTCATTTAATGCCGTACACATAACAAAACACGTAGTTTAATATATATTAGTTTTTCTATGTACCTAGCTATAAGTTTCCCATAAATAATAGCTAAAACATGCTCCACAACCTTCGAATATGTCATGTTTGACAGTACTTTGGATTTATAAAGTTAGGACCATGTCATTGTGTTTTCAGTCAGATCTTTAATAATCTGATCAGTCGCTTAAGTACCTCAGGTATGTAGTAATAGTTAGTAATCTTTGCTAGTATTAAATACATTTTAAACACAAAATCGGAAGTGTCTAGATTAAATTTTTATCTATTTCGTGCGTGTCATCTTAAATAAAATAAGGTTATGTCATGTCTAAGCAAAATTACTGATTTAAATGGGTATTTATCTCGTATGTACCTTTATTATTTGTTACCCTGACGTTTCGACTATATTGCGACAGCCGTGGTCGCGGGCAGTGTGATAAATACCCGTTTAAATCAGTAATTATGTACAGTGATTGCAAAAAAAATAAAAATACTATGTCTAAACAAAAAGCGCTAAAAGCACTCAACACTAGAAATAAAATGAACGTATTGACCTAAAACTAAGGAAAAACTTGAAGCAATTTCGCAAGAAATAACTTATCACTTACCACGACCTCTGAAAGAATAATTTGAATTCCACCACCGGCACCGGAAGTAGGTAACCCTGGTGAGGAAATAGAAAATCCCTACCGGAAGCGACCGACCAACGTTCGTTAAATGTATAAAATATGTTTGATGTATGAAATTTTCTGCGAAAATTATTAAAAGAGTACTTTCGAAAACTCAGGTTCAGTTTAATTTAATTTAATTAATGGATCTTAGTTATGTAAAAGTAATCCTTAAAGTATCTCGAAATAATCCCTTAAATCCTAATAATTAACTTTTATAAAAAATATATATAACTCAATAGAAATCTGAATTTAAAATATAGAGAGCATGTTAAACTAAATTAACTATAGTTAGTTATATAGGATATCAAAATCCTTAAAACAATATAATGAGCTACAGAACCAAATGACTACATCTTAGACTATTTTCTCCTTAACAAAGACATTTCGAACAAATGTTATCCATGTTTGGATTATTACGACAATTCAGCCAAACAATACACTTTTGTGGAAATAAAATTATCCTATTTTTAAACGTTTAGACTACTTTAAATTTAAGAACAAGGAGATAAAGATCAAAATAGCTTGGATTGGGTAACTGGAGCCAGCACGCTGGATTAGTATTTTTAGTTTTATTCACATGAACTCGGCGTCTGAGTAATTAGTTCTGTATTCTCTATCTGGCGGTAGCCCTTTAAATTATGGATTGATCGTGTGATTCGAAGGCATCTAGAACGTTGGGCGAGCATAGTTGATTAAGTTCCTACCGGCTGATATCACCGTGGTAGCCCCAGAAAAAGTTGGATACCCACCTGGATACTTTCTAAACCAGAACAGCTGGAGTTTGCAAAGAAGGGCGGAGAGAGAAATGGCAGCTTTTTGGCCAAAGTGGGGAAAGTTATTTTACGAATAAACTGTATCGAAAATGGCGAGAGCTTTTTTTCTCACAACAGATCTTCGTTTGGCAGAGTTGAACAAAACAGAATAAATTTAACAAAAAATGTAGGAACATAATTTTAATATGGTTAAGATGTATCGTTTTATCTACAAATAGGAACGTTCGCCTGAACACTTACAAAAGCGTTTATGCAATATTAGAAAAATTCAACCGAGAGCTAGAGTGTTAAAGAACTTGGTTCTACAAACTGCCACAAAAGACTAATAAATTCCAAAAATATTTGTCACTTATACTTGAGAATTTCAATTCTATATTCCCAACAATGCAAGTATAGTATAGCAAAATACAATGATACAGGAACGGCGCGTTTGCTCGTAATGGCCCGATAAATTCGTCCCATTCTTCTCATCTCGGCCCACACTGCTATTCCTGTATTTTCCCTATTTTTTGTTCTTATTTGTCCATATTTGTATTCTAGTTGGGAACGAGCCTTACTTTTACGAGAATAGAAACAGGAGTTATGGGGGAAGTTGAGTCGAAAGTCATAGACTTTCATTTTTTTAACTGCGTTTTTTCTAGGCTTTTTGTGCTGGAATGGGCAATCTAGTAGACGTACGAGTAGTGGAATAAATGGTACTATTTTTATAGATATTGAACGCATAATATTAGGTCAAATTGTCGACATTCACAATCAAACAAAATTTGATGAGAAATGTCCTTTAGATTGCCTTATGCGAAAAGATTTACGTATATTATTATAAGTTTTTTACATTGTACACTGATTTTATAGATTAATGGAATTCTAGATATTAAAATTTGAATTTCTTTATAGAAATGCAATGAAAACTATAAATCCAGATAACCAAATATATACACCATTAATACTTTTTTATTCTAAAAGTTTTAATAAGTACCTTTGCTCTTAACTGGAATGCAATTGTTAACTCTCTAGGCATCAATGAGGGGAATCCCCGAACTAAACCGCCGTCCAACAACTCAGCCAATTCAATTACACCCGGGACAGTTGTCGCTCGTGTTAACGAATAATTCCGGACTTTCAGCTAATGGTGTTAGAGTTCACATGTCATGTTTGGAATTTTAGCAAGACTTTTTTTATTTTATTTAAATTTATAGTTTTTAAATAAAATTCATGGAATTAGGTTTGCGTGATTATAGGCATGCCATGTGAACTATGCGGAGGGATGAAAGTCATGTGACTAGAAGAGAGATATGTATGTAGAGCGATTAAGAAGTAGATGTCCAAGGAAGAAATTGGTGAATCATGTAAAAGACAGGAGTAATAAAGAAGTGAGTCCTGAGATAACGAATGATAGAGCAATATGGAAGAAAAGGGATGTCTTGGCGCTACTTGTAGTATGTAAACGCCAAGATGATGATATACCTATAATAGCATGCTCTAAGTCGACTATTGCGTAAAGATAATGAGACTTCAACTTACATTGGATTTACAACTTTATCATTGATAACCTTCTTAGTCATTAAAAATGAAAGAACAAAATCATACCTAATTTTTACAGGTGTTAGCAATAGCCAGTATCGCATCATGCCCTTATCCCTCCTTGCCCTTTCACCACAGGACAAGCAGACGTACCGAAAAGTACCACCTGGTCAGCCTAACACCTTGCAGTACCAAATGATTTGCTTCTAGTTTTCTTGTGAGCACTAGTAAAGAGTGGAACTCACTTCCGTCGTAAGTTTTTCCGGACCAGTATAATCTCGGAGTCTTCAAGTCAAGAGTGAACAGGTTCTTTTTAAGCAAGCGTGTGCCATCTTCGTCTACATCATCACTTATCATCTGATGAGGTAGTGGTCAAGCTCTTGATTATAACCAATTAAAAAAAAGGACAAACAAATATAAGCATTAATTGACTTTTAGTAGGTTAATGCTTATGCCTCACCAAACATGACTCATAATTCCAAATATTCTTTACCCTTCTCACCGGAATCTTCCTCACAATGACTGATATCTCTGCATGACCACAGGAAACGCTGCAACTCGCTAGTCATCGTCCATTGACTGAGCTAATGGGGGAATTAGGATTATGTATTAATGTGTATTTATTCGGTAACGTTGATTGATGGAAGTAGATATTGATGGATTTTTGTCTTTTAAAAGCGGTGAAAATTAAGCTGGTTTGTATGAGCTCGTGGTCAACTCTGGATTACTAGGTAGACCTCCAGCCCGTTATTCGGATGACATCGTGAAAGCGATGGGACATCACTGGATTCAAATAACGCAGTATCGAAAATAATGGCTTACAAATGCGGCTTATATCCCAGGGTAGGTAGATGGGTGTCAATAGTCTTTTACTACACTTTTTCCATCACAATCGATTACAAGACCCTTTTCACTATACCTGATCACTGACCCCAAGTGGATATGGACAGTGAACAGATTAAACAGACGATTAAATAAAACTTTCTTCCCTGATATACGAGTAAGTCTGCAATATTTTGACGCACTATCTCAATAAGGAAAGTTGTAGAAATAAACACGCAGTAAACGGTGATAGTGCGGAGATACGTTTTATTGCCGTCCTTGATACAGATGGAAATTGTATTGTTTTGCTGCTCTGACTTACTCGTATGTTTATGGATGGGTACAGAAGGAATTGTTCTGGAGATTGGAAGTTATTGCGCCGAGTAAACTATTCTTTGTTTGTTTCAGGTATGATACGTCTCATTTCCGAAATTTGGTGAAAGTTTCAATAGCGGAGTTAGCTGAAGATACATAGCTGCAATACAAGGTAACCAAATACAAAGCCGTTGACCGTTGGGTGCAGCCCGCAAGAGATCGAACAGTCAACCTGCCTCTCTTCACGAGATCACCATAAATAATCCACCATACTTCAATGTACGCACGGGCCCCTTTGTATTTCATCATCATCATCGTATCAGCCACAGGATGTCCACTGCTAAACATAGACCTTCCCCTTAGATCTCCAGGGCGATCGTTCTTGTGCGGCCTGCACCCAACTGCTCACAGCAACCTTTATCAGGTCGTCTTTCAATCTAGTAGAGGGCCATCCTACGATGCACTTTCCAGTACATGGTCTCCACTCAAGAACTTTTCTACTCCAACTGCCATAAATTACATTTAAATCAAGAGAATCTCCTTGTCCATAGTTACTGTGCTATGCCAGCTGGCAAAAGATGGTCATTCGCTCTATCCAAAACAGTCCCGATATTTTATTCTCTCCGGAAGGACTCTGTGTATTCCTAAACCCGCCCAACTTCTGTCTAGGGCCCAAATCAAACTTTTATAGCTTAACGACAAACACCGCCTGATTACCACACCTGTTTCAACAGCTCGCCACAAACAAACAGACGTTTACGACTAACCCGATATGTCTATCGATAACGGGTGGCCACGAGGATGGCAGACTTACGAAGAACAGTAGTGCAACATTGTTTGGTCATGTCTGTGTGATATTTTATGGCCAAAATATTTGAGTCAATAGAAAATGATGGCTTTTATCTATTGTGATGGCAAAACAAAAGACTCGGGGAAATCGAACCCCGTCTCAGTCGGCAAATCACCCACCGATAGATCGTCAAAGGTCAAACTCGGCACAAAAAAAATATTTTTAGTGAAATATTATAAACTTGCTTTCACCTGCGGCTTCGCACGCGTGGTTTTACATTAAAAAGTAGCATCAACGCATCTATTGTGATGGCAAAACAAAAGACAGCGGAAATCGAACCCCGTCTCAGTCGGCAAATCAACCACCGATAGATCGTCAAAGGTCAAACTCGGCACAAAAAAATATTATTTTTAGTGAAATATTATAAACTTGCTTCCACCTGCGGCTTCGCACGCGTGGTTTGACATTAAAAAGTAGCATATGTGTTAATTCAGATTATAAACTGCGTTCATACCAAATTTCACAACTACGAATAAATAAACAAACATTCAAACTTTCGCAATTATAATAGTGTGATAATTTTGAATCGTCAATATACGTTCGTTCCTCCCGGCGGCGATGCGACCTGAGCAATGGGAAGACGAGGTAGTTGTACAACTGGATCTTCCAAATACTTGAGCATCTCGATTTAAATCTTGGTATATTGGGTGGTCTGGTCCGGTGGCTCCAAATGGACGGTTAAAACTTGATGGGCTTTTTATGTTTATTTCAAATAATTAGAGGCAAGGTGATGAGACATTTTAAATCAGAGTATTCTGTTTATTCCGGTTCCAATAAGATAAATGTTACTAGGTTTTACTTGAAATACGTCAAATCTCGGTTATATCCAAACATGGATCATTTATTAAATAAATGGTCAAACAAGGTATATCCTAGAACGTAAAAGAGGCACATGTAGGACGTAGTAAGCCTTCAACATGGTAGACAATTATGACCAGACTCTTGAAAACGAAATAATTACCTGACCTGAAAATCCAATACGGACTAACTGACCTAAAGTAAACATTAGAATCTTGTTCTTGCATAAATTAAACTCAAGTAAAGCTTCAGGACACGACAATATTAAGGTTTCTGATATTAACATGATAGGAGAAAACATATCAAACGCTATTGCTGATTTAATAAACTGCAGTGTTAAAACTGGCTTGTACCCAGATGATCTAAAAGTAGGATGCGTTAGGCCTATTCATAAAACAGGAAAACGCAACGATTTTTCTAACTAGCGTTCAATTACATTGCTTTCTTCGATTGATAAAATTGTAGAAAAATATGTTTGTGAGCAAATGTCGCCCGCATGGCATTCGGCTCAGGTCGTTACACATGTGAGATACTCGCTGCAGAAAGTTGGTGTGAAAGGGACCGCCCTATCCGCACGGCAGGCGGGCAACAGTTGCTTACATGATAAGGCTTAACGGAGGCTGGTTATTGCAACCAGCTCATGCTGAGTTAAGGAGTTGCAAATACTTATACTTTGTGCATACATTTAGACTTTTTTTATTGATGATAGTCAAGTGCTTGACCACTACCACACCTGCTATTAAGTGATGCTGTGATAAAAGATGCAGCACGCTTGCCTAGTAAGAATCTATATACTCTGGACGAGATTATACTGGTTCGGAAAAACATACGCCGGAAGCAAGTTCCACTCCTATATCTATTTTTCTCTCTATATACCTATACATATATTTGATGTTTCGTTCGTATTCTCAATATATCTTAGTCTTATTTTTTATTATAATTTTTTTCCTGCTACGTTATGTCATGCACTACCTACAAAAATATTTTTTCAACACTACGCAAAGGTTAACTGGAAGAGAATGCTTGCTAGCATTAAGTTCGCCTGTGTACAGATTTATGTATTTTGTGCAATAAAGAATGTTCAATCAATCAATCACTCCTAACTTGTGTTAACAAGAAAAGTTGAAGCAAATCGTTTGGTATGGCAAGGTGGTATGCCGATCAGGTATGAGTGGTACTTTTCGGTACGTCTGCTTGTCCGGTGGTAGAAAGGAGAAGGAGGGATAAGGTCATGAAGATCTTGCGCACATTCACCAAAATAAATCATGTAAAAAACTGAAAATTTGTCTACTCGGCTTAGTTGGCTACTAAATTGGCTTCCACTAGGGAGTCACCACCAATGAGTCTAGCCAGCATGACGCTCAATCAAATCAAGGGCTTCAAGCTGATACTTGACCGAGCCATCCCAGAGAAGGCAGCAGTACCTACTCCATACATGAGGGGATTTGTGCTTTGTAGTGACTGAGCAGTTGTCCCGGGGAGAAGTACTACCGAACCTTACCTAGGATGCCCAGCTTCATAGCGGCAATTTTAGCCCTAGATTCGATGTGCGAGCCGAAGTTCAGGTTGTACGTAAGCTCCATACGTAACAAGATCGAACTTTCAGTAATTACGAGTGGGATGTCACAAAGGGTGGGAATGGGATCAAAGGAAGACCGTTTTGCGGAAAACACACACACTTGAGTTTTAGTGGCGTTGAACCTGACCAGATTTGCGTCACCCCAGTCAGACACAAACTTCAGGTCAAGGTTTAAACTCTCCACCATATCCGTACGTAGATTGCGGATTTTGTCAGCACTTGCACGTGGACTAGAGAACCTGGACCTTTCAACAACTTACTGTCAGCCGCACACCCATAGATAACGGATTTCAACTAGTCGTTAACGTTTTAAAAAAATTGCTGAAAGGATAGACCCTTGAGGTCCCCGGCATTGATAGCCAATACATTTGTTTTTAAGTGTTTTTTTCTTTATAACTTATGTATAGCTGATTTCAAATAAATATTATTCTATTCTATTTACCGGTGTAATAAGACCACCAATATGAGAACTTTGGGGGTACACATATATATTAACCACTTTGTTTTTTAGAACCAACGTATATAAAACTACTCCGAAACATTTATAGTCATAGTACAGCAGCGATCAAACTTTCTTCCACTGATCCTTCCTTCTCTATTGAAAAGGGGGTTAAGCAAGGAGATCCGCTTTTCCCGAAACTTATTACAGCAACTTTGAAAGAAGTCTTTAAGACCTTGACACCGAGCTGGGCTAACAAGGGGATCGTCTTAGGAGAACGGCAGTTAACAAATCTCCGCTTCGCCGACGTCATCGTTCTGTTCTCTTCCTCAGTCACAGAATTAGGCAGTATGCTGAACGATCTGAACCAAGCCAGCCTCGAGGTTGGACTTGCGATGAATATGTCAAAGACTAAGCTCATGACCAACAGTACACGGCAACGGCTGCACATCGAGGGGGTAAAGATCGAGTATGTCCATGAGTATGTGTATCTCGGCCAGATTGCCTCCTTCCAGGCGCGACAAGAAAAAGAAGTTGCTCGACGCACTGAAAACGCCTGGAGGAGATACTGGTCGATGAAACAACTAATGAAAGGTGAACCACCACTCTGCCTTGAACGCAAACTCATGGACGTGTGCGTTCTTCCCATCCTCACCTACGGAGCACAGACTTGGTCTTTGACTGTTCAACAAAGGTCCAAACTCGAGGTTTGTCAGCGGGCTATGGAGCGCAGTATTTTAGGTGTCCGGTTATCAGACCGAATACGGAACTCCGTACTGCGCTCGCAAACAAAGAATCTGGATGTCACAAAAAAATCAGCACAGCTCAAGTGGGATTGGGCTGGCCACGTCGGTCGCATGCCCGAAGATCTATGGGCAAAGATAATAACTGATTGGGTCCCTAACGCAACTCGCCTACGTGGCAGATCACCACGGAGATGGCGTGACGACTTGGATGTGCATTTACCAGACTGGCCTACTAAAGCAGGGGACAGAAAAAACTTGAAAGATGGGAGGGAGGCCTTTGCTCTATAGTGGGACAACACAGGTTAAAAATGAATAAATAAATAATAAAATAGTCAAGCGCTTGATCACTGCCTCATGGCAGTGTTGGGCAAAATGTAATTTAACTACTGATTACTAACTACGATTACATTTTGTAGTTAGTACTAATAATAGTAGATTACATAAAATAATCATATTATGTAGTTAAAAATTTTGATTACTAAAAAAAATTGTTGTTTCAATCACGATTACATGATTACTTTTTGTAACTTCTTTTTTACACCGTGGGGTTAATACATTATTGAAGTTTTAGTAGGGATCCCTGATTTTTTCTAGGGATAAATAAAGCCTATGTTACTCAGGGATAATGCAGCATTCTATCATAAGGTGAAATCATTTTTTTAATTCAGTATCCTCGTACAAACACACATACATATATACTTACATACATACGATTACGTACATACAATGCTGATTTGCCCAAGATGATTTGTGGATCTCGCTTTGCTTGATCAAACATAAATAATTAATAATAATAAAAATAAATAAGCCGTTTATTCAGATTTTATATTTTCTGAAACTTAGGTACATTGGTAATTGCTAGTTGTTATCATCTGTGTGCGCTTTGGCGTAGGCCTCCTCCAATTCTTTCCATTTCTTTCTATAATTTGTTGTTCTTGTCCATAGTTTGCCTGCCGTATTTTCAATGTCGTCTTTCCAACGTTTGTATTGTCTTCCTCTACTTCTATTCCCATTTTTTGGATACCAAACTGTAACTCTCTTACTACACTTGTGCAGTCGATCAAATATAGAAATTGATAAATAATAAACGATACTTATTATTATGATTATATCTTAGTATTATTTTTATTTCCAAGTTTTCAAGATGTTTGAGAAAAGTTGTTTTTGTTTTATCTATCAATCTATCGACATAATAATACATAAATATACGTATTCATCTAAGTTTTGTACTTATAAATGAATCGATAATAAAAAAACTTGAAATAGTACTTTTAAGATTTTTTATTTCATACCGCCGCAGGTTTATAAATAATATTGACTAATTAACGAATAGGTACTCGTAAATATTAACTTTAAAACATATTTTCTTACAAAACGAGATATTCTTAGAACTAAAGTAATCAGTAGTTATAACTACTCGATTACAGTAATTAGATTAACGAATACTTTATGTAACTTAATTACTGTAGTTAGATTATATGTAATCATAGCTACTTGTGGTTAACTACTTGCAATCGTAATTAGTAGTTAGATTACAAAATAGTAGTTATCTACGCCCTACACTGCCTTGTGGTAAGTTAAGTTGTGGTCGATAATGGCACACGCTTGCCTTGAATTAAACAAAACATTAGTACTTTTTTATTAAGTAACCTGTATACAATTTAACTTTTTTGCATTGGTTTATGTCCCACCACTGGGCAAATGATTACCTCATTTCTTCTTTCAAATCAAAACGCTTGGTGACGTAATTGTTTGCACTTAAAATTTCGTTGGTTCCATGTTTTCCGTCACTTCTAAAACACTTCGAACAAACAAGTGATTAATCTACGAGTCTCGTAAGTCCCGTTATCGTCTCTCGAATCCAAAACTGAAAGCTCGCAAACTCGGGCACAACTCGATTCGAATGCGCATGTTTTATTAACATCCCTCTCTTATATTAAGATAAGGAAGTACGAAACTTCGATACATATACGCACACTGTAAGTTGACAAATGACAGATGGCCGGTGAATTTGTGAATGGTAAAATTGTAACAAAAGAAAGCTGTGTTCATTTCAATCTTGAAAGCTATTTGCCTTGGGAAAACAAAAAAATATGTCTATTAATATCTATTAGGACCTTGTTTTTGTTTTATATATAACTCAAGAACGGCGGGACCGATTTTGATGATTATTAATTTGTTGGATTTGTCTCAGCAGAATATTTATTTAAATATTAGAAAAAATCATGCAAAATAAATTCATTTTGTATTACATGTATACATAATCGTAGATGCAGCTAATGACTAACTGACAATTCAGTTAAAATGAATTTATTTTGCATGATTTTTTCTAATATTTAAATAAATATTCTACCGGGACGACGTATATTGGCAGTCCGCGTCATATGCATGCTAAGGCGGTACGAAGTTCGGCGGGTCACGTAGTTAGGTATATATAAAAAGCACTATTCAAACACGTCGCAAAGTATGATAAAATTTCAAGTTCTGTAATGGGTTGAAATAAACACAGATTATTGTTTTGTACTACTGGCGTAGCTATTCCGCAAAATTTGTAGTGTATATATATATAGTAGATTTTATATTCCAAAACATTTAATTTATTACGGTTCCTGCATTAAACTTATTGCATTTCCGTGTCTTGTTAGTTATTTTATATGTCATATGTCAAGTTTTAGTGGACAAAGTATGTTAATTGTTCGTCCTCTTCTATCGAAGGCAGAGGCTCTCAAAATCTTTGCGATATTTGATTTTCAGAAACAGCAAAAAGCTACAGCAATTACACACTTTTCAAGACCTAAACATTTTTAAATTGATGCCTAAAAAAGTAGTGATTGAGATCTGCATAATCCTAGACGAATGAGTTCTATCTAATTAATGCTGAATCAGTTTCCTTTAATAAATAGCAAAAGTTTGAGAACCAACGAATCGTATTTTGATTCAAGAAGTCGCATAATAAGAGAGCGTAGGCGTCAAGACAGCGTGTGCGGTCTCAGTGGCGGTCGAACTCACAATACACCAAACCAAAACCAACCCTATTACCTACACATTTCAAACCAATTTCCCAAAACAATATTCTAGTTTACAGCCTCTGAATTTTAGCATCTGTGTTATGGGAGTTAGGACTATGTGTGTAAGGGATACGGTAGTGTTTTCGTTGACGAGTGGTAATTTACACTATTAAAATAATGAGGGTTCCTAAGGGTATCCCCGCAATTTCTCATGTGTTTGCTTCCTTTATTTATAGTGCGAGGGCTACTGTTTCTCTTGGCCGGTTTTGTCACTTTAGTAATATTTTTGATAAGAAAGCTTTGAATTATGAAGGAATTTAACATCGACTTAACCAAACTACTAAACTGATAGATGGAATTGTAATGAGACCAATATGAAAATATATGCTTTCAAATAAAAAACGAATTGCAAATCAGTTGATAAAAGACGGAGTTCTGAAGTAAAAACATAACCCCGAATTGCGTCTCTATAAAATTTGAGGGTTGCCCTGGTTGCCCTCGTTTTTTTGGGACCCCATCATCACATCCTGTCTTGGTGCAAATGGGACTATCTGGAAAGTATATCCTTTTAAACAAAAAAAGTATTTCTCGAATCGGTCCAGGCGTCTTCGAACAATCGGGGAACATACATACAAAGAAATACAAAAAAAGACTCCGACGAATTGAGAACCACCTTCTTTTTTTGAAGTTGGTTTAAAATATAACACCAAGACCAGGCTTTCTACCACGTCTCCGTAGAATCCTCGAGTTTTTCGACCACATTTTCAGAAAGAAGGACGATACCTTGAAAAACTTGTGGTTACCGGCGGAAGAAAATATACCACCAGGACGTAGCCCAATGCGCTGGAGCGACCAGATTCGCTCAGCACTGGACACTATTGAGAGTAACGTCTGAGAGTCTGTCTATTGAGAGTAATTCTGCAGAGGACAGACCCCGATGGAGACACATCGTTTGAACCAAGATCCTGCAACATACCCATGACCCTCAGCAGTGAGGTTATCGACGCAAAGAAGAAGAGGATGTTAAAATACGTAATTGATTATACGGAAAAAAGTATTTAATTTTGTAAGTTCTTCGTGTCAGGCGTGAAATTAGTGAGATATTTCAATAAAAGGCTTTGAATAAATGAATGAAAATTATGCCTTACAACAAGAGTTAAAAAAATATAAATGTAAGCATAATCGGCGGTCTTATCGCTTACCAAAGCGAACTCTTCCAGACAACCATTGAATTGAGAGGATCATGACAGCTATAATATGATTTTTAAAAAATAACAAAATACCCGTAGCGGATAACATTTACCTCCCTGCCCACGCGCGCGCTACGCACAAAAAGCCACCAATAGAAGCTGGAACCGGCTACTTCGTAGCGAAAGCGCGAGATAGCCGTTTTTGAAGTAAAACTTCTTTACCCACGCTTGACTTGGGGAATAAGCTGGTGAATGAAGTTGAGAGGAAGATGTTAGTGAAGATAGAAAGAGAGAGAGTTATATTTCGTATATTACTGTAGGGGCAAGAAAGAGAGGTGCGAGCACACATTCTCTTTCTCTCTTTCTCTCATAGCCAGTTGATTTGTCGCATACCTCCTATCCCAAATTAGCCTAAATTATACAAACTGCAAATACATATAAACATATATTATATACATACATATAGATGGAGCTTAAGAAGTTTTACTTCAGGCGTGTGGTCTAAAGCATACTTGTTTTTTTAAGTTTCTCTTCACTTTCGGTGGTGGCGGCCGCACTACCATCCGACTAGCGGCGAGCGTCTCGTGGCTAGGGAATGCAATCCCGACTCGAGATTGCAAATTCGAGATCCCGCGGGATTAGAAATATCATTCCCGCGGGATCCCGGAATTTTCGGGATCCCGTCTAGTATAAAAAAAATGTTAAATTCGGATGACTGAAAAAGCTAATAACTGCTTGTTTGTGATAGTGAGGTTAACTAAAATAACATATTACTCGAAAGAAAATAAAAATTTTTATTCATTAATCTTACCAACTAAATAATTATCGTCACCTGTCGCTAATATTCGGAAATAGTCGGAATAGTTTTCTAACGCCGTTTTCCTGCCGCTCGCGGCCGTCAGTCAGCGCGCCGCTTGCGCCCCGAGTGGACGTGTGTAGCGTCGCTGACCACTGCCGCCCAATCCCGTCAATCTCGAACGGGATCTCGTCATATGATGCGTCGGGATTGATCGAAAAATTACACGAGATCGGGATCCCGCGGGATCGGGATTGCATTCCCTACTCGTGGCGTGTAGCGACCACCGGCGTCAACCGTGTGAGTTCATATAAAAGGTATGAAAAATCAGTCCGCAGCTTGGTGGCGGTACTTTAAGGGTCTAGACAGATGGACTATACCATAACTTCACTTCATTGAAACTACCACCCGTATGTAAGAACTGTTCCCCAACTGCACGCCAACTGCAAACGGACTGCTCAGATTGTTGGCAGCATGCAGTTATGATGCAGTCCGTCTATCTAGATCATTAGATAAGATAAGATAACGTTTATTTGCTTTGTGCCTGTAGAGCGTGGCTCGTGTGCGGCGACGCTAAAATAAAATAACTATAACAAGTTCTCAAGTTTTTATAAATACTCAAACAAGCGCCCACATAAAGAGCCACAACACAACAGTAGTGTCACAATATCACAGTAGGTGCTATTGTGATCCAGTTTCAATCAACAATCGAACCTGTTCATGAATGGGGTACGTCAAGACATATCAAGTAGTATATATACTCGCAGGTGGGCTAGCTAGTATAATGTGATATGCTAATGGATAGTTGTTTTTGAATGACTGTGTTTTGATCATTGTTATATATACGGGATTTATCAAGGTTACCTTCATCAGGGTGGGTGCGATCCGCTCCGAATAACGTCTCGCCTCGCACTAAGACTGTATTTTGGTTTGAAATTGGATCTTAAAATTACGCTAAACAAACACTTTGTTATCGAAAGGAACTAAACAATTTTATCTTTACATAGTATAAAATGAAGTCGCTTCGGCTGTCTGTTCGCTTAGATCTTTTAAACTACTCAACGGATTGTATTGTTGTTTTCAGAAATAGATAGAGTGATTCAAGAGGAAAGTTTGTATTTATAATACATACATAGTGACTGCGAAAGTAACTGTTTGTTTGTTAGTTTGCTTGTTACCTTTTCATAACTAAACGGCTGAACGAATCGCAAAGAAATTTGGCAAGGAGATTATATCCTGGGGAAGCATATAGGCTTCTTTTTACCCGAGTGCGTAAAATGAGGGTAACGTTTTTATTGAAATACCACGCATGCGAAGGCGCGGGTGGGTCAGCTAGTTTTTTATATACAAAGGTTGTCTGGAAAAGAGTGCTTTTAGCGATAAGACCGCCCATTGTACTAAATCAATTTGTAAGAATTATGTTCTGTATTTTACTTTGGTGTACAATAAAGAGTTATCTTGTCTTATATTTATGAATTACTGTTTAATTTCATCCACGGTGCGGGAATTTAGTTCATATGCAATTGTAGATACAACTCAGTTTCATTCGACGAGAAAATCAATTTGAAAATGTAATGAATAATGCTGACAGTGCATTCATATGAACCAGTACGGGCGGCATCAGCATGACAATGATCAAACATGGTTCACAGTAGGGTGAACTACAGGATTATTGACAGCCTATTGTGCGGACGGCAAACATGATTTGTGTGAGTGTTCGCGACGGTACCTACCTTGACATACGAACAGTTTGGCGCATTTTTAGATGTTATTTTAAGGCAAAAAGGCACCTTTGGCGTGGTACCATGCAGGAAATAAATGATAGGGATTAGAAACAAAATGTGATTCAAGGTATAGATTTTAACTATCGATTTATACGCATCATGCAGCTACAGTTGCATGCTCCCGGAGAAGCAAAGCGCCCGTGAAACCACAGTTGCACATTTTTTTAGGCCGTTTTTTCTGACTCATATTTTGAATTTACCACCATCATGGATCCTATCATGTTTTTAACTTGATGGTAGAATATATTTTCTTGAAGCAGCAACACTGAAA
Organism: Philereme vetulata; assembly: GCA_918857605.2. Lineage (NCBI taxonomy): Eukaryota > Metazoa > Arthropoda > Insecta > Lepidoptera > Geometridae > Philereme > Philereme vetulata. The sequence goes on along the minus strand of OU975418.1, from coordinate 25,085,186 downwards.
TGAAAACCAATTCATTTGTCGCTCCGTAAAAAAAAATTTCCGCGGATTGAAAAATGGATTGAAGTACAGGTTTAAAGTAGCACCTAGCAGATATTCTGCTAAAGGTTTTTCGATTGCTGATGAAATTACAAGCATTTAGGACTTTAGGAGACGTCTCGCAGGATCAAAACTTTAGCAAAATTTTTGAGTTGTTTTTTTTCTTTTAAATTCTTCTACTTGATTGATACTATACTTGATACCATTTGTGCTGTTATTTCCCATTCATTTAGGCATAACCTTTAATGTAATTTATCTGATTATTCACACTAATGTTATAAATGCGAAAGTTTGGATGTTTGTTTGTTACTCAATCACGTCGTAACGGCTAAACCGATTTTGATAACATTTAGTATGTACATAGATTATAATCTGGATTAACATATAGACTAGTTTTTGAGGACAAACAACGTGTGTGAAGCCGCTGGCGGAAGCTAGTATAAACATAAAGTTAATGAGTTAAGACCAATTTGTCATATGGCAACGCACACATTATATTAAGGCATTTTTTATCTTTTTGTAAATAATATAACATACCAGTTATGTGTGTGTGTGTTCGATATTACAAATAAATGCTATGTATATCTACGTAATAATAAAATGCTCTTGTACAGATATATGTATATGCATCAGGTAAAAGTTATATGGCTAATAAATACTAATAATTATTATAAATACGGGATTTATCACGTACCGTCTTATCGGTGTTTCGACCGACAATCATCATCATCATACCAGCCTTAGGACGTCCACTGCTGGACAAAGGCCTCCCTCATTGATCTCCAGGAACTGCGGTTGGAAGCGGCCTGCATCCAACGCCGACCTGCGGTTCTTACCAAGTCGTCTGCCCATCTTGTAGGTGGACGTCCTACGCTGCGCTTGCCGGTCCGTGGCCTCCACTCGAGAACCTTCCGGCCCCAACGGCCATCTGCTCTGCGCGCTATATGGCCTGCCCATTGCCACTTCAACGTGCTAATCCGTCGGGCTATGTCGGTGACTTGAGTTCGCCCAACAATATTTCGGTTCAATTCGCGAACCTTCACATACATACCTACCTTATGAAGGTTCACGAATTGAACCGAAACATTGTCGCTCGAAACACCGATAAGACGGTACGTGATAAATCCCGTATTTATAATAATAATTGAAATCAATCACGAAAGTTTTCTAAGTAAAATACTAATAACGTCAAATGTTTCACAATTCCGGTTTCATCGCTTTCTCAAATAAATAAAAAACATGCGACTGATATTCAATCCTCTATCAATGAACTTGTTTCAAGCATCATTTCTGTTTATATCGATCAACTTTCTCCTTATCATCACTATCTCAGCACAAAATACATAGGTACAGAAGATAAAATTAGTACAACGAGCGTTAACAGGCCACGCAAAAACAGACGCGTATCTTGGATCAAGTCGGTCGAACGCAAGTCTTGAGTGCGACGTAAATCATGTTATATGTGACGTAATTTGTTAGCTTGTTGAGAATTTGTGATAATTTACGTTAAAAAGTTTACGAGGAAATTAATAAACGGTCTAATCAAAATTGTTGTGTAATTTTGTTCTAATAAGGATGAGACTCGCGAGGGTGCGGAAAGAATGGCGTAATAAAGAGCAGACCTATACCCACTAGTAGGTGCAGACGAGCCGACATGATGATGATGTGGTTATAGAGTATTGTAGAATATTGTAAGCGCTAGCCCTAGTACGCTCAAGCGTAGATAATTAAAATCATATCGGCCCAAACTTTACTTCTGTAGGTATCTATTGTGTGCCTCAGATAGACAATACATCGTAAACTTATCTTCCACAGATCTGATGTAACACAGCATCTCGACCACAATTTGTTCAACATATCGATTACTTAGGTGTTGTGACCTCTACTTAGGTGGTTATTTATTTGTCTGTCTCGATTTGGGCAAGTAATTAATAGGTACGTGTTGCTAGTGCACCGTGTTCAAAATTAAACCTTAGGTTATTAATTATATATTAAAATTTTAATATTATTCAGCGGGACAATGCATGTATTTTGGGGACACTTCTGCCTGGTAGTGATCTGTAGCAGTTGAGCTATCTATAGATCGTTTGCAACGGTCTTTCGATGATTCAACTGTTTCTTTTGTATTTTAGTCATGTAAATATTTATCTTATTATTATTTTTGTTACTAAAGGCATTTTGTTCCCTTTTATTTTGTTTGTTAAATATACTTTGTTTTTCCTTCTCCATATAACTTTAACTATGCCAAATAACAAACTCTTAAAAAGCTTTAGTTTTTTATTTAAATTGTGTTTTGTTTTATGGTTTGCAATCACGCTTGATTTTTGATTTTATTGAGTTTTTGACTGAATGCTTCCGGAGAAATGGGCCAACATCGTAACACCTTGGGTACCGGAGGATGGAACGCAACGTCAGGAAAATGAAAATGTAGGCTGGTAAAAAAAAAGTTTGGATGTTTGTTTGTTACTCAATCACGTCATCATGGCTGGACCATTCCACTTTGAACCAACCATTTCTATGAAATTTGGTATGTCGATTATGACCTGGATTGTTACATAAGCTATTTTTTATTGGAAACCCACGCATGTAAAGCAAGGTAAATAATAAAATAATAATGCAAGGAATTTCACAGAGCGCCATCTAGCCCCACACTAAGCGAAGGTAGTAGGTATGGGAACCAGATCACTGATACAATACTTATGTTTCTTTTTTTGCAAATACATACTTACAATGCATTATATTCTAAACCTGGAACAAATATCTGTAGATCATACAACATTTTCTCCACGGCGGGGTTCGAATCCGCAACCTCCTGCTAAGCCGGCTATTCGCGCACTGATATAGCAGGATTTGTATTGCTATTAGAGATAGTTATGGATAAAGTTTAAGTTTAGGCTAGAATAGAATAGAATAATTCTTTAATATACACCAGGAATACTTAAAAAAACTAATTAATGTTAAATATAGTACAATAGGCGGCCTTGTCGCTGAAAGCGATTTCTTCCAGGCAACCTTTGGATGGAAAGTAAAGAGCGAAGGAATAATGGACAGCGGTGCACAGAGTATATTTACAAATTAGCTTATAATCCTAATACATAAATAGACTAATATATACCGAACTAATAACCTAAATCAATATTCTTACGAATTTAATAAAACGAGGACAATAAAATTAAAATAAATATATAGGTACCTAACTCGAATGACGAATGAAGAAAGCTAAGCATTTAGGTAATGCTGCTTTAATCTCAGCTTAAAAGAGTGCTGTGCAGGAACTCGTTTAATTTCCACAGGCAAAGCATTCCAAAGGCGCACTGCTTCAACACTGAATGATTTTCCGTAGAAGAAACTAGAGTGTACGGGTGTTTAGAGGGATAAGTTTTCCGATGACCTGAGAGAAAAAGTATTGGAAGAATGGAGATAAGCAAACCTTTCTTTAATATAGCAAGGGCTAGGTGCATGCACAATTAAATGATTTAGTTCTTTTGCATGCAAGTGAAGAGTGAAAGAAAACTAGAGATACGCAAGGATTGTAGGATGTGAAAATCGTTATCTGCCTTAACATCATCATACTGATATACGTCCTATGGCTGACCTTAGCACGTCCACTGCTGAACGTAGGCCATCCATAGTTTTCCAGAGCGACCTACACCCAACGGCTCCCATTGTGAAGGAGGTATTCAGGCAGAGAGCAAGCAAGCGCTGCATTGAGCTGATCTGAACGACTTGCTTTTTCTTAAGAGTTCCTTGCAAAAGGACTCGCTCGGGGAAGTACTAACACTTTACCCATTTCTGCCGGCAAGCAGCATTGCTGTGTTTCGGTTAAGAGTATGGGTCCTTCTGCTTGTTTCATCTCCAGGCCATACAAAACAAAATATCTAAACTACAAGCGCTTCGTATAACCTTAAAACATAGTTCTAGCAACCCTTCTCGATTTAACAACAATTTACGACGCATACTATTACTCAATTTCCCTGTTGAACCAATGCACGCAATTTTACAGTCGCCGTAAAAATATTATTTGTTACAAGCCGTTTATTGGACAGTCGTGCGATAACTCTGCATGGTTTATGAGTTTGACTGTCCCTATGAGTCTGTCTCGTCGGCAAATTGAGCAGTTTATATGAGTCATTAAAGTATTGACCTTTTTTAATCACATTCGCAGGCGCGTCGTCGCATCCATCAGACTGTTATTATGATAGTTCAATAATTTACATCATGATCGTAGCTATAGCCATGTAGTAAGCTTCTCCAATATGGTTTCATCATCATTAATGTCTTCTTAAGCTTCGCCCTGGCACATAAGAAATTCTTTTTCTTCTTCTTAGCGTGTCAAGGGTTTTACGTTTTCATTTATAACAATAGCATTAGGCGAGGCGGTTATTAGGTCCTCCATCGTGCAGATGTTCGGACACAAAGGGCACATTAGCAAGTGCTGCATTGACTGCGCGAGATCATCACAATGGTTCTACAAAACGTAAGAAATTATGACCTTAACATAGAGGTCGTCAACGAAACCTATATAAATAGGCAGAAGCTCACGAGCATAGACATCAGGCTATCCAGATCCTCGACAATACGGGTATAGTGAGAAGACTCAAGAGAACTAAGCCTATTGAGTTAGTGTAGTGAAAGTGTTAGTGCTACCTATAAATAACACATGAACAAGTGTCTTCTCCTTAACTAGAGACTGTAAGAAAAGTACTATTGGAAACATTCTTAGATTAAAATTTACTAAAAACTATATCAAAATGAAATTACTCATTAGCATGACTAGAATGTAATAATATTTTCTAGGCTGTAATTAAAATAGTACTGTGAAATATAATATAATTTTTATATATAGTCTGCTTAAAAAGGATAACTTACTGGTAGGTATTAAACCTTCTCTCTAAAACGCCATTCAAATTTTGTCATGTTAGCCAGCAAATTCCGCTGCTGAGCATAGACCCAGATTATGAGTAAAAAACACAGATTATCGTTCTGGATTATGGGTAGAAACTTAATCTTAAATTTTTGACTGTTGTTTACATTGTAAGTAAACACATTGACAGAATTGAGATACAAATCCCTTGGCATTTACTGATTCCAAACCCTCATTCAAGTCATGCGCAAGGTGACAGATACTGCAGGTCGCGCACGATCGATCCCCCCTATTGATACGTCTTAAATATTCTACGATTACGTGAAACTTTTAAGGATTTATTTTAAGGTAAATAGGGGTAGAAACTTCGAACAAACAGTCGTACATGTCTCGGAAGAAATCAAGGGTAAAAGTAAAATGTTGGGAAATAAAATGCGATGTCTTTAATTCCTGTTTGCAGATCAGTGAGGCCCACTAGAGACACACAGAAGCAAGTCATTGCGATCGCTATAGCCTACTACTAACTAGTGGTCCACTAATGCACAAACGTAGCATTCATTTGGGCAAACACATTCTTAGCCAAGAGGAGCTAACAGTTATCATTATCACCCCTAAGAATATCCTACAGTTTCTAACAGCTGTAGAGCTTAGTGGTGAACTTTGAACGCGCCCATGAACTAGGAGTAACATAAACACAAGTAGCGATCTTACTAGGCCTCGTGGCTGCAGAGGTATTAAAGCCGCAAAAGCAAAAAAAACTAGTATTCCGAACCTACTAACGGAATCGTTAGTAACGAAGGTTGAGAATTGAATAGTATTATTTATATAAGATGTGGTTGAGCGCGAAGGGGCTTTGCTAAAACCTAGAGACCACATATAAAAAAATGCAGCGTAGGAAGACACCACCCCAGGTTGTCGGGAGCCGTTGGGTGCAAGCCTTACAAGATCAGATAATCTGAAAATCTATGGGTAGCCCTATGTACGGCAAAGACTCCTATGGTTAACATTAACAAGATGATAATGATGAAGTAGGTAAACACTATTTCAAAAAAATTCCAAAAAGTGAGAGTGAACAATGGAATATTGAGGAAGTATTTACCACATTAATGTTACTTTCCTTTGAAAAATTAGGTTTGTGTTTCACAGATAGATATCCACAGAGTTTTTCATGTCATTATTATAAATTCGGGATGTATCACGTACCGTCTTATCGGTGTTTAGACCGATAATGTTTCGGTTCAATTCGTGAACCTTCATCAGGGTGAGTGCGATTCGCTCCTAATAACGTCTCGCCTCGCACTGCGCGCCGGAAATAATCCCGTATTTATAATACTGATTGAAATCAATCACGAAAGTTTTCTAAGATTTTCATGTTTAATTTATACTAAATTTCTTACGCTATTGCACTTATTTATGACTGTAATACAGTTTACTAGCGGCCCGCCCCGACTTCGCACGGGTGCAATGCTGATAATAAATATAAGTACTACAGAAATGTCTTTATAATTATAGTAACTAGCTGACTAATCCACAGCTTTGCACGCGTAGTTTTTCAATAAAAACACTACCCCCCTTCTGCGTAGTTGGGTAAAAAGAAGCCTATGTCACCCGGGGATAGTGTAGCTTCCCAACAGTGTAATATTTTTTTAAATCGGTCCAGTAGTTTAGGAGCCCATTCGTTACAAACAAACAAACAAACAAATCTTTCCTCTTTATAATATTAGTATAAATTATATGTTTGTATATATGTACCTAGTCAGGTCATAAATTCTGTCACATGTTTAATATAAAATAATTGAAACAAATTTATTCATTATGTAACCATTTATATACCAAAATGAACTTAACAAAACATAGATTCTTATGACACTAAAGTTTATTCAAAATGACCTCCGTGATTTTAAATACAGGCCTTCAATCTGCGCGGCCAGTCGTCTATCGCAGCACGAACGAGGTCCATGTCAATATCGGCGGCTGCCTTAATCAAGGATGTCTTGAGTGACTCCAAATTGGGATGAAGCTTTGAGCACGCTTTTTCTTCTAAGTGTTGCCATATCTTGTAATCTAACGGATTCAAATCTGGACTGGAGGAGGGCCAGTCTTCGTGCCAGATGAAGTCGATTTCACGCGCCGCCAGCCAGTCTTGTGTGCTCTTCGCTCTATGAGCTGGCGCCGAATCTTGTTGGAATACCCAGTGCCTGTCATTGAACATGGTATGAGAAACAGGTTCCACAAGGTTCGTCAGGACTGTATTTTGATACACAACTGCATTCGTTTTTACACCTTCCTCACAAAAATGTACCTCTGTTAAGCCCCAATAAGAAACTCCCAACCATACCATGAGCGAGGATGGAAAATGACCTCGTTGGACACGCGGAATACGGTTGCTCGCTTCTTCACTACTGTGTGCGTACACCTTATCATTTTGTTTGTTGTAGCTCTCTTCTACGGTAAAATTTTCTTCATCCGAAAAAAGAATTTCCCGATATTTTTTTCCCGCGTACCGCTTCAACAAAGCGCGGCATCTCTTCAGTTTCAGGTCCATTAGACGAGCATTCAAACGATGTCCTGTTTTTCTTCGATATGCCCGAAGCCCTAAGTCTTGATTTAACACCCTTTTCATCGTGGTTCTGCTTAACCCCATCTGAAGGGCTAACAGTTTCTGCTTACGTTTGGGATTTCTTTGAATTCGCGCCTTCACAGCTTTTATCACTGCTGGAGTCCTAACAGACCGAGGGCGACCACTTCTTGACCTCTCATCTGCACTAGAGTCTTCATTGTATCATTTGATGGTGCGATAAACGAATCTTTTGGTTATATTCAAATTTTTCAGTATGTCAAAAATTTGAATTGGCGCGTAACCGCAACGATGCAACGCAACAACTGCAACACGGTCTTCTTTAAGCGTCCACTCCATATTTAAAAATGAGTAAAATTCTAAAAAGTATACATTTTTATTTTCATGAACAATTCGAAATTCGAATTCTATAAACTTTTTTGTGGCCAGCATTCTAAAAGAATAGTTTTTACTGTGTGACAATACTTATGACCTGACTAGGTATATTAAATGCACAATGTATTTAAGGTACTCAATTGGATATGGATAAATACTGTATTGCTTAAAACCGCTTCGTAAATTGTTTCTCGCAACAAGTAAAGGATAAAAAATGGGTATTGTCGGTTATCTCTAAGAGATCTATCGCGGATTTTTTGTAGACCTTTTTAAGGTGTAAAATATTTTAGGTAGTACATTATTCGTAGGTATCTATTTCGTAGGGTTCAGGCAGCGTTTGCAATGTAAGTGCAAAAAATGTGTTTATTAACGACATCACATTAGAAACCTCTAAAATTATCAGTGTTACTCTGCTATATGTATTATACATATAAACCTTCCTCTTGAATCACTCTATCTAATAAAAAACCGCATCAAAATCCGTTACGTAGTTTTAAAGATCTAAGCATACACAGAGACAGACAGCGGGAAGCGACTTTGTTTTATACTATGTAGTGAACCTATATCTGGCATCTAACATCAGAATTGTGCAACGAAAATATATAAAAATAAATATTTCAGATTACATAAATCTATACATAAGTTAGTTAATTACTTAAATACTAGTTATGTAGGTACACAATAGGAAAAAAAATACAAAAACAATCATTATTATAAATACGGGATTTATCACGTACCGTCTTATCGGTGTTTCAACCGATAATGTTTCGGTTCAATTCGTGAACCATCAGGGTGAGTGCGATCCACTCCGAATAACGTCTCGCCTCGCACTGATTATACAGGTATTTATAATAATGATTGAAATCAACCACGAAAGTTTTCTAAGTAAAATTACAATAAAGAAACAAAATGACTGAGAGATATAGATATATAGATGAAACAAATATTAATATAGAATCTTGTAACTTACTGTATTTAAGTGAATAAATAGATTTATCAGTAACAAATGTTTATTACAAATGTTATTATAGTACTATGATGATGAAATGTGAGGATTTATGTCACTTAATGTAACCGGGCCAGCAGTTGGAACAGAAAGGTATCCAGTGGAAACCACGCATTGAAAAGCGCAGCGTAGGACTGCCTTCCAATAGATGGAAAAACGCCCTGATAAATGTTGCTAGAAGCAGGTTGCACAAGATCAGTCGCTCCGGAAATCTATGGGGAGACCTATGTTCAGCGGCTGATATGATGTTGTGGATGATGGATATTCCGTAGCTTATCTCCAACTGCTTGCTCCGCCTTAACCCCACAATCCACATTGTTATTCCCCACTCGTGGTTTGATGTTAATCTCTCGCTAACTCCGGAACCAAGTTGGCGCAATAAAAACTGTCACTACACTTATTTACGGTGCAATAAAAGAGATTGAGATAGAAATAACTGTTGGCGCCGGCGCACTGGCCCGTTTAAACATGAATGGTGTATGTATCCTTTCACTAGACTGTTTTCTTCCCCCACATATAATAATCTTAATAATTTGAAAACCATAACTCAATATAAATACAAAATATGTTAATCGTTATTATTTATACGGGATATATCACGTACCGTTTTATCGGAGTTTCGACCGACAATGTTTGGGTTCAAGTCGTGAACCTTCATCAGAGTGAGTGCAATCCGCTCCGTACTGCGTCTCGCCTCGCACTAAAACGGTACGTGATAAATCCTGTATGAATAATAATCATTGAAATACACCACGAAAGTTTTCTAAACAAAATATTTTATTAGCCATTAAAATTTACTGGTGGTCCCCGCACTAGGACATGACAGTTTAAATATACACGGTGTCTGGTAGCCGTATTAAGGATATTATGATGTACACACTTCCTACTAATATTATAAACGTGAAAGTTTGTATGTATGGATGTTTGTTACTCTTTCACGCCGGAACGGCTGAACCAATTGCGATAAAATTTTGTATAAATGTAGATTATAACCTAGATTAACTCATAGGCTACTTTTTATTGACAAACAACGCGAGCGAAGCCGCTGGCGGCAGCTAGTAAGAAATAAATTTCATTAGATAGCAAATTATTACTTAGAAAATCATCCCAAGAGCTACGAACCAGACTTTTACGACGTGTCAAAAGCTTGACAACTTTTCAAAGAGAAAAGTGTCGATGGTAACCGATGTTTATAGAAACAGGAAATTAAACTTCACTAGTCTAGTTAATACTAGTGTCGCTAAGTGGTTCTTATCAAATCAGCTAAGTTACGCGATGCTCAATTCTTGAATGAGTGACAACAAGTGGCATTGTAACTGAGCGTCACTGATAAGTTTTTACACATTAGTTCTTTATTCTTTACTAGCTGTCCCGCTCGTGACTTCACACGCTTTGTCAATAAAAACATTACCCTTCTTCTGCGCAATCGGGTAAAACGTAGCTTATGTCTCAATCCCGATCATTATCTATGTAGATACCAAATTTCATAGAAATCGGTCTAGCCGTTCTTGAGCTATAAATGGCGTAACTAACCCGACTTTGTTTTATATATATATATATTGCAAACAAGAAAATATATATAAAAATAATGAAATAGAGGTCATATCATATATAAAGGCGAGCTTATCCCAAAGAAAAGTTTTCTTACAGCAAACTTTTGAGGCTAGAGAGAGAAATGATTTTAAAGGTAGGTGAGTGTACAAGAACATAAATAAATACTATATATACTCCAAAACTAATATGACATTTACCTAAAGTATGCTGTAATATATAAATTTAATACAGTAATTGATAGAGCGAAGCAAGATTTCTAAATCAACTTGGGCAAATCGGCGTTGTATATACTCGTATGTATGTTTGTTTGACCGAGGATAACTTTCGAAGCGTTTATCCGATCATCGTGAAAATTTGTATATAGGTAGGTAGTGATGGCACAATTTTGTGTTGTTGAGATTGGTTATTGGGATATTGGGGTTCAAGAAGGGTAAAAAAAAATCCAAAATAGGACTATACGGTCAACTGGTATGTCTGTTAAAAGGTCTTTGTGTGACTCCATTTTTATTTTTAGTTTTAACTTTGTAGTTTTTATAAAAACTGAACTTTGACAAAATTCACAGGGTGCACCAGTGACCCCCCAGTGCTTAAATTCACAGGGTGCACCAGTGACCCCCAGTGCTTAAATTCACAGGGTGCACCAGTGACCCCCCAGTGCTTAAATTCACAGGGTGCACCATTGACCCCCCAGTGCTTAAATTCACAGGGTGCACCAGTGACCCCCCAGTGCTTAAATTCACAGGGTGCACCAGTGACCCCCCAGTGCTTAAATTCACAGGGTGCACCAGTGACCCCCAGTGCTTAAATTCACAGGGTGCACCAGTGACCCCCCAGTGCTTAAATTCACAGGGTGCACCATTGACCCCCCAGTGCTTAAATTCACAGGGTGCACCAGTGACCCCCCAGTGCTTAAATTCACAGGGTGCACCAGTGACCCCCCAGTGCTTAAATTCACAGGGTGCACCAGTGACCCCCCAGTGCTTAAATTCACAGGGTGCACCAGTGACCCCCCAGTGCTTAAATTTGGTATGCGTGTAGCTTTAGTAACACAATTATAGGCAAAAGCCTGAAATCCAGAATAACTGCAATTCGTACACCAAAAAAAATAACCAAATGACATGAACTCCCGTTACCTGTAATTTGAATGAAACTGTAGGTCAAGTTATTTGATGCGTATTTCGTGGCACTATTTTATTAGTCAAAGATTAAGGCCGGCTTGCACAACGATCCTTAAACGTATTAAGCGACTAAACATGTTTAAATTGTACGTATTTGTATGATTTAGGCACCATTGCGTGTCGCCCTAAGAATATTTGTTTATGTTTTGAGAGACTCGCGAGATCTCAGTTCGGGGCGAATCACAAGTATATAACTAATATAAATCTTTTTGAGACGTGCCTTGTTTATAATATAACTAGCTGACCCGCCCGCGGCTTCGCTTGCGTGGTATTTCAATAAAAACATTACCTTCCTTTTGCGCACTCGGGTAAAAAGTAGCCTTTGTAACCAGGTTTGCCATCCCCAGGATATAATCTCCTTGCCAAATTTCATTACGATCCGTTCAGCAGTTTAGTTAGGAAAAGGTAACAAACAAACAGTTACTTTCGCAATGTACATATGTATTATACATATAAACTTTCCGCTTGAATCACTCTATCTATTACTGAAACTGCATTAAAATCCGTTGAGTCGTTTAAAAGATCTGAGGTAACAGACAGCGGAAGGGACTTCATTTTATACTATGTAAAGACTAGATTCTAAAGGATGACCATTTCGTTCAATAAATTATTTCTAGTTTTACGTATCAAAGGAAACCAGCAATCCTTGAACTAAACCACACAAACTATTTGCTTGTTACCTAAAATAGAGTAACATTTAGCTTCTGGTATTAAAGCGATTATGGTAGCTTAATTGCCACTTTAATCGAGATCTTCCTCGCTTAGCGGTAATACTGATATTAAAGCTCTCAATTAAACAATACAATATTATAATCTTACTCTAAACATCTCTAGTAAATATATAGCACTAAATGAAGGTTTAAGACGTGCAAAGTCAAATAAAAATATATAGTAAATAGTATTTTTTTATAATGTTTTTATTATGAATTATGTTAATTTTATTGATTACTAGCTGACCCGCCCGCGGCTTCGCGTGCGTGGTATTTCAATAAAAACATTACCCTCATTTTGTGCACTCAGGTGGAAAGTAGCCTATGTCCTGCCCCAAGATATAATCATCTCCTTGCCAAATTTCATTACGATCCGTTCAGCCTTATAGTTATAAAAAAGGTAACAAAAAAACTAATAAACAAATAGTAACTTTCGCAGTTACTATGTATGTATTATACATACAAATTTTCCTCTTGAATCACTCCATTGTTGGTTGGTGGTGGACTATTGTGGTTTTGCATGCGTGGTTTGTCTATGAAAACATTACCCTCCTTCTACGCAGTTGGGTAAAATGATTCTATGTCCTTCTCCTGGTTCTATGCTACCTCTCCACCAATTTTCAGCCAAATCGGTTCAGCCGTTCTTGAGTTATAAATAGTGTAACTAACACGACTTTCTTTTATATAATGTATATAGATTATATATTAATAAATAATAATAAAATAAATAACACATATTGCTGGACATGTCACACAGCGCTATCCAGCCCCAAATTAAGCATAGCTTGTACTATGAGAACCAGGTAACTGATAGAATACTTATATAATTTTTTTTTTGTAAATACATACTTATAATATATAGAAAAACATCCAGACCCGGAACAAATATCTGTAGATCATGCAAACATTTTGTTCCGCGGCGGGAATCGAACGCGCTACCTCCTGCGTCTCAGTCAGCTATTCTCACACTGCGCCACGGAGGTAGTCAAATTAATGTTCAAAGTATACGATTATTTTATGGTTCTGTTAATAATAGATGAAATTAAATGGTATGGACTCTAGAAATATTTGAATATAGATATGTTAATAAATAATATGAATATGATACTATATAACATGAATATAGATAGATATCTAGAATACAGATAGATGAAAGAAACGATGAATGATGATGAAATGAACTCTTTATTGCACACTAAACAAAATTTCAACGGCAAAGAAATACACAAAACTAAACTAACTAAAATATGCGGTTTTATCGCTAAAAGTGACTTCCAGACAACCTGTGTCTTGTTATAATGTCAGTAGCTTTATAATTTGCTTAATGTCAAAATGAATCATAACAAAAACAGGCCAACTTATGCGCTGAAAAGGACAATGATTTAATCTCTCTAATATCTGATCCAAAAACGCAGCAATCTCGTAATGCCTTTAATTCCCAAATAAGCGTTATTGACCCGAATTCTAAAGGGCCATTAGTCAATGAATATCATCTATTCGAATCATAAACTGGTAAAGTGCGTGTCGGCCAGTTTATGGTAGAGTTCTATTTGTTGTATGATTTTATTTTAGCCATACAACAAAATGAGGCCATTTGATCAGAGAAGCAATTGAAAATTGAGAACCATTGGGCAAACATGAAAGTTTTATTTATTTACATTTTAAATCAAGTTTTATGTGATAAGTATTGAACCATTTGTTAGAAAAAAATCGCTGAGCGAAATTAATATAGTAATATATAGGTATATATAAAATAATATTATAAATATTATAATAATAGCTCAGCGATAAGGCCGCCCCTTGTGATGCCCTTGAATTACAATTAATTAGGTACTAAACTTGAAAGTTTAGTAGGTAATTACTATTTGTATTTTTCCCGTTTTCGTGGTAATATTTTGAAAAAAGTGTCATCCTATCTAATTAAGCTTAATTTAATTGAATACATAAGAATTTATTAATGACCTCTGTGATGCAGGAGGTTGCGGGTTCGATTCCCACGTCGGAACAAATGTTTACAAGCTCTACAGATAATTGTTTCGGGTCTGGATGTTTTTCTTTATATTATAAGTATGTATTTACAAAAAAAAATGTATATTATTATTCTATCAGTTATCTGGTTTCCATAGTACAAGCTCTGCTTAGTTTGGGGCTAGATAGTGATGTGTGAAATGTCCAGCAATATTTATTATTATTATTATATAGAGACTACAAAATGAATGACATAGTTTTTGTTTTTATTTTTGTATAAAGTGGTTGATAAAGTTATAATATTATTTCCCATTTTTGTATGCCAGTATTGGTACAGGTATTGGTATTGGCGCCTTCGTCGGTCGTTTAGGTATATGAGGTGTTACGAGACACACATTTGTTCGGTATTGCTGGCTGCTTTTTTTGTGTGTATGAATATGATTTCTGTTTGTACCTTGTGTGCTGTATGCGTTTTGTTCCATCATAAAAAAACATGTTTTTCTTTTTACTTAGAAAACTTTCGTGATTGATTTCAATCATTATTATAAATACGGGATTTATCACGTACCGTCTTATCGGTGTTTCGACCGACAATGTTTCGGTTCAATTCGTGAACCTTCATCAGGGTGAAAATAACTATTGACATCTATCTCCAATTTGACAATACTATTATATTATTAATCTAAATTCTTTCACATTTTCATTTAACAATGTGCTTTTTATTTTTATTGTATTTAATTTAGGTATGTTTGTGTATAACTATGTATTGTTGTGATTATGACTTCTGACACTTATCTTCAAACTTTGACATATATATATATATATATATAATTAATTGTGTATTTGATTTAATTTTACTGTATTAATTTATTTAGAAAACTTTCGTGATTGATTTCAATCATTATTATAAATACGGGATTTATCACGTACCGTCTTATCGGTGTTTCGACCGACAATGTTTCGGTTCAATTCGTGAACCTTCATCAGGGTGAGTGCGATCCCCTCCGAATAACGTCTCGCCTCGCACTCAGTACAACATTTGGTAACATTGTCGGTCGAAACACCGATAAGACGGTACGTGATAAATCCCGTATTTATAATACTGATGTTTTTCTTTCTTTTTTTCGGGGAATAAAAATAGAACTTTTTAATTGTTACTTTACCTTCAAACTTGCATGTATTTTTACCTAAAATTCGAATACGAAATAATAGTAAATTATTAAACGAGGGGCTAAAGCAGTGCCTTGCGTCACGAACGCTATATTGAATACCGAACGTAACGAAGGATTCTAGAGTTAACTCACGAGCGGAGCGAGGGACTTACTAGAATCCTGAGTGCAGAGAGGGATATAAACACTCCCAAAATATAAGCACTCCAAATCTGGGTTGGTGCATTCTGTCCAGAGGTTAGTTCGATTTACGAATAAGTTCTTATTGTTTGCGTTACTTTGGTTTAAAAGACAATACAATTGAGGTTTCAAATTCAAATCATAATGTGATTTGAATTTGGAATCTCATCTGTATTGAAATTTGAACCAAAGAGACCCGCACAATAAGAACCTAATCTAATTCGTTAATTTGAACTAACCTCTGCACAGAATGCCAAGAATAGGAGGAGGGCGTTGGTGTCTGTAACACATTTTTCATACTTATACAGGCATCATCGTTTCAAATTGTACACATAATTTTATATTTGTTGTTTCTCAATTAATCATTATATATTTATTATTTATTAATGCCCTAGATTTGGTTTTTATTGTCTCGCAGAAAGTGGGAAAAGTAAAGTATTCTCGTCTACCTGCATCTTGTGCGTGCTCTTTTTGCACTCAGGATTCAATATAGCGCCTGTGACGCAACACACTGCTTTATCCCCTCGTTTAATAATCTACTATAGTATCATTTCTTTAATAGGTGTAAAAGCTGACAGAGATTTTTCGTATTTTTTCCGGCCAACTAATAAGAATACTTTACTTAGAAAACTTTCGTGATTTATTTCAATCATTATTATATCATTAAATACGAGATTTATCACGTACCGTTTTAGCGGTGCTTCGACGACAATGTTAAACTCGTATTTATAAATGAATAAAATGATTATTATCTCTATCTAGGGATCTCTAAAAAACTTCGATGATTCGAATATTCGTTCCCTCAGGCAGATCTAAACAAATTCTAAAGAAAAGAATTCCTGTTCTGACGTCAATCAGCTTTTGTGGAATTACACTAAAAAGATAAACGAGCTGCTATACTTCATGATGTATTAAATTACAAACGTTGCTTCAGTTATTAGTTTTTAAAAAAAAATTGATTTAAAAAAATCACTAACCTTTGAAGTAATATTTAACAAAACATTTTAGAAGGCATTTGAATCTTGAAATGTTTAAACAAAATTTTGCAACTTCGTTGATGAACTAAGTTGACCAACTTAGTAACATTTCTAATCGTGCTGTTCTTGCTAAAACAGTTTTAAACCATGTTAGAAGTTTTAGGGTACTATAATTAATGTTGGATATTTCACAGAGTGATATCTAGCCCTAAACTAAGCAGAGCTTGTAGTATGGAAACCAGATAACTGATAAAAT
Organism: Philereme vetulata; assembly: GCA_918857605.2. NCBI lineage: Eukaryota > Metazoa > Arthropoda > Insecta > Lepidoptera > Geometridae > Philereme > Philereme vetulata. The sequence goes on along the minus strand of OU975418.1, from coordinate 25,068,335 downwards.
AATTACATACTTTTGTTTGTAAATACATACCTACTTAGAACATAATATTTCTAAAACTTTGCGATTCCTGAACTTATTTACTAATACTTAATGGTTATTATCGCGTATTTACCTTATTATTTAATATGTGTTGCAACAGCCGTGGTCGCGGGCAGACTGGAGTAATTGGAGCTAACGTCAAAAAGTGATGGCAGCTGCAGGAACTACCCTCACTTGGTCTTCAGATTTAGAAAAATCCACGTTCATATTACGACACACTATTACACTAACAGTATCTACGAATTGAGATGAGCGATTACGACGCGCACACCTAGTAATCATCGGATTCTAGGACACTGAGAGACTATAGCTATCATCACCATTGAAATTTGGAAATTTCTTAATTTCAATCACTTCACGAACCATTTTATTCACTAGATAGAACCTTAGGATTATAAAGTTCAATCCAATGATAGGGTCCGGGGTCTACCTGGCAGTTTTTAACAACTGCGGTATGCTCTTTGACCTGTTCGGCTATGTTACGTTTGGTGTCCTCGATGTACAAAAATTTACATCAAAATATCTAAACCTGGAATAAATGTCTGATGAAATGAAAATTATTTATTGAAAATAAAAATACACAGACACATTCATTAAAATTAAATAAATAACGGCATGAGTATCATTATTATAAATACGGGATTTATCACGTACCGTCTTATCGGTGTTTCGACCGACAATGTTTCGGTTCAATGCGTGAACCTTCATCAGGGCGAGTGCGATCCGCTCCGAATAACGTCTCGCCTCGCACTAGTGCGAGGCAAGACGTTTTACGTGATAAAGCCCGTATTTATAATAATGATTGAAATCAATCACGAAAGTTTTCATGGCATGAGTATCATCAGTTATATATAAAAGGCATTCGTTTTGCAAAATATAACGGAATATATTCTGAAAATAACTTGAAATATTCGCTGCAAAACGGAAACTTAAAAACAGTTTCTGATAACTCAATCGAATATTATTAAAATTCAATTCAAATTTTAAAATTATATTAACATTTCTTGAAACTGGCAAACATTTTGCTTCACATTATATTCCAACAACATTGTTATCTGGTGTGTTTCCAATCAAACCGTTACACAAAATATTGGATATAGCATTATAGCAGTATAATAGCCGTATGTCGTAAACCCGAATCCAGGGTTAAATCTCATTATTTTATAGCAGATGTAAAACGATTTATAGGGGGCGCTCTAGCGGTCATATTTAGTTATGTTCCAATAATTCTTAGGTTTCGGAGTATACGTTGAGTTTAAGCCGTTAAGTTTACGTGCTTATGGTCCAAGTTTTACCTAAGGTATTCTTACACAGGTCGATACAAACAAGGTTTTGATGTCAGCAACTGATTATTGGTAGTTTATCATCTCCCGGCTATAAAAGTATAGGTATATCTTATTAAGTTGTATTAATATGTAAGTAAGTGAACGTTTTTGTGCAATTATCAATTAAGTGGTTCTTAAATAGGTAGTTACATAAATATAAAGTGTGTCATCTTTTGTTGATTGAAAATAAATAATTATTAAGTAACGTTATGTTATGTAATGCGAGGCGAGATGTAGTTCGGAGCGGATCGCACTCACTCTAAAGAAGGTTTACGAATTGAACCGAAACATTCTCGGTCGAAACACCGATAAAACGGTACGTGATAAATCCCGTACTTATAATAATGTGCGTTATGTATTATTTTAGGAATGATGGTGACATTTTGTGACAATTTTTTTTTTGCTAATACTATAGAGTTCCTCAATTTATTAGCCTGTTATTTTCTTCACGATTTGTATAAAACAAATTGTAGGGTGTAAACTTTAATCACACGTGTAACAAAACCTTTACAGCCCAAGTTTCGCTTAAATCGCTTTAAGCACGTGCCCCGTTTCAGAATAGGTAATTTGAGGATGAAATTTTCTTTTCGCCGGATAATTGGGCCCAGAATTTTATGTGTTTGCGTAAATTTGAACGAGCAAAAAGTTTTAAGTTTGCTAAGGTGGGTTTAGCTAATATGTGATATAGCGGGGTCGTTCAATGAATTTGGATAATCGAGAAGGGTAGAGAAAGTTGAGACGTTTAGATTGTTGTTGGTTTGTGTGCTTTTCAATTTGCTGATGAAATGAGCGCTGCCAGTGTTTTGAACACACTTCCGCCTTGTATTGATTTAGACTAGTTGAGCTATCTACAGATAGTTTGCGTCTTTAAGTAGCTGTGTAGTCAACACGTGAGTGAGTTCTATACATTACCACAAGCTAAGGCCCGCCCACACCCCGCCGGCGCCACGGTACCATCCCGTCATACCCGCTACATACCGCCGGTATAAATATATTTCTAACTTTATTTATCACAAAATTACATAAGTTAATTTAAAAATTCAGGCAGCAGTAGTTCCGGAGGACTTACGCACAGTCAGATGCGACTCGACGTGACGTCACCAACTTTTAGATTTAATTAAAACCAACTTTTAGGGACATGCTTGAACGCAAACAGGCCGTGGGTTGTGCAGACGGGCGATTGAAATAATACATTTTCAATTCAATTCAATACATTTATTAAATTTAAGAGATATTAGACTAATATCAAATTTACAAAAAACATGCACACGAATTATACAAATACAATAACAATTAAAATATACAAAATTATCATTGTTGATGCTGTTCATTTATCATAAATGTATTTTTCAGTTTGGATCAAACGCTTATGTTGACTCTATTCTGTTTTGTTTAAGAATACGGTCCAGAACTCTTTAAGGTGAGAGTGGAGTCTTTTAGACAATAGACCACATCATCATTTACCATCAGGTAAGATTGTGGTGAAAAAAAGATCTATTCGTGTTAAAAAAAAATCACTAATAGAAACCCTAAAACGCATTCATTAATTTCTTCCCTTTGAAACAAAAATTACTCTCGCCCAAGCTTTAATGTTGCCCCTTCTCGACTATTCAGATGTCTGCTTTCTTGATGCCACGGAGGAACTTCTCAATAAACTGGAACGTGTACAGAACTTGTGCATTCGTTTTATATTTGGACTGCGCAAGTTTGACCACGTAGGTATCCTATTTCAGATCCCAACTTTAATGGCTCCCTATTCGTCTTCGCCGTGATCTTCACGTCTTATCACTCCTCTTCAAAGTATTATATTGTCCACTCTCTATTCCCTACCTCCGTGAGCGTTTTTAATTTCTTGTTCCTCGCCGTGCCGGTCCACCAAGTCTCTTCTCCTCAAAACACTACAACACACGGTAAAATTTGGAATGCCCTTCTTCATGAAGTTCGCGCTAGCCCATTACTCAACATTTTCAAACGGAAAGTTAAAGACCACTATCTTTCTCAGTAATTCTATGTTATTGTAGGTATACATGTATTATTCCACCATATAATTCATTTAATATAATTATAATATAATATCATATTTCGGGTATAGTTCATATTAGTTTTGGGTATATATATTTATTTATGTTTTTGTACACTCACCTACCTTTAAAATCAGTAAAAGTTTTCTTCCAGCTAACCTTTGAGGATAGAGACCTCAAAGGTTAGCTAGAAGAAAACTCTTCTTAGTGTTAAGCTGGCCTTTGTATATGACTTCTATTTCTGTATTTTTACATGTATTTTCTTTGTGCAATAAAGAATGAATGAAAAAGGGGTAATACACAACCCACACCTCTACTGGGTGTCAGTGTTGATCTTGTTCCCCCTCCCCGCACCTTCCTAGAATTAGAAATAACTACACTTTGTATAACTGAACTTTTAACAGAACCACATAATTCATTACTTAGAAAGAAAAGTTCTGTTTGATTTTCTTATCACAGTTTACTAATCGACAACTAATTAATTGTTTGTCCAAGCATAGTAAGTCAGTTTCACTGATTAATTAGTATACATTCAATTAAAATAGTTATCAACTCTTACGGTTCACATCTTAGTCTGTACATTTTAGGAAAAATTTAAATTATTTTATATTTTATTAACCTACATCGTTGCACTGCTGGCAAAGATCGCCTCCGTTTCTCTGTTCTTTGTTATTATCACCATCCACTGAAAAGCATCCAGATCGTCCCGCCAACAGTTTATCGGCTATTTTAGTTTTTTTCACACCACCTGCTCGACAATGTCAAATTATATGTCATATAAACCTCATCGAAAGCAGGTGATTAAACTGAGCCGGGAGTAAAGTTGTACTGAAATTCATTTCGCCCTCGCGGGCATAGTCTGATTTGAATTTGGAGCACCATCTGTATTAAAACTTGAACCAAAGAGAACACAATAAGAACTTGTTTGTAAATCTAACTAACCTCTACACAGAATGTACCAACCTAGATTTGGTTTTTATTGTCTTGCAGAAAGTGTGAAAAGTAGAGTATTCTCCTAGTGGATACAATTGTCTGCATCTTGGGCGTGCGTATATCCCTCTCTCCACTCAGGATTCTAATAACTCCGTCGCTCCGCTCGTGAGTTAAATTTAGAATCCTTCGTTATGATAAAATACACTGCTTTATCCCCTCGTTTAATAATCTACTGTTAAAATCATAAATACATGGTTGAGATATTTTGTCTTAAGTTCTTTTTTTACAGACATGGCAATTCCCGTCCCGGGCTTATTAATCGCGAAGCGTTTTTAACGCCCGTTCGTACAACACAGCCACAACACATGACGCCATAACAGATGCAAAGAATTTAAATGCTGTGCAGTCTTGTTGCAATTTAGTATGACACAATCTTTTGAAGACATTTGGTTCATATGAATATTTTATTGTTTTTCGCAAAGATAATTAAATAAACTTTTATGTTGATAAGTTAATTGATATATCAATTATTCCCTGTATAAAAAATACCATCATCATATCAGCCACAGGACTTCCACTGCTGAACATAGGCCTTTATAGGCCAATCTAAAAACAAATAACAGATCACAAAATGTATCTTGTTGCAAAATCATTCCCATCTCAACATGTTTAAAATCATCTCAAATATATCGAACCAGACGGGATTTGAACCTGTAAGTGCCGGATAACACTCTAAAATAAAATAAATATTAGGAAGTTAAACAGTTTGCATAAAAGAGATGAAAAAAGAAGAAGAAATAACGAATAGCAGACAAGGAGAGGCCTATAACTTTACTAGTAGTGAGTGAAGTCAGTGTTTGGATTTTTATAATTAAAAACTAATGTGATTTATTTTTTCCTCTTTTCTATGTAAACTGTATAACTACAGGCTAGGGGTATTTTAGTCGCGAATAAATAGGTTTCTTCAGCAAGCGGGTAACATCGTAGACTGCATCATCGCGCACCATCTTCGCGACCCAAAGTCTCGAACACCGCCGTAAAATTGCAAGCCTTTGCGGAAAGTGTCCAGGAACTATACGATCTGATACCGCCATGGACATATATTCAGTACATATATATCGATGGATCCCGCCATCTCCCTTCCATCAAAGGACAAGCAGGCGCACGGCTCGGTACCATCCGTATCTAATTGATTTACCACCCATTCGCACAAATGCTTTTGGTTCTATATTCTTGACGCGTACAGCTAAGGTATGGAACAATTTGCCGTCGTCTGTTTTTCCTAAAGAATAATATCCGGGCCTCTTTAAGGTAACAATGAATAGGTTTCTTCTAGGTCACCGTACTTCATCTTAGACCACATCGTCGCTTACCATCATTATCCAGATTTAAAAAAAATCACCTCTATGCTTCGATATCTTTCACCATAATCACAATGGTGTTGAGACCCCACCAACGGGTTCACAGCCGCAAGAAAGTTATTCCAGCAAAATCTTCATTCACCTGCTTAAAATTATTAGAACCCCTCTTTACCTTGAGTTTAGCAACGCTCCAACTTTTTTAAGTTTGCTGTTGTTGGACGGCTTCAAAAATTTTCGACTTACTACAAAATTAAACTAATTGAAAAAGTTTTCTAATTATCGCCTTAACAGACACTTGGAGTAAATCGCCTTAAGGCAAACAACACCTCAGGAATTTGCGAGGTTCCTCGATTACTTGGCCTTTACAGACTCGAATATTTTTGCGACTTGTTTTTGTTATAATATATTTTTTATAATAACACACATATTATACATGCGAAAATTTTGATGTTTGTTTGTATGTTAGTCCATAGCGTCATAACGGCTTAACCAATTTCAATGAGTCTTGGTATGTCGATAGATTATGACTTGGATTGACACATATGCTACTTTCATTGACAAAACGCGCGTGCTAAGCCGCGGGCGGAAGCTAGTGTTAAAATAAATAAATTAAGGAACACTGCCGTTGGGGCAAAAATGTTCTCGAGACCACGCACTGGGAAGCGCAGCGTAGGACCCTAGATGGAATGACAACCTGGTAAAGGTTGTTGGGAGGCGTTGGGTGTAGGTCGCAAAAATGGTTGCCCTGGAGATCAAAGGAGCCGTATGCTCGGCAGTGGACATCCTAGGGCTTATAAATGTACCTACCGATTAATGACTAATTATTTATCGTTTGGTTTTTTCATTAAAAGTAGATATTTATAATTATTTTATCTTTTACTAGTTTTATACAAACCAGTTCAGGCATTATGACAAACATTTTGTACATAAAATATAAAGTTACCACACCGAAACAATAAATACTCAAAGTCAATAAATAGAATACCTATCTTCCTAGAATAGTACAGAACCAGATAAGATAATGCTGGGTATAAAAAACCCGCTACCTCGTGTGTCTCAGCCTAGCCGGTTACTCGCCCACTGCACCGCTGGGCTCGTATCAATTTTTTTTTTTCGAATGGTTTAATCTCGCTGTTAACCTCTGAGGCCGATGCAGCTTAACCGAGCTTTTGGCGAGCGCAGAAAGCGCTCAGCCCTGTAATTTTTTATGAGGCAACTAGCGCAAGGGCACCACTTAGGTACGAACCTCGACTTGGGCTGTTGCTGGGACGGGGATGTACCTCGTATAGGCGGTGACTGAAAGGACTCGTCGACCTCGCCGGCGAGGTCGGTGTATTTATAAAGTGTTTGCTCTGTTTAAAGTGGATGACTCTTCCGCATTAGCGGAAGTGATTTCGTCATCCGGGTCTCCGAGAACGTGTCTGGGACGACGGAGGGTTTAAAAGGGCTCGTCTCAAGGAAGAAGAAATCCTTCTTAAGTTAAACTAAGCCCCCTCCAAGTAGACAAAATTAACAAATGCAACCCAAATCCTATAGAATAAAAAACCAATTTCCACCCTCCTGTTCGCATGAGTCAAATAACAATAAATGTAAACTTGTATTGTTCCAAAAATGTATTATCTTCCGACATTCCATTTCATGGGCAAAGTTTCTTGAACATACTTGCTTTATGGACGAAATTTGTAAATTTTATTGCTGCATCACTGATTTGGATGTTAAATGGATCCTGTATTTTATTTGTTTGGGATTTATTTTTGGGGATAAAAATGACTTGAACGTCAAATGATTGTATACGAATCGTACCATATATCTATAGATTTTAGGTCATAAATAATGTATAACTTTTGAAACTCTCGTAGTTATGAACAATATTTTCACTAAAAACGGAACATTTACCATGATTTGTGAGTTTTGTGATTCGAGAATGAAGCTAGTGGTAGTTATTATTAGTGAATTTATTCGTAGCAAAAGACAGAGGAAGAGGATAAGATCGATTCTGCCAATAATTCACTCACAAAAACTTCAGTTTACCCGTGATCATGGCGCATGCACTGCGTCGAAATATCGTGATACTCAAAACTCACAAATCATGGATATATATAATTATAAGTATTCTATCAGTTATCTAGTTCTCATAGTACAAGCTTTGCTTAGTTTGGGGCTAGATAGCGTTGTGTGAAATGTCCAGCATTATTTATATCCTTATCATCACAAATCCTTTACTAATAGAAATACGTAATTAAAATTAAATGTATTATAGAAATATTATGTTAAAAATTCTCTACTAAAATGTGCAATTAATATTCTAATAGAATTGTATGGAAAATGAACGAGCTTTTAGCTAAACCCGAGTTATCGGATGGCTTGCTCTCGACTAATTTACAAATAAAAACTTTTAAAAAACTAATTTGATTAAAAAAATAGAGGACCTAAACTACCACCATGCTGTTTTTATCCGACTACTGCAAAGAAAGGGTTATGTTTCTTGCAGTCTATTGTATTTATCTAAGAACCGACTGAAGACAGGTCTGCAGGAGCTTATCGAAACCTCATCCGCTAACACCACAACAACATCCACGGGGATCTTGGAAAGCTGCATCCGTCAACCCAAAGTGCTGCTCCGTTACTTCAAGGAGCTAGGATAGCTGGGGTCAGGTTCGAAATACACCCCCATGCGGGACGTCAGTGCAGATCTTTTTTCCCCTACCCTAGAATTAGAACTAGAACTATTACCTAAGATCCACTGTAGAGCCTTAATTACGAGGTGAGGTGGTGGTGTCAACTGATTCGTTATTATATGGTCCAGATGACATATGCTACCATCGACTTTATGCTTATGACTATTAGCTGCCCAATCCGCAGCTTCGCACGCGTAGTTTTTCAATAAAAAAATTACCCTCCTTTGCGCAGTTGAGTAGCCTATGTTACTCATAGTGAATGTAGCTTTCCAATGGTGAAAGAATTTTTGAAATCGGACAAGTAGTTTTTGAGTTTATTCATTACAAACATACACACAAAAATACATAAATACAAATCTTTCCTCTTTGTAATATTAGTATAGACTTGGCGGGTTTCAGTTTTAAACTCACATAAAAAATATAACTTTATTTCATAGTAGGTACATAACAAATAACAATTTAGCCCTGCTTACCAAACTATATTAGAATACTTGTGTACTTAGTGTTATCCCTTATATATCACTACTAGCTGTTGCCCGCGACTTCGTACGCGTTTCACTACTAAATGTGTAGGTAACCTAAAAATAAATCTAATCTCGCTGTTGCAACTTGACTTGACATCCCATTTTCATCCCAAGGGGCCTGATTTATGGGATAAAAAGTAGCCTATGTGGTAATCCAGGTTATAGTCTACTTACAAAATAAATTTTATCGAAATCGGATAAGACGTTACCACGTGATTGAGTAACAAACATCCAAACCTCTAAAATTATAATATTAGTGTGATCCCATCACACTTCCCACTAATATAATATACGTGACAGTTTATATGTGTGTGGATGTTTGTTACTCTTTCACGTCGTAACGGCTCAACCGATTTCGAAAAAATTTGGTATGTACGTAGATTATAACCTGGATTAACACATAGGCTACTTTTTATTGACAAACCACGCGTGTGAACCAGCTGGCGGAAGCTAGTATCATTATAAATGTACATTGTTCCTTGAAGTGAAGTATAATTTTCCATTTGACCGAATTGACCATATCTTAAAATTTTGTAAATTTTTTCATCAAAATGAAAAAAAAATTGAGTTATGTTCAATAGTTGCTGTGATAATCAGCTGTGACAGACGGACAGACAAAGTGGCACCATAAGGGTTCCATTTTTACCATTTTGGTCTGGAACCCTAAATAAAACCAGCCAAGTGCAAGTCGGACCCGCGCACGAAGGGTTCCGTACCATTATCTATAATAACGGCAAAAAAAATCTTGTTTGTTGTATGGGAGCCCCTACTTAAATATTTATTTTATTTTATTTTTAGTATTTGTTGTTATATGGGCAACAGAAACACATCATCTATGAAAATTTCAACTGTCTAACAATCACGGTTCATGAGATACAGCCTGGTGACAGACGGACAGACAGACAGCGGAGTCTTAATATGAGGGTCCAGTTTTACCCTTTGGGTACAAAACCCTAAAAAGGTCGCTTAAGCAAGGTACAAGCGACTCAAAGACCCATTTTATGTTTGTTCTCACAAAACATTCAAAAACCATACGGAATGCACTAGAAAGTCTCAACTTCAGGTTCATTGAGGCTACTCCGTGTCTCGGAACATTCTTACTAAAATAAAGGAAGTAAAATAGAAAAATTTAAAAATGTCTAACTTTAGTTCGCGGTTTAACCTTCTTTTTTTGCAAAAAAATTAAAATCCATGCATACTAAGTAACTATCTCTCTGTCTGATCTGTTTGATACATTTTAGGGACTAAATGGCTGAACTGATTCTAATTTTTGGTATATATATAGTTAGATTGGCTAGGCGGAATGACAACAGGTGGATCAAGGCAGTAACAGAGTGGTGGCCAAGAGATGGATGTCGACCGCAGGGCAGACCACCGGCCCGATGATGGTCTGACGATCTTGTAACGGAAGTTGGACAGCAATGGATGAGACTTTCTCAAGATCGATTGAACTACCGACTTAGAGAAGAGGCATATACCCAACAGTGGGTGCTGGAGGCTGGATATACATATATATATATATATTGTTATATTATGACCGAGAATCAGACATAGGCTACTTTTTACCCGAGTGCGCAGACGGAGATTAATGTGCCTATTGACAAACCACGCGTGCGAAGCCACGGGCAGGTCAGCTAGTTAAAATATAAATCACCTTCTAAACAAATCTTAATTTCATCCCAAGGTTATGTGTAGATATATTTAGTGATAAGACCGTCAATATTTTACGTAGATTGGCATAGTTCCAATTTATTTGTTGTGTTGTATGGTGTCAAAATAAGACTAGTACCTATGTTGTATCTATAGAATATACTAGCAGCCCGACCCGGCTTCGCACGAGTGGACCTTTATTGTTTAAACATATTTTATGGCAAATTTTTTAAACCTTGGGTTACATTATTGAACTTTTAGTAGGGATCCCTGATTTTTACGGGTAATAAATATAGCCTTTCTTACTCAAGGATAATGTAGCATTTTAATGGTGAAATATTTTTTGTTATCGGACTAGTATTTATTGAGTTTATTCGTTACAAACATACAATTATACGAGTACAAATCTTTCATAGTACCTAAATATAGTATAGATATGCAACCACTTTATTGTATAGAAGAAATACTTATTTATCCTTGGCCATGGTACCATTAGTCAGTTGTATTAATGGTATTGTGGCAATTTTATTTTTATATATATTATTTGCCGTCATCGTTATATATATTATCTAAGATACTGCGGTTAATAAAGTGTAAGTAATGCAGTAGGTCGTTATATATATTACATAAGATACTGCGGTTAATAAAGTGTAAGTAATGCAGTAGGTCGTTATATATATTACATAAGATACTGCGGTTAATAAAGTGTAAGTAATGCAGTAGGTCGTTATATATATTACATAAGATACTGCGGTTAATAAAGTGTAAGTAATGCAGTAGGTCGTTATATATATTATCTAAGATACTGCGGTTAATAAAGTGTAAGTAATACAGTAGGTCGTTATATATATTACATAAGATACTGCGGTTAATAAAGTGTAAGTAATGCAGTAGGTCGTTATATATATTACATAAGATACTGCGGTTAATAAAGTGTAAGTAATGCAGTAGGTCGTTATATATATTATCTAAGATACTGCGGTTAATAAAGTGTAAGTAATGCAGTAGGTCGTTATATATATTACATAAGATACTGCGGTTAATAAAGTGTAAGTAATGCAGTAGGTCGTTATATATATTATCTAAGATACTGCGGTTAATAAAGTGTAAGTAATGCAGTAGGTCGTTATATATATTATCTAAGATACTGCGGTTAATAAAATGTAAGTAATGCAGTAGGTCGTTATATATATTATCTAAGATACTGCGGTTAATAAAGTGTAAGTAATGCAGTAGGTTGTTAGGCTTTTTTGCAGTTTTACGTAATTTAATATATTACGCCATTCATTTGTTTTTAGATAGATAGCATTTGTCTCACCGCCGGCGAATAAGAGCTAGCTATCAACTATTTTCTCGCTCAATGAAACGAACAAAATATCTAGATTCCGTGTCAGTAAAAGAGACACGTATACATAGTTGATCGCTGGCCGTTCACACTGCCGGCGAGAACTCGCTCTCCACTATTTTGTCGCAGCGACTACAACACTCGCTCAGCGATACGCGGTTAGCGATGCTCGCTTGGCGGTCAGAACACACGCCGTGAGATGATGAGTATCGCCCGCAGCACTCGCCCATTCGCTTTATAGCCCAGCGACTATAGGAACAACACACTCGCTTCGCGCTGCTCGTCAACTCGTTTCTCGTTTCTAGCTCTACTCGCTTCTCGCACATCGCCGACGGTGAGACAAATGCCTAAGAGCAAATAAAGTTAATCACATTTTTTTAGTCCCTATCATATTTCCTGAATTGGACGACGGATATCAAAAAAACTGCACAACGGCATAAAAAAACTGCCAAATTAATGGAACTTTCTAACGGTACCACGCCAACGGAACGATCTAGATCCTAGATCGGTCAATCTATATTTTTACCGTGGTTGAATGATAAACAAACATTTTACGTTTATATATTAAGATTAACATTTTCATTGTTTCACCCCTGGGCCATGTTATTTTCAACAAGGACATTAGGACTTATAACACTTGAAGGTAAACTCTGAATGCAATTAAGAACTTGAAAATAACCAAAAAATCTGATAAACAACCTTATTTTCAAGGCTTTAGAACTCACTTTGAATTTAAATATCGTTTATTTGTATGAAGAAAAGTCCATTGATATAGGGCTGGCCCCCTTGCTTCGCTCCCCTAGTTGTCGACGTAATTTTTTTAATCATGGTTTATTCGAATTAATTTATTTAACGACGTCTTAGCCGAGTCTTAGAATGCATCGTCGCTTTTCGATGAATAGCGAATGAGTTGTTACGAGTACTTATGAGTATGGGCTGAGGTCGACCGGAAAATCAGATTTGACTTCGAAATTAGTGATTCTATGTTAGGTACCTAATATGACGTTGACGACCTCCGTAGCGCAGTGGGCGAATAGTCGACTAAGACGCAAGAGGTTGCGGGTTGGATTCCCACCGGGGAACAAACCCGGGGATTGCATGATCTATGTTTTGTGCGTGGAAGTTTTTCTATTGGATTATATGTAAACTAGTGGTTCGCCCTGAACTGAGATCCCGCGAGTCTACCATAAAAAATATATTATTCGTAATCTTAGACTATCAAAGTAGTGCCACGAAATAAAAACCAAATAACTTGAGGAACAGTTTCATTCAAATTACAGGTAACGGCAGTTCATGTAAATCGGTTCTTTTTTGAGGTACAAACTGCACTTATTCTGGATTTTAGAATTTTGCCTATATTTGTGATATTACAGCTACACGCATATCAAATTTGAGCACTGCGGGGTGACTGGTGTACTCTGTGAGTTTTGTCAAAGTTCAGTTTTTATTATGGCTAATAACTCAAAAAGTATAAGAACTTTACTAAAAATAAAAACGGAATCTAAATGTAATAACAAATATCTTTCATTTGACGTCCCACTTGACCTAATAGTCTCATTTTCATTTTTTTACTTCTCTTGAACCCCATATGTCAACAACCCCCCCAACATTTTAAGCTAATTTAGTCAAACCAAAACTTTGCTGTCACTACCTACCTATGTATCAAATTTGACGATGATTGGATCAACGCTTCGAAAGTTATCCTCGGACAAACAAACATACATATGTACATCAAATCAAATCAAATCAAATCATTTTTTATTTCATCAAGACTTACAGAGCTGACAATGCTGTTTATAGTACTGTGTATATGTACTAGTTCACAAATTGGGCTGTTAACAAACATACAACGCCGATTTACCCAAGTTGATTTAGAGATCTCGCTTCGTTCGATCGAAAATATATAACTAAATATTAAAGGATTAGCAACCTGAAGTGACAGAGGTGAGGGCAGATAACTCGAAGAAATGACGGCCGTTGTATGCGTAATCAATTTCCATTTCACAGCTGAGACCCTTTCACCAAGAAACACTACTTGACTTTGTATTCACCACACATTCCTAAGAACCGCCCCAATTAAACAAGCTTTCTAATAAAAATTTGTTTAATCGAATCTGTCCATTCGTTTTTGAACTACGATGCCACAGACAGACACAGGCGTCACGCCAACTAATATCACCTCACTTTTAGCATCGGGGGATCAAAAACAAAATTTACTATGCATAAATATTTTTGCAATTCAATAGGTCGGCCATTTGGCACGTTGGTGAATCGGCTGATCTACCGAATCAGTCATAAAATTAAACTTGATAACTTTTTTATGTGTTATTGAGAGACAAGCAAAATCTACAGTAAATATAACGTGAATTCCAGTCCATACAAATGTTGTCTGGAAGATCCAGATTTTAGCGATAAGATTGACACTTGTATTTCTTCGTGTATTGTTATTTGTATTATTAATATTGTTTTATAATTTAAGTTTGATCCACAACAAAGCGTTATCTATCTATTTAAACTTGCAGATTTTCTTTTTTTTTTTCATAATGCGATATAGTTGCTAATTCTAAAAACTCATAACTGGTAGTTCACGTGTTATTTAGTTAGATATTATATGCCTGTTTGGCCTTAGAAAGTTAAGCAAATTCGCGCTCGTAGAAGCTTTTTGAAGATTTTGTATAATCACCAAACAAAAACCAATCGTCATAATCTTTACCCTCGTTTTCTAAGTAATTTGTATTGATACCCTCCCAAATGTTTCTTGATACGAAACATATAGAGAAATGTGTAAATTTATTCGCAATAAACGCGTTTCCCTGCGACTTTATTAGAGCGGGTGCGAAATTGTGAAACCGTCCTAAAATATACGTAAAAAATCTTGCGAGCGTAAAATTTCAATCAGCCTTCTAAACATAATATGCAAAACGAACCCCTATAGCGATATTTAGGGCTGTAGGATAAAGGTATGCTGAATATTTTACTTGAAAGCATTTGAGAATATAATTATACTAGTGGCTCGCCCCGGACTGAAATCTCGTAATTCTCACAAAAAAAACATAAAAAAAATAATATGCAATATCTTTGATCAATGAAAGTGCCACGAAATGCTCTACTAACTTACATTGCATTCAAAATACAATTAACGGGAGTTCATGTTTTGGGGTAGAAATTGCAGTTATTCTAGATGTCAGAGTTTTTACTATACTTGTGTCACTAAAGCTACACGAATACCAAATTATATCACTGTAAAGTCACTGTCACACCCTGTCAATTTCGTCAAAGTTCAGTTTTTATGATGGCTAATATCTCACAGGACTACAAGGATTAAACTTAAAATAAAAATGGGGTCGAAATGTACTGATTAAGACATTTTATTAAACGTCCCATTTGACATAATAGTCTCATTTTGATATGTAATCATGTAACATATTTTAATTGTTTGATCTGACTTGTCCAAGCACATGTAATTTGTCAAAGGATATGAATAAATGAAATTATCTATACTATTATTATAAAGAGGAAGAATTTGTTAGTTTGTATTGAATACGCTCCGAAACTACTGGACCGATTTAAAAAAAATATATTTCACTGTTGGGAAGCTACACCACAGGGTGACATAGGCTAGATTTTACCCAACTGCGCAGAAGAAGGGTTTTTATTGAAAAACTACGCGTGCGAAGCTTCGGATTGTTCAGCTAGTATAAAATAAAGAAAACCAACTAATCCCGGAACAAATATCTGTAGATCATGCAAACATTTGTTCAGTGGCGGGAATCGAACCCGCCGAATATCTACTAATGCTCGCAGCTAATCAGTGGATACCCTCTAACCTCAGATGAACCTTCTGTGCTCAGATAAACCCATCGATGGTCAGGTCAAGGGATAGATCTATCCCGCCCGCGGCCACATACCAATGCAAATGTTTATATATACATTCGCCGTTCAATTTATATTTTTTTCGATTCCTATTTGTTTATTTGTTTCACGCTATCTTTGCTTATTTTGTCGGGGAAAGTGTATTGTGGTGTAACATTTACGGTAAATGAATGAATGAACGTAAATTATTTATAGACAGTAGGGACGCCTTGTTTATAAACTAAAATTATTTGGTTTTTCTATCATCTCGTGTTAGTTCGGTAGATTGAGTTATTTGCTATCCTGTTTACAAATCCTAGATCACTATTATAAATTAGCTGAAGGATTCGCACGGATTTCAAAATAAAATATAGCCTATAATAATGGTCTTGAGTTCATAAATCCTATAGAAAGTAGCACTTTCGGTTTTTTCAAGAATTTTCCGAATTTCCGGGAAATTTTCAAATTTTTCTTTATTAAAAGTCCTTATTTGGAGAATAACGAAGGTTTAAAAATAAATGTTCGTGATTTATTTCAATCAATATTAAAAAAAACAGTACGTGATAAATCCTATAGGTTTTTATAATAATCATAGAAAAATAACTTGGCCAAATCGATTCAGCCGTTCTCAAGCGGTGCGCTTAATAGCATTCAATCTTAATTTGTCAAGTTACGGGATTTATCAAGTATCGTTTTATCTTGTAAAGAGAAACTAATCCCTATAAAGAGAATATATAATAGTACAGTATGATATAAGTGCGGTAAGTTGAAAATTACAGCCGAGGCGATATTGCTAGCCCGTGCCGTAGGCGAGGGCTACAAGAAAGCAGAGGCTGTAATTATCAAAGCGTACGTATGTCATACGACGTTTTATAACATATTTGCGAGGAAATAAATAAAACTAGGACTTTCTTAAACGAATAAAAAGAACGAACAAAAAGAAAAAGCGTGCGGAATAATTTTTACTTGTTCACAAATTACGATGCGCGCGCATCTGTGCTTTTTTTAAGGCAAAGGCACAAAAACAGCCAGTATTACTAATAAAGTAAATTAATATTTTTTTTGTTTTTAATACAGATGTAATTTACTATCAAAATTATTTCAGTTAAAGAATTAAATGTTTATTTTTTATATTTTATCTCCCAAAGTTAAATTTATTCATAAAATGTTGACCACTTTTCTGACATAAAAACTCTTTGCTAAGATTTAAAAAAGTACCGTTCGTTTTAGACGGAGCATTTTGATAAATCGTACGTTTTACCTTATTAAAAAGAAACTCGTGCGTTTTATATTACAATAACGCACAAGTACGTAATGACATATATTACGATATTGAAATTGGAGAAATAAGAGACACTTTACGAACAAATGTGTTATAATAGTACATTATTAAACGAGCGGATAAAGCAGTGTCTTGCATCACAGGCGCTATATTGAATCCCGAACGTAACGAAGGATTCTAGAGTTAACACACGAGCGGAGCGAGGGATTTACTATAGTCCTAGGTGCAGACGAGGATAAAAGCACGCCCAAGATGCAGACAGCTTTATCCACGAGGAGAATACTCTACTTTTTACACTTTCTGCGACACAATAAAAACCAAATCTAGGTTGGTGCATTCTGTGCGTGTGAGGTTAGTTCAATTTACAAATAAGTTATTATTTTGTGAGTCTGGTTCAAATTTTAATACAGATGAAGTTCCAAAGTCAAATTGCATTACGCCCGCGAGGGCACAATGAAATTCAGTACAACTTTACTCCCGGCTCAGCTGTAGGGTTTTAATCACCTGTTTTCGGTGAGGTTTACATGACATGTAATTTGACATCGTCGAGCAGGTGGTGTGAAAATACTTTATTATTTCAAAAGGAAAAAAATGTATAATTTACCAACATTTAAGACCAACATTTTTTTGACTCATTTAAATAAAATTATTTTCTTTAATAACATAAGTTCAAAACAGAAAACAGAGAGACAGAGAACCTTCAATGCACAAAACCTTTTATGTTCTTATAATCCACACCAATATGAAAAAAACGAAAGTAAGACTGTCTCTCGGTCTATTTATTACGTTTTAACGACTAAACGGCTCGAGCGATTTCGATAAAATAAATAAATATTGCTGGACATTTCAGACAGCGCTATCTAGTCCCAAACTAAGCAGAGCGTGTACTATAAGAACCAGATAACCACGCAGATAACTGATAGATTACTTATATCATATTTTTATAAATACGTACATACATAAAATATATAGAAATACATCCGCACCCGGAACAAATATCTGTAGATCATGCAAACATTCCTTCCACGGCAGGAATCGAACCCGCTACCTCCTGTGTCTCATCCGACTATACAGCCACTGCGCCTCGGAGGGTTTGTTGTTTTTATACGACTTGGAGATGGAACAAGCACATGATCCACCTGATTTTAAGTGGATCTGATGTGACCATAGCCTATAACAAAGTACTGCCTCATAGGCCTTAGAGACGTGCTCTATGATGCACTTTCCTGCGTTCATCAATTTTAAGCATTCAGCTGTAAAGCCTTATGTGCCTGTAATTTCACCCGCAACTATACCTTTCAAACGGGAACACAGCAAAGCTGCTTAGCGGTAGAAATGGGTATGGTGGTAGTACTTTCAAAACGAACTCTACTACTCCTACAGGTTGTATTCAATAAGTTTTTGACAACTTATTAACAAAGCTAGTATAAAGACGTAAGCTCGTCCTGTGTAAAGCATCTAGTGGCATTACCTATTCGAGGTGCGCGCGGCACGCATCGTATTGCATCCTTATATTGCAGCAAAGTTTTATTAAACCGCCTATAATATTGCCTCATTTGAATACTTCAGAAACTACGAGTATGTAGTCATAAGAAAGTTTTCACAGTTACCGACGGTCTTGTCCATAATATTTTTAATCTCCGACGTAAAAAGAGAGAGTAAAAAATAATTGGGTTGTAATTAGGTCAAATAGGACGTCAAATGAAAGGTCTTCATTAGTACATTTAGAACCCGTTCATATAATATTTTCATTTTCATATTTTTTACCCCTTTTGAAGCTCAATATCTCAACAACCCCACTACGTTTTTTTGGATCATTTAGTCACACCAAAATTCTGGCATCACTACCTACCTATGTATCAAATTTCATGATGATCGGATCAACGCTTCGAAAGTTATCATCGGACAAATAAACATACATACATACGATTCTGATTTGCCCAAGTTGATTTAGAGATCTCGCTTCGATCGATCAACTAAAAACAGAATAAAAAAAAAATATTTAAGGGGCGGTCCCATACAACAAATGTGATTTTTAGCTCGCTTTAGCTCGTTATGTAGAAAACGGCTACAGGCAGACGCTTGAAGTATTCACAGAATATTTAGTTATACAGAGTGTTTTTTAACTGTGACAGTACGGCAGCACCCATAACCAGAGGAGATACAGGTGCAGTTTTTTTTAAAACATCAGCTCGTTTTCGAAAAAAAAACATTTTGGCATTAACATTTTTTTGGTCAAGTGTGAGTAGCGCCTTAAAATGAATCAAGTTGGTAATTTTTTTTGATGCCGATTGATGCAGTCCTTTATAAGGATCATTTTATTGTATCGGATGAAAAAATCTGAACAGCGGAAGTTAGTCAAATTTGATAAAAAGTATTCTCATACAACAGGACCAACAAAATTCCTTCTACAAACGTTTTATTAGATTCTATTTGCACATTAAAGAAGTATTAATACTGTAGCGATTAGGAAGTTTAGGAACTCTATGCTCTCAGGAGCAATTTAAAAACATTTCGTATTTCAGAACAATTTTGAATTTCGAACATGGTTCTTGCACCTGTCGGACTTTTATATCAGTCATTGCATCATCTTATTTCTCCTGTCATGGCATTGTCAAATACGCAAAAAGTAGACTTAAAAGAAACTGCACCTGTATCTTCTCTGGTTATGGGTGTTTCCGTACTGTTACAGTAAAAAAAAACAATTAAATAATTTATTTATACTAGATATTACTAGATTCCGTACCATTATCTATAAAAACGGCAAAAAAATGTTTGTTGTAGGGGAGCCCCCCTTAAATATTTATTTATTTATTTTAATTTTTTTTAAGTGAATATGGAGCCCCCCTATATTTGTTTTATTTTAATTTAATTTTTTTTAATTGAATATACAGATATTCACTTAAAAAAATTAAATTAAAATAAAACAAATATTTAAGGGGGGCTCCCCTACAACAAACATTTTTTTGCCGTTTTTATAGATAATGGTATGGAACTCTTCGTGTGCGAGCCCGACTCGTATCTGGCTGGTTTTTTTTATACTATTTTTATAATTCATTTCACTAATTTTATTTTTTATATATTTATTTCTATAAACAATTCACCTGACAATTAGTTATATTTATGTTACACATCATATTATTATATCATTCATGTCGGATCGGATGGACCGATTCTGACGTGTTTTTTTTTAAATAGAAAGCTAGTTTAACTGGAATGGTTCTTAGCTGTTTAATTTTTAACGAGGACGACAGAAAATATTTATATTAGTTGATAATAAAAAAAAATGTCACGTAAAACCTTAATTTCTATGCAAAAAGTGAGTTTGAATTTTGACAAACAGCATTTTTTTTATCATCGTCATCATCATCCACAATCTGACTTGACACCCATTGTAGGGTATAGGCCTCCCCAAGTTTGTGCCATCCACCACGATCCTGCGCTAGTCTCACCCACTGACGGCCCGCGACCTTTACGATTTTTTTATAGATATAACAAAGTGAACTCGTCAAAAAATTTTCTCATCACAAACCCCAATATCACATCGAATTATTCGACGAATGTGGATGAAAAATTCAGAAAACTCACAGCCATTTTAGCAATAAAGCTCGACGACCCAGTTTTGAAAACACAAAAGGTAAAATAACCTTTTCAGCTGTTAGACTCTGACCACGCCAAATCTGCGAAATGTAATGTTGGTGAAAAACGCGCAACTTATTTTTGAAAACACAACTTTTGTTGTCAGCGTTTGTGACATAATTACAGTTATTAGAGGCTTAAGTTTAACGTTAATATTCCAGATAGCTGTTTTTAAGTGAATAAGAATATCAATAGATAAGAAAATCAGTATTAAAATTAATATATTGTAGCGCATCGAGGGAGAACCTGTTTTATTGTCTAGTGTTACTATTTATCTAAACTTTCTAGTTTTAATGACTGAAAACAAAAAAAAATTATTGCGTATTTTTAATAAAAACGTTTTTTAGCATTGACATATGGTATTGTCCTGAAAATATCTCATTCTATTTTTTGTCCAAATCAGGAATACTTTGTGTAGCTTACCTAGCCTAACCTAGCATAACCTTGCCTTATAGGTTTATAAGTAATTTTATATATGTATATTGTAAGTTTTGTTCCTAATATAAATAAATCTAAAAATACCCGTCACACTTATGTTATAAATGCGGAAGTTTAAATGTTTGTTTATTTGTTTGTTACTCAATCACGTTGTAACGGCTGAACGGATTTCGATGAAATTTGGTATGTACGTAAATAATAACCTGGATTAACACATATGTTACGTTGTATCCCATAAATCAGGTCCGATGGGATAAAAATGGGGTGTCAAGTTAAGTTGCATCATCGATTTTAGCTTTATTTCCAGGTCACCTACACATTTAGTAGTGTAACGCGTACAAAGTCGCGAGCAACAGCTAGTTTATTATTAGTAATTTTAACTTGTGCAATCTAAGAAATAAATTATTTTAACTATTCAATTGATTGATTGTAAATACTTTATTGCACTTATAAAACTAACTACAAAGACGAACTTAATGTTAAAAATCATTCTCTGCCAGATAACAATTGTGTATGAAAATGAAACTAATGAAAAAGGGAACTAATGAAAATTTGCACATGACTAATAAAATAGCATAATATAGGTACATACTAGATAAATAAACCTACTTAAATACTTTATATAATGCACTAAACTACACCAATATCAAATAAAATTACATACTTAACAATAGAAGATAAGGAAGAAGAAAGATAAGGAACAATAGAAGATACGGATAAGGAAAGATTAAGTTGTTCATTTTTGGCCAGTTTGATAGAAAAGGTGCCTATCAATTTCTGCTGGAAGCATTAAGATTGCCTCTGCCTGAAGTAGCCTCGAAATAGTTTGGTGGCATATTATTCCAGAGACGAGTAGCGGTTTTGATGCAAGAGTCAGAGTAAGTTGCCGTTTTATGCTGTGAAGTAATCAATTGGAAACGACGAGACGATCGCACAGGTCTGTCCTCAGTTGATACGGATGCATATCGCTCTCTGAGGTGGCTGGGAGATAGAGGGTTGCGAAGAATACTATACAGGAGGGATAGCATGTGCGTATCTCGACGAGCTCTGGTGTCAAGCCATTTTCATATCATATCAATAATCCTGTCTGACATATCTATGTGCATGTAAAATGTGTAAATGTAAAAAGAGGATATAAATGAGAATTATGACAAGCTTCACGCAGACTTATCGTAGTGGGAGTAATGTAAAAAGTGAAACGGGCAAGCCAGCTGGCATGCGAGCATAGACGAGTACGTCCCACTAACCTCCTAACTCGGTTGTGAAATTATCATGATGTATATTCGTAAGATAATGAATTTGGGAAAAATTGGGCCTACGTAAAATAAGGGTGTTTTTGAGCATTATCTTCGTATTAGTCAGGATTGAACATTATTTATTACCATCTTCTTCATCCTCCTCAGCATTATATTAGCCATAAGAATGCTTGTGCGACTTGCATCCAATGGCTCCCAGCAACCTTTATCCCTTAACAAAGTATTGCCTCGTAGATCACGCACCTTCGAAACGTGTCCTACGATCCACTGCCCTGCGTCCATCAACTTGCATACAAGTAGCATGCACCGGATCCACCCTTCCAACCGAATCACAGTTATGCTGCTTGGTGACTGAAATAGGTTGTAGTAGATACTTCCGCAGGAAACTTAGAAGAGTGGATAGGAGTTTTAAGTTTCAAGGACTTAGAAGAGCGCAACGCACGAGGATTAGATAGATGGAGATATTCAAAGTGTTCTCTGAGGTTAGAAGGACCAGAAGGATTAAACAAAACACTGTACAAGTGATAGAGGATATGAGTATTCCTGCGGTAGCGGATGGGTGAGCTTGAGCTTCTTGCGAAAATTGGTGGTCTTATTTTCGTAGTCCAAATATAAACCTGATACAAACGTTCTGAAGGCGCTCAAGTTTGTAGAAGTGTTTCTGAGTGAGATCTGGGTAGTATTGTTGTAAATAGATTTTTTTTTTCAAATTCATTACCATTTAAATTTTCAAAGAACCTAAATATCAAGTCCTAAAATATTAATGAAACAGCCTGTATAAAATAGTTAAACAGATCATAGTAATTCATCATATTAGGTTGGTAAACTGACTAAGCGGTATCGTCCCAAAGGCGCCGCCGATTTACGTTAAAAATGGTTTTTGGAAATTTATAGATTACTGAATAAATTTTCAATCTACCGGTATTAAACACACCTCTAAAATCAATAAATACGATTCCGGATGTGTCTTTTAAATTAATTACGCACGTAAGCAAACAGTTTGTACTCGTATATTATAAAATTTATAAGTATGAATTTACAAATAAAAATCTATATAAGTATTCCATCAGTTATCTGGTTCCCATAATACAAGCTTCGCTTAGTTTGGGGCTAGATGGCGCTGTGTGAAATGCTAAGCAATATTTATTTATGTGGCACAGGCCTTATATTTTAAACCTTATCTTCACTGCATCGTTCTGAACCCACAGCACCCGACTTCCCTTAATTATTCATCACACCGGTTACTGCGTCGATTAAAAACTTCCTAAGTAGGATTTATTTTGCGCGCACATTTTCAAAGAGTTTGTTTAATGTTTATTTTCTTTTTTCAGGTAAGCTGAACTCTAACGGAGGTAAGAAAACAATTCGGTGCAGGATTTAAGAGAAAAAATCCTCGTCTGCAATTAGTCCATCGGTCACAGTATGCATTTCTCAATTTATATATGAGCACCCATTACTATAAATATTTATCAATGAAAATTCGTTATACACGGCTACACATCAAGCTATACATTTTCAGTTAGATTCAATTTAATCCAATAGTATTTTTTCATCATAATGATCACTTTGAACGTCGATTTTACCGCCTGTTCCACTGTGACTAAGCCAGGAAAGAATCCGGTAAAAAGGCAGTAGTAAGCTGACCTCGCATTGGTCTAACTCGCTCTCCGTACAATGAGAGGTTAGCTTATGAAAATGTATAGCTTGATGTGTAGCCGTGTGCTAATAAATATGCGTCTTACTTGAGAGTAGATATTAAAGAAAAACTTCGAGATAAAATAGGACCAAATACCTAACAAGTTCATTTGCATGTCTTACTAGGGTAGGACATAAATGTGCTTAACTTATAGAATAAAACCTATTGATTTCTTTACTATGTTCTAGTAAATAAATGTTATATTATCTTATCTGTATTTTTAATTTATTTTTTGGTAACTTCGTTCGAGCATTTCGATAATTTTTTACTCATAACTTTATAGTGAACCATATCGAAATAATTTTAAAGTATTTCAAGATCAGAACAACAATTCTTGATTATATCTACACAACATGAAAATTTAAAAAAAAAAATACCTTCGACTGCGGTAAAACAAGTAGGTATGTCAAGATATTATGCATCAACTTTCAGAGGTTGCAGAACCAACGTTCCTACCGAGACCGCATATACCATTCAAAACTGACTCCAACTGAGTATTTTCCAATAAAATTAAAAATAACAACTCCATTAGATAATTGAGCAGATTATATACATGAACCTCTATAAATCGTAAAGAAACACTGTTATCTATCGCGTCCAGTTCACCTACTGGCTAATTCGACTACCCTATAGAAAAGGTCATTGAACTTGGAAGCTCTTCTGGACATAGGGTTGGTATTGGTTTAGAAAGACCAAAAAGGATGTGAATTCTAGGATAATATCTACAAATTTTAAAAGAAGTTTCTTTTTATTTCTTATATACAATAATTTTGATCACTACCGCACATAAGTAATTGATGGTTAGTCGAAGATAAATCTCGCTTGCCTGTCCACCCTTGACTTGAAGACTTGAGATTATAAGTGGAAAAACGGAGGCGTAAAAATCCCTAAATAAGAAGAAATTCTAAAGATTATCAATATTATTTCGTTATTTTGTATTTTTTTTACATGTTTTATATGTCCCTTTTTCCCACTATATTCCAAATTAACTTGGGCAAATCGGCGTCGTTTGTATGTTGGTTCGTCCGAGGGTAACTTTCGAAGCGTTTATCCGATCATCGTGAAATTTTTATATAGGGAGGTAGTAATGGCACAATTTCAGTGTGTCTAAATGATCTAAAAATGAGGTGGGTGGGTTTTTGAGATTTTGGAGTTCAAGAGGGGTAAAAAAAAACAAAATGAGACTATCCAGTCAAGTGGCACGTCTAATAAAATGTCTGTGTGTGTACATTTCGACTCCATTTTTAGTTTAAACCTTGTAGTTTATAAGTTATTATTAGGCATAGCAATAACTGAACTTTAGGAAAATTCGCAGCTTAAATATGGTATTCGTATAGCTTTAGGGACACAAATATAGGGAAAAGTCCAGGATAACTGCAATTTCTACCCCAAAAAAGTGTAACCAATTAACATGAACAATCCATCCAAAGGTTGTTTGGAAGAGATCGCTTTGTTAGGCGATAAGGCCAACCATTATGCTTACATTTATTTGTTTTATTTTTAGGGTTCCGTACCCATAGGGTAAAACGGCACCCTATTACTTAGGCTCCGCTGTCTGTCTGTCTGTTTGTCTATCTGTCCGTCTGTCATCAGGCTGTATCTCATGAACCGTGATAGTTAGACAGTTGAAATTTATACAGACGATGTATTTCTGTTGCCGCTATAGGAACAAATACTAAAAATAGAATAAAATTAATATTTAAGGTGGGCTCCTATACAACAAACGTGATTTTTTTGCTCGTTTTAGCTCGATATTGATAACGGCAACAGGTAGACGCTTGAAATATTTACAGATTATTAAGTTATATATTCACTTTAAAAATATATAATTAAATTAAAATAAAACAAATATTTAAGGGGGCCTCCCATACAACATACGTGATTTTTTTTTACGCCGTTTTTATAGATAACGGTACGGAACCCTTCGTACGCGAGTCCGACTCGCACTTGGCCATTTTTATTATAATAAATAAATATTGCTGGACATGTCACACAGCGCTATCCAGCCCCAAATTAAGCAGAGCTTGTACTATGGGAACCAGATAACTGATAGAATACTTATATACTTTTTTTTTGTAAATACATACTTATAATATATAGAAAAACATCCAGACCCGGAACAAATATCTGTAGATCACGCAAACATTTGTTCCGCGGCGGGAATCGAACCCGCTACCACCTGCGTCTCAGTCGGCTATTCGCCCACTGCGCCACGGAGGTAGTCAAAATTATATTTATATCTCTTGTGTCTAGCTTGTAAGGAAAAAGAATTTTCATTCAATCATTCATGAACTCCCCTTACCTGTTGGTCAAGTTTTTTGGTAATGCATTTCGTGGCAGTATTTTGATAGTCAAAGATTACAAATAATATTTTTTGTTTGTAATGATGACTCGCGAGATCTCAGTTCGGGACGAACCACTAGTAATTATATTAAGACTCTTATTAATATATAATTATTGGTTATTTAATAAAATGAATATCCATACATAAAGCTTTCTATCTAAAATTATTGGAAAAAATGTTTGTCCTAATATTTGTTATAGGTAGTCAAAAATCACGAAGTCAATTTCTAGTCAACGAACTATAGATATCTGACAGCCCTATATTCAACCCTATACGTACTGTCGGTGATTTTTACACCCCCAATTTTTCGATTAACACCTGATTAGGCATAATTTTACTAAGGGTTTAACTTACAGGTAGATTATGTTTGATTGAATTGGGGTTGATTTTTGTGTTTTTTTCTGCTTAAATAGAGACAAATTTAAAAATGAGATAACTTATTCAAAATTTAAAACGTCTTATCTAGATTGGCTGTATCAAATTTAACTAATAAAACTTAACTTAGTACACTATCAATCTTCTTCTTCCCTCAATATACTATTTTTCGTACCTCTCTATCAGCCGTCATCTGCGTTGTCACTTCTTTCTTACCATATCCATCTCTCCCCTACTTCTATATCCATCCACATTGATATCTAATACTCTTTTAGTCACATGATTTTCTTCTCTCCGAATGACATATCCACTCATACCACACTAACCTACTCCTTAACTTTTCTATCAATACTTTCAAACTTCCTCTAATATACTCATTCCTCATCTTATCCATTCTCGATACCCCACACATCCATCTCAACATTAGAAAACTTTATTATAACAAGTAACTTTTTAAAAAAAAATATAACTGACTTCAGATAACAGTAAAAACCAAACTACTCTACCAATTTTGAAGTAATTTTCATGGGATCAATCTAAAAATATATCCTTTCAAATAAATACTAACTTTCCCATTCGGTTGATATATAACGGAGTTCTGAGCTAACAAACATAAATTAACATAATAATTAAACAAATTTAAGACTTATATGGTTTTCATGGATGCCATTGTCAGAACTGGACCAAATGGAAACGGGAAGCACCAGCTTTCAAATAAAGAAAGAATCATCAAAATCGGTTCACCCAGTCGAAAGTACTGAGGTAACAATAATAAAAAAATACAGTCGAATTGAGAACCTCCTCCTTTTTATCACGTATCGTTTTGTACAGATAAAACAGTACGTGTTAAGTCACGTATATAAATTCTTATCACATAGACCATTTTGAAACATCGTCTACTTGTCGAGCAAACCAGAAAGAAAAAAGTCAGCACCCAACAAACCATTCTTATAATTAACCCACCTAATCCACAGTTAAAACATTTTACAAAATATCGGTATTCACAAACCTTATCTGAAAACCCATGGCCAATAGGGGTTCGGGGGCATTTAATCATATCCCTATTTGTTCTATTAATTGTCACCCCTCTTCCCCCTTAAAATTAAATGTCAGGACACAGGTATTATGGCGTGTCATTAAAACATTTGTTTTCAAAATAAAAGGTCACGTTTTGTTTGAGGATAGCAAGTTGGTCGCGCCATTTGAGTTTGTCGACGTTTTATTACAAGATTTAGTAGGCAATTCAATGTTTTTCTGACCTCCGTGGCGCAGTAAACGAATAACTTTTGAGACGCAAGTCGCAGGTTCGATTGTTGCGCCACGGAACAAATTTTTGCATGATCTACAGATATTTTGCCATCTCCTTTCCATCACAGGCGCACGGCTCAGTACCATCCGCACCTAGTTAATATACCACACATTGGCACACACTGTTTTGGTTTTACGTTCTTGATGCGTACAGCTAAGATAAGGAACACTTTACTGTCGTCTGTTTTTCCTAAAGAATACAATCTGGAGCTATTTAAGGTAAGAGTGAATTTGTTTCTTCTAGATCTCCGTATTTCATCTTAGACTACATCACCGCTTACCATCAGAAGAGATTGTGGTCTAACAAAGATATATCCAGTTGAAAAAAAATTGTTTGGGGTGTTTTTATGTATTATAAATATGTATTTATAATATGTATAGGACACTTTATTTATCATAACACAGCTTCTACGAGTAAACACAGCTATATTTTGTATAGTAACAAGCTGGTAAATCGCTACTAGAAACAACTTGCAACTACCCTCAGCTAACAATGAAGCATCGAACGTTTTCTTATATAATCAAGAGCCTTCTCCGATGTTTGGCTTGGGGTGTGATATAGTGGTGGCGGCAGCGAGATGGTAAGAAACATATATTATTAAACATAGACGACCTCCATGGCACAGTGGGTGTATAGCCGACTGGGACGCAGGAGGTTGAGAGTATACACATATTATTTTAGTTTCTTGGTATCATAGTACAAGCTTTGCTTAGTTTGGAGCTAGGTAAAGCTGTGTAAAATTTTCCAGTATTATTTTTTATGTGGAATATGTTAAACGGTAGATGCTCTAGATGGGGCAAATGAAGGAAAGGGAAACTCAACCCTATCTATCTATTCGATCATTTTAAACCGTCCATTTATGCTTCTTCATCGTGACGAATCACTGAAAGGCTCGGGCATCAAAGGTTGCTTTATGAAGGGAGGCCTTTGCCCAACAGTGCGATCCAGCAACTTTAGATTATTTAACAAAATGTAGAGTTTTAACGTTTCGTTCTCGCTTTTCCCGACACCATATTCTCAGTTATTTTCTCACAAGGAGGGCACGAGTGAAGGTTGTATAAATATTGGCGCCTCGCTTTGAGGCTAAGTACCGGCTTTGTCTCGACAATAAAAGAATAACACTCATTTATCCTTACAATGAAACCTTTGAAAACTTTACGGAGATACAAAGCTTACGGTCGTTGTAATATTATCTAGTTAGGATATTGTCTGCGATAATTGTGATTTTCTATTTTTCCTATGAGAATAACGGATTTTATTTCGATACTTTGATGATTTTGAATTTGGGCAACATTTAATTTTAAACAAAATAGTCTATTCCTACTGTAATGTTTATTTAGCTTCGACCTACCTAGCTTCCATCCGCGGCTTCGCGTGATTTGTTAATAAAATGTCTATATTCAGGTCATAATCTAGCCATTCTCATTGAAATTGATCTAACTATGTATTAAGAGTCGTGAAAGAGTAACAGACAGGCAGATAGACAGAGAGGCAAGAGTTACTTTTGAACTTATCAATTAGTGTGGAATATACACATAATATTTATCATAAATAGAAATGAACATGGTAAAAAAAGGACATG
Source organism: Philereme vetulata (assembly GCA_918857605.2). Classification (NCBI taxonomy): domain Eukaryota; kingdom Metazoa; phylum Arthropoda; class Insecta; order Lepidoptera; family Geometridae; genus Philereme; species Philereme vetulata. The sequence continues at coordinate 25,038,686 of OU975418.1, read as the reverse complement.
GTCAAAGGTGAAGTTAACTCTGACTAAAGTTCTCTTTCAGCACACCTTGGAGGATTATAGTTGTGGGTGCAAATATACCACGTGTTTTGTTATGTGCGACATTAAATGAAAACACGGGTAGGACTAATGGCTAGTAATGTTGTAAAATAGGTTATTTTCAAATTCATTACTTACCATAGAAAATTTAAAAATTTATACAACTTTAATATCAAGTTCTAAAACATCAAAGTCAAAATCTTAATAAAAACGTCAATTTTACTGCCTGTTCCTTCGCGACCAAGCCAGGAAGAAAACAAGGCTGGTTTTTTTTATAATCGTTTTAGAATACATGACAATACAGGAAATAAACTATGTCTAAACTGTAATATTTTGAACGAGTTGGAGCAATTTCAATCCCAAGCTTCTCTATCATCTAAATATTCCGATACATATTTTATTGTAGGCCTTTTTTATAAAGATTTTATTTAATTGCTTTTTTAAATTTGTAAATTGTCAATTTTTGTACATCACTTGGGAGTTTGTTATAAAAGCGAACACCTTGCCCTTTAAACGATTTACTAACTTTATCGAGTCTACAAGTGGCAACAGCGACTTTATTTTTATTTGTAGTATTAAAATTATTATTATCAATGAAACAACCTGTATAAAAAAGGTAAACAAATCATATTCATTCATTATGTAAGTAGCTTGGCAAGCAGCATCGACACAAAGGCGCCACCGATTTAGATTAAAAATTGTTTTTTGGAAATTTATCGATTACTGGATAAATATTCAAGCTTCCAATTCAAGCTTGGTTAAACAAACCCACCTCTAAAATCAGTTTATGATTCCGGATGTGTGTTTTAAATTAATGTCGTACATAACAAAGCACGTAGTATGTAGCGTGGGATCTACATACTACGTATTCAATTTAAATTAAATCCGGGTACATAGAATTCAGATCAAACCAAATTAAAATATTTTTAATCATTAAACGAATTTGAATTTGAATTTAAAAATCACAAGGATCTCTTTGAAACGTCAATTTTACTGACTGTTCCTTCGAATAGCAAGAAACAAGGCTGGTTGTACTTTTTAGTGATTCTTTTAAAATACATAGGTACGTTATAGAAAATAAATTGCGTCTAAATTGTACTATTTTTGAATAAGTTGGACCAATTTCGGTCCCAAGTTTATCTATCATCTTAATAATCCGATATTTTATGGAAGGCTTTTTTATAAAGATTTTGGTTAAGCACGTTTTTAAATTTGTTAATTGCCAATTTTGTACATCACTTGGGAGTTTGCTATATAAGCGTAAACCTTGCTCTTTAAACGATTTACTCACTTTATGAAGTCTACAAGTGGCTACAGCGAATTTATCTTTATTCCTAGTATTTAATTTCATTTTTAGGGTTCCGTGCCCAAAGGGTAAAACGGGACCCTATTACTAAGACTCCGCTGTCTGTCTGTCCGTATGTATGTCTGTCTGTCACCAGGCTGTATCTCATGAAGCGTGATAGTTAGACAGTTGAAATTTTCACAGATGATGTATTTCTGTTGCCGCTATACCACCAAATACTAAAAATAAAATAAAATGAATATTTAAGTGGGGCTCCCATACAACAAACGTGATTTTTAGCACTTTTTTGCTCGATATTGATAACGACAACAGGTAGACGTTTGAAATATTCACAGAATATATTTAGTTATATATTCACTTTAAAAACAATAATTATAATAAAATAAAACAAATATTTAAGGGGGACTCCCAAACAACAAACGTGATTTTTTTTGCCGTTTTTATAGATAATGGCACGGAACCCTTCGTGCGCGAGTGTGACTCGCACTTGGCTGGTTTTTCGTATGCATTTCCTAGTATTGTTTTTAATCTGATCCCACCATCCCCATTCTATCATCGGTAAACCAGATGCTCCGCGGTGCGCCACCGCTACATGTTAGACATTCCTCCCATACGCACAAAGCGGTACTCTTCCACCTTTATTATGCGCACCTCCAAGAAGTGGAACGTCTTGCCTGTGTCTGTGTTTCCTAATAACTACAACCTAGAGGAGTTCAAGTCGCGAGTGAATAGGTTTCTTCTAGGCAAGCGTGTACCATTGTAGACTGCATCATTACTTACCATCAGGCGAGATCGTCGTCAAACGCAAGCCTATAATGTCGCTGTTTTTTAAACATTTTTGTGAACATAATGTAGGTACATCAGATTTTCATATACGTATTGACAAGGGAATGTCACAATAATTATTTCTTTAAACTTCTTTGCTAATGATTCTTTTGGTAACAGGGTTTTTATAACCTGAGGAGATTTCACAACACGTCCAACTTTACGACCCAAATAATATAAAGGTCTAGACAAAACCCTTGAAATATTTCCAGATTGACTCACTGAGTGGTCGGCTATCACCTTACGAAATTAACAGGACATAAAATGTGGACTCAACTCAACTATCTTATATCAATAAATTGCAAGCCTAATACAACTTACAAAGCCGATTTTCGGCAAAGAGTATCAGAGGGATAGAAGGCACGCCAACAAAGACAAGTTATGCTATTACTTACCTTAGATAAAATATTAATAATAAAGCCGTTTTTATTTCTCAAATAAATCTAATTAATTTTTTTACAAATCAATAAGTAAATATGTTTATATGTATTGGTTTTTGAACATTTTTTTTCTAAATATTAATTACATAAATTCAAAATCTAAATTACATATTTAACAAAATATAATATTTATCTTTGCCTTTAAAGATGTTTTTAGTTATACGCATTTTATTACATTTGATAACGTAGTACTCATACGTCAGTTACACTAGTCTATCGCTCGCGGGTACAAAATGGAAGACACGAGCTACCTAGGGAGGCCTATTACCCAGCAGTGAGTGAATTCGTGCTATGGATGATTATGATAATAAAGTTAAACTGATCATGAAAGCTTTAATAGTAGATTATTAAACGAGGGGATGTTCCAAATTCAAATCACTTTATGCCCGCGGGGGAATAATGAAATTCAGTACAACTTTACTCCAGGCTTAGCCGTAGGGATTTAATCACCTGCTTTCGGTGAGATTTACATGACATATAATTTGACACTGTAGAGCAGGTGGTGGGAAAAATTACATTACTTACCTATCTTTATTATGCAAATATTAATGAGGAATAGTAGGTATGTAATTTAAATATATATAATAACACCTACTAACAATAATTAGAATTCTCTAGTATGTGGTAATTTAACCTCAATATTCAATGGAATCATACAAAGTCTACTAATAACATTATTATCTCAAATTCTACGTATTATTAGCTTAAACCACAACAATCCAAAATATTTCCCATACGATAACAACAATAAACAGACTATGCTCCATCTGTATTACATCATCTATGACGCATGGTTCTTCGAAAACTCATTATAAGCTCTAAACATATGATGCGATTTTTGCTCACTCACCCATAAAATTATTAAAAGTTGAATAAAGTAAAGTGTTTATGTGACAGGTCGGTAGTAAAGTCTTTACTGTGCCGGGTGAATTTCTTCGAAGGAACTATGATTATGTTCCTTCGAGCTGGGTTGTAGTTTCTTTCATCATCATCATCATCATATCAGCCGTAGTTTCTTTACCCTTTTGCTTATGCCGATCACACGCCTGGTGTCTCAGAAGAAGCGTTCATGTTCCTATATTATCTTAATTTATAATTTATATTTTTATGTACTTACTAACAATAATGATAATTCTCAATTCGAATGTATGTTATTTTTTGTATGTAGTTCCCCGATTACCCAAAGACGCTTCAACCGATTCGTTACTCCAATTTTTTTTTTGTTTAAAAGGGTATACTTTGCAGGTGATCCCATTGGCACCAAGTCAGGATCTGATGATGGGATCCCAAAAAAATTGTTAAATCAAATTTTATAGGGACGCATAATTGTTTTATGTTTTTACCTGCAAACTCCGTCAATTATCAACCGCTAAGGAAAAGTCTTTTTTTATTTGAAAGTATATTCATTCATATTAGGCTAATAAAATTTTTATCAAAATCAGTTCAGTAGTTTGGTTAAGTCGGTTATTTTTTTGTTAAAAAGTTAGGTACTTGTTCAAGTAAGAGTTCTGTGTTTACTAACAAAAATTATGGATCCCTGTCTGGTCTGAAATAAACGTTTTTTGTTTATTTTATTTATTTATTATTTGTTATTAACCTGATCAGCGTGGTCGCTGGTGGTCTCATGCAGTGGTACTGGCATGCCAGAGTATTTATTCGTTATTGCACACAAATAGATTACAGACATGCCGTGGGGCGCCGGCAGTAGAATGTTGCCTCTCCGCTCTTGCCCGTGGATGCAGTAGGAGTCTGCTAAGGGATACCTCCAAAAGATAGGCAGCAGCGTCTTTTCGTGTTTTCAATACCTATACTGTGCTCGCCAACCCGCCTGCCAAGCGTGGCGAGTATGGCATCAACCCCCTCATGATATTGCAACATAAAACTAGGGGTGCTAAGAATCTCCGGGAGACGATCGGCTACCAAACCCTACGACGACCACTGGCCCTGGTAACACACAACATCCGCACTTTGAGGACAGACAAAAAGATTGTTGAGCTGGAAGAAGAAATTAGTAGATTACACTGGGACATTTTGGGGTTATCAGAAGTCCGTAGAGAGGGCGAGGACACGATATCCCTTAAGTCTGGTAACCTACTATACTACCGGGAGGGCGACCAACAGTCCCAAGGCGGTGTTGGGTTTCTCGTTCACAAGTCACTCATCAACAACATTATCACCATCGGCAGTGTGTCGAGCAGGTTCGCGTACCTGATACTCAGAATATCTAAGCGATATTCGCTGAAGGTCGTTCAGGTATATGCGCCGACCTCTTCACACCCAGATCAAGAAGTAGAGTCTATGTATGAGGACATCAGTAGAGCCATACATACGAACAAAACTCACTTTATTGTTGTTATGGGGGACTTCAATGCAAAGATAGGCATGAGAAGCGATGAGTTGAGAGTGGGGCAATTTGGATATGGGCAACGGAACCCCAGGGGACAGAGGCTAGCCGATTTTCTGGAGAAAGAAGGACTCTTTATGATGAATTCTTTTTTCCAGAAGCCGCCTCACAGGAAATGGACCTGGATGAGTCCCAACGGTTCCACGAGAAATGAGATTGATTTCATCTTGACCAACAAGAAACGGATATTCAATGATGTCTCTGTGATTCACAGGGTGAAAACCGGCAGTGATCACCGAATTGTTAGAGCCACATTGAATATGAACGTTAAACTTGAAAGGTCCCGTTTGATGAAATCTACGCTCCGACCCACTCGCGCACATATCCAAAACCTCGAGAGCTTTCAACTCGAACTTGAAAATCGCTTTGACTGTCTAGAAGTAGATGCATCAGTGGACGAGATCAATAACAGGTTCGTAGAAACCGTCCATACGGTGGGGTCCCAGTTCTTTAAGACCCCCCGTACCAATAGACCTCAGAAACTCTCTGATGACATCCTTAACCTCATGGCTGAACGACGTTCTTTGCGACTGCAGTCTCCTGATGATGTTCAGTCACAAAGGCTGCTCAATAGAAAGATTTGGAAATCCTTGCGGCACGATATTCGAACCTTTAATACATCTCGTATTAAAGACACGGTAGAGCGGAATAAATGCTCCAAAGTGTTTGCGAGAGATAATTCTATTGGGCAGAGCCGCGTGACAAAGCTGAAGAAGGAAGATGGCAGCATAACGTCAAGTAAAACGGAAGTGTTAAGGGAAGTCGAAAGGTTCTATGGACGGCTCTACGATTCGGTCACTAAACCTGTTTGCAGTGCGGCAAACGACCCAAGAGCCAAACTAACTCGACATTATACCGAAGATATTCCGGACATCAGCCTGTATGAGATCAGGATGGCCTTAAAGCAGCTTAAGAACGACAAGGCGCCGGGTGAGGACGGAATCACTTCAGAGTTTCTGAAAGCGGGTGGATCACCGGTACTTAAAGTCCTTCAGAAGCTCTTTAATTCCGCCTTGCTTGAAGGTACGACGCCAAAAGCATGGAACTAGGGCACGGTGGTTCTGTTCTTATAGAAAGGTGACAACACCTTGCTTAAGAGTTACAGACCCATCTCGCTTTTGAGCCATGTTTATAAGCTGTTTTCGAGGGTCATCGCGAACTGTCTCGAAAGCAGGTTTGATGACTTCCAGCCTCCCGAACAAGCCGGGTTCCGTAAAGGCTACATTACCATAGACCACATACATACGCTGCGGCAATTAATACAAAAGACCGAAGAGTATAACTTGCCGCTATGTCTCGCGTTTGTGGACTATGAGAAAGCCTTCGATTCGATCGAAACATGGGCAGTGCTTGAGTCTCTCCAATGATGCCGTATTTACTATCGGTTCATCGAAGTGTTGAAGTGTTTGTATAAAAACGCCACTATGTCAGTCCGAGTACACGAATAGAGCTCGAAGGCGATTCCCTTAAAAAGAGGCATAAGATAAGGAGATGTAATCTCTCCGAAACTGTTTACGACCGCATTAGAAGATGCCTTCAAGCTTCTGGAATGGAAAGGACTGGGCATCAATATTAACGGCGAATACATCACTCACCTTCGGTTTGCCGACGATATTGTGGTCATGGCAAAGTCGATAGAAGAGCTCAGCACGATGCTCGAAGGCCTCAATCGAGTCTCCCAACGGGTAGGACTTAAAATGAACATGGACAAGACGAAAATCATGTCGAATGTCCATGTCGTCCCTGCCCCAGTTATGGTTGAGAACTCGGCTCTTGAAGTTGTCGACGCGTATGTATACCTAGGACAAACAGTCCAATTAGGTAGGTCCAACTTCGAGAAAGAGGTCAATCGTCGAATCCAACTCGGATGGGCAGCGTTTGGGAAACTTCGCAACGTCTTTTCGTCCAACATACCTCAGTGCCTTAAGACGAAAGTCTTCAATCAGTGTGTGTTACCAGTGATGACATATGGAACCGAGACGTGGTCCTTCACTATTGGCCTTATGAATAAGCTCAGAGTCGCTCAACGAGCTATAGAGAGGGCTATGCTCGGGGTTTCTCTACAGGATCGAATCAGAAATGAGGAGATACGTAGGAGAACTCAAGTCACCGACATAGCCCGACGGATTAGCACGTTGAAGTGGCAATGGGCAGGCCATATAGCGCGCAGAACGGATGTCCGTTGGGGCCGGAAGGTTCTCGAGTGGAGGCCACGGACCGGCAAGCACAGCGTAGGACGTCCACCTACAAGATGGGCAGACGACTTGGTAAGAACCGCAGGTCGGCGTTGGATGCAGACCACTTCCAACCGCAGTTCCTGGAGATCAATGAGGGAGGCCTTTGTCTAGCAGTGGACGTCCTACGGCTGATATGATGATGATGATGAGATTACAGACAAAACAGCTTCCAAAATGGATGTACAAAGGCGAAATGTATTATAACTACTTGTAAGATTTTTGTTGTAATATAGTTTGGGGAATGTGCCCAGGAACTATACGATCTGATCCCGCCATCTCCTTTCCATCAAAGGACAAGCAGGCGCACGGCTCAGTATTCACACCTCGATAGTACTCGTTCGCACTTACCGTTTTGGTTCTACGTTCTTGATACGTACAGGTATGGAACACTTTGCCTTCGTCTGATTTTCTAAAGAATACAATCTGTGCCTCTCTCAATCTGGAAAGAGTGAATAGGTTTCTTCTAGATTTTCGTGTTTCATCTTAGAGCACATCATCATTAAGAAAAATAGCGATAATCATAATTTTAATACCAGAAATAAAGATAAACTCGCTGTTGCCACTTGTAGACTCCAAAAAAGTTAGTAAATCGTTTAAAGGGCAAGGTGTTCGCTTTTATAACAAACTCCCAAGTGATGTACAAAAATTGACAATTAACAAATTTAAAAACGTAATTAAACATTTTTTTTATAAAAAAAAACCTACTATAAAATATCGGAATATTTAGATGATAGAGAAGCTTGGAATTGAAATTGCTTCAACTCGTTCAAAATGTTACAATTTAGACGTAATTTATTTCCTGTATTGTTATGTTTTCTAAAAGGATTAATATAAAACAACCAGCCGTGTTTCTTGCCTTTCTTTCCTGGCTTGGTCGGGAAGGAACAGGCAGTAAAATTGACGTTTCAAAGTGAACCTTGTGATTTTGACTTGACTTTGACTTACCATCAGGTGAGATTGTGGTCAAACGAAGATCTATCCAGTTTAAAATCAGTTCGTACACACGGCTACACATCAAGCTATACATCACCAGTATAAGCTGAACTCGCATTGTGTAGGCTTTTTGTAGAATGAGAGGTCAGCTTATTCTGGCTAATATAGCTTGATGTGTAGCCGTGTGTCCCTTACATAAATAATGACATGTAATTTATACGCCAATAAGGCTGAAAATGTTAATACTCTCTTTTCTGTGACATCTTTATAATCCTACCTATGTTTCTGTTACCTAATTAAGGGTGGTTTGCACAATGATGCCTAAACATGTTTAATAGCTATATACGTTTAGCGATCGTTGTGGAAGCCGGCTTAAATCTTGAATCTATTCATACTTATGACTAAATTGGTTTAACTATCTATTACTCATACTAGAATAACCACAACTATATCAAAACTAAAATCAGGCTCGGCTTAACCAATAGGTAGCTCTACAGTTAAGTGCCATCGGCGCAAGAGGCTCAAGTGGAGGGGAGTTATCAGAGGGTAGTTAAAACAAAGGCCCCTGTACAATAATTATTGGTTCAACCGTTTATTTATGAAGAATAGTCTGTCTTTTTATTGCTTTTGAAAGGGCTGGGAATGAGCAATTTATTTTGTCCATGCAGGGTCTGTACTCCCCCATTAGAAAATGATTTCTTTCGTTGAATGAAAAATGTTGACTCATTTTGTAATAGTGCTTTTGGATTTTTTTGCTAGAATACTATCTAGCCTTTTTTTACTTAGAAAACTTTCGTGATTGATTTCAATCATTATTATAAATACGGGATTTATCACGTACCGTCTTATCGGTGTTTCGACCGACAATGTTTCGGTTCAATTCGTGAACCTTCATCAGGGTGAGTGCGATCCGCTCCGAACTACGTCTCGCCTCGCACTATCTAGCCTTGTATTAGACAAAAGATTGTTTAAAAAATATATGACTTTCAGTCTAATTTCGACATCTATTCTGTGCCCTGGCAACTAATACACATAGAAAGCGTAAACTTACTAATGACCATTTGTTTTTTTTAATGTTATTTATTAAAAGCACAAAACATATTAAAACTAATTACAATAATAGATTACAAAAATGCTGTTTTGATCTGGACTGCAGCATGTGCGTACAGCTAAAATAACTTACAAATCAAGCAGACTGTTATGTATCAAGAGATATATACATTTAGAATTTTAATAAATAAAATGTGAATGCCTTATTAATAATATTTCAGAATAGTTAATCTTGGTTTAATTTAAATTAAAATTAATAAAAAGGAGTTAAGGGTTTGCCAAAGATTGACGGAGCGCAGCATTTTGGGTGTAAAGCGGATCGACCGGATTCCAAACTCCTGGCTGCGCTCGAAGACCGGCATCGCTGACGTGGGAATCAAGGCTGCAAAGCTGAAATGGGACTGGGCGAGTCATGTCTCCCGTATACAACCCGATAGGTGGGCCAAGAAGGCAAGCATATGGACTCCTAATGACGGAAAGCTACGCCGAGTAAGGCCTAAAAAGCGCTGAAGCGATGACTTGAACGTCTTCCAAAGAGACTGGCGGGATATGGCTCTAGATCGTGATACGTGGAAAGAACAGGGGGAGGCCTTTGCCCAGCAGTGGGACAGTATAGGCCAGTAAAAAATAAATAAAAAAAGGGTGCCTTGTACCCGTAAAAGCCCTGTCAATTTAAAAAAAAAACCATATTGTAATTGGTCACTCTGTTTGATAGCTCCACGGAAATACAGACTGTCATCTAATAGCACCCCTGTTTTTTAAAAAAAAAATATGCAAAGCCCTTAAACCAATATTATACAACAATACAATAACATCTTATAATACAGTAAGAATAATAAAGCTCATGTTACAAATTAAAAAAAAATATTACATATAATACACTCGATATATAAAGGTAATCCCTCTAACTAATTATTTTGTTATTAATAAAAGTAAACTGAAATAAATTGTACCAACGGAAATGTAAAGTGAAATGACTAGATATGGCTACTATCACGGAAACCACTTGAAGGATAACAAGATCTACAGCACAAGCAGTGGCGTAGCGTAGTAGGGGCGGCAGGGGCGATCCGCCCCGGGCGGCAGCTTGAGGGGAGGCAAAATTTAACAATAAATAATAATAGTATCTTATAAATATTTGAACCATTACATATTTTTGTCACATAAGCAATGATGTGAAAGCTGTGATAGTGTCAAAATTGAAATTGATCAAAAACTATTTATGATCAATAATGAGTACTTTAAGGCTAACCAATCTGGCTATCCTGTATACTGAGGAAGAGGTGTGTAATGCTATAGATAGATTATAGACATTGCTATTGCAATAAAACAATCTGCTCTTAAAAAAAGTAGATGATTCAAGTTTTAGTTAAAGACAGAATTTATTATAGTCTATTAAATTGATATACCTAAATAAGAGGGTGGCAAAATTTTCTTCCGCCCCGGGCGGCTGACACCCACGCTACGCCACTGAGCACAAGTCTACTCGACTTAGTGTAGCTCCTGTTTGAAATTACGATGTTTATACAAGCCATTTTTTTTTAATCTAGGCAGTCCATTTATGCCGCATTCTCACAACATTAAAATTTCACGGCTATCGTCTGCCAACTAGGTTACATAGCAGATGTTCCATGCATGATGCATATAACCGTGATATAGTGACCCGGTTTCACATCGCTTCATTACAATCGATTCTATAGTATACTCTTTTAAGAGTAGAAGAGTTGCCCTTGGTGAAAGGGCTCACCCGGGGAAGAACTACCACCAAACCTATTTATGTCGCCAAGCATCATTGCTGTGTTTTGGTTTGAAGGGTATGGTTGCCGGTAAAATTACAGGCACATGGCTTTACACCTATATGCCTCAAGTTAATGGACGCAGGGCAGTGCAACGTAGGGCACGTTTTTATTTCTAAGATGCGTGACCTATGAGGCAATACTTTGATATATGTTTGTTCCATATCTAAGTATTAAAAAAACCAATAAAAATTATTAACGGATGGAATATAAAAAAATTAAATTACTATAAAAATACAAAAGGAAACTTTTAATCATGTACATACTGTTGGAAACGATCTATAGATTGCTCAACTACTCCCCATCACCACCAGGCTGAAGTGTCTCCTAGATACTGCCTGCATTGCCCCGCTGAATTAAAATACTTATGATTATAATATAACGTTTATTTCAGGCACATGTGGACATACAAAATATGATTACAAGACCCATTTCTATAAACTCCTTAAAGACTATCACACATAAAACAATAAACTTAAAATCTAACACTTTTTATTCATTTGTTTATTTGCTTTTGCGTTGACCCAGAGAGCACCAGCTCTCAGGGGGCCAACCTCAATCTCTTATAGGAATATTAAAATAACATAACACTGATATTTCGTACAATAAGCCTCAATTAATAATGTTACATTTTAATTGTAAAGGCGATGTAGTTTTTGTGACGTCACCATATATCGTTCACTAAAAATGTTTCACGTTAGAGCTCAAATAAAGCATAAAATTATCCTAAATAGTTAGTAAATAGTGATTATTTTCGCAGTGTTTTATAGCGAACGTGGTGTAATCACTAGAAATTACTAAATATACAACATTCTTAAGATTATAACAGTAATGTGGTTCAAATCAAAGTAATGTGTCTACAAGCTTGAAACAAAACGCACATGATGCTTTTCTAAAAGATTGTGGTCGGCGCCCAGATCACACGTCGCTTCAATAAGACACCCAGAAAGACTTGAAAATATGTAACGGTTACTCTTGAATGGGTACCGCTAGTGGTTAACAACTAAACACTTACATAATTCAGAGGGCGCTGTGAGTTATAGACCTCGGCTATGATAAGTTAAAGGATTCGATCTACTAAAGTTGGCCACATCATGCAAACGAATTGCTTTATTAGTCAACTGAACTACTGAAATTTTTAATATTATTTGCAAAATCGAAGATCAGGAAAATGGTTTATTTTTCATACAAAAAAGCGTTTGGCGTAACTCTACTCGCCCTTCTTCATTATTAAACGCCTAGCGTAAGTAATGTTCCACGCGGTCACTCATGGACGGGTGGCTGCTTGCGAGTGGTACTAAACTATTGGGCACTTACGAGCTTCGGAGAGAACATTTTGAGGTTAGATACGTCTATAAAATTCGTTATGGCATTTCAAAAGCCTTCGCATATTCATTTGATTTTATTGCTTCTTTTGTTATTTCTACTAGATTTTCTTACTAAATTATTATAAGGTAAGCTTATATACTAATTTGAATTATGTGCCTACCTATCGTATGTCCAAAAGGGGCAAACTGTTTGCCTGCGATTACCTACCACCTAATAAATATACATATTTCTATTCTATTCAAACGGCCTCAAAACTTCGACATCACTGTCAGAAACAAGCTTAAACGACTTACTTCTATAGAAGTTACAAAATACTCTGATAATAACGTTAATTGAACAAAATTCTCTTACAAGCTTTTTCAGAATTTAATTTCTCCAAGACCAAGATATTGCACGCTTAGGGTCCTGACATAAAGTCTGGTAATAAATATAAGGATTTTTTAAAGAGGATATTGCTTTTCTGGTAGAATCTTCTTATTTAATTTTCTTAGGTACTCAAAATATCCACTAAATAGAAGATTAATAGAGCTCAGAGTCACTTAACGAGCTATGGAGAGGGCTATGCTCGGGGTTTCTCTACGGGATCGAATCAGAAATGAGGAGATACGTAGGAGAACTCAAGTCACCGACATAGCCCGACGGATTAGCACGTTGAAGTGGCAATGGGCAGGCCATATAGCGCGCAGAACAGATGGCCGATGGGGCCGAAAGGTTCTCGAGCGGAGGCCACGGACCGGCAAGCGCAGTGTAGGACCACCCACAAGATGGGCAGACGACTTGGTAAGAACCGCAGGTCGGCGTTGGATGCAGGCCGCTTCCAACCGCAGTTCCTGGAGATCAATGAGGGAGGCCTTTGTCCAGCAGTGGACGTCCTACGGCTGATATGATGATGATGATGATGAGAAGATTAATGATGTCACAATAAGTAGGTATTGTGAACCCAGAACGTTGCGTAAACATTACCTATTGGATAGCTGAAAAAGGGCATAGATGCCGCGGAAGGCCTAGGAAAAGATGGCGAGACGGTTTGAAAGCATTTGAGCTGCAATGGCTCTGGCAATATAGCGTGAGATGTGAAAAGAACGGCTGAGACTTTTGACCAGTAGTGGGACAAAAAAGGTAACTAATTGTTCGTTGATTTAGTTTTGGAATAATTCTGTGGGTAGGTAGGCGAACTTGTTAAGAGGAAACACAAGGGCTGTTTTTCCATACAAACATAGTCTTCTGTTTCCTCCCTGGATAATGCCAGTACAGCAATAATTTTTTTCTCAAAAATCTAGGTTCACTATTGGCATGCCACTATGTTTCCTTTTTTTATAAATTAATTATTAAAAGAGATATGAATATTCAAAAACGTATAAAATTTGTCAAATTTCCCGCTGTGTTCAAACATCCAGAAAACAAATTTGTTTAGATTATATAAAAAGAAAAACATAGGAACACGGTCAAAGCCTATGTTTAATTTATAATGAAGAAAATAGTTAAATCGGTCAAGTTTTGGAGAAGGAATCAGGGGACTTCGAATCGTTGATTTTGTGTAATTTTAATAGGTATTTTCGGTCCAAGCTGCAGTTCTCTCTATCGTGCTTGTTCGTGCACTGCGCCATACTGCGCGACACCAATAGATTTTACAAATACTTACTTTCCATTTCTCTAGCCCTTGGTGTTTCCTTTTAAGGTTGCGGGTCCGATTGTCAAGGCAAATATTTGCACGATCTGAAAATGTTTGTAACGCGATTGACAGGTGTGGTCCTATTCGTACTCGTAGTTCCAATAGTTCGTAATTTTCTTAAAGATATTATATTTTTTTATATTAGTTTACTAAAATCTAACAATGTCTATAAGAAATACTCCAAAATATACCTTCTTATTGTATTAGACGATAAATAATTGCTTATCTGAAGCTCTCACTTCGCAATAATGGCGAATCGAACCAATTACTTATCAATGAACATCATGAGCGAAGAGCTTTTCTTAATTGGACTATAAATCATACCATACAGTGAAGTACTCACAACTTTGGTATATATGGGAACAGCTAAATGCTGATTCAGTACTTGCTAGCTTTACTACGTTTGCATTTTCTACTCTACCCCGAAAATGGCGTACATCCAACCCGAAATCATTAGGAATATATGCCCTATCGTCAAAATGTAGAGTTGAATTTTCGATGTACCTCAAGGAAGTATTCTCGCACCGCTACTGTATATATTGCACTAACTGAACCGTAATCTTAAGATGATTTATGATATGTTGTACGTTTGACATTTACGAGTTAACAACCATTCGGGGAGGCCTTTTAATCAGCTCTGAAATGTTAGGTGTTGATCCGACGGTGTGGTGTGGGCCTAAAGGGGTCATTAGACGAGCAGTTGTACATATAGGTAAGTATACATTACATGGATGATATCAGCACCAAAGGAAATACTTGCTGACGACCCTTATTGTAATAGTATAGTTCTTTGTGAAAGGGCTCACATGGGGAAGTAATACCGCCGCCGCCAAGCAGCATTGCAGTTTTGCGAGTTGAAGTGTATGGGTGCCGGTGAAATTAGAGGCACATGAGGCACACCTGTATGCTTTAAGATAATGGACGTAGGGCACGCTCCTACGGTGCGTGACCTACGAGACAAATACTATGTTATAGGCGATGGTTATAACCGTTAGGTAGGGCATGTTTATGCATATCAACGTTGTATAAAAAAACTATCTATAGACTAGATCACTACCAGGTGGAAGTGTGCCCAAAACACTGGCCTAGCTAAATTGCAATGAATAAGCGTATTTTTTGTCACATTATTGATAAACAAACCATTACATTTTATGAAAAAATCGCGTCTGAGAACAAACTAGAGTCCTGCAAAATTACATAATTTTCAGCGGTTATTGTCAGGCAACTATAAAGTTTCCCGTGTACCCCAAAGTTGCGGGTGTGGACCGACTAAGTCTAATGTCAATATTATGGCTGAATTGAATATCCGAATGTGAGTAAAATTTAATTAAAGTGCCGCGATAGGGTATGATATTATAACACTCTGTATTGCAACCTGTATGTGGACGAACACACTGTATAGAGCTGGGACGGATGACCTATATTCAGCGGATTAGGTAGCATTTGGAGTACTTGCAACTAAAGTCTTTTGTGGAAAGTTTAATTTTTAAAGGAATATCTTTTTAACATTGTATGGTTGTTTACCAAACCAACTTCAAAAAGGAGGTTTCAATTCGGCTGTATATTTATGTGTATGCCTGTTACTTGATATCTACGCAAATTAGTAACCGATTACGATGTTTTTTTTATTATATAGGATGTACCTGCTTCTACCTGGTTCCATATAAGTTTGTTACGGATCTGATGATGGACTCATAAGTCATATATCACTTGACGACCTCCGTGGCGCAGTGGGCGAATAGTCGGCTGAGACGCAGGAGCTAGTGGGTTCGATTCCGCCGCGAAACAAATGTTTGCATGACCTACAGATATTTGTTCCGGGTCTGGATATTTTGCTATATATTATAAGTATGTATTTACAAAAAAAATGTAGGTCAAACATAAGTATGCTATCAATTATCTGGTTCCCATAGTAGAAGCTCTGCTTTGTTTGCGGCTAGATAGCGCTGTGTCAAATGTCTAGCAATATTTATTTATTAATTTATTTTTTCCTGATAAATATGTTATAAAATAAGGTCTTAAATTAAAAATGTTAAAGTGATTAAAGTTATTATCCGGTCAGGGCAATTAATTTCAACATATTGTACACAATAATATAATAAAAAAAAATAGAACAAAGTAGAAATCGAAACTCCTCAACAGATGAAGTATCGCGATGTAGTAAATGTTTTAGAAATCACAAGCGAATATCAGTGTTCAACTGATTTTGTTCAACAATTAATGTATTAGAGAACACAGGCAAGATGCATATTAACACGTGCTCGATATCTGAGTTTATATAGATTTTTGTAAAATGTATATTATGTTAGCATCTTCGTTACCCTTCTGGCTCTATCTGTGTGATTTGAAAAAACAAATCTCAGATTGTAAACTGGAGATTCGTTTATGAAATTCAAACAAATCTAATCAACCACTGAGAACTATTTATACTAAAAACGAGTTGATCGAGCATGAAACCGGTGGTAGTAATAGAATTAGCGAATTCATTCCTAGCAATAGACTAAGAAAGAGGGTAGATCGTTATATCTGGATTAAAGGTTGTCTGGAAGAGATCGCTTTTAGCGATAAGACCGCCCATTGTACCTTTATTTATTGTTTATTTCCATTATTGTATTTTTATTTGGTGTGCAATAAAGAGTATTTCATTCATTCATTCATTCATCTGCCAATAACTACCTACTCGCAAAGACTTCAGTTTACCCGTGATCATGGCGCATGCAACTGCGCCGAAATATCGGGATGCTCAAATACTCACAAATCATGGTAAATATCGCGTTTTTAGTATTAATAGTGTTCATAACGATGATAGTTTCAAAAGTTAAACCACTGAGAATACTAGAATTTATAGATTTGTTTCAAAGATTCGGTTACTCTATCACCATTTGGTTTTTGTATGCAACTATCGTCTTTATTCACCCCCACAGATCACGTAATGTATTCAGATAGTAAACATTTATACAGAAGGTGTATTGACCTGCAGACCCGTGGAGGGTGTTTTAAAATTCGACCATAATTAGAACATTAGACCCAAACCATCTCACGTACGATCTGTATTACCGTTTCTGGGATCTGCGGGGATCCCTAAAATTACAGGGTGATAAGAAAAAACGTGCGAGTTAACCTCAATTTGTGAGTCATTTTTTTACTTTTTACGTTATTGATAGGATTTCAATAAAGGATTTGATGTTCTGGTTTAGAGAAAAATAAAACTCCTATTTGAAGGAGCGATTTTAGTTGCTTCAGTCTTCCTATCGCCTCCAACTCAGGTTGTTTGAAAATCTATTGCTAAGAACACCAGTCCAGAGTACTAGCTTTTATGACAGTTCTTTTACCGTCTGATCAGTGCCTCTATGGAATGCATTACCAACAATAATACGGCAAGCCTCATCCTTAGCTGTATTTAAATCTAGGGTAATAAGCTTTTATCTATCAGAAACGTCATAGTATCGCACATAATTTAATGTATATTTATCTAATTTAGATATGTTTACATACTTTTATATATTATATTTAGGTTTATATTCAATATTTCATTTATGTCTCTTTGTATTTATATAGATTTAGGTATTATTTGCACTATTTTCATCCATATACATATACATATCTTAGTCTTAAAAGTGCACTCCCGAACATATCTTTGACATATCGAAATCCTCTCCATCCAAAGGTTGTCTGGAAGAAATTGCTTCAAAGCGATAATACCGCCCATTGTACTATTTGCTTTGTGTCTTCTATTTTGTCTGTAATTTTAATTTTTTCAGGTGTAATTACAATAAAGTGTTTTCATTCATTCATTCATTCAAAATTAGTAACCTATGTTTTAAAAGTGTTTCTTTCATTTGTTTATTTTTAATGGTGTGCAAAACAGACATTATCTATCTATCTAGCAGTTTGTCAGCTATCCATACTTACTAATATTATAAATTCAAAAGTATCTCTATTTCTCTATCTGCATCTGGATTTTGTTTATCTGCCTGTTTGCTACGTTTTAACGACTAAACGGCTGAACTGATTTCAAAGAAATTCATGAGTAACGGAACCTCATGATCCCAGTTAACCAAATTAATTTAATTTTTGCTGATTATTTCTCCGTTGATACCCACAAAAAAGTATTTTTAGAGTCATACTAAGGTACAGCCAGCTATAAGGTATGAAATACTTTGCCGTCGTCTGTTGTTCCTAACGAATACAATCTCGGCGTCTTTAAGAGTAAATAAGTTTCTTCTATATCTTCGTGCTTCATTTTAGACCACATCATCGCTTACCATTAGGTGAGATTGTGATGAAACGAAGATATATCCAGTTTAAAAAAAATGACTAAACCAGCTGATCATCTAACTAACATATAAGATGGTTCAATTGAAACCAGTAGAACGACGAACTAACGAACCAGTGAAAGATATATTATTGTCATCTTCAGCCATAATAACATTTATACGACCAATATTAAAAAAAAATCGGTTAACATCATTTGAAAATTTATCCCGTGCTCATATTCAAAAAACTGTGCCTAAATATTGGAACACTTACTCACGGATGATTGTTAGTAGTTAGATAGATAATTGTTTATTGTTACACCAAATTACAATAAATTAACCTACAAAACTTCAAGACTTCAAGACGCGGTGGTACAATGGGCAGCCTTATCGCTCAAAGCGATATCTTCCAGGCAACCTTTGGATGGACTGGATTAAAAAATGTGTGAGGAGGCGGTGTTACAATAAATACATATAAGTATTTAAGTAGTTATTACTTATTATTTTCAAATTAATTTTAAACACAAGTCTCACATGAGTATTAAATTAGATTATGGCAATTTCTTTATAGCACACCATTAAAATTTGCCGTATGGTCCCGGCGTAATAATATGGCCAGCCCTTCTCATCCCGCGGGAGCCGTGTGAGCCGGCAAAGGAATATACTCCAGGGAATGGACAGCAGCATGCTTTTGTGTACCAATCACCAACCACTGCGATCACCAAGCCGCCTGCCAAGCGTGGTGATTATGGAGAAACCCCTCCTATGATATACACAACAAACAAACGGCCCCTAGTCCCCGGCGGGTCCGTCATCCCTACTTCCAGGGATGTAGCAACCTGGTAGCAACCAGGGCAGTGGCGGAGCAGGGGGTGCTAAGAATCCCCGGCAGCGATCCAGCTACCACCACCGACGACTGGACCTGGCAACGTACAAAACACGAACGCTCAGGCCAGACGAGAAGATTGTCGAGCTGGAAGAAGAACTAAGCAAGCTACGTTGGGACATCCTAGGATTGTCGGAAGTCCGAAGTCAGGGTCAGTACACGATGATCTTTAACTCCGGTAACCTGCTCTTCTACCGGGAGGGATATCAACTATCTGAGGGTGGTGTCGGGTTTCTCATCCGCAAGTCCCTTGTTAACAACGTGACAAAAGTCGACAGTGTGTCGACAGCATATATAGTGGGTAGCATACCTTATACTCAGAATTACCGAAAGGTATTCGCTGAAGGTCATACAGGTATATGCGCCGACCTCGACACACCCAGACGATGAAGTAGAAGCGATTAGGAGATCTCCGAGGCCATACATACTTCCAAGACTCACTTCACGGTTGTAATGGGGGACTTCAACGCAAAGCTAGGGACAAGGAAAGGTGATGAGCTGAGAGTGGGGCCATTTGGATTCGGGCGGCGGAACCGCAGGAGCCAGAGACTGGCCGACTTCATGGAGAAGGAGGGCTTTTTAATGATGAACTTCTTCTATGAAAAGCGGCCAGCCAGAAAGTGGACGTGGATAAGCCACGACAGTTTCACTAGAAATGAGATAGACTTCATTATGACGACCAAGAAGCAAATATTTGATGATGTCTCCGTGATCAGCAGGGTGAAAACCGGGAGCGATCACCGCATTGTTAGAGGCACATTGAATATCAATGTTAAGCTTGAAAGGGCACGTCTGGTGAAGTCTGCGCTCCGTCCAAATCCTGCCCAAATCCAAAACCCCAAGAGCTTTGAGCTAGAACTGCACAATCGCTTCCAGTGCCTAGCCAGCTGCAATGATATTGACGAGATAAACAACGTGTTGGTGGAAACTGTCCAAGCGGTGGGATCTAAGTTCTTTAAGGCCCCCCGCCGAACTAAGCACCAGAAACTCTCAGGTGAAACCATTAAGCTAATGGAGGACCGGGATAAAATGAGATTACAGTCTTCAGCTGATATGTCGGCCTACGGCGTGCTTAATAGACGAATCTCGAAATCTATGCGACACGATCAGCGTACCTATAATACATCTCGTATTAAGGTCGTAATAGAAAGGAACAAAGGTTCAAAAGTGTTCGCAAAGCATTCGTCTATAGGGCAAAACCAAATGATTAAGCTGAAGACCGACAACGGCACTATCATTTCGTCGAAACCGGAGATTCTGAGAGAGGTCGAAAAGTTCTATGGACAGATGTACACCTCAACACAAAACCCCGTTGGTCAGTTGGCTCAGGACACCAGAGCCAAACTAACCCGACACTCTACCGAAGACATCCCGGACATCAGCCTGTACGAGATTAGGATAGCTCTAAAACAGCTTAAAACAACAAGGCACCAGGATGAGGATGGAGTTACGACAGAACTTTTGAGAGCGGGTGGAAAACCGATATTTCAAGTCTTCTAGAAGTTATTTAACTCCGTCGTCCTGGAAGGAACCACGCCAAAAGCGTGGGATAAGAGCGTGGTGGTGCTTTTCTTTAAAAAAGGTGATAAAACCTTATTAAAGAATTATAGGCCCATCTCGCGCTTGAGCCACGTTTACAAGCTGTTTTCGAGAGTGATTACGAACCATCTCGCATGAAGAATCCAACTCGGCTGGGCAGCGTTCGGGAAACTTCGCGATATCTTCTCGTCCAAAATTCCCCAGAGCCTGAAGACTAAAGTCTTCAACCAGTGTGTGTTGCCAGTGATGACCTATGGCACTGAAACGTGGTCTTTTACTCATGGCCTCATGACCAAGCTCAAGGTCGCTCAACGAGCTATGGAGAGGGCTATGCTCGGGGTCTCTTTGCGTGACAAAATCCGCAATGAGGAAATCCGCAGACGAACTAAAGTTGCCGACATAGCTCTCAAAACTAGCAAGTTAAAGTGGCAATGGGCAGACCACATCGCTCGTAGAACCGATAAACCGTTGGGGAAGAAAGGTCCTCAAGTGAAGACCACGGACTGGAAGACGCAGCGTAAGCCGGCCCCCCACAAGGTGGACCGACGATCTAGTAAGAATCGCGGGGAGCCGTTGGGCGCAAACGGCTACCAACCGCTTGTTGTGGCGATCTAAGGGAGGCCTATGTTCAGCAGTGGACGTCTTCCGGCTGATGATGATGATGATGACGATGACACTATTAAAAATAAAACAAACAAAAGAGAATACACATTTAAATAAAAGGTACAATGGGCGGCCTTACCGCTAAAAGCGATCTCTTCCAGCAACCTTTGGATGGACATGATCTGCGTGAGCAAATGAATCTGCGTAAATCAAATAATAACTGTCAGAACAAGTACTCATTATTATTATTTTTAGCCCTCTGTGTCCCACTGCTGGGCAAAGACCTCCCCACATTCTTTCCAGCGCCAAGATGGTCCAATCTGCTCGGAAGTTAGTGAGCTCCTCTCTCCATCTTTTCCTTGGTCTGTCGCGACGTCTTCGGGTTGTGCCAGGGTTCCACTCAGTGGTCAGCTTGGCCCACAAGTAGACGGCACAGGCCGAACGCTTAGGCCGATCATGCCTCTCTATCGCTTGTTCAGCGCTCTCGCTTGCACGCTCGGAACATTACACTATTTCATGCGTGCAGCCAGCGTTCATCGATTTATAAGACGTTCTCACGTCAAAAAAATCATTAAAATAGGTCTACCCATTTCGGAAGAGTGCGACCACTAAAACCGTGACACGATATTTTTATATAAAAGATTATAAATTGTATATAAATACTAGCTGTTGCCAGCGGCTTCGATCGCGTTGTTCTGGGGCGCAGAAATACATATAGGAACTTTGACATCCCCTTTTTATCCCATGGGAACTAATTTTTATAATAAAAAGTGCATCTTCATGTCATGATCAGCATATCTGTTAGTCCAGGTTATAATCTACGTACATACCAAATTTCGACAAAATCGGTTTAGCCGTTTCGTCGAGATTAAGTAACAATCAAACAAATAAATAAACAAATGTTTTTTAGATAAAACGTGTCTTTTCGCGCACAGATTTATATCAAAATCATAATTTTGACTAACCTCGACGTTTCACGTTACATCGGCCGTGGTCACGAGAGACTGAAGTTATAGACATGAGTATAGTTCGCGAAAATTTAAAAAGTTCTAAATAAACAATTATCCAAACTTTCGCATTTATAATATTAGTGTGATTAGTAGTAGTTATATTAGTAGGAGGGTAATATTAATCACAAAACCAAAACAAACCAGTGTATGAACAACGTATAATACTAGCTTACAAATTTTGGCCACTACCGGCCTTAGTCTCCATCAAAACACTAGACAGTTTAATCCTCGTTTCAGATCCGTCACGGCAGGCTACGACACCCAATAGGCAAGCTGACTTGTACGCAGTAAGGCATACTAATAGGCCTGCCCTATTAATTATGTCCGAGAAAATTTCAAGGCAAGAAATCCTTGCCATAACGACTAATGCCCAATGAAATGGGTCTGTGCTGGACCCTGAATTACTTGTACTGGGGGTGCAAGTTATAGGGGAATTAAATAAATAAATATTGCTGGACATTTCACATAGCGCTATCTAGCCCCAAACTAAACAGAGCTTGTATTATGGGAACCAGATAACTGATAGAATACTTATATACGTGTTTTTTCCTAAATACATACTTATAATATATAGAAATATCCAGACCCGGAACAAATATCTGTAGATCATGCAAACATTTGTTTCGCTGCGGGAATCGAACCCGCTACCTCCTGCGTCTCAGCCGACTATTCGCCCACTGCGCCACGGAGGTCGTCAAATTGACCCCATCCTAGTCTCAATTGTCTAAATTAAATGCGCGCTTTCTACATACAGCCTGTTTTGTTATGTACGACATTAATTAAAGACACACATCCGGAATCGTAATAACTGATTTTAGAGGTGGGTTTAATACCGGTCGCTTGAATATTTATCCAGTAATCGATACATTTCAAATATAAAAATTAACGTTAATCGACGATGCTTATTAGTCTGTTTAACAGGTACCTATATACAATATGATGAACTAATATTATTTGTTTACCTATTTAATACTGGCTGTTTCATTCATATTTTATGTCTTGATATTAAGGTTGTATAAAAATCCAATATTTTATGTGATAATAAATTTGAAAAAGACCTATTTAATAACAATACTATTATAGCCATTAGCCGTACACGTGTTTTCATTTAATGTCGCAAATAACAAAACACGTTGTTTACAACTGTAGGAGTTCGAGAACGTTTATATAGGTTCGTATGGGTAACAAGTAATTTTACAAAATGTATAACTACTAAAACCCTTAAAAAGGAAAGGTGTTGATAGTCTTAGAAACGGCAGATCTAATCTTTATCCCACGGCTAAGAACTACCTTAGTAAAACAAGCTTTCTATTAAAAAAAGCCGCGTCCAAATCGGTCTATCCGTTTGGGAACTACGATGCCACAAACAGACAGACAGACCTAGGCATCAATCTTATAACTCCCATTTTATGCCTCAGGAGTAATAAACAAAAAAATACATATTAAAATATTGAATGAGAGAAAATGAAATGTTGAAAGTAAACCTAAGCGCAAACCGTCTGCTGCTTCTCACGAAAAGAACGATGTTCAGAATGATTTATTCATCATCATCATCATATTGGCTGCAGGACGCCTACTACTGAACATAAGCCTCCCCATATTCCCCATAGATATTTATCGACCGATCTTGTCTGATTTGTACCCAACGGCTCCCAGCAATCTTTATCAGGTCGTTTTGCCATCTAAGATAAGATAAGATAAGATAAGATAACTCTTTATTATACACCAAAGTAAAATACAAAACATAATTCTTACAAATAGATTTAGTACAATGGGCGGTCTTATCGCTAAAAGCGATCTCTTCCAGACAACCTTTGTATGGACAGGATTAAAATGTAACACATGACGGCGGTGCATCTATATAAATTTAAAAACATATCTACATACTATAAACCTAAATTACCAGTAATAACACAAATTTAATTTAAATAAGCAACTCTAAAAGTGGTTATGATGAATTAACAAGCAGCTACAACTTCAACACAAGGACAGATAATGGGTGTGCACTTTTGTTTTAAAATTACTAATAGACTTGGATGTTCTTATAGAGAGGGGCAAAGCGTTCCACAATCTAGTGGGGGCCATTTCCAGTTTCCAGAAATGAGTTTCCTGGAAGACCACGGTCTCTACTCGAGAAGTCAGTGACTTTGGTTTCGCTACGAAACACACGAAAGTGACACGGTAGTTATAAAAAAAGCAGCCGAGTCGGACCCGCCCATGTAGGGTTCCGTAGAAGAAAGTAATATAATATAAAAGTACTTGTAGTTCGTTGTAACTTTTTTTTATATTGAGTTGATTGAATGAAAGGTAAATTGCGGTTTACGATTTATGACGTAATAAAAAAAACTACTTACTTACTAGATCTCGTTCAAACCAACTTACGGTGGAAGTTTGCATGTACATCATATATTTTTTTTAGTTTTATCATTCTCTTATTTTAGAAGTTACAGGGGGGCACTCATTTTAACACTTTGGAAGTGTCTCTCGCGGTTTAGAAAAAAATGATATTAGAAATCTCAACACCATTTTTGAAGACCTATCCATAGATAGCCCACACGTATGGGGTTGAAGAATATTTTTTTATTGAGTTTTAGTTCTAAGTATGAGGAAACCCCTAAAATGTATTGTTTTTTTTTTCTATTTTTGTGTGTAAATCTTAATGCGGTTCACAGAATACATCTACTTATCCAGTTTCAACAGTATAGTTCTTATTGTTTCGGAAAAAAGTGGCTGTGACATACAGACGGACACAGAGACAGACATGACGAATCCATAAGGATTTTTTTTTTTGCCATTTGGCTACAGAGCCCTAAAAGCGTATGTGTGTACTTATGTACGCACGTTATACTTCTTTGGCGTAACAGAACAAAATTGCTAAAGTTTTCATCCCGTATGCCACAACTATTTGTTTGTGGCTAACTTCATCATGTCGCTTTTTGGCCATCGGTAAAAATTTTACTCCCATATTTTTTAACAGATGCGCCGAAAGAAGTATAACTTCAAAAATAAATTCAAATCGAAAATTTTGGAGTTCGAACTGCCTAATCATTCAGTGTTAGTTCATATTTTCCCCACAACCACCGATACCTTGGACCATCATCCGCCCATCGTGAGCCGGATTCATGGCC